>JAUPFV010000004.1:154713770-155320948 GCA_036936605.1 Limnanthes douglasii subsp. nivea | reverse complement strand
TTTATTTAGTTAAATTAACATATTTTGTTATATAATTAAATTATCTTTTATATATAATTGTTAATATCATTCCTCCACATGAATCAAATATATTGGGCAAATTGTAATCCATAAATCAATCTATTATTGAGTCAGGATCGTTGGAGATTAATACTTCTAGTGTATTTTAGAATAACTAATGTAAGATTGAATATATTTCTTCCTTCTTTGCTTAAATAGAAGTGCTTAGATGAGATACAAGTGAGTTTATGTTGACTGATTCATTGATTATTGTCAATTGATATGTCAATTTACTATCAATTTCTTAAACTCTTGCATCAGACTTATCTAATGAATATGTAATTAAAAATCTAGTACAATACGTTGGATAATCTTCATATTTTTCAGGTAGCTCTCTACATATATTGAATTAATTTTACATATTACTGTGATGGTTATGTTGTTTTTTATCTAATATTTGAGATATAATATTAGGACGATGTTGGATTAGGAATTTCTCAAGGTTCATAGAAAAAACTTGTAATTTTTATCTCTGGTGGGGGTTTGTCTTTCAGGTCAATTGACAAGGCATATCGTTGGGGTTTAGTTTATGGTGATGTAATTATCTAGGTCACAAATAAGATAAATAACTTTTTGTTATATAAAATTTTAACTTTTGATGTTATTTTGTTTGTCAAAATTAAGATTGGTTTCAGAGACACACTCATCAAGATTATTATATATTGGTTTAAGATATTAGTATAACATGATATTTGAGAACTAATCCATATTTAGTTTTAGTATAGTTTTAACCATACTTAATATATAATTCGGCCTCCTAGACTAGGATTACGAACTAGTTTTAGTATGTTGTTTGATTCATCCTAATATACTAAACTTGCAAATCAGTTTCAGGATGTCAAAACTAAAGTCTAAACTATCATTACATTCCATATATATATATATATATTATATACTTTTTTATTTTTGTGATTCACCTTTTCGATTGAAAATGTTACGTTTTATTCAAAACAAAATATTTGTTAATAGTTGTTTGGTGCCTGAATTATAAACCAAAATAATAACTTAAAATAAGTAAATAAAATAATAATAAAAACTTAAATCCATGTACCGTGGGGTGATGTAGAGACATGCCTAAATAAGCTTGGCACAATGTGGTCAAATATCTATCTCTCTAGATCCAAGCCTAACTCGATATCAAGTAACTCGTAGATTTCTCACTAGTCACGGTTTATTCTACGATTAAATTTTTTATTTTTGTTTCAATTTTCAAAGTCATATAATAAGTATATATGCATTTGCTAATTTTTGTGGATACAATATATAAAGCAAAAAAACTCCATCAACAAGCTTGAAAAGCCTTCACAACTGTATTGGATCTTGAACCGTGTTTTTAGCTTGATATCAGCAACTGATATTCATAAAGAGCTCGATTCCAAATCTAATGTCATGGTCAAACGTCTTTTGATATAAGCACTACATTGAGAAATGGTGAACCTACTATATGTTATGAAGTTGGTTTTCCTATAAAGACGAAAGCAAAATACGAGCAACAATAAAATGTTTCTTTATATCAAAACGTTTTCTTTAGTTATAAATGTAATAAAAACTTTTTTTAATTTTTTTTTAATATCAGAGTTTTGGATATGATTACATAAGTCTACTTAAGTATGTTTTTTTGGTTTTGTTTGATTGAATTAACCTAGATTCAAATTTGTTTCGAGTTTTTCGTTATAAGTTTTTTTTTTGCAGTATTATTTTGATTGTCAATTTTAATTCAAATTTGCATTAAGTTTTGTTTTTATATATGAACTTTTTCTAGATCTAAGCTGGCATATGAAGCATTTACTTATGGAAATCTTTTGGTGTTTTCTGATTGTTTGATTGTTTCGCAAATATTGTTGTTTATATCAGAAATAACAGTGTTACTAATGTTATTTCTAATATATGTTCTAATAACATATATTAGTTTTTAAATGATGATTTTTATTAACGGAAACATATATGAAAATAATTAAATCTTTTCAACTTGATTATGTTGTGTTGGTTTATAATTCCATTTAACTTGTACAATGGTGTTGTTATCCTTCATATAAATAAACAAATAATGATATATTTTTTTGTTAGACAATAATAATTTAGTTGTTTATATTGGCGAACATCAATCATATTATTCACTCAAAAATACATAATTAATCATGTTATTCATATTAGAAATGATAGTAATAATATTGTTATTTCTAATTACTATTGTTATTCTTAGCAAAATAAAAAAACATGTAACAAACATAGTCAATATGAAATACAACATTCAACTCAATAAAATCTAATATTATATATAATAAAGATATATATATCTAATACATCAAATAGTATACGGCAATGATATAGGAAAATAAACGGTAAGAAACTTCATCGAGTAAACGTATGAATAAACGAATCTCAAACCAATTTCTAATTTATTACGTGGCACTACATAGATAATATTTATCCTCGCATTCTCATCCGAACCAACAAGACCAATCTCACAATCAATTCGTCACGACCTCCGTAAAGCATTGTCAGTCATATCTGATCTATTATAGGCTTTTATTACAAGAATATAGCCATGTGAGTCTTTGTCACTCAACTTATATGATTCTTCCATACAAGTCAATAGTTGTGTGTAGCAATTCTCCTTTCCGTCTCCCTCATTGGGTTCTTATTTTTTTATGCAATAGCATAAACTTCATCAATAAAAATAATAGATAAGGGCTTTAATGTATGTTCTCAAAAAAAACTCCATAATATTCTCATTTAAAGCACCTAGAGATAGGATTACAAACCATGATCAACAGTTATATAAGATACACGTCACAAACATCTATAAAAAATAAAAATCATTCGCATCGTGTATCTAGACTTCATGGATAATTCAATAATAATATGAAAAATTGTACCATACTTTAAACAATAAGCAAAACCAAAACCCATTCCTTAATATTGAGGTATTTAATCGAAGGTAATAATCATCATCATAATACTACAACTATAGAGTTAAATTAATACTATAAAAACAATACATAAGTTTGAATTTGAATATGAAACTTAAATCGTAAGGAAATACTAAAACTTAATTCATTAACATTGAGGTACATGATCAAAGTATTATTATTTCATCAAATAGCTGCAACTTTAAAGTTAAATTAATCATATAACTTCACGTCTAAATATGAAAATTAAGAACTTAAAATCTTAAGAATCAGATTACTTCTCGAGATATTAATTATTAAGTGAATTAAATGCCTTTTAGAATAATACTGATTTTATGAGAACCAAACCATTTTTAATTTTCATCCCACCATTTGAAATCACCGTCTTAGAAGTATTATTCACATTTTTTACAAATAATTATTTTCGCTCAACATGAAGTTTTCTTTATGATGGTGAACCACAGTGGATTTAAAAAGAACGTTGTTTGTGGAGTCATAGGCTAGAAATATATGGGATACTAGTATTATTGAAGGACGTATAATTGGCCATCATTATCAACAGTGGGAACATGAGTAGTAGCAAGTGGATATGAGTTATAATGTGTATAGCCATATCCATGGAGATAAATAATAGAGTGATTGTGCCCATAAACTCCCTGATAAAGTGTAGTAAGCATATATGATACATCGATCAATTACTCAACAAACACATTCAAGGAACCAATCAAACTTATAACTTAGGGATGACATGTTAACACCTTTTGTATTCAAGTAACTCAAATAGTTATCTAATTCATTACTTGCTAATAAAATTAGAAATAAGAAAAATGGTTATCATTGTTATATATTTTGAAAAAAATAGATAGTCGAAATTGAAAAAACCTAGCTCAAGTCACAAGCTAATGCAATTTTAGACATGATCAAACCATATATGTCAAAAGAGGAGATCAATAACAATGATCAAGCTAATAGAAAAGCTAATAATTTGAAAGTATGAGTAAGATACACATGTAGACTAGCATGTGTGCCACATCTAACCTCCTTTCTGAACCAATGTATAAACAAAAAATCACTCTTCAACCAAAATCATAACCTAATCAATCATACATATTCAAATAACATAGAATAAGAACACCATTTTAATTTTAGTGTTTTTATAAAGAAGAAAAATTGAACCTAATTTAGAGTTGATGGATAAAACAATTGAACCAAAATAGGTGACCACACAAGATCCTACACAGTGAGCTCTTACCGTAGTTAAACAATCGCAAGTAGGTTGAAGAATAAGATTTGAGAAGAAATCGATGAGGAATGTTATTTAATAAGTTGTTTTAAGTTTAGGGTTTGAAGAAAGATTTTTTTAAAGAAAAAGAAATCGATGACAAGAAGGGGCTTCTCCCAATTTGAGACGAAATAAGCGACATCAAAGCTCTTTTCATTTTGGCAAAGGAGTTGTTCTGTTACGGGTTAAAGAAGGTGACGTTTGAATAGATCGAGTGTATTTTCACTTTTAACAACAAAAAATATATCTAGTTAGAATAAGTAAGGTTTCGATGTGTCTAACAAAAATTATGTATAATAAAACACCAAATAAGTTTTTGGAAGTTTTAATATATCCTATAAAAAATCTTTAAAAAAAATTGAATAGATCAAACCAACATAAAAAAACTTATTAATTTATTTCATATATATATAATTGAAATATAATATATTCAACTACATAAAATATAAAGCAAATCATAAAAAAAGAATATGAATTTGATAACCAATAACACTTATTCAAACTGATTATTTAACAAGTAAATAATAATAATAATTTACAACTTAAATATATATAATTTTTAGCAAATTATTTAGTATGAAAAAATATATTGATAACATTGCATATATAATTCCAAACCTCATCATTGATAATGATAACAACTTTCTCACTCTAAAGTACCTGACTTTTGACTTTTGTATAAATAACTCGTGGAATAACAATAAAGTTAACAACAATGTCTAGAAATTTAATATTGACAAAATCCATAAACTTAAGATAAACACTAATTTAGATGATACAATCCTATGGAATTTATCATCTGATGGAAAATTTTATTTCAAAAATACTTGAAAAACAATGAGACACAAAAACTCTAATTATCTTATTTACAAAATGTTTAGAATGGAATCACTTCAAAGAAGTGTTCATTCACTCTTTGGAGGATTATCAATCGATACATACATGTTGACTTCATTATTCAGAGGAGAAACTTTAGTTTAGCTTCTAAATGTCAATATTTTGATAACTTAGAAACAGTTTCCCAAGTATTTGTTAATTGTAATGTGGCTTGGGATGTCTGGAAACACTTTGATGGCCTCTTTGCTATACTCATTCATAGTTATATGAATGCTGCCCCTCATATAATCAATAATTTGTTCATCTCAACTTCAAACCAAATACACATTAGGGTTATATTACCTCATATTATTTGTTGGGCCATTTGGGCTGCCAGAAACAACCATAAACACAACAATACTAATTCATATTCCAAAAGTATGATAAACAACATCATTTTTATTGTATCAAATCTTGATTGTGTTGCCCTGTTAAAACATAATCATTGGACTGGAGATTTAAAAATATATAGTATACTTGGTTGTTAGCATCACATTATTATTTGTGGAACATATTATATGTAAAACGGATCCTTTTTTACCTTAATAGACTTAATTTAAATTTTGACGATTCATGTTTAACTAATGGTGAATCCAGTGCAGTTGTAGATTTGTTATTAGGAACCACAAATTGGGACCTCGTGAATGCAATGGTATTCATTTTGGTGAAAATACTCCTCTGATTGCTGAAGCAACAACTTTGTTAGAAGGTTTATTATATTGTAGTCTAAATCATACCACACACTTAGATATTAAGATTGATTCATTGGTTCTATTTGAAATACTTAGTTGTAGAAATTCTCATTGGTATCTTTGGCAATTGACTTCCTTTTCTAGGTCTCTAATCTCTCAAATGGTTATAAAACATGTTTTCAATCAGCAGAATCATGTTGCTGATTTGTGGGGGGGGGGGGGAAATGGGCTATTAGCTCCAATTCCAATTGTGTTTTCAATTCATCTACCTCTCCAACACCTTTAAAAGCAATTATACTTCTTGAAAGCATCAATTGGGGTATTTAAGCTTACTTGATTAATTGCAATTCTAACTTTTTGTGGCAGGGTAACATTTGACCAAGACATTATATACTGCACGTACATTTCATTATCAAATTTCAAAGGCAAATCATCAAGAAAATCGAGGATAATGGATTTCTGGCATTGCAAGGATATCTGTCTAGACATGATGATCAACATCATAATCATATTCGGGGGAAGCAAATCATGAACATTGAATCTAAGTTAAGGGATATTTATTCCCTTATGTCATGTGCATTGTCTCAATTTTTTGTAATTATTATAGCTTGGCTAAAACTCTTAGTGTGTGTAACATTTTACATTGATTTAATTAATAAATAACTTTTTTGGCAAATATATATATATATATAACTAATAAAACCAAAAATAAAATTAAAAATCGAAAATAATAATAATTACAGTTATTTTGCATAAGAAATATTGTCAAATTTTATGAAACAGATTATAAAATTATTTGACCGCGTATTCTGATTTTGTTATAAACAACTATTTTGTTACGATACTACGTTGTAAAAAAAATATAACATTATTTAATTGTATAGCGCGAATTATAACTCTCACCGAATAACTATCATATTTACATGGTGGGATGAAAATAAAATAAAATAAAAATTATGTTTTGAAAAATAAATTTTGATTTTATCAAATACATAACTTAATATAATTGAATACAAGCAACTAATATTTAAAAATTAAAGAAGAAGACAAATTAAAATACAAATTAGAATATAAAAGCAATTTTAAAAAGTACATAATTAAGAAAAAATATTATTTATTAACAAACTATTCTGAGAGATAAATATATTAAAAAATAGATTTTATTCGAACATCTTTAAATTAATTTAACACCTAATAAAATGTAATTCATTTAAAATTAATTTATAAAAGTATTAAGACTATATATCAAATATACTTATTATGTATAAGTTCTTTTATTAGATAATATGTAAACAGATCATATTTATTTAAAATTACTTATGTAAAAACAACCAAATATTTGTTCAAAATTATTTAGGATTATCAAAACTCATTAGGATGAAGCTATTTTCTCTATCACATTTTGTATTTTCCCATCATTCAAAATAAATAAAAAATACTTATCACTCGTTTTACAATCAACAAAGAAATCATTAACCCAAATTAAGTCCAACATATATGATTTAGCTTTTAAAATTACACCCTAAAGACAAAAAAAAATTAAATTTCTCAAAGATTATTCATGGAAGAGAAAGACACTGAAACAAAAGATTTGACACTAGAGAACATCACCTAATCAATCAACAAGGTAATTTAATCTTGTTTTTTAGTTTTACATTCATGTAACTTGAAAATCGGTGTTAAAAACACTCATTTCGAAAATCCCGATTTGTGAAGGTTTTAGTGGAAAACAACTAATTATGAGCCAGTATCTCGGAATCAGATGTTTTTCCATAGAACAACTGATTCGAGACAGTATCTTGGAATCAATTATTTCTGCTAACATCTGATTATGAGTTATTGTCTCGGAGTCAGTTGTTCTCTGCAAAAACATCCGATTCTGAGATACTGGCTCAGAATTAGTTGTTATGTATAAAAATATCTGATTCTGAGATCCCGTCTCGGAATTAGTTGTTTTACGCTAAAACCTGCACAAATCAGGATTTTCAAAATGAGTTGGTTTGTATGGTGGTATAAATTAATGGACTAGCTGGAATGAATGAGTTTTTGGTGTAATTGTTTGGGATGGTGGTAGAATTTAATAAAGTTGCTGGATTTAATAGATTTTGGAAGAAAAACTAACACAAAATTGAGCGATATAACTAAAAACCTTCTATTTTCTCTTTAAAAAAACCTAACACACATCAAGCGACACACAGAACCATAAACCTTTTATTTTCTATCATAATAGAAACCCTAAAATTGAGCGATAGCATAAGCGAAAAACCCTCATTCTTCTCTTTCAAAAGATACCATAACACTAACACAAAATTAAGTACCGATAAAAGTAAAAAGACTCTCTCTGGTTACTTTATGTTTGTTGTTCGTATTAGGTTTTGTTAAATTAATTTCTTAAAATGCGTTGTATGTTTGATTTTGTTCATTTTGTTACTGTTAATATTATATTTGTTAGCTTTTGTTCCTTTGTGGTTGTTGTTCATGTTAGTTTTTGTTAGATTATTTATTGATATATCTTTTTTTCATTTTGTATGTTTTTAGTTGATGTTCACATTTTAATTTGCTTGATTCATGCCTTTTTTTATAGTTAGTTGAATATATAACATGATAAAGAACTTAAATTCGTAGTTAGGACTCCTTATGAGTGAGTTTATTTTTGTTTTGACATAAACAAAAATTATAAGATTTTAACGGTTGTATCAATGAATAAGGAGCCCTAAATTGAATGTAGACAAGAAAAAAATAAAATAAGAATCTCACGCTCCTTTTCTTGTTATTTTAAAAAAATATACTAACTTATATTATATTACCAGAGAATAAAGAGCTTGAAGAATCTGTAAAATAAAATTAGAGATAATTTTAAAAAACAAGTCAAATTGAAATGTAAAATAATGTATTATTATTCATGTTATTTAAATTAAGTTTATTCATGTTATTTTCTTAAGAATTGTATAATTAGTGATATATCATCATGCACAAAAATAGCTTGAAGAATATGCCAAGAATGAAAAGATTGACGTCAAAAGAATAAAAAAAATCATATCACCTTCTTTTTTGGTAAAAAAAAAGTACAAACATATAACACAATGAAAAAAAGACGACTTGGACTTCAATTTTCAATATTTGAAAAAAGACAAAGAAAAGAAAAACTTCAAGCTAAAAGGAACAAACAAGAATTCAAAACAATCAATGTGGAAGAAATTGATGTTTAAAGAAGAACTTACTCGTGAAATATTAAATCTGATTGAAAGAGTAAAAAGGGGGGGAAATAAACTTCACGTTGAACACATTGACAAGTTCAACACTATTTTTCAAATATAACAAAAAAATAGGTAATTAATTTAAAATTATATGTATCATCTAATTTACTTACATAAAAATATAATTAATAAAATTAAAATAGATATGTAAAAAACAGAGCAATGATATCAGGAAAAGAATCCATGTGAATCATTGTAGATAAACTTAATAAAATTATCATGATGTAGAGATTGGTATAGAGGTAAATAAATATTTTGAATATTTGTTAAACAATATATATTTAGTTGGCATATCCCATGTTAGTTGGCTTTAATTATTTTAACTAGGTCTTGTTTGGATGGAGAACAACATGAAAAATATATTTGACTAATGTTTGAAAGTTATTGAAGTGGTATTGTTTGGTTAGTCAATTTTGAGCGAAAACACACTTTTAAATATTTTTCTAGAATACAACATAGGTTTGTTTGTTTGATTTAGATTAAGAAAACCATGAATAAATATATTTACCTAATGTGTGAATGTTATTAAAATAATTATGTTTGTTGAGTTATTTATAATGAAAAAACTTTTTTTAATTGGTGTTCAAGAACATAACATAGGTCTTGTTGTTTTAGTTGGATTGAAAATAACAGAAATAAGAATGTTTATCTAAGTTTTGAATATTATGTTTTTTCTGGTTATATTAAGTAAAAGCACATTTTTAAATGGTGTTGTAGAATATCATGTAAGTCTTTTGTTTGGCTTGGTTTGGTTTGTGAGCAATAGGAATAAACACTTAAGTATCTTAACCTTGCAGTAAATTGATGCATATATTTCATACATAAAAAGAATGTATAAAGTAGAGTACAAATGTTTTGCACTCTTAGCTACAATATCGGTATATGCACTAGAAACTATTA
This sequence comes from Limnanthes douglasii subsp. nivea, assembly GCA_036936605.1. Classification (NCBI taxonomy): domain Eukaryota; kingdom Viridiplantae; phylum Streptophyta; class Magnoliopsida; order Brassicales; family Limnanthaceae; genus Limnanthes; species Limnanthes douglasii. The sequence goes on along the minus strand of JAUPFV010000004.1, from coordinate 155,310,969 downwards.
TTTTTATATTTGGAAATTGATATAATTAGATTTTATTTTCTATTATGTTTTATCATATCTTTGTTAACAGTAATACATAAGCAACAAGGGTTATAAATAAAATTACAAAATAATAATAGATGAAAAAGTAAAAAAAAATATAACAATTAACATTGATGGATACATAGTCAACCCAATTCAGACAACATTAGCGAATAAGAGAAGTAACTATTAGACACTGTTAAACAAATGAAAAGAACTTGACTCGTTACAACTCACTGAGTCCAAAGACTACAAAACATAATATTAATATCTTAGCCCAACAAAACAAGTGGTAAAAATTCATCATATATACATTGTTTCTAAGTATTTGATAACTTATGATTATTTCTTAAAGATAAATACTTTAAAACAATAATATTTTTTAGTGGACATAAAAAGCTTATAAACAAACGTGAATATCCACAACAAACATCTGAATCACTTGATTGTGGTGTTACAATATGTGCTTATATAGACGATTTGTACAAAACACACAAACTAATATTGAATACGAAGAACGAAAATCACAAAGGTAAATGGCACATATATTTCATGCATTGCTCAATGATCAATACAATATACATTAAAATATTTAGATCTGTTTGAACATAGTTTTAACATAGTTGGTTGAAGCTAGATTACCGAGAACCTCATGGAACAACCCGAAGACGTCAGTCCAGGTATATCGGAATACGCCTCAAAGTGAAAGATTATTAGGGTTGTCAAATGGTTCTTGCTCTCCAAAACATAAGCATCAAAGTACCCTAGAAGTAGCCAGGTCGGTAAACTTTAAAGTGATGGGGGTTAAGACAAATTCATAACGTAGTCTAGTGTTTGTTCTCTCTTTAAAGTGGGATCTTCGAACTTCTCACCACTAGAGAATCTGAAATGTTTTCAAGCTAGGTCATTACGTTTCCTAAGGTTTTCCTAAGGTTAGTTCTGCATGTTTCTTCCACGTGTCACCTTCCTTCTTATCTAACTGAAGGCCTTCATGTAGCTTTTTGGAGCTTACACAATAATTTATCGGCGTCTTGACTCCCAAGGCTCTTATAATGATTATTACCTATGGAAGGAAAACAAGTTGGTGACATTATCTTCTTATAAATAGACCGACCCCAACTCTTCTTTCACACATTGTTTAAGAGAGAGAAACTCCCAAATTAGAGAGAGAAACACCAATTTTAGCTTCCATGAATTTTCTTTGGATCACTGTGGATCCTTCTAGACGACTTTGGTTTTGTTCTAATTTGCTTACTCCGGAGTCAAGATTTCTTTTTGGAGTAGTACCCCGGTTCGTGCCTTCTTCTCCACTTTTTTATTTGCTTTGAGCATTAGCATACCTAAAGGTAGTTTTATGTTCTTTATTTTTATTTTCACCTTAAATTTTAACATTTTGGTTGCTGCTTTATCCTCGCAGTAAACCCATTCTTCATAAAATTTAAAATCTCAACTCTTTAATCCCCAACTCTAATATCGCTCAGCCCAAGAGTCTCATAATTATTTGGATGATTCTCTTTATTGATTGAAGAATGATGTTGTAAATTGACCCATAATTTGGTTTCAGGGTAATCTATCAAAGCCATAGAATTCGTTTGGAAATTTTAACCTTTATGTACTTGCTCGAAGCTTAAGATCTCGAAGATTTATATATGGGCTTTCAACACCTTGAGTTATTTAACCAGATGATCCTTGCGTGCTTCGTCCTACCATAGATCATGGTTTATAAGAAGTTGAGAGTCACTTATCAAATGCACCATAACAGCTAAGAGCCAAACAAAGCTCGAAAATTGCCACCTTATACTCAGATTAATTATTTAATGTCTGGAAACCATGAAGACGCCATGAGCTGAATACAAGCCCCCAATTCCACCGATCATTGGGTCAAACTTCTTAATATATATATATATATGTGTGTGTGTGTGGTTTCTACAAAATGTTCAAGGGCGAGAAAAATGTTCGAACAATAATAGAATTCCCCTGGATATATGATATTATTTTTCTTGTTGTGTTAATCAATGTTAGAGCCAAATTTTTAATTTTATGTATTGTATCTCTAATGGAAGCTAACTCTTTCTAATATAGTAGACCGGGTTGGTACAACTTCCTTTTTCATTGATAAAAAATTACGCTTACAATATGTTTGGATATGACTAAATAGACATATAAATCCTCTCATATGATAAGCTTATATAGGGTTTTCGGAGAGGCAATATACTGGTTAATCTTACTAAACAATTAATCATATTAATCAATACACTGAAATTTTTTACCCTTTCATAGCACTTGAAAGAAAGGGACATATATATATAGACATGTTCAATGTTGTAAGTCTGTTAGTCAATATCTGAACCTTATTGAGGGTCCGAGGTGAGTTTATAGAGACCAAAGCCTCTAATTATGTCAGATCAAACTTAAAACCCTTTTCACTAACCGTGTACACAAAAATCTTTGTGGACTTAACCTCGAATGTGCATTTCACCAGATTGACATTTCTACGGTTTTGAAAGGTCTCCATGAGATTAAAGATATGCCTCGAGTCCTCTATGTTTTTTCACAAGCATATCATCGATGTAGAATTCAAGATTTCTTCCAATCTGGGAGGTAAACATTTTGTTAACCAACCTTAGATAAGTTGGACCATCATTTTTCAACCTAAAATACATTACCTTGTAACAATACAAATCCCGGTATGTATCAAAATTTGTGCTCTCCTGGTCTGAAAGATCTATCTAGATTTGGTTGTAGCCATAATAAGCATCCATGAACGAAATAATTTTATTACCTGATGTAGAATCTATTATTTGGTCTACCCTTGGTACCGGGAATGGGTCTTTAAGATAGGATTTAATCAAATCCATAAAGTCCATACATATTTTCTAACTCCCGTTCTTATTTTATTACCAATAATAGATTAGTGTTCCATGTGGCATACTGAAACTCTTGGACATGTCCAACACTAGATAACATGTCCACCTCGATGATGATAGCTGCATACTTATCAAGAGATAATAACCTTCTCTTTTGCGATACCGACCTCACATTTGGATTGATTGAAAACTTGTGGCAAATTATGTTAGTTGGAACTCTAGTAACATACTTGCTAGACTATGCGACATCTAAGTTTTATGACAACAATTCAATTAATTCCCCTCTTAAAGACCGATAAACTGATACCAATTTTTAAACATTTCCCTTTCTCTAAGCGATGCTCCTTCACATCCTTCTCTGGTATTACAAAATTGTGGCCTCTCTAGGATCATCAACCACCTCGACCCCACTAAAGGTCCTGTAAACTGGTATTCTTCCATAGGTTTTCCTCTTTCTGTATTCACTACTGACCTCTTTTTTACCGTCTTTCTTTACCGTCATAGAAGAACCATAACACTCATTTTCCATATTCTGGTTACCATGGACAACTCCTACCCTGTATTCTACCACATAGTTCAGTAACGGATAGATAATGAAGGCTATTTCATGCATACTGTCAAGCTAAGACCTGCCAAAGATTGCATTGTAAGAAGTTGGGTGATCTACTACCATAAAAAGTACTCGAGTCATCTTTTTAACGTTAACTCTACTCAGAATAACATATGTCTCGTATTTTTTGGTAATTTTAACGCTCACCGTGGTGAACCCAACAATTTTTTGATTTGAATGACGTATGCCGGAAGGAATTCTCATTCGATCATAAGTTACCTTGAATAGTATATTGGCACAAATTTTGGTATTTAACAAGATCATTCGAATCTCCTCACCTTCCACATAAGCATTTATCAATATAACTTCCTCGTGAGGGCCAGCCACACCGTGCAGGTCATCTTCTTTGAAGATAATAGGAGGGTAAGTAGGCCTGCTAAGTTGAGGCAAACTTTTATTTTGAAATTGGGCCTCAAGGCTTCTAACATACCTCTTTTTAGAAGAATTTTTTATCCCAAAATGGGATCCCTCCCAATGATAGCTAAAAGTCTCATAACCACGCTCAAATCATATATTCATGATAGAACCTAAACCACATGGAGAATAGGGTTCAAGTCAAGGTACTCACCTCTTGAGATAGTTTGCACCACATGATTATTTGGGTCAGGGTCTAGATACTCATTAGTCAGGTCGCCCATAGTTTTCTTATGGCTGACACTTACCATATTATGTATTTGTTTATCTTCAGAATGACCATCTGAGTTCCCGATCCACCTACACCAAGAAGATCCCGATCCAGTTTTGGAATTTCTTTGATCCATGTTATTGTTCCTCACATAATATAATAGCTTTCCATTATCGATCAAAATCTAAGTATTATCTTTTCACACTACTAAATTTCCCATCTACTGGTTGAAGTTATTATGGTTTTGTAAAACTTACCATTGTGATCCTCTTGAGGCTTAGTCATTGGGGGAGGAGGCCTAAACTACACTTGGCTCTTAACCTTATGGTAGATCTGCGTCATACTCTCTGTTAATTTGGTGAAGTTCGCGTACCTCACCCACTTTTTATCTTGTTCATCTCGACCTTGACCAAACGCTCTACTTTGGTTAGAGGTGGACTGTGTTGCCTCGTGTTATGAACTTGAAGCGATCAAGATTGAACTAGAGATGCAAGAGGTAAATATAAGGGATATGTGATTTGATGTTATTGTTGCACCACCTGAGATACCTTGTATGTAACATAAGTTATTATCGGGATATGAGTTGGAGGTTGCTAATTCTACATGGGTGTATCATCTTAAACCAAACGTAAATGCATAGTCTCATTGATCCTAATTTATAATTCTACCTGCACCCAGTGTGAGACTTCTCTTTCTCATAACTTTTTCGAACAAATTGGTCACTGTAAGAAGCCTTTGTATAGTGTTACGTGCATTACGTCATATTGTACTTCTCCATTTTATGGACATCAAACTTATACAATAACTTAACCATCAGAATCTCTGAAATTAAAGGGGAACTCTTACTTTTGTAACCTTGGTTGTAGAAAGTAATGTGTGAACCATCATATGGAGCCAAGTTGGGATCCACGTGATAATGCGACCCTATATGAAACATTAGAGCTAGATTACGTAGATTGGCCCCTGCCCTGGAACTGCTTGTTGGAACATAACTGGATTTTGCTCCAGAAACGGTAATCTTATTAGTAATTCGTTGTTGTCCCTCTGAAGGAAGGTCAGATTGAGGACCCAAGGTGCGTTGTTGAATCAAGCTCAGCCCGCTCAACATTTGCGACCATAACATGGATTTCTTGCTGTATCCGTCTCTAATCTGTTTTGCGGTCCTTATGGAAGTCTCTCTTAAACTTCTTCACACTCCGAGATCTTGAGTGTCGCATACTTCTTGAATACTCGTGAATTCTTTAACAATACTTCATCTTATGAGGGGATGGGTGCTTCTCGTCTTCACCCATAGCTATGGACAAGTAACTAGCTCTCATCTAGTAGTCCTGTCTTAAGGTACTGTAATCGCGGTCCAGCCCAAAACGTTTGGTAAACTCATAGTCATCGTTTTTAGCTATCTCAAACGTCGTCTTGACGTGAACATCAGACCGCACACCAGTCTGCTTGGTAGTTAAATCATCTTTCTCAGCTTCATGGGCAACCACTTCGGCCAATATATCTTTTCTAGCTCGAAGAATTGCAATTTTAACCACAAGGTGATGCATCTCCTCCTGTAGCTAAGTTTGAGAAATAAAAAAATGATCTTTGATCCTTCTCATACAACCTCACTCCATAGGGTGAAAAATGTACATGTTGCTCCCTGAATAGTCATTCTCCTATAGCTCGCTCCGAAAGTGATAGAGATTAAAAATTAAGGGTCTAGTTTTATAAAAAGTTTTCTAATATCAACTCAGATGTCACTCCTACTATGGTTATATCTGATGAGTTCGGGTTCGGCTCAGTAGAATATCTAAGATATTTATTAGAGAGAGAAAGCTACTAGAGAGAGAATATTAAATGTCTAAATATAATAATGATTGTTCACCCATTTCCCCAAGTGGAGTGTCAAGTTATATTTATAGTGACATTTGAGCTCTATTGGCCCATGTATACATAGAAGCCCTTTCTTAGCATGAGATTAACAAACAATTAATATGACTAAACTCGGCCCAAAATTAGGCCTTAAGCCTAAAAGATAATTCTCTTATCAACTAAAAAATACGACACTCTTAAAAATTAATATAATCCAATAATATTTGAAGTCATAAAAATATGTAAAATATATAAAAGATAAAAAAAATCAATAAAAATAACATTTAAATATATCTATTCTTACAAGATATCTTGTTCTGATTTTCAACTCTTTTATAATGGCTACATCTAATCTTTTTCAGAATAAATTCACATCTAGAATCTTTGTCCTTTTTGGCCTATGAGGCTACCTTTTCTAAATAGGTGATTGTATAGCATGAGATCCATTTATGCCAATAGTTCGACCAAAATAAGAAAACACATGTATTGGTAATGTAAAAAACTCTATATGTAGTTGAATGAAAATATTTATATGCTATGAAATAAGATTTACAAAGGCAAGATAATTATGCTATTAAATATTTATACTTATTTTGGATTATGAGTACACTTCAAAAACTGATTCAGATGATGAACCATAAATTTCCAACCTTAATATTATCTTTATAGTTTTTATCCATTTTATGACACAATTCACCAGACCATATATTACATTTGACACGTTATTTATAAACTTGAACCATAAACACAAATACGAATTTTATGAATAATTTAATAACTATAAATTTGCATAAATATACTATTTGGGAAGTAAATGACTAAACTACACTTGAATAAACATAAATTTTCCATGTAAAAAAACATTAGCATAGTGTTTAAGAGGGAGGTTATCGAAAATTAAAAAATAGTAATTCAACTGACTTTTAAAGTTATGTCATAGAGTTAAAAAAAAGTTTTGTTCCGGAGGAGTATATGTACACTCTTTAAATTTGTAAACAATCATATCTCGCAATCTTTTATGAAGGTTTCTAACTTTATCCATCAAATTTAAAAAGACGAGGTATACACATAAAGAATGATAAAAATCTAAAAACAAAGAATATACTGGACTAATAATATATTTATGATGATCATAAATAAAAGTCAATTTTCTATCACCAATATGTGGCTTCAATAATATAAAAAAGTTGTCGTCGATTAAGAGTCTTTAGATACAATAATAAAAAATAAAACATAAGCCTAAAAATAAGAGTTTTAATATTAAACTACTAACATAAACAAATATACAATTTAACATGAATAAAGGTCTTCATATTAATATAAAACAAAAACTAAGAAACAAAAAATTACCTTGGTTTGCATCTTTAGCTATAAGAGACACTAGATGTCATTTATATTTGCCAAATAAAAAAGTTTTATCTAAGTTAGCGTATACATACAACTTTAAAATCCACTAACAAGCACACCAAAAGCCACAAAACAAAGCTTGAATAAATTATTATCTACTTCAAATTCAAGAACAAAGTCACTTTTTGGATCGATATTATTCATTACACTAAAATACATTTTAATGAGGCCATACGATGAAAAACTATCACCAAATACATCCACCAATACATTCTCTAAAGGGCATCATGCTACTTTATGCGAAATATTTAATACATTTTGTTTTTAACATATTTTCAATCAATATAGCACTTATCTTCTGGTCAATTATAACCTCGTTTAAAAAACATTTAACAATAATATCAAAAGATAAATGTTTACTTGCTACACTCTTAAAAATAACACCACAATCATGCTTTTTTACATACTGCTTAAGATCCATGAACTCATTATCATAACCTAAAGTGCACATATTATCTAAGGATAACTTTTGATTTCCTTAAATTCACATACATACAAAAAAAACATTTTTTTCTAGTACGTTCATATTTAAATGTGAAACTTTGTTCTATAGTAAATTTCGACAAAGAATGTTTCAAGCGACAAAACTATTTTCAAATATTTGACCAACATCTTAATTTTCTCTATACAATGACTTAATCACAATTTCTATCAAATTAATATCCAGAAAACTAACATCAGAGATGTCCAAACTATAAGTTATTCTGACTACCTTATTCAAATTCCTAAAATGGATACTGACTCAAATCTATAGCTAAAAATATTGTCACTAACAATTTTAACGTGAAAATATAATAAAAAGATTATTATATTCAATGATAATAGACATTACATAAAACTTGTCTTCATTACTCGTTAAATTTCCCACTATTAAGCTGCAAGTTAACCTTTATTTACTTAAACCTCTCCATTCACCATTTAAAAAAATCAACATATCATCCAAAATATGAAATGTCTTAAAAACACGAACCCGCAACATTATTACGCTACTTGAAAGTTACAAAAATAATCAATATAAGTGTGTAATAATGTAAGTAATATTTGAAACCAAAACCATAATGTACCCTGAATAGTTATAAAATCAACAGTAAACAATACAAAAAGTCGATACGTAAAACTTATAGTACTGAATAAAAATCAGTTTAATAACTACTGTAAAAAATAGATATACATTGGCTTTCTATCAAAAGAAAATACAAATTTCGTTTATGCCAGTAAAAAAATGAATAACAACGAAAACATATTATCTAAACAAAAGGTTAATTCTCCAATCACACGATAGGAAAAGAAGAAACGGACTAGAAAAAAACTTAAGAAGATATACAATTCAATTACGAGAAAATAGAGTTTCAAAATTAAAATTAAAGTCAAGAGAAGAATTGATTCTTACGCTAAAAAAAATTATAAAAATATGTTATACCTATACTAAATAAATTCAACAAATAATATTTAAAAATTAATTAGCATGATTAGAATAATGTAATGGGTCAGGCTAGAAATATGACACATTTTTATAGATCTTACACGGCTAGATCCTACACCCAATTCATATATATCTCACCAAATTTTGGACAAATTTACCCCTCGTAGAAAACCTAGATATAAAAGCAATTTATAAATCTCTTACAATTTTCCCTATTTTCCTCTCAATCTCTCACCAAACCTCTCAAACACCCAATTTTTACCGAAAATCAAACGTTGTTTTTTGAAGAATCTGAACACACAGCAACGTCGAGGTAAGCCATGCAAACCTCATACTCTATTTGATTATTCGGAGGTTGTGATTTGATGGTGATTGGGAATGGCCCAAGAAACGCTCCAAAATTTGAGTCTTGGGCTTCTTGATTTCAAGGCCTTATCGGAGTGGATTTAACCCTAGTTTATCTCTACAGCTCGCTCTCTCGATTAATGCAGCAACCATTCCAATCGTCTCTTCCTCTCAAAGAGCTCCAGAACTCTAAATCCAACCTCCACCTCCAAAACCTAAACCACTTTCCAAATCTTTCTCTAGACCGATTTTAATCGACAGTCTCGCAACATCCTGTTGCTCAAGATAAAATATTCGAAAACCCTATTTTCGAAGAGGAACAAGCAACCCAGAGTAGATCTATGCTGGATTCAAAGGGACTAAAGCAAGATTCAAGACCCTCCTATGTTGAGATGCTGAAAAAGAACTCTGAATGGATCGATCCAGAAGAAAAGACGAGGAAAGATCGAGCTTTTGTGCATACAAAAGTCTCATCTGGAGTGGAAGATGGATACACCTTCGTCAAATTTGATGAATCAGATAAGATCTCTCTCTCTCTTCTTTATTTAAATTCACGTTAATTGCTAAATTTTCGTTTGGATCTCCTTCTGTGTCTGATTTTAGGGTTTTTTTTAGAATTTTTTAGATTTAAGGGAAATTTCAGTATGTTTAAATAGGACTATAGGCATATATTTATTGAATTTGATGATATCATTGATGTTAAAACCTTTTGGAGACGTACTGTTAGGACTGTAGGTCAATTTTATTTTAGAATTCTTAGGTGGTCGACTGATTTCAACCCCAAACGGGAGTCCCCACTGACTCCAGTTTGGATTTCTTTTCCTAGAATTCCTGAGTTTATATATAACCGTGATACGATTGAGCATATTGTAAAGGCAATTGGGTTGCCTTTGTCTATTTGGATTCCATACAAAAATAGGGCTAGTTATAATCTTTGTAAAGCTTGAACTGTTATTGATACCTCAAGTCTTCTTCCCCAAAGACTTTGGATAAGCTTTGGGGATCGAGATGGTTACTGGCAAGATGTCATTTATAATGACAAACCTGCTTACTGTAAAAAATGTAGACATCGAGGACACTGTGAATCTAATTGTAAAGTTGAGGAATTTAGTATTAAAAAACATTTGAATTTGCAAGTTAATGATATAAAACAAAATGAAAAATGGATTCCTAAACTTAAATCTGTAATAATCACTGATGGAGTTGAAACTAATGAACATATTGATGATAATCAGAGAATACTTGTTAAAGATGAAGGAATGAACATGCTTAATTTTTAACTAAAAAGTCTGATGATAATTACTTAGTGTTTAACCAAAATATAAACCCTCCTGTTATAAATGATAGTGATGTTATTGAGGCTTTACAATCTATTAACCTAAGTAATAATTTTAATATATTAAATGAGGATAATATGTCTGATAAGGAACTGTGTGATATTTCTAGTGATAGACTAAATTTAAGTCTCCCTAGCTCTCCAATGAATAGACAGATAGATGTGACTGATAAGATAGGGAATAAAAAGTCTACCAAAGTTAAAATTAAAGGCCTTAAGAACAATTTAATTAACAAACCTTTATCTCTCAAAAGATCTGTAAGATCCTCTAAAACCCATAAAAATGGCAGTGTCTTTTTTGAACTGGAATGCAAGAGGAGTTGGTAACATTAACACCATTAGAAGAATTAAAAATATAACTAAAAAGTTTTCAATTGACCTTATAGCTATTCAAGAGCCTATGTTGTCTAATGAAAAAATAGAAAAAACTTCTAAAAAATTAGGTTTTGATCAATACTTTGGTAATAAAAACAATAAAATTTGGTTATTTTGGAAAAACTCTTACAAAATTAGCATTGTTTTAGATTCTGATCAATTTGTCCATGCTATGGTAAGTAATTCTGATTCTGTCAAAGAGTTTCTGGTTACAATAGTTTATGCTAAATGCAATAGATTTCATGGACTGACCTGTGGACCAATTAAGGGATTTATCTAATAACATTTCTAATGATCCTTGGATAGTGGTAGAAGACTTTAATACCATCTCTAATGCTAGTGAACAAATATATTGTGTTACATTGTGTATGAACTCTATGGAGGACTTTAATAATATGATTCTTGACTGTAAGCTTGAGGATCCTGGATTCTCAGGTTCTGATTTCACATGGACTAATAGCCATAAATGGAAGAGACTAGACCGTGCATTGCATAATGATAAATGGAGAGAATACTTTAATGTTACCAGGGTGAGGCATCTGACCAGAACAGGGTCAGATCACTCACCCTTAATAATTTCAGTCTCATTAGGGTTAACATATCATAGATCTCCTTTTAGATTTCAGAATATGTGGTTAAGTCACCCTAATTTTTTATCAACAGTTGAAAGTAATTGGTTAAGTCCTTTAGATATATCACCTCATCTAAACTTTATTCATTTATTCTGGTTTAAGCTTAAAAGACTTAAAACTCATTTAAAATCTTGGAATAAAGACATTTTTGGTAACATTTTTTATGGTATTGAAAAAACTGAAGAGGAAATTAGTATAATGGAAGGGTTGTTAGAAGTTTCTTACTCTATAGAAAATAATAGGAAACTCTCTGAATTAAAGTCTAAGCATTTGGTTTTATTAGCTAGGGAAGAAACTTTCTGGTTACAAAAGAGTGCATCTAAATGGTTAAAAGATGGGGATAAAAACACTAAGACTTTCCATAATTATGTTAAAAACAAAAGGTCTAGAAATAGAATAGATGAAATAATTGATAGTAATGGAAGAATAGATGACCAAAAGCTTATAGGTGAGTCAGCTGTTACCTATTTTACAGATCTTCTCAATACAAAAGATGATACAAATGAGCCTATACCTGATTTCCCTATTGATATTATACCTAAATTAGTTAATGACATAGATAACCTATCCATATTAGCTAAGCCTTCTTTAGATGAGGTATATAGAGTTATTAAAGGTTTAAATAGTTCTAGTGTGTCTGGAGTTGATGGTTTAAACTCCAGATTCTATAGTGATTGCTGGTTTATAATAAAAGAGGATCTGGGCAAAGCTATATCTGATTATTTTGATAAAGTTAGCTTCCCTCAAGGAATGTTTGCCACTTCTATTTGTTTAATACCAAAGAAATTATATGCTAAATCTTGGTCAGAATTCAGGCCAATTAGTCTATGTTCTATTTTTAATAGAATCATATCTAAACTTATTAATTATAGACTAAGTATATTATTGCCTAAGCTAATTTTTAAAGAACAAGGGGAATATGTTTATAATAGAACTATACAAGAGAATATACTGATTACACAAGAATTAGTTAATGATATTAATAAAAAACAGAGGGGTAGTAATATTATTATCAACGTGGATATGAAAAAAGCCTTTGATAAATTGAATTTTAAGTTTATATATCAGGTGCTGAGTTCTTTTGGTTTTAGTAATCAGTTTATTAATCTTATTAAGAAAAGCATTAAGCATATTAGGTTCTCAGTGATTATTAATGGTTTAGCATATGGTTACTTTAAATCTTCTAATGGTATTAGGCAGGGGGTCCTTTATCCCCCTCTCTATTCATATTAGCTGAATAATTTCTCATTAGAGGTGTTAATAAGTGTATAGCTTCAGATCCATCTCTAATCTATAAAACCAGAAGTTCTATTTCTATAAATTGTTTAGCCTTTGCTAATGATGTACTCTTGTTTTTAAATGGTTTCGTTAGAAATCTAAGAAAGATAGGTATATTTTTGAAAACTTATCAAACTTTATCAGGTCAACAAATAAACTTACAGAAAACTTCTTTTGTGGTGCCATTAAGTTTGTCTAGGCCTAGAATTAGATCTCTGGTGCTCTTTCTTGGTTTCAATCATAGTTCTTTACCTTTTAAATATTTAGGAATACCAATATTTCTAAAGAATAAGATTTCATACTATGATGAAATTATAAATAAGATTAGAACTAACATAGATCATTGGAACTCTAAAGAACTATCATTTGGTGGTAGACTAGTTTTAATCAAATTTGTCCTATTAGCTTACCCTTTATACTATATGCAGTGTATCACACTTCCTAAATCTATTATTAATAGGATCAATAAGCTTTTTAATAAGTTCTTATGGGGTTATACAGAGAATAATAAAACAATAATCTGGAAGGATTGGTCTACTTTATGTAAGCCCTTTAGTGAGAATGGTTTAAATCTTAGGGACTTTTCAATAACTCAAGAAGCTCTATCATATAAACTGTGGTTTAATTTTAGGACTAATAAAAACATTATGGGCTAATTTACTTAATAACAAGTATTGTTAAAACTTCATCCATTACAAGTTTTAGCTAAGCAAACTGATTCACATATTTGGAAAAGGATGTTAAAAGTTAGGAACAAAGCAGAAGGAAATATATTCTGGGAAATAGGGAAAGGGAATGTAGATTTCTATTTAGATAGATGGCTTGATTGTAATCCAATTATTCAGTTGAACTCTAATGAATCTAATACATGGTACATTTATACTAAAGTGAATGAATATTGGCTTAATCACTGTTGGAACTTGATAAAACTTAAAGATGATATTAATAATGACTTAGTTGTTAATAAAATAGTCCATATAAGATTTAATCAAAATAATGATGATTTGATCATCTTGAGACTCTCTTCAGATGGGAAATTTAATCTTAAATAGACTGTTGAAAGTTTAAGAATCAAACATGTCAAATCTTCTTTCAAAAGCAAAATTTGGAATAACATTACACCTACGAAATGCTCCATAACTTTATGGAGAGTTCTAAATAATCTCATTTCTGTTGATTCTATTATCCAAACCAGAGGTATAAGTTTAGCTTCTAAATGCCAATTTTGTCCTGAATATGAATCAGTTAATCATTTGTTTGTTAGTTGTCCAATTATATGGAATGTCTGGTCTTATTTCTCTAACATTTTCAAAATTGTAGTTGGGAAACATATGACAATTAATCACATAGTTAACAAATGGTTTTCTTCAACCCTATCTAGAATACATATTAGAACTATTATTCCTCCTTTGATAGTCTGGTCTACTTGGATAGTTAGAAATAAGTTGAAACATGAGGGTATAATCTGCTCTGATATTTCAATAATTATAAGAGTTAAATCTTTTCTGTTTTATTTAGATAGATCAGCTTTATTAACAAGGAAACATTGGAGTCATGATTTACATATAGCTAAGGAGCTAGAGTGTTATAATCACAGTTCTTATAGTAAAACCAGCCTATACATTAAATGGCATCCCCCTTTTGTCAATAGACTTAAGCTCAACTGTGATGGTTCTTCATTTCAGAATGGTGAATCTAGCAGTGCTTTTATTATTAGGAACCATAGTTGTGAATTAATTGTGGGTCAAGGTATTTTAATAGGCAAAAGTTCATCTATAGTTGCTGAAACATTAGCTTTATTATATGGTTTAAAACATTGTCATGAGAATAATATGTCTGAGATTGATATTGAAACTGATTCACTTCAATTATTCAATATGCTAGCTTATAATAAGTGTCCATGGTATTTAAATAAAGTATTAACATGTTGTAGGAAATTGTTTACATCAAAGATGATATTAAAACATGTTTTTAGGGAAGAAAATGTATCTGCTGATTGGATAGCTAATTTTGATTTGGAAGAGAAGCACGACTGTTTATTCAATGGATTGAAGTGCCCTAGCCCTATCAATGTTATTCTTCTGCTAGAGAGCATGAATTTGGGCTACTTTAGATTTTCAGATTAATTTACTAATCTCTTAAGGCAGGTTTCAACCTGACCAATGTATTTGTTTTGTGTTTGCAGGTAGAAAACAAGGAGTGTCAGGCCTAAGAAGGAACGACACACAGCTAAGCACATTGGAATGGATGCAGACACTATTATAAGGACTGGCACATGAAGACAGTAGAAGAAGATGGATTTGCCTAATCAAGGATGCAGTTGAAAGGATGGGCTGAGGATGAATGTGCAGCTATCAGAACCAATAAGAGCATCTCAAGGGTGTATTTGAAAGGCGCTGATAAAAGATCCATTTCAATGAAAGCGAGAATCTTAAGTCTATCAACAACAACATATAGACTATTTTTAGATTCAAATTCATAATTGTTTCACATTACTTTCAACATACTTTGTAACTCTTTTCTATCAATGGAATTTTATTTGCTTAAAAAAACCTCATACTCTATTTGTTTTTATTTCGGTGTGTTTAAGTGGTAGAAAAGTAATTTTTTCAGATTTTAAAATTCTAATTTTGGCATGAATTTAGGATTCATTTTCATAAATTAATATTGTCTCATATGCAAATCTGTTGATTTGGCCTTGATTTTGTTGGAAATTGAGCTATTTGGATAGATATAGGGTTTGGTTAGTTGCAGGTGTTCGTTGCACGTTGCGTGCTACCAGATCTGTGTTCGTCGAACGCAACGAGCGACCATGAAGGGTTTTTGTCGCATGCGATGCGAACATAATGCTAGTCGCATACGACATACAGATCTAAGCCATCACATGCGACTGCTTTGTTTACGTATCGTGTGCGACTGCAATGTTATATTTTTTTTACTGTATTGGTTTGTGTTTTCAGGATGAATCGCCAAAAACGACTATGAAGAATATTTTTCGCAAACGCACACCTACTCATTCACATGAGCCTTCGGAGGTTTCTCCTACAGCCTCTACCAACGAAGGAGGAACCCCGGGTAGCTGCACAAAATGACGCATGCGTGTGGTCGTGAGGATGACGATACTAGCCATGACGTTGGTTGGGCTGCTGGCGGTAGCAGTGGTGTAGGTACATCTTCGTAAGATGTGTCTGAGCCCGCCGATACAGAGTTTTTGTCAATGATGCCACACGTCCCCACTCACTATCCTGATTACACCCTACATGAGGCGTTCAGTTTCTGTCATGACGATGTAAGTTTTATTACTACTTAAAATTGGTTCCTAATTTTGTTAAAAAAATTACTCATTTACGTGTTTAGTACATGTTGCAAGAGAGAGTTTCCTTGCGATGTTTTGCGATGTACGATAGTCTCCGCAAATGAGAATTCAAGAAGCAGAGTAGAGTACGAGTGAAAGTGATGGCGACTATATTAAGACCTCTCGTCGATACAGTCTCTCGTTGGCATACCAACCTACACCTGATAGAGGCATTCCTCGAGCGGTGGCACGAGGAGACTTCCTCGTTTAATCTATCCTTTGGCGAGATGTCTGTGACTTTGGACGACATCCACGTCATCACCGGACTACCGGTCATAGGTATACCTCTCGATGTTTTCTCTTTTGATGATGAGACGGAGAGGAACCGGACTTATGCTGACATGCTTTGTGTATGCCAAGTTGATTTGGTTAAAAATATTAGGAATGCTAGTAGTGTGCCATTGAGTTGGATGCGTACCACATTCACGAGTGATAGATGCAGTGATGCTAAGATCACAAATATTAAGGTTGATCACGCCACTCGTGTGTATATACTTTTTCTATTGGATACCACTATCTGCGCCAACAAAACTGGAAATGGTGTTTCCCTAGATTACCTTTAGTTTGTCAACCAACACCAGATTATGGATCAGTACAATTGGGGTCAGTTCTTATTAGCGCAGTTGTACAACTCCCTTAGTCAGGGTTTGCATCGTACGAGCGGTATTTGTGGATTTACAGGGCTATTAGAGGCATGAATCTTCGATCACTTTAGACAGTTTTGTTCTTCACTGTATAGTGATTACGGCCTATCAATGCTGCATATCTGCCGATACGCGCCATAAAAGATCGTTATTTCGCAGGTTATACGCAGAGAGTTGAGGCGGGCACTCTCGATGTGCCTATTTGTTGTTGTTTGCCCGTAATGTTTGATATTGTTCGTTTGATATAGAAGAAACTTGTCACCATATTTCGTTATCCATGCGTCCATAACGTAATCATAACACTTGCACGCATGTTTGAAATATTCTCCAGATATTGATACTTCAAACCGCTATAAATTTCCTTAAGCCGCAAGCCAAGGTGAGACAAACTACAAACTAGTTTCTCTTCATCCCGTTTTAGCCTACAAGCGCGGGAATGGTCGTCTAAACAAACGAAAAGATCATGATTGTGTGTACCGTTTACAACTTCCAAGCGCCATTGCATGGCTAGTATGTCAAGCGGATGACCTTTTAACGCAAACAGAAAATTTCATTTCTTTGTCGTACTTTTCCCCTTTCTTAAAGTATGCGGTTTTGCTTTTGATTTGAAAATATCGTGTCTCTCGCAAACGTAATCTAGTCTAGGCGTCACTTCCCACTATCATAGAACTTTGTAATCGTGACGAACTTAATCTTCTTCGATTCAATGTCCACGAAAGCATCTAATTCGTTTTCGTAAATAACATATTCATTGTGAATATTTTTGTGTAATCAACATCCATACACGGAGGTTGGACAGGTGCCTCCTACAAAGAATACAAATTCAATATATATATATATATAATGATACTCTAAAGGGGTTGCATGCGAATGATACGATATACGGGTCACATGCGACTAATTGCTACTAATATAGCAATTGGGTCATATAAATATATGTGATGCATAAGATGGTCATGTTGCATGCATATATGCGACGAATAAGCATGTACCGTCGCACGAATCGTGCGACCACGGCGATGTTCATCGCAAAAATTCATCCAACCAGATCAAAACCAGAAACACGAGTTCAGCTCGTTACCTCAATTCGATAAGTGTCATCCTCTTCTAGCAAATCCTTTAAAAAGACATCTATTTCATAATCTTCCATTAATACTCTAACTTGTTGGGACGTGGTAGATTTTGTGGATTTGAGTTTAAGAATGTTAATTTTACGGTTTAAGAATAGTCAATAGTTAGGGTTCAGAGTAATCTCCGAAAGATTTCAGATTTTAGATTGTTTTTTTTTGGGATAAATAACATGGTTATAATTAGTAAGGGTGAGAATAATAAATTTGAGAATTCAATTTTAAATTTGAAAAAAAAGGTAGGGTGAGATATTAAACTAAATAATTACAAAACATATACCATATTAATTCAAAATTATAGTTTTAGATGAAATAACGGTTATGTTGATTATTTATCAAAAGATAAATAAGGGTTTTAAAGTTTAAATTTAAAAAAATACATAAAATATTTTTATGTGGGAGAAAAATAATAATGCAATTATATATTTTTAATATATTTTTAATTGTTTTTAATAAATAACGGTTTTATATGAATAGATATAAAACATATACTATATTATTCAAACACCGTTAATTATTATAAAACTATAATTTTGAATTAATACGGTATATGTTTTATATTTATTGATAGAAAATCGTTATTTATTATAATTTAGTATATTTTTATAAAAAAAATTAAAAATATAATTGTTTTTATTATTTTTCTGGTACATATTTTATTATTTTTCAAAATTTCAAATTAAAAATTTGAAAATATTTTTTTTAATAATATATATATATATAACCTGTTAATTAGTAAAATCTTATCTATATTTTTCAAAAATTAAAAGAGTCTTATCAATATTTTTCAAAAATTTAGATGATCTACCCCCGTAGTTATATAGAGCATGATTTGAGTAAAGTCTGATATAATATTTTTTTAAATTATAAAATACATCACAGCAGTCAATCGATCTTCGTCTTAAGCTTGCTTGCTTGGCCATATGATCTCGATTTCTCTTGGCATCGCATCATTACATTTGCAGTACAAGAACAAAACACACCATTAAACAAATTAGTAACTTCGTTTGCACTTCAAAGTCTCCTTCTTCTTCCTCTATATCTCTCCTGATTCAATTGCCTTGGATTGGATATCTTTTGTATGTATAGATTTTTCTCTCTCTCTACGACTGAGCGACGCAGCAGAGAGAGAGGTAAAATGTGATAATGGCTCAGTACAGGCAATCAGGAACCGAGAGGCACGCCGCTCGCACCAACAATTCCGATCTCCACCACAACTCAACCATCTCGCCAGATCACATCGCCCTCGGAATTCGCCCTAACGGCTCTGCACCGCCGCACGGCAAACACGGCCGCTGGCGACGATCTGCTCGCTCCGAAAAAGGTTCCCGCCTCACTTTCGGCTCCATCATTGTCGTTCTCTCCCTCGTGCTCGTCGTTACTGTCTTAGCTTACTATTACATTTCTGGTTTCAATAAAGGTCAGTCACCTCTGGTTTCTCTTCAATTTTATTAGCAATTTAAGCTTATCGAGAAATAAGGAAAGAAATCCAGAATTTAAACCTTCCGAATTAGATATATAGGTTGGCATTGTAGTTTTTAGGTTTTGGTGAATCTGGAGTGCTAAACTATGTCTATAGTGATATAAGCTTGACCAGGTAAAGAATTTTGCTTACCCAATTCGTGTATTAAAGAAATAAAATTATTAAATCTATGCAGAAACAATTGGCTATAATAGTCTTGAAGATGGTGATTTAACAATTGATGGTGATTTTCTCACAAACATATCAATGCTGCGACCTCCTAAAGTTGTATATGGCCATGGCTCAGTTGCACACGGGCTTGACTCAAGATATTGGGATAGAGATGATAGACGAAGGGATAATGATTATAATGAGGATGCTGTTGAGCATAAGAATGTAGTCACCCATGATGATTCTCTCGATATCGATAGTTCGCAATCGAAGAGTGATGATAAGAAGACCATCTTCGATAGTTCTCGAAAAGGAGTTGGATTGTACAACGAAGCTGGACGTAATGAACTAAAGAAGTATGAAGTGGAGTATGAGGCATCTCTAGAGAAACGGGGTCGATCAAGAGGCACGTATGGGACTAACGGAAAGTTATTAGAGGAGAAGGGAAAAGGGATCCATCATGAGGCTGTTGATCCTGACACTGATTATGATGATGCACTTGATTCGGATGATGCTCGGAAAGAAGAGTACCACGATTATGGACATAACCAAGGAGAAGGCAAAAGAGTCCACAAAGATAAGGAGGCTGAAGAGGTCCCCTCCAAATCATCAAGGGTAACCAGTAGCCGTTCTTCAAGAAAATCTCCATCAGATCTAAAAAAGAGACCCAAGCACCATAGATTTTCTGGTATGTGTTGTTTTCAGTCTTCATCTGTGATTTCATGTTATCTTAATGCATGCAATCGATGGAGTATCTAAATTACTATTTAGATATTTTAGTTTTTTGCAATATCTTTTCATGATAAGTAGCGTTCTTTACATCTCTTTGATCAGGCGTATGCCAATACACCATTGGTTTGGAACTCTTTGCTTTTGAAGAACTAATTAGTTACTAAGTATAGGACAAGGTCACAAGGTATAGTTTTGAAGCTTTAAAGTACTTGGCAACAAGAACGTTATACTGAAACAAAATAGTCTACTTGTAAAATTCTGAAGGATCATTAAAACGTTCCCTTAACATGATTGAGTGTTTTCATGTGTGTTTCATTACTATTAGGGTGGAGCTGAGTACATTACTGTTACTCTGAGCTTTAGGCTGTATTGAACATTCGGTGTTGACTGATGTTAAGTAAAGACAACCAGTGTTTGTCTTTTTCATTGGATCTAATGTGTATCTAATGTCTCTTTTTGTTTTAATGTGTGTTAGGAACTTCTTGTGGTTTCATTTTAATACTCCTTACACTCAATTGAGTAGGAGGTGCCTCTGCAAACTTTCTTCATCATCAATACCAATTTACTAATGTTATACACAATCCACTGCATCCAAACCAATCTTCTACAATACATCCACTCATAACCATAACTATTCACATTTATAGATTAATTTCATTATCTAACTGAAATAGTGTAGGTTAGATTATAAGTAGTGGGAGCAATATTCTTGCATTTTCCATCCATAAGTTTTCCCTCTTCTGAAGAGAAAATTAAGTTTTACTCGTTTTTTGTCGGCATTAGTTTATGCTGTGCACTACGGGTAAACTACGATAGGCTCTTCATCGTAGAGCTGCATGTAGTGTTTTAACAATTAGCGTGTTCTGTTATTTTGTATGGGTTGATGGGTTCTGGTTTTATATTTATCTTATTTTATTTCCTTTCCTGAAAATGCATTTCATCAGGAATCATTTGTGAAATGAAGCTCTTGAACTCTACTGGACAGCTGGTAGAACCTTTAGAGAGTCACAAGTTTGCCAGATTTTCATTACAGTACAAAGAACGTGAGGAGAAACCTGCAGAGGAACAACAGTGGGTTCCTAGATTTGCAGGGCACCAGACCTTACAAGACCGGGAAGAATCTTTTCATGCACGTGACCAGAAGGTACATTGCGGCTTTGTCAAAGGGCCTGAAGGATCATCAAGTACAGGATTTGATTTGATGGAAGATGACACTAATTATATTAGCAGATGCCACATTGCCGTGATATCCTGCATATTTGGGAATTCTGATCGCCTGAGGGCGCCTACTGGAAAAACGGTACGTGATACATGTTGAGACAAATATATATGAACCACATGGTATGGCTGTATATGTGGTAAACTCTTGTTTGTTTTAGCCTTCAAGATTGACACATGATCCTCTGGAACATGACATTTATCACACTACTAGGGTGATGAGATCACATGTTTACATACATGGAACTCTTAATCATATTAGGTTGACATCTTCCAATTTATATAATCACCTGTATATAAACTAGTATCCACCTTGAGATCCTGTAATATATTTTGACTGTACATTTTATGCACATTAATATTAGATTACATTTTCTGTACCTCCAGTTTTAACATTCAAATTCTTTTTGAGTTGCCGAAATGCAAAGGATAATCAATCGTGTTCTGAAACCACAAGGAAATGCCAACTGAATTTATCGTTACAACTCATGTTATATAGAAGCTCAGGCTGTTCACTGTTTGTCATATTATTACTTAGCCTTTGCATATCATATACATAAACACAGTAAGGCTTGGCTTGTGCCGATCTTCTATCCAACGGTATAGTTTGTTGTATTGGTCATCAAGTTTAGTCTTATAATTATAACCTTAATAACCAGTAGATTTCTAATTTACTTAATGCCTTTAGTGCCTAAGGCTAATCCTTTTCACTTTGACATAGGTAAGTCGTTTGTCAAGGAAAAATGTTTGCTTTGTCATGTTTGTGGACGAGGTTTCACTACAAACTATCTCAGCAGAAGGTCAATCACCAGATAGAGAGGGTTTTATTGGTTTGTGGAAGATTGTAGTCGTAAAGAATCTTCCATATACTGATATGCGGAGAGTGGGTAAAATACCGAAACTGCTGCCGCATCGGTTGTTCCCTTCTGCAAGGTGAGGAGCAGGCCTATTACTTATCTTTACAACGGGTTTTTTTCCATTCGAAGTTTTTTTTTTTTTATAAGATGTTAAATTTTCCTCAAGGATGGACCGGAATCTTGCAAAGCCGGTTTATGTGATTACTGATCAGTAACTAATCTAAAATATTTGGTTTAGGGATGAAGTTTTTTCAACTCGAGCCAATTCTATTATATGTATTTCTTGTCTTTCAAAAAACACAAGTACTGTATAGAGAAATTTTGATTTTTCAGTGAGAAGAAATTTATTCAGGGTGGTAATTTTCTAAAAATCAAATAAGGGCAGTGTGTAATCCGTAAATAAAAAATTACTGTGGCAAATTTATGAAAGATAACGACATTTACTGGGTTAATATTGCAATGAGTTCTTAAATGTCATCTGTCAATCAAACTTATCTAGTAAGTATGTCATTTGAGGCTTGAAGAAAACACTCCGCTACTTGTGTTTAACTCTTTTTGGGTTCTTCACAGGTATTCAATCTGGTTGGATAGTAAACTTCGCCTTCAACTAGATCCTCTCCTCATTTTGGAATACTTCCTTTGGCGAAAAGGTCACGAGTTTGCCATTTCGAATCACTATACCCGGCATTGTGTGTGGGAAGAGGTTGCACAAAATAAAAAGTTGAACAAGTATAATCATACTGTTATCGATCAGCAGTTTGCATTCTACCAGACTGATGGGCTGACACGATTTGATGCCTCTGATCCTAATAAGCTTCTTCCAAGCAGTAAGATTCTTAATACATAGATTTCTTCGTTATTTTAAGTTATCTTTAATAGTGATTTTGTTAGCATAAATATCTTATAATTAATTTTTATACATCATACTATAGTTATTTATTTCTTATTTCATGTTTTGGTATATTTATCTAACCTTTTATTAAAGGAGTATATTATATATATGTGCTTTGATTTTTTTCCAGATCGATAGCCTTGTGTACTAGATAATCTTCTGCACAAGTTTTGAACCTTTATATCTTTATAATAGCTCTTTTGCTGTTTGCAGATGTACCTGAAGGGTCTTTTATAGTTAGAGCCCACACCCCAATGTCGAACCTCTTCTCCTGTCTTTGGTTTAATGAGGTCGAGCGCTTTACTCCACGAGATCAACTAAGTTTTGCATACACCTATCAGAAACTTAGGAGCACAAATCCTGAAAAACCGTATTATCTTAATATGTTCAAGGTAAAATATCCAACTTACCCAAGTAACATATTCAATTAACAAAACTAATGCTTTCTTGATGGAGATGCTTGTTGCTAAAATTCGGTTTCGGTTTTTATATGCAAATAATATTAAGAAAGTCTTTTTAGCTCTGCTAATTTTTATGTCTATTAGCATTTTTGTCCCTCTGATTGAAACATACGGTCCTTTGGGATGCATCTTTCTTTGGTTTTGATGACTTTTAGAAGAATACATCTAAGCCTTCGCTGGATCCGAGAAAAAACACTTAATTCTGCTATTTTCACGCAACTTTAAATATTTTAGTTTGATTTTGTAGTCAAGTAAGAGTCCCGAGACATAAAAACTAAAAACTATAGCAACCAAAGTTTATATTTGAAAAATAAGTCTGTAAGCGGCAGAGACTTGGGTGGGCTTCAAATTTGTAATCCAAATATTAATATATAAAATTTAATGCAACACTGAACGTGCCACACCATCATGTGATAGTCTTGGTCTTGACTCACAAAATTTACCAAAACAAAGTAAAAGTATATCGTGAGGACCTGTTGGTGTTATATAAACCTGAAGGACCAGTTCAGTATATATGATCTGAACCTGAAAGACCAAATTTAGATATTAGCCTATTAATAATCTTGTATAACCGAACCAGATTTTTGAATTCCATTTATAAACTTACTGATGGTTTAGGCATCAAAAGAACATTGGTTTATTAGAATTGTCGTAACTTGCCATGAAGGAACTTAACTATTTGTGTAGTATAACTAGACTTACCTATCATTTATTATCTTTGCGAAAGAAATCCGATCTTTTATTGTTGTTTAATTTCAGGATTGCGAGAGGAGAAAGATAACTAAGCTATATCATCATAGGGCAGAGGAGAAGCGAAATACCCAACTAAAAGCTACGGAGTAAAACACATGTTAATTTTACGCATTGCAGAGAGAATCGCACGGTTTTGTATACTCATCCACTGCTCGATAAGATAATATTTTGCCACAGTAAATCGAGTCATTTGTAGAAAATGTAGTGGAAGTTGGAAGGGAAGGTCACCCATTTTGTACCTATCCCATTTATATAGAGTAAAGTTAAATTTCTGTCGAAGCTGGTTAACTTATGTATTCAATTCATTGCTTCATGTACCACATCAAAGAAATATATATTTGATTTTGTTTGGCTCCGTTTGTGTTTCTTTCCGGAATCTGGTGCTCATTTGTAAACAAATTTTGATGAATTGTCATAAGGCTGAATGGTAATAACTCTTTACATTTCATTAGTAGCAAAGTTTAACAGGTTGATATTACCAATTTCAAATTGTATTTTACTAGCACACTTGAATTACCTGGAAATATCTATTTCCCGGACACAGAATTGTCGTACAAAAGAAAAAACAGGACTCTGTGCTCACCAAACTTGTTTTTTATTGTGAAGCAACAAAAGCTTCTTCAGAACCTTAATGAATAAAAACATGGTGGAAGTAGTAGTACGACTCTTGCCTGTTTTCGACAGCTTTAAGGTGTGTACAATATCTTCGGTGGCAGAATCTTTGTCCGATTCCAGCTTGAAACTCTGGCTTCTTGTCAATTCTTCATTGAAATCCTCCCACAGAATGTCCATTCTCTCTTTATCATGATCGTCAGACTTCATATTAAAAGAGTCTTCTTTGTGCACTGTTGCTTGTTCGAGTTGCCAGAGAGGTGGTGAATCTATAGTACAAGAATGAGAACTATTATTGATGATGGGGAAGCTGAACTCCTCTTCTGTATTCATCGATTTGTTGTGTAGAAGTAAGAAGTTGGTGTTGAAGTGGTTTTGTTTTAATTTTGAGTTTCTGTTTTAGTTCAACTACTTCAACAAGTATACTCAAACAATGTCTTTCTTGATGATGTGAAAGTTTGAGATCAAGGGCCCTCTAATTCTTAGCAGTAGCTGTGTACACAATACAATGTTTATTTTTATATCCTCTCAAAATTTAGGACCAGCTATCCCATTTTTGGTTCATATCCACATCGAGTACATATAAAACAAACAAAAGAATATGATATGTTTATACCAAACAAAATACACATATTCATATTATCATCACCAAACAAATTGAAATGTTTATGATGATTTTCCAATTATAAAATTGTGATGTATGAGTTTAGATAACATCTATAGTTTTTAGTTTTGTTTAGTTAGAATGGAAATCAAATGAGGTTGGGAGAACCAAAATGTTCGATAACTTTATTAATATAAAAGTACTGAATCAGATAAGAGAAAGCCAGGCTACATTTCCAGATTATGTAATTCGATTAAGATACAGTGTATAACGAATCGCTCAAATTACAGTTTTCAGAATATGTAATTCCGTGAAAAGAAAATGGGGAAAAAATTAAGATCATGTATACATTTCAGAAGATTACCCCTTAGTTTCAACCAAGATAATCATGTGATCCTCAACTAAGATTTTTTAAAGGATATCCGAGCGTGACTCGATACGCTAATAATATACAGCTTGATGGCTCCAAGTTTTCCTCTCCTGACTGCAGATGATGTATCAAGCTTACATGTACACTATGGTGCTCGAATGCTGTCTTGTCGTCGGAGAGGAATACCCTCGAGATCGTCTTCCTCTGAGTGCTTAGGGAGCCGCGAGGGTAGACTGCTTGATGATCCTGCAATTGCCGTGAAATGTTAGAATAACTAAACCTGTGACTTACGAGCCTGGGTTAGAAGTTAACTAAAAACTCACCATCGGCCATGTCTTTTGTTTTGTGAAGAAGAAAGGTCCCGGACAGGATTGTCACAAACCCACACATCTCGGTGATGATCTGAGTTGCATTTTGTCGATCCCAGTCCTATATTGATGATAACAAATGCAGAAAAGGATAGAAAGACGATAGCTGTAAGCAGAAATATACATTGAATGATTTGAACAACTAAATCCATTTAAGGTGTGAGCAATACCTTAAACATTATAACACTGGCAACAATAGTTAATGATGTGAACATGACATAATATATGGGAGATACAACAGCCGTGTTAAATGTATCAAGAGCCTGCAAGCAAATAGGTAATACAAAAGCATGTCATTACAGAAAAAGCCAAACAACCACAAGGTCAACAACAAAGGTAACTGTATGATTATTTGCAAATAAGATATGCAGCTTCCTTCAGATTATTTTATATATTCTGAGTGCGTATATATCCTCATTAACGAATGTTCCTTAGAGCTATAATGCATAACTATCTTGGTCTGAAAATCTTGGAAACATTGACCCTTCAAATGGCCTAAGAATCCAGAAAAGGTGCAGAGTGGCGGTGGACTCTGACCATGTGCTAATATAATTTATAAAGTTCCTTAAATTTTGGTGGGATGAGCCAGAATAGGTGCAGAGTGGTGGTGGATTCTGACCATGTGCTAATATAAATATGCGTGGGATGAGGGGAACAGTATATCAGGATATGAGTTTGGTACAAAAAAGAATGCGGGATGGGCACGATTTCAGTGAATTTATGTTGCTAGATGCGTGCGACTAAAGCACTAGAAGATTGCTTTAAATAAGCTTATATTTCTTCTCCTTTTGTCTTTCACTATCGACAGTTGGCTGTTCGCCCTTATTTCTCTCCTACAAGTGCTTAAATGACCAGCAGCATACAATATTTAGTATCATACGAATCTGAGCCCCATACCACTGTCCTAGCCTCAGCAACCAGTACTGATGCTTCCCAGGAGAAGTGCATATGAATTTCTGTGTCATATCCTGCTTCTCCTATTGAAACCCTAGTAGAGTAAAGTCAGCCTAAGGGCAAGAATGCTAAGGAGTCAAACTGAAATTAAAGTAGCATTGCTCTCACAACTCAATCATATAGAAACGAGAACATCCCCTAGGGAAAAAGCTGCCGAACCACTATTCAACTAGATTGAGCGTCAAACCACTAATCAACTAAATTTAGCCAAATTGACACTTCCAGAAATAAATTTATGTTGTGCTAACCTCAAATTACACAGTATGTTACCTTATTTAGATAATTCATTTGAGTTATCACACAGCTCAGCACAATCACGGTAAAGGCCCACGTCTGTGGATAAAGCAACTGATTTGTACCAGAAAATGTTAATTTCAAAGCTATTCCAAGGGCCTTGACACTCATGACCTGTTAAAATGTTTGACAGCATCAGTCTTGAAATGGATGACTGAATTTGAAAACTTTTTCACTGGAAATTCAATAATGAACGAGAGACATATTTGAACGGACAAGTAATACCAGCGTACCGATAATGATCCCACAAGCGAACAAACCCCAATATAGACCATGACATTTGTCTGTCCATACTTAGGTATATAATGGACAACGAGCAGGATAGCTGCTCCAATCACCACAGCAGCATACAAAAGAAATGCTGCAAAGTAGTAGATCCAATTTCCTTATCAATATATGATACTATAAAAGTGAGAATTAATTCACTCAGCTCATCTGATATCTTAGACAGCATCCTAATATACTAAACTCACCTGGTTCAGTTGCAAGAGACCACACTTCGGCGACTGAATCAATCTCACGTTCTTGAGGAGCATGTAGAACAATCGTTGTTGAACCCACAACGCATAGGACACATCCAAGAACCCCAAAAATATGCAACCTCTCTCTTAATATAATATGAGCTAGAGTTGCACTTATTATGATACTGACCGCACCAAGAGGAGTGACTAAAATAGCTGGTGCAAATGCGTAGGCAGCAAAATTGGCGATTTCCCCAACAATCACTGCCTCATGATAAGACAATGATATTAGTAGTAGTTATTGCAGTTTCTTTAAAAAGTTACAACTGAATAACATGAACAGTAGAGCGGTCCTGATTCGGGGAGCATATGACAGTGTACATGAACAATTATCTCTGCTACCATGTGATACACAAAGATAGACTCCTACCAGTACCAGTTTGCGATGAAGATGTTATCATGGCTACAAGACATAGTTGCATTCATGGAGATGGAAAACCAGTAAATTGTTAAAGTTCCAGGTAATTCGACAATCAACATCTAAGGGTAAAAGAGAAGGCATAACCAGAACAGTCAACCGAAACTATGAGCTACCAAATGTATGACACTCAACAAATAGTTGGACTACAAATTCAAATAAAACACAATTATATAATAGAGTTGCTGAATGAAGAAACAAGAAGAGTCGATCAAACTCACTTGTTATCATGCCTACCCACCAAAGAGGCTCAGACAGGTAAGAATAACCTCCAACACCTGCAACAGTGTGATCATTGTATCAGAAAATAAGAAAGAGATAAGAGGGTGCATAGTCTGCATTTCCAGGTACCTCAGGTAACCTACTAATAGGCAATTGAAGCTCATCAAAGAAAATATGACATGCAATACTAGTCAGCTTTCCAGAGTCACAGTCAGGATCAGCTTTAACCAGTTGAAATATTTTCAAAGCAGTTAAACCAAACCATTTACACCTTAGCATATTGTCAAGATGAATCCACTTGTAAACGATCTTGAGTAATACTTTTGACAAATGAGAACAATGACTTGTCAAAACACAAAGGAGTTTAAAATCAGTTCATAACATATATTGCAATGCGAACTCAATTTTGAATGGCAATAAACGAAATTCTTCCCAGCTGATATACAAATAGCTAACACAATAATCGTATACATGGTGAACACTGCTGCAACACTCTAAATCAACCCAAAAGTACAAGCATATATCAGTCTCTCTAAAAGTACGAAACAGCTGAAAAAGAAAAAAAAAATCAATCAGTGAGAAAAACCTAAATGAATCAGTGACATTCTCTTCACTATACCCTAAGTGCTAAATTGCTAAACCTACAAGCAACCATGAGAATTTCATAATCCAGTAGGTTGAATAAGACAAACGAACGAAACAAAACGAAATCAGCAAAAAGGAGTACCTGCTCTGGTACCAGAAGCACCAGCTTTCTTCAGTCCTTTTTTCTTGACGATGAAACTAGCACCGATAAACAAGCTAGAAGAGAGAGCCAAGACTAATCCTTTGATGTTATCAGATGACATTCCCTTATACGAGTCCACCCAGCTCTCAGTTGAACCCGCCATTCTCACTCGGAATCTACGTTTTCTTCTTCTTATTCTTATCCAATTTCAATTCGAAATTCAAACTCACACTGAAATAAATGTAGAGCTTTTAGGTTCTTCGATTTCGAATCAGAAAAGAAAACCTAAAACCTCAAATCGAGGAGTAGTGAAGTCGAATCCCTTGGTTCTTCACCGGCGACAAGTGGTTGAATGAAGAGCAGAGAGAGTGAAAGGTGGATTCAGATCTCGGAGATGGATTGGATTTGAGTTATGTAGAGCGAGAAAGAGTAAAGATCTAGTGAGAGGATGTAGAGAGATACGTGACAATGGTAGATCGAGAGAAAGAGGAAAAGAAAAAGGAGAAAGGGGGAAAAGGAAGAAACTGTAGTGGGCGTCGACTGCTCATATGGTCATATACTGACCCACCCTTCACCACTACTACACACACCCAGGCAAACACCCTTCTAGTATAAGGTTAATTCCAGTCACTAAAATAGTAGTACTACTATAACTATAATGCTTAGTTTCTTTTTTGATTTTAGGCTAATCAGTAGGTCATAGTGTCTTTATTGATTGTAGTGTCTTTGTTGATTGTAGGTTAATTAGTAGGTCGTGTTATATATCACCAAATCTAATGGGTCTATATTACTTTTTACAATATTTAGTGTGGCAAATTTCGGAATACATAGTGTACTCCGATTATATGTGGTAATTAAAAGTTTAGTAGGTTATGTTGGAAACAAATCTGCGATAAAGATGGTAATATTTGGTGCTAATAAGGCCGCGAATAAATAAATATACATATGGTTGGTTAGGAGTGGAATTTATGAATTATTTTGATGTGTTTGGCTTTACGGAAATATTTGATATAGCTTCGTAAATTTATTTTTTATATTTCACCATATCTTTTGTTGTGGTTGATTAGATCTTACCAATCTAAGGTTGAGCAGTTCGTATAGTTGTACATCATAAGATTTTTAGTAGTATATGGTTTAATAATTTTAATTGTTGTCATCGCATTACGCATGAATCTAATCTAGTTGTCGATGATGTTGAAAGTACGCATTCTCTTCTTAGACGAAGTCGTTTCGTGGATAGTTATTTTGATGTATACAAGAATAGTGTTCATTCATTTAGCGGACATCTACCTCCAACCGAGGACCAAATGTTTTGTAACATCAATTCTCATGTCGTAAGCTTGTACTTGATGTAAAATGAACACGAGGCCTATAGCATTTGAAAAGGTGACGTAAGTTCCTAAAAACCATATTGTTTGAATAAAATTTCTTATTTTTATCGTTAATTTGTTTTTATATGTTTTATATACTAGACCATCGTTACATTATTATGCAATGTATGAGACAAACCGTCGGTGATATATGAGCCGTCAAACTCGAGTCAGAGTGGAGGTTCAGTGTCTGTGTTTTCTTTAACAACGACGTTATAAAATTTCATAGACATATCTGTATCGTTTCCTTTGGTGATCAATTTTTTAAACGTTTTTAAATATTTTTTGTTTATATGCCATTTTTATATCATTTAGATTGCGTCTGGAAATACGTCTCTAATAGCTCGCATCAACGCTCACTCCCGACCTGGCATTATAATATTCGAAAATGCGCAAATATTATTCATCAACCGTCTCTAGAACTCTTAAAGCCCGGGTGCAGTTAACTTGTTTCTCTAAACTCATAAAGACAAAATCAATGCAAAATGTTTTGTTGGTTGATGTTACACTGACAATTTTATTCGCCGTCGCTGTCTTGTGAGTACTTTTAATGACAAAAACTCATGGGAATATACGCACAACTTAATACTTGTATGATGTGCAAAAAAATAATTCGGTGATCGCATCTATTAACTAGGTTGTTAGATACAACTTAGTAATTGTATTCCTTCATTTTTGTTAATAAGTATTGCATTTGAGTCTGACCAGATTTTTCAACTAAACGATGTTTTTGACGAATTTTGATGGTGTGTATGTTGAATATATTCTCGAGGCTATGGCATTTCAAACCCACATATATTTCCTAGACGAGAACCGATTAGCGTAAACTTTCAGAATAAGTCATTATCGTCCGATTTAAGTCTACTTGCTTGGGAACGACCTTCCAAATACAAGGCTGGTTTGTGATTATGTTTCACATTTACTACAATCAATCGATAATCCTTCAACGGGATATGCCAACTAAAAGAGGCAATTGTATTTTTTGTACAATTTATTTTCTTCACAGTATTTGCACTAGCCTTAGGTTTATAAACTTTGTTCCTCTCGCATTTATAATATATTGTGGGAATTTTTACCCACTTACTACTATCTTAATGGTAAGATGTTGATGAAGCTTATATTTAAGTCTTCACCCATAACTTATGTGTATGAATTGATTTTAGTGTAATACTTGTGAGTTGTAAACAAGTGTATGTAATCGGTCATCATACATATTAGTTGCACCGGTTCCTCGACATACAATCTTCTATCATTCAAAATTATAAAGCCCAATATTTAACACCCATACTTTGACATACATAAGACATGTCGCACCTAGGACATGATAATTACACATTAAGCCTCACGCAATTTGCCAACAACTTTTGTCATGTTGCACGACATGCATGCTAATTCTACATATTTTTATGCATTGGTTTTACAACTAAAATATAGTTGAATATTTTAATTTTATGTTAGAGTTTTAGAGGTTTAGGTGATTGTTGGGCTGAATGACATAAGGTAAATAACTAGGCTAATTGGTGACGTTTTTTTTTTGTTTTCTAAACTCTTAAAAAATAATTAAAACGTGAGAGATCCAACAACACGGATATGTGATTTAGTCTAGCCCTATGTTAAATGTAAATACGAACTAAATTTTAAATATTTCATTGGTTATCATAAGTTTTAAATTTTACAATTCATATTAATCTTTTTATCGATCTTAATATTAAATTATATTATAAATATTATTACTCTATCTTTTTTATTAAATTTCTATCAATATGTGTATATCGATCATAAATCGGACTAGTAAATTAATAAGAGTATAATTTAGCTATGATAGATAATCCTAGATTAGATCTAAATATCAATTAAAAATAAACTATAATAAAAATATAGAGATTTTGTAATGGCTAGACAAAAACTATATATCTTATTTGAGGATCGATCTTTATATTTATAGAAAATCGGTATTATTTTATAGTCATATATGATTATTTGTACATTCCTATAAAATTTCAGGTACAATACTTGGTCTGAATATTTATCACATTGTCAAGGCTAATGTATGATCGACGTCTAATTTATTTATGATTATTTGTTTAAACAACCCATACATCGTGTAAATTAGATAATAAAAGGGAACTTTTTAAAGTTGCATCATTTTCATTTCATGATAGTTATATACTTTTAAAAATTTATCACACTATACTACTTGAATGATCTTTGTATATTTTCATTAATATTATGACTTAGAAATCCATAATTGTCAATAACTATAATCATAGTTGAATTACAGGTTGACTTCATCCATGAATAATTTAGAATTTGTTCATATTAACATTGTTCATGTATGGCCCATTAATTGGTGCAGGCGTAGTTTGATATTTTTATTTAATATATAAATACATATTGTTTTTTATAATTATACAAATAAATTCAAGACTTTTTAGAATTATAACTTATCCGTTCTCACAACTAACTTTTAAGATCATAGTATGGATTGTAGAAATCATAAGTGTTTTATTATCAAACTGAATTATAAGTATAATAGGTAGAAATGGCCCCCAAGGGGGTAGCCGAGTTGGTTGAGTATGGCATTCTTATAACCAAAAGGTCATGAGTTCGAGTCCCTCTACATACGCTTTCTCGGCTGAGCCTGTCACCTTGTGTGGTTTACCTTCTGGCGTTGGTTTGCAGGCTATCGCGTCAGACTGAGGGTTTACCCTGTGCGCACTCATTGCACTCTGAGTAGCGGCTGCGGGTTCCCTCCGAAAAAAAAAATAATAGGTAGAAATGTCTCTATATATATATAGAAACACCAGTAACGAATAAAAAAAAAACGATGTGGGATAAAAATAAAATATAAAAATAGTATAAATGCTAACATCTCATCTCAAACTCATGATGGTTTAGTAAGAAACATCAAGAGTGTGTCAAGAAAAGAAAACTATGTGAGTCTTTATGAAGAAATCTGCAAGTTGTCTCGAGTCTTCAAATGATCTTCAAACGACCTTCTTCAAATGATCTTCAAACGACCTTCCAACGTCATCTTCTTTATATTTTTGAAACATATTCTTCTTCACATCTTCTTCACGCATATCTTTTTTCTTCACATTTTTAACCATATATCTAATTCAAATCGAAAATTTAAAATATCTAATTTCAATTTTTCACTTAGAAATTCCCAATGTCTAATTTTTTAATTTCTAGTTCCAATTCAAATATTAAATATTCAATCTTAGTTCCCAATTTTAAACTCAAAAAAATCGTAAAATATAAAATCCAAAATCCAAATCTAATACCAAAGTCAAAACCAGAGTTAAAACCAAATCTACAAAATCCAAATCCAAAATCAAACCCCAAACTAAATCCAAAAACCAAATTTCAAAAACCAAATCTGAACCCAAATATTAATCCAAAATGTAAAACCAAATCTGAACCCAAATATTAATCCAAAACGTAAAACCAAATCAAAATACTTAATCAAAATAAAAAATTAAATATCAATCGCAATCAAAATCCAACCAAACAAAAACTAAAACTGAACCCAAATCCAAATATCATACCCAAATACCAAATGCCAAATCTCAAATCCAAATCCAAATACCAATTCAAATACAAATCTATAAATTTTCGAGTCTTTCTACAATTAAACACCAGTATGTTACAATGAGTCATCACCCTCATCCACCATTAAAACCTCAAGCACCAACAACAATCCTAATTGCAAACAATATTACACAAAATAAAACAATACTAAGCTCAATCAAAAAACCAAAACAATCCCAAATTGTAAACAATGCTACCGAAACAACCAACAATACTAATTTAACTAATTGAAAAATGAAACTAATATACCATAATTTTTCCACGATCAAGAAAGTTGAAGACAACTAAATATGTTTGTTTTCTCTCGACGGAAATCTAATACAACTGTCTGTCGGCACAACGAAAGATGGAAATAAAAAAAAATTAAAGATCAAATCAATCTAAATATCAAACAACATTGTGATACCATGTAAAAAGCATAAGTGTTTTATTATTAGATTGATTTGTAAGCATAATAGGTAGAAGGTCTTTATATATAGATAGAGACACCAACAACAAACAAGTGAATAATAATGTGGGATAAAATAACATAATATAAAAATACTATATATGCTAACAAGGATATCCAGACATAATCGACCATTTACAAACAAATAAAGGGCCTACGAGTGCATTTGTTTAAAAATTCATTTTTTACACAATGGTGCATGAAGTGTATATACGACACTTCTTATTCAATCAAATTGTGTTGAATAAATTCTATTTTATGATATCTCATACAATGTTATCTACAAAATAAGTTATAAGTCATATGATTATTACATTGATGATACTAATCAATTATCGAGCCTTTTATTAGATAAGACAACTACATTTAAAAAAAATGAAACGGATGTTAACAAAAAAAATATCCCAAATAGAAATGACCAAACAATATGAAACTTATCTTTAAATCACTTTAATCCACTGTCGAAGAGACCAATTAGTTTATCCTAGTAAACAGATTGTACCAAATACCAACTAAAATATTTTACCTTAAAAAGTTAAATTTTAAAGAGATTATCAATGGCACAACTTCTAGCTTTCATTACAATATTAGGAATGAACATCATTTTTTAACTAAAATCTATATAAAAAAACATCAATCGCCTCATAAGGATACTGCTAATTCACATATACTCTCAAAGCAACACACAATATCGTGAACTACGTTAGAAATATATGTATGATCGATTTATCAAGAAAATTATTAAACTGGTAACCCAAAACCTCATCATTTATATCATAAATTTAATATGTTAGAATTTGCTGCTTGTCCATAGGCTTGATACTCATTTTCTCTTTATTCCATATGTCAAACCAAACCTTGATAAAGTTTCTATGGTTATAGTTAACCTCAACAAAGGTCAATTAAAAGCTCATATTATGAATGTTCCAGAAAAAATGCTTTAAGTCATAAAGTTTTTTAAATATATGCATCATACATCATTGGCGTTACATGAATTATGCAATCAATATGGTATCCATAAAAGGTTACAGTCTACACACCTATTGAAGGCGAACTCTGCCATATGCACGCTCTCACGAGGTAATCTTTTTTACTTTTATATTAGACTACAGAGTTTGGCTATCACTTTATCTCAAACTTGTTTTTTAAGTTAGTCCCCTTATAACCAAGCCAAATTACTCTGAATAGAAGTTTATAGCAAAAATAATAGGGTGAATTTGGCAAAAATACCATTCATGATGTTTGAACTACTTTTACTCATGACTACTAGTATCACCATGTGTTATACATACTATTACTTATCATGAAACAATCCACATAATCTAGTGTATGACCGCCCTGATTGTGAGAAACTTTCAAATATGTATTTTAATGTGTATTAATGAAGATTATGAGACAGTTTGATAACAACAACCCTTGATTTAGAAAGACTAAGACTTCACTAGTAAGTTTTTTATTTGTTTTTGTAAAATTTCCTACAAATAGTCTCAGTTTATGACTTATTAATTCTATATTAGTTTACGTATTTCTTTATATCTACCATATGAATCCTCTATCAATTTGATTTTTTAAAGAAGTAGAATTTAAGTTTACTTGATTTTAGTTTTTGTCTAAGTTAGTTTACAAAGAGAAACCCAAGACTTTTTAATGTTGTCTATTTGTTTAATTCCAAACTATAACCTTTAATATTGAGTCATCTTTACTAACAATACAAATCTCATCAATGTGCCAAAAATCCAAAAGAAAAAATAGAATTTAATACCATTAATAGTTCAGGCGTAAGACCGTCAATAGCTTAATGGTGAAGTTGACCCTCTTAAGACTATTGGAACCATAAAAATGTTAATGTATTAACAATTAAAGATAACTCTTTTTACCAAAGAAAAAAATAATGAAGCAAATAATTCATATTGTGATGCACGCAATATCTACCTAAGTAATTATTTCTTCCAGATCGTGACGTTTTAACAAACGTTATTGTACTGAAACGTTTATCAGATAATATGACTAAGGTTGAACTCTTAATCATAATTGAGTCATTACCAAACCAATTGAATGAGGTAGGATAACTTGCAAACTTCCCCACACATTCCTTTAAAATTGGCTTTCAATCTAAAGGTAAACCTTAACATTACAGTGCCATCAACTATCTTCTAAAAAAATTACAACATAACATAATTTTGATCTAGGACTATGTTCCAACTCTTATTATTTTAACAAGTATGAGAATGCTCAATTTACAACTACTTATAAACTTAAACAGTTGCGAGTGAGCTCCCTTTGATTGACATAACTACATATTAGACCAATATTAGTGTAGACTGCAAAGGTAGTAAAATTCCAATAAATTATTATTTTAATCAGTAGATAATTTTATAAATATTAACATCAAAATCTTTTTGGCATAAAATGTTCAATAAATTTAGAATGTTAAATAGTGTTTAGGAAGGTTACAGTGTAGATCTACCTAACTTTTCTTTTTTGCTTCAAATGTCGGTACAACTAATCAAGAATAGAAAATAGGTGAAAATAGGTCAACACATGTCTGACTAAAAAAATTTAACTAAAAAGATAAAGTTTTTAGAGTTTCTAATCATTAAGATACTCAACATTATAACAAACAATTTCGATAAAATTAGAATAAACACGAAATGAGCAATGAAAGACTATTAAGTCCTTATAGAATGAGAATGTTGCACATGTCATGACTAATAAACTAAATAATCTTAATACAATCATTTTACATGCATGCAAAAGGTGTTATCATGTCGAACGAGAACAAGATAATTAACAGAGCAAAACATGAATCGAGATTTGTGACTCAAACAATAATATAAGTTCAAGCCAACATGGTCCATATTCTATGAGTAGTTCATGAATCTTGACTTAAGAGAATTCCTTAAGTTTGACTTATGATAATTATAGAGTCTACTCCTAAGAAAACAATGGCCGACTTACATAACTCGTTCCTCGAATTTCCAAGGAAGCGTTATGTTGCTCTACAAAATACCAAATATGGTTTGGTCAGTTTATTTGGGATAAATATAAGTTCATTTAAAATTATCTTATATAAAAGATAAAAAGTAATTATTTGTTGAAACTCTTTGAAATAAACATCTCAATATTTTTTATACTTCTATTGTTACTTTATATTCCTTTTAATCAAAAATCATTTGGTGGCTGAAGTAAATTTTGGGACCAAAAAACCTTTGTGTAATCTTCTTTTTCTATATTTATTTGTAAAAAAAAGCATTGTTAGACAGTTATTTTTAAATTTAGTGAGGACCTTCTTTCTATTTTTATCGTATTTACTTTATGATGTTTCCCGGGTTAACCTTTACTTTAAGTGATCTTACTTCTTCTTTTTATGTTATATTTTAATCGAAGTTTGGTTACTTTAAAAATATTTATAAAAACACTTTTTTATATATACAATGAAATTTATAAAAGAACTTTCTTATATATAATAAAATCAAAAAAATGGAAAAAGTTCTTGGAATATATTTTGAGAAAATTACCAGTAAATACCCACTCAACTATCTAATTACCCACTAGTACCCGTTTTTTGAATAGTGTCACTTGGTACCTTGAATTGAAATTTGGACAAAAATACCCCCGATTACATATACCCGCTGGTACCTTCACCAGTACTAACCTGAGAGTTGTTTGAAAAACGAACCTAAGACTTGTTTGAAAAACTTACCTGAGAGTTGTTTGCAACTCTCTCGATTTTCTGAGAGTTGTTTGCAACTCTCAGGATTTCTTGAGAGTTGTTTTCAACTCTCTCGATTTCCTAAGAGTTGTTTGCAACTCTCTCGATTTCCTGAAAGTTGTTTGCAACTCTCTCGATTTCATGAGAGTTGTTTGTAACTCTCTCGATTTCCAGAGTTGTTACTAGTGATTTTTTTAAAAAAAAATAAAAAAATATCATCAATGGATCTAGTTTTGTTCATTTTAAAAAAACAAAAGCGATGGTACTTTCATTTAATTTTTTCAAGCTACGGTTTGAAAGATATGGATCTTTTAAAAATAAAATAAAAAGAAAAAGTAAGAAAGATAAATTTTGGTTACGTGGTTGTTGATGAAGGGTGATGGTAGTTAGGGTATTAAGATAATGTTAGGTATTAAGTGGTAATTAGATAGTTGAGATGAGTATTAAGAGATAATAGAACAAAGCTTGGGTACTAGATGACAATAGAATAGTTGAGTGGGTACTTTATGTGCAATTTCCCATCTATATTTAAGTAGGTCACTTTTAAACTATGCTTGTGATAATATATTAAAAGCCTTATAACTGACTTATATGAAATCTAAGTTTCTTTAACTTAATTATTTTTACTTGACTATTTTATGTTTGAAAATTATCCATAATGTTTTTCAAAGCGTTACATAGAGAATGGAATCAAACTTGTAACTTTTATCTCTTATTATTGCATCATTTGTATGTATTTATTTTGAATTAAACATCATTATATTCATTCATTTTTAATGTAATTTTTGATACAACATACTTTTATTTAAACATTTTACAAACTCAATTAAACTTTGGTTACAAGAAAACTTTAGCATTTCTGCTCAAGTGATTTATTAGTTAGTTGAAAAGAGTATTAAAATATTATATTTAAATATTATTATTTTATCATATATAAACCTTTTTTTGTTTATAATTTATTTATTGAAATTTTTAATGGTGGGAGGGTTATAACTATGTGAAAGTTCGCATGTCATTCATCTGGTTTGGTTCGCTCACGTTATTTTTTGACTTGTTAAGGTACTATTATCCCATTTTTATTATTTTAGAAATATTTTGTTACTATATCAACATGCTTTTATATATATATATATACTATAAAATCGATCATTTTTTGGATTTTTCCTTTGTCGGTTAGTAAGTCCATATTGTTTTTCCCAAACCATGGTGGAAATTTGGTCGGATCCGAGCATGATGATAACTACCACACGAGAGTTAAAGGTATAGTAAGAGTTCTGAACTATCATAATATTTTTAACAGTCGGGTCATCGAAAATGTTTTTTTTATTTCTTTTAATTTTACCACATTTTAAGGTCTCTAGTATATATGATTCTTGAGCATACAAATTTTTAGAAGAATATGAATATCGAAAACAACCTACTTTTTAATGTAGTTTTTCTTAATTTCACACGCTAGAACACTATCCCGCGATCATGATTAGAGGTCAGAGATTTTTATAAATTTATGTGTCATGAAAAGGTAGCAAATAAGACTTTATTGTATGTTGTTTGTTTTACTAATCTTTATACTATAAAAAGTAGCATTTTTAACCAGATTCTTAATGGTTGGTTCTTTATTAGTTCAAACTTAAAAAACAATCGGATATTGAGTTTCTCATATACCCAATAAGCGTGTTAACTTATCCAACATGAAGTTTTCCAAAATTAAAAATTCATTTTTATCCTCAATTAGAAAAATATTAATTTATAAATAGACTTATCAACAAATTGAGTCACATTCTACAAAAAGTCGAACCTTATTTTAGTTTGATTCATTCTTGGAGTTCACTTATTATCTTTTTCATGTTGAGAACCGTGAATGTTGTTCTTTACATGAAATTCAAGGTACTTTCGATCCGAGTGACATTCATATATTTTTAATGTGAAGTGTCGAAAGGCTGTAATTATATAATCTATATCATTTTCTTGCTTAAGAACTTACAAAATCATATGACACAAAATTTCTTACATTATTATTTTTATGAGGTAAAATACTTACTCTAAAATATCAAAGATGTCTCAGATTCATTAAGAGATGAAAGAAAGATCTATAGAGAAATAAAGTAATAAATATAGTTTATTAGTGGTAAATAAGAGAGTTCTCCTTTCTTTATGGCGCGTCTCTTTATATATAGATCAAATATTAATGGGTTACAAGTATATGCGATTAATATAGCCTTATTTGTGGGTATATTATCGCATAATACAAAGTAAATATCTCTATATAATTAAATACATAAATTAATTTGTTTCCTTATCATTATCCGAATATTATGAGTTATCACCTTTTCATCACTATAAATACTATGAAACAACATATGTCATATCAAATAATCAAAATAATTTAGACAAACACATATTATATCCAATTTACTAAGCAAAGTGAATTGTTTAGGACTAACTTATTTGGTTAACTTTTGTTTTAATCCTTCAGATTATGGTTGTTCAACCATCATCGTGAATTCAAAGTTGCATGATAAGTAAGGTTTTAGTCAATGATGAATGAACTTTGGATATAAATCAATTATTTTCTCAAAATTATAGTTACTAAATCTATGAGTAAACTTATACTAATGGTTGAAACAACGTTTCCATGACAGAGTACCGACCCCCTCCCACAAATTATAAAGACTATTGAATATATTATAAGACAATTACACCGCGTGTGCGCTATTTTGACCCTTCAAATAATTAGCATCAAACATATACATAAGGAAATTTATTAGACCTTGAGGTAATTCTTATTTTTGTAATGATTTTTTTACGTTAAACAAAATTTTAATCATTTTTCATCTTAATACCAAATCACCAAAAAATATTCTTCATATCTTAATGTTACTATTTTATAAAAATAATTGTAACAAAACTATATATTTTTTATGAACTTCAATGATTATATCTTCAACTATTTGGCACAACACAATTATTATAGCTTTTCATTAGTCTTGTAAGCGGTTTGACACTAAGTATAAAAGACCACTTATTTAACACTATAATTAAAACATTACTTGGTTGTGATTATAAGCATAAATCATTGTATTGAAAAAAAAAATTACATAAGCCCTTACATGTCCCTGTCATAACTCGATAATGTGATATATTCTTACATTCATATAATTTATTTAAGAATATTCAAATGAAACTTATTTTACGGTTACAATATAACTTTCCAATTAATAGATCCATTTTACAAGTATCATGGTACTAACAGGTAACAACACACGTTAGTTGGTAAAAAAAGATTCTCAAACAACATTTTTTCAAATAAACTATATGTATATTTTGTATAATAATAGATACATGATTAGAAAATATTATTTGTCAAGAGCTAGACATCAAGATAATGAATACAAAATCTGATCATAGTCCAAATATAGAGGAATTTATTGTGGCAATACAAAATATTCAATATATTTAGTTATTTGAAGATTGGGCGACCGATTCCTTACAATATTTTATTATGACCACTCAAGACTTCTTTTTCTAAGAACGAGTTATTTGTAGAGTTATAGTTTCAAAGGTCTAACCAGTACTATTTGCAAATCTTTATATTCGCCGTCATTTCATAAAATTTCATTATTTTATATATCGGTACTTTTTCAAATGTTAGTGATTAATTTTGATAAAATCTAACCAAATGACTAATTGATTTTTAAAAAAAGGTTAATCTCTTTGATGGAGAATAATAATGATATATACCCATTTTTAATAATTTAGGTATATCCATGATATTTAGACAATCAAATATACATTTATAATATTAATAGCTCATTTTAATTCTTATATATCTCCAAACTTCAACTGCTTTACATTTTTATCTTACGATCATCGACCTTTTTCTCAGGAGAGTTGACGTCATACCTTTAACTAATATAAATTACATTATTCTTCAAGATTTGTATAAATTCAGGGTTAATATTAATCTTGAAAATCGATAAGAACACAAATCCAAAATATCTTTTATAAAAACGTTTCTTGAATTACTTTATGAATGTCTATGATTCTCATAACTACGGTTTTAATGTCTTATCTATAGGTTTATGATGTAATTTAATTTTGTATTGGATCACATGTCCAAAATAAATTTCAGGGGTCAATGCCTAATAAAAAAAGAGGAGATATATCAATGATCTATACAGATACACCTCATGAAAGTGATATGAACCTTCTATCCATAGTTGCCTACACTAAAAAGAATTATATGTTATTCCATAAGTCAAGCGGGTTAAAGTTTATGATCTAATGGGTTGTCCTATAAATTATTCTTCATGATACCTTCTGGCTCTCATATATGGCATCGATTATGTGTTAGTATTTCTCGCCTGTAGGTCAGACCATTAGGTTTATAAGAGTATAAATTATTAATGACAAAAAATCTTAGGTTATATTCGAAGGTTAGTTAGAGAAGTAAATTATATTCTAAAAGATAAAGAGTTTTTAATATGCGAAGAATAATCATTCATCTTATTTTACGATTTTATTTATTTATTGAAAAATAAGATGGTCTGACAATCATAAGGGTCAATTTGTACATTTAC
This sequence comes from Limnanthes douglasii subsp. nivea, assembly GCA_036936605.1. Lineage (NCBI taxonomy): Eukaryota > Viridiplantae > Streptophyta > Magnoliopsida > Brassicales > Limnanthaceae > Limnanthes > Limnanthes douglasii. The sequence continues at coordinate 155,267,733 of JAUPFV010000004.1, read as the reverse complement.
AAACCTAAGTCAATTTCAAAACCTAACTACTCTCCAATTTTTAAGCTCAAACCTTTGCCCAAATATTATTCATTTTATTAGTATGAGTTTCATACTTTACTGTTGATATGAACTTGATGAATTTTTTTCGTGTTGTATTTTTGTGAATCTTAAATTTAGTTATATTATAAAATATTTTGACTTTAGTTTTCATATTTTTTATTTATTAACTTTTAGCCGTAGTTGCCTATCATGTTTAATGTTAATCGTTCTAATATGTAGTTTAGTTTTAAATTTTAAATTGGTAAGTTGAATATAACATAAAAAACTGATTATAAAATTTGCAACTTAGTCCCAAAATTTAAAGCGTAAGGTTTATTGGATTGTTGCTCAAATTTTAGAAGTTTATTTTATGATAAAATGTTTTTTCTTTTATTTATAACGTGAAAAATTGTGATGATGTTTTACCACTATATCTCTTATCGGGTTTGGGTTACGTCTTTCATCTAATTTTCATAAAATGTTTTCCAACTAATTTAACAATATCTAATTTACAAACTCATGTCATCAATCACTTAAACTTCTCATATTTAACAAACACGAGATCTAGACATCTCCAACCCAAACCATACAGCCTCCAACTAATATTTTAAACCTAAAACTAAAAAAATAAAACAAAACCCAATTTCTTTAAGATTTTCTCAATAAAAGGCGAGTAATCTGAACTGGATTCTAAAAAAATCGAACAACATATCACCTATGTGTAAACTAGTTGATCTACATGTTTAGAAGACTTTAGTTTGACAAAAAAAATCTCAAAACTTGATTTTGAGTTTTTTGATCGGATTTCAACTGAAATCCTATCTGGCCAGAGTCTACTTTTATATATATTTATAAGATTTTGATTCGGTCTCTCGAAAATAGTTGTGTTATGTGACTACTAATTTTAGTGTATTGGGCTGGAATTAGTTTTACTATCTATTAGTGTTAAATTACTATTTTTTAAAAAAGTAAAAGAATATAAAAAAGAAGAAATAACTAAAACCCATAAAAGATAAAATGAATTTTCTACTATAATATGTCACTTGTTAGCATCAGAACTTCACATTTTTATTTAAGAAACCAATAATTTCCTTAAAAAGAAAATGATAAAAATCCAAACTCATAACTTATAAGCATCAATACATTTTTCTTTTATATGTTCTATTATAATGAAAAGTGTGAAGCCTAATCACTATCTCATTTTGTTTTATCATACATTTCTTATTATATATGATTGATTAGCATGTTTCTCATGAGAAGTATTAGGTATTTTAAGAGCATAAAATTTATGTTATTTTATAAATAACTTTCGTATAAATATGAATATATTGAAAATTATATAAATACTCGTACCATGATGAGGGTTGTACTTATTATTATTATTATTATTATTATTATAATAATAATAATAATAATAATAATAATAATAATAATAATCAATTTAACAACTTGTTTGGCTGAAACGAGATTGATCTTATTTTAGTATTTATTCGATGAAGACTACAATTCCATATATTTTTAAACTTAATAATATTTACTTAAATAATTGTTATGTTTTTTTGGAATTCTAAATGCAATTTAACTGTAATAGAATAAACCCAACCATACAAACTATCATTTTGAATAATCATTTGCATATAATTTTTTATTAAACAATGAAACCCACTAATTATATGTACCACGAACTTAAACAAGATATTTTGATAGTAATCAAACAACGTTTTATTAAACAAAATTGCATATTTAGATATATTTTCATACACAATTGAGCATACATTATATATGTATAATAAAACCTAAATCACAACTAGGTTTAAGAGCTCCATATCTTGAAAAATGTGGGTCTTTAAAGAGAACAAGAAGAAAATTTGAAAATATCTCGGTCTGCAACTCCACTATTATCATTGTTGATATGTGTTTTAATCTTTTTTTTAAATAACAAACTTGTCTCTCGTGTAACTAAAAAAAAATCCAAGAGACCATCATGCGAAATCACATCAAACACTTTGTCGTAACACATATATATTTCTTCACGTTTAAGAAAACATTTATTTTTTAAATTCTTTATCTTATGGCGTTAGAGAAACCCACAATAATCAAAATCTTGTTTTACTTGACCTTTCTCTCTTATGGCGTTTGAATAATTGGAATAATTTCCATGTATTAACAATTGATCCTGACGTATACCGATAAAAAAACGAATCACAAGAACTCAATCGTAACGCGTCTCAAATTAAATTTAGTTACAAAATTGGTAAAATCCAACACCTTTGATATTTTAAATTATATATCGAATATTAACAAACATATAACTTTTTAAAAAAATCGGATTTAAAACGACCAAAAGCTAAAAATAAGATATTTTTTCTAATCTTAATTGGATTTTAAAACAAATATTCTTGGTCATAAAAAACAACGAATCAAGATAACAAATAAAACTATACATAAAATATGATGTATACTCTTAAATCTTAAATTTGATTTGTTGAAAAAACACTAACGGAAAATGAAATAAAGAGTTCATTCAAGTGCTTGAGAGGTCTTGAATATTCTAAAAAAATATCGAAAGAAAAACAAATTAAAAGAATTAATAATTTGATTTTATATATTTTTCATGGATTTTAAAGCAAATATTATATCAAAAATTTAAAAAATAAATATTAAAATATAAAATATTTAACATGCAAAATTAGGATGGTAACAAAAAATAATAATGTCGAATCAGAAATCAATTTTACAATAAAATATACAATTTTGATTAACTTTTGTCGTATATATAATCAAAATTATAATATATATATATATACTCATAAAAAGAAGGAGTTACCAATTGATATTTATTATATTTTTAATTACCAATTGATAAAGAAAAGTACAAGGTACTAATAGATTCATGAAGTAATTTTTATACCACGTATACCATTACCCTATAGATACACATGTGACTAGTAACAACTTTTTTTCGTTATTGTTTCTTTTTTAAGTAGCTTCACAAGTTTTCTAATAAAAGTTTTGACGAGTTTCAACAAAAACATAACAATTGTATTTTTTTATCGGTTTGATTGTTGAAAAAAACTATTTTCGATCCATATGACGACAAATCTAGAGAATATTATGGTTTTTAAGGTTTTATTATGCAAACGATACGTATAAGTATTTAAGCTGTATTTTTATATGTTTTCTCTAAAATAGTGGTTTATTAGTCAAATCTTATTTTCTGTTTATATTGCTGGTTTTTAAATATAACCTCAATCACGAAAAAAACATTTCGAAAGACGCAACCAATTACGAAAAACGAGTTTTGCATTTTGCGCTTTTGTTTCATTTCACAATTGTTTTTGTTTTTTATTTCATTATTTTTTATTTATTTTTCGTAATTTCTCTTCTTTCGAATTTTGTAAAACAATAGTGTTTTATATTTTAAATTATGTTTTGAATTTTGAAAATGATATTTAACTCGTGCTTTCTAAATTTATTTTATCATATGTCGTAATTCATTTTAACCCTTAGAAGATCATCCATCGATCTAGTTTGTTCGTTTTAAAAAATCTCCAACATTATGTTGATATATATTTTATGAATTACAATTTTGAAAGATATAGATTTATTAAATTTTAAAATAAAATAAATAATAAAATGTACTAAGAATATTACGATAGTGTTGGGTATTCAATAGCAATTGACAATTATGTATGAATACATACGCGTAACATATAGCCGCCTGGATATCAATTTGGAAGTTAAGTTTGGTTATAGATAGTATTTGGTACTTGAACATATAAAAATTAGAAAATATTAAAAAATATTTTTTTTTTATAAAACAACTGAAATAAATAACAATTAGCATATTAACATATTTAACTTTATAAACATCTTCCACAATTATTTTTCAAACATATTCGCTAAGAGTTGAAAACTTTAAATATGTCTCGTCTTGTACGAAAGAGATCATTTTTATTTAGGAAGAATCCGTCTATACGAGTAATATGCACGCTAAAGTTTAACAATAATTCTTACAACACGAACTGATTATTCTAAAAATTAGTTTGGCTTAACTCAGCTTCATACACGATTAATCTAGAGAATTCTATAGCCAATGAATAGTGGAGTTTGATGTCATTTATTATTAATAATAATAATAATAATATCCTCATACAAAAACAAAATAAAAAACAAAAAAAATATAAAATATAAAAAAACCAAACGTAAAAAAAAACGGATAACAAGAGCCGAGCCTATAAAAACACTAGTCATATAGATTAAAATACGAGTCATGCTGATAAAAAAGAAGCTAAAGTGCAAAGGACCGAACCCCAATAAAGTACATATCATACAAGATAAAATAAATAAAAGAAAAAACATGAGCCTAATTTAATTAATATACTCGTAGGTCAGCCGATCGAGGACGTTTGTTCGAAACAGATGCCGCGACGATGAGGAATTTGATTAAAAAATGAAGTAACAAAGTAACAGTCTAGGCTTTGAACAGTGAGTCGTCCCTCGACTATCGCGTTTGGTGGCAGATAGTCCCTGGACTTTCAAATGTCCGTTGGCAGTCCCTGGACTATCACGTTTGGATAAAGTTAGTCCAGAGGATCCTCTGATCCACCAGATGCTGCCACCTGTCCACATACTCTCCAGTTTTTTGTGTCACCAGTAGTCCCTTGACTTTAGTTACTCTTTTGCCCTTTGACCAAAACCCTTGTTGGCATAGTTGTAGGTGAAATGGAAAATTTAAATATGTGGCACCCTTGTTGGCATAGTTGTAGGTGAGATGACAAATTTAAATACGTGGCACCTCCTATGTATCATTTTTTAATTTAATTAAGTTAAATTAATAATTCTTTTTTTTTTCAAAACTTGAAGGTGCATTCAAAATCATATAAAAAATTTTAATTCAAATTTAATCGCTAACACCACTCTCTGTTCCTTCTCTCTCCTCTTCTTTGATGGTGAACAGAAGCCTCGACGGCCCCTCGAAGAAACCCAGATGCCATTTGGCTAGGGTATCATCGTCTTACGTTGGAGGTGGGAGCGGAGGAGCGGTTGCGGTGGTGGTTGGTTTGATACGTGAAGGGTTTTGGTTTTGCCAACAGAGGAAGTAAAGGAGCTCTTTAGAGGGTTGATCGGGTTGAGTAGGTTCTTCGTTCGGGTGGAGACTACGGCGGTGGAATCTTATTCGGCGCAAAATGACGTAGGTTAACGCCGCCGCTAGAAGGAGGAGGAAGACGGTGAAGAGGGTGATGAGGAGAGTAGTTAGGAGATTCATTGTTTAAAATTTAATTACTAAGAAGTTTCTTTTGTGTGTGTTGTTGGGTCACTCGATTTGAGAGTAGTAGAGAATAATAAGTGTGAGGTGGAGTAGATAAATAAATAAATTTATTTGAAAAAAAAAATCATATAAAATTAAATTATCCAAATACAAGGAAAGCAGATTTAAAAGACAGATCTGAATCCCAAACTATAACTGAATAAGAGATCCGACTTCAAAACCAAAATAAACTTAAAAAGCAACTGACTTTGAATTTAAAACCTAAGCTTGGTAAAGAACCACCTGTTCTTCCCGGACTTAAACCGTTCTTCGAACTTCGCCTTGGCTTCCTTAAGAGAGGTCACCTTCTTGTCTTTTGATTGCAATGCATCAGTTGATTGTATCCTTCAAGTCTACATCCAATGTGTAGCGGGTGGGCATGATATACTGGTAGTTTACGAGCTTCACAAAGCACTTCAACCAAGATTTCTTTGCGGTCTTCTTGGCTGAATCCTTCCTGATAACCTTGTTCGGGTACTTCTTCAGACCGGCGACCAAGCAGTGCCCATATGGACGGTTGCGGGTACTTCTTCAGACCGGCGACCAAGCAGTGCCCATATGGACGGTCTTCTGGTGGAGATTGCCGCAAAGACGGTCGGGCCGGTGAATAAAGTAGGGTTTATGTTTGGACTAGGGTTTGATTTGGGGATTTGAGGCTTTGAACAAGGGAGAGTTGAGAGGGAGAGGGTTTAGATTTGGTTAATTATTTTAATAAATTAAATTCAATTAATTAAAACATAAAATGAATGCACCGATTGATAAATGTTACAAATGAATTTGGGAAAAATATTCCACGTAGGCTAAATAATGCCACATGGGTAAACTGATTTAATTAAATATTCCAAGCTGGAAATTAAAGGGGTATGAGGGTCATTTAATGCCGTGGACTAAGTTTGGAGTTTGACCTAAAGTCAAGGGACTACTGGTGACACAAAAAACTAGGGAGTATGTGGACAGGTGGCAGCATCTGGTGGATCAGAGGATCCTCTGGACTAACTTTATCCAAACGCGATAGTCTAGGGACTGCCAACGGACATTTGAAAGTCCAGGGACTATCTGCCACCAAACGCGATAGTCGAGGGACGACTCACTGTTCAAAGCCTAACAGTCTAATAAAGTAAAATTAGTAAACTTCATGCTTCATAATATGAATTTTTTAACCTTTTATTATGTTTTGAAGTCTTTGGAGAATTCCAAACATAATAATATATAGTCTCAAAACATAAATGTAAATTCCAATTTTTATGATTTGTTCACAATTCATATTAAATCAAAAATCAAACAATCACAAAAATAAACTCTTCATTTATTAACCAAACTATATAACAATTTAATGCAAAAAGATATATAAAAAATGGTAAATATGATTAATCAACTATAACTTGACTATATATGTTCTGAAAAATACTTCATGATCAATTCTTTTACATTGTAATACATCCTTGGTACCTTGATAATTATTCATTGTACAAGTGTACGATGGAAGGGAAATTTACGATAAAATTACACTTATACTTGAATCGATTATTGCATCCATATCAAGTATTACTTTATAATGATCAACCACGATCAAATTCTAAAAACTCTGGTTTGGCCTTCTGTTTAGGAAAATATGGCTATAGTTTGTGACTAAAGAAAAAATACTTTGTATAAAGTGTTATAACATGCATACATACATACATACATACATACATGCATACATACATACATACATGCATACATACATGCATACATACACACATACACACACACATACATACATACATACATACATACATACATACATACATACATACATACATACATACATACATACATACATACATACATACATACATACATACATACATACATACATACATACATACATACATACATACATACATACATACATACATACATACATACATACATACATACATACATTAGCTTAGTTACGGTTAAGATTCAGGGATACGTGTTTTTATTAGGCTTTTCTAGCCCCAAAGAGTTTGGCATTTTTCTAGCGCCAAAGAGTTTTGCGTATTGCTTCTTGCTAATCTGTGTCACACACTCTCCTTACAATAAAGAATTTTTTTTTGAATTTTTTCTTGTGTTGGAGGTAATCTAAAAAATATTTTCAACACCTCATGGATGAAGTGTTATGATTTATAATTTTTTTTTTCAGGTTTCAAAACAATAAACCTTGAACTAGAATAATGGATTATACTTAAGGTCGATAACTTGGTCCAAACAAAAATATGGTCATATTAGGTTGGTATATTAAGGTTAGTGGGTTCGTTTGGACCTTTAAATATCTCATCTCGACAATATTGTCAAACTAAGATTTTATCCGCTAAAATTAAAAGAGTATTATATAAAATAATAACTATGTTGATTGATGTACTATTTTTTCTAGTTGAAGATTATACCATAAAATAGGAGTCATAAAATCCATTTTTAGATGTTTAAATCAATCAAACTAACCATGATATATTGGAAATCTAATAAAAAACTTAACTTTACTAGGGGGATTCGACGATGAAATCTTTTTTTTATATAGGCTAAAGTAAACTCACTTGAACAATTTATTTAATCTTATAACTAATAAATTGGAGTGTATAGTGCATTTAGCTTCATCAATGATAACTAAAGTGAGACAAGCTAAAAATAAAACATATAACCACCATCTAAACTGAAATCCAAATATAACAAATATGATGTACATAAGAGAGACGTAATATTCAGCTTAGCAACTGAGACGACTTCAACATTTTCTCGCCACATGGTTGCATTATAAACTAAGGGTTAACACTATTATGGTCCATGTCATACACTTCATATGAAAAACATATAAGGTGAAGCTTATTAGAAGATATTATAAACAAATAGAATTTACAAATTGTGATGCAGAATTCTTGCTTGAAAAATCACTACAAAATTGAAGAGATTTAATAAACTGATGTATATGTTTGTCAAAAAAAGTTTTTTTGATCTTTTTATTGCTTAAATATTTTATGAAATTTATTTTAGGATATAAAAAGTCTTGTGATTTTCTATACGAGCCACTAGAAAGAAGAAATCTAATTGACTTACATTTTCTACATAAGAAAGTGATTTATGCGTAAGAGATTTATGAGAAATATAACTTGTATGTTTTTTGTCTCTTATTATAATAACATATTTATATAATTAAGTACATCTCAATAAGTCGTGTATGATAAAAAAAAAGGTTATCTTATTAAAAGAATTATAAATTTGTTTTGAAAAAATATAATTTTTTTAACAAGGATATGTTCGTCTTCCCTACAATGACGAGGCAATGAATAATGACTATTGTCCAATTGTGACAAGTTTCTTTACAACATTATGCTTGACTGTCACGAAGAATAACTCTTTTGAATTTTCAAAGAGTTTTACATTTCATCACGGTGACTATCCTCATCGTCGTGATGATACTGCGTCGACCCATCTCAATTGAACATATAATTTTCCAATTGCAATCTGGCGCAACGAGCTCTACTCTATGTCACGATAAACTTTTTCCTCCTTAATATCTCCAATTTATATAATTTTTTATGTTTCCATAGGTTTCTTATCTAATCGTAGGCGCGTTCATATGACCCAAACTTGTCTTCATACTGATTATGATCATTTTATTTATTCAACATTTTCAATAATACCTCACGACTAAATAACATCTCTTATCTCCTCATTAAGATAACTTTCCTGTATAAAATATCTTTTGATTTATTTTTTACCTTAGTATAAATACAACAAAGTTAGACAAAATATATTGGTAGTCATGAATTTGAACCAAAGTCTCATGTGGCCTCACTGGCGATCTCACATACAAAACTGTTTTACCAATATGTTTTCTATATTTTAATTAATATTATTTTGGTTGTGTGTTTTATCTATTCCACGAAAGGTAACTTGGGATGAATGCATTCTCTCATAAGAGGTGATACTATCTGTAGAGTTTTATACGTACAATTATTGTAGTTTTTTTGTCATGTTTGGAAATATTTGTCACACGTAAATCAAATTATGCTACAATTTTGTTATGTTTATCCGTCAACGATAACAAACAATATAAATCATACACGTCATATATAAAACTCAATTTTTATATGATGAAGCCTTTTATAATTAGTTTGTTGTCACCCATTGAAAATTTGATGTCTATGTTCATTATAGTTGAATTAAATTTCCATTATTTATATAATAGCAGTTTAAGAGTTTCAGTATGGTCTCTTTATATGTAGAGTTCACTAATTTGCGAGGTAATATTTTGGTAAATAGATATGCATGATTTTCACTTAAACGCACGTACGAGACCGATATGATTGTACTTCGAATTAATTATCTAACATACTCATATTTTAGACTTATATGTCTATGATATCAATTATAAATGACATTAGATATGGTATTATAGGCTCTATCCTAAGTTGGTTGACTAGTATAATGTATTTGGATTTCCATATTTTCTGTAAAGGTGAATGATATTTCCAATAATTGCAACCATTCAGTTTTTTTCCATTACATCCAATGCTATTAACTTCAATTTCACAGTTGACTGGAATATAGACAATTTTATCTCGTAATCAAGAAATGATACCTCTCATAAATGTAAACATCCACCCTTAGTCGAGACTGGTGATTTAACTTACGCCCGTGTATCACTAACATACCCTGGGAAAATTTACATATCGACGACACGTGTTTTTTTCGTCTTCTTCAAGTACTCAAAAACCCTTCTAATTATATTTTAAAGTTTTGTATAGGTACTACTAGTAAATTGAATTAAATTAATCACCGAAAATGAAATGTTTAAATTATGATCAAATGACGTATGTATTTCTTTGAATTTTATATGTTTAAATTTATGAAGTATATGTTTTTAGTATAATAAGATTAACTTATGGAAAAATATCCACTTTTTTTTTAAATATTTTTATTCCCTAAATAGTTCCTAGTTATTCAACATTATTAATCTTAAATTAATAATATAAAAACTAATATGTTTCAATCATATTTTTCATGTCATTACTCAATATAATTAAACCATGTATGTATAGACACACAATGACCAACATATCACCGTGAACCTTAGTGTATAAATACTTGTGCACCGTATTATGCCTAAAAATATTAGACACAATCGCATGATCAAACTTTTCTTTCCACTTCTTATGGTGCTTGTATAAGACCATATAACGATTTAAAAATCCTACACATCTTAACTTTATTCTCTCAATGCAAAAAACATTTGAGAAGTATTGTGGCAAATGGTCTATTTGGGAAAACTTCATGAGAATGTCAAATATTCATTCCACATTAAAGTTCTTAAGCTTAAACTTTCAGATTATATAGTTGTGAGTTTTATGCTTCATACTTTTCCCCTCATTATAAGATTTCAAAACTTCTTATACTTTTCAGTGTATGAAATTGACTTTTAATGATATTATTTCTTAAGCAACACAAGAAGAAGATAAGTTGAAACATGAACATTAGGAGGTGCAAATGGTTGATGATCTATACGAAAAAAAGGAAGGCTGAGAGGCTCATGCATTCGATTATATACAAAGAAACATAAGGGTTTGTCTGGTAAATAGTGTTATTTCTTTTGTAAGAATTCATGACACTTTAATTGTTTTTTAAAAAGTACAAAGCTTTCACGAAATCTAAAGATGATTTCACTTATATAGTATGTTCAGAGAACAATATAGTTATATTTATTATATATACATGATGGGTTGAAACGACTACAACCGCTAATGTTTGTATTTATTTCCAAGGTACGATAAAAATTGAACCTGAGTGATGGTGTAAATATCTATCTATACAACAGAAGACCATTTTTGTTTAAGTTGTATTATTTTTTTCATCTGTTATGATCTAGTTAACATGGTTTATATTTAAAAGTTATATTTTATGTATATTATTTTAGAAGAAATATTTTTTTTTTCATTACTAAAAAAATATGATTTTTCTTGTTTATTCAGAAATGGCGGTTTATCTCGCTGTTTCATACATAATTTTATTAGATCTTAAAAACTAATAGAGAACGATAATTTATATTTACTAAATAATATAAAAGATCACAAAGAAGTAATGAACGTAAATTTAATCGTAAAACTAAGTTGTAAAACTTAAAATTCGGTAAAATTTGACCCACGCAATTATGTCATAATTCTTAAAATAGAATTGAAAAACTTGTTGCGTAAGATTATTAAGTTCCCTAAAAGTTTTAGACTTTTATGTTTGCATTAATTGTATCAAAGGAAATCATACTAAATTGAAAATATTAGATGCATATAGAGTGAAATATGGTCATGAACTCAATATATATATATATGTCGAATATTATCTACATCATAATGGAACAACCATAGGTATTATGTATCATTCGTTGATAATTTGCTACGAATATCTATATTTTATTCACGAGAAATCACAGTTAATTAATAAATTCAAAATCTGTAAGATCGTGGTTGAAAAACAGTTTGGTAAAAATATTAAATGTATTAGATTTGATCATGGTGATAATATTACAAGAAAAATGACGATCCACATAAGTAACATCATGGATTGTTCTCGATTTTTTTAAAGAATATAAAATATTTTAAAAAATCAAACAAAAAGTAATTCTAAAAATTAATATAATTAAATTTTATAAATTTTAAATAATTTAATTGATACGATTATGATTAATATATATAATAATAATAATATATAATTAATTTAATTTAAAATTTAATCCAAAAGCTATTAGTTAAATGTGATGATCAAAATATCACATATGATAATAAGAAGACTAAACTGAAACTTAAAAACTAATTCATCCTTTTTAGCCGATGTATAATTGATATTTTTGTGAACTATATATTATCTTTTAGACTTGGACTTGAATATAAATTGTTGGTTCTCCGTCGTTTCGTCTTTATTTTCAATATAAATTTGATTCATGTTTCATTATTTGTGTAATCTTTTGCTACTTTCAACATAAAGTCTTTATACATGTCTTGCTTTATCTAATTCTACAACATATATTTCTCTTCATGTTCTTTTTTTTTGAAAAGTTATCTCTTTTTTTCATTCATCAATCTCATCTAGCTCGTCCCACCCCGTAGTTTTTTTCCAACTAGTGTTCATAGGTCTAAATTCTACCAATTTCAAGTGGCTCACTCAATACGCATCCATAAAAGGATCTCTCATGTCAGCATCATCTACAAAACGTCGAAACAGTACACTACATTTTTCACCAGTTGACCGTCAAACATAATCCACAAACCTCTATTTACTCGAAAATTATTCGACTAATCACCAATAAACCATGGTCAATCATTTATCATTAGTACTAGAAAATTCCGAAGACTCTTATGCCTCAAACATAATACAACGTATATATCAAAATACCAATCTCATGACACCAGAGATAAAATAATATCCACAACCCCTAACAAAGATTAATCTAATTGATATTATTTGTTAGTATTTAGACATTCTGGCTTATATTTGGTTCCTAAGACTTAAAAAATCCGAAGTATAGAAAGTCTATGAATGATGAATATGATGCTCTTGTTCAAAATGGAATATGAGAGCTTATTCTGTATACTTCTCCTCAAAAACATATTTAATATAAGTATATTTTTTTTTGCATTAAATGACTTTCTAAAGGTTCTATTGACAAATAAAGAGCCATAATAGTTTCCAAAGGTTTGTATCAACGATTTGGAGTGGATTAGCATGACACTTTTAGTCCGGTTGTTAAACCGACAACAATATAGCTTGTTTTAAGCCTAGTAGTCAACATAGATTTCCAATTGCAATAATTGGATGTGAATAATTCCATGGACCAACCTCTAAGATTTATTGATATAAAAAATCCAACATATGTATACAAACTAAAGAAGGCTACATATTGACTCAAGTAGGCTCCACAAGCTTGGTACCTTGAACTTCACCCATTCCTCATTGAGTATGGATTCACAAACTCGCATGCAAGCACCTCATATGTCACTAATATATATCCAATTTTTTGTGTGAACGATATTATAATCGTAGGTACCAATACTAATATTACTCAGCATTACATTGACCTTTTGGCCAAATATTTTTAATAAAACATATTTGCACATTATCTTATTATATAACCATTAAGGATCTAACCACTAGATTTGGTCAGTTGCTTACTCAAAAGTGCTACATCACTAATTTTCTTGAAAAAACAAAATGATTGGTGAAAAAAATCATTGCTACACCACTTGCTACAAATAGAAACCTCACACTTCATTAAGGTTCAACTTTGACTCACAACACATGATATAGAACAATTGTTGGCAATCTATAATATCTTTATATCACTCGCCAAAACATATCATGCGATTTTTATAAGTTTTTCAGATTCACGTTTCGCCCAACGTCATAATATTAAAATACTATAAAATGACTAATTTGAGATCCATGTGACACATAAACTCATAGACTATTCTTTCACAAGACAAATCTACTTTTTGCATGCCTTCTCATATGTTGATTGGGATGGAAACAAATATAATTATACCTAAAAGACCTGCATATATTGTCTATCTTGGATGGCATCCTACTTTTTGTCCATCTAAAAAAGAACATATAATATTTTGATCATCTACGAAAGTTAAGTATTAATCAGTTGTTGAACTCAATTAGATTTTCTTCATTATCACATAAATTGACATAATTTTTCATACACTATTTGTTATATATTTGTTCTAATCTAGTATTTTATTGATGTAGCCCAGAAAGTCCAAACACAAACTTTTTATTTTATTTTATTTTAATCAAATATCTTATATTGTTTAAATCAAATATAATTATATTAAGATTTGATTTGATTTTAATGCATTTATTTTATTTCTTTGTATTCTAATTTAAGGTTTTGAGAAGCTATTATATAAGGTTTCATCTATCGTTGATTCTTCTTCAATTTCCGCCATGTTATCAGTTTGGTATCAGAGCCTCAGTTCCTGCTATGGGGAAGCATGTTTCTAAAGCTTGACTATTCTGATTCAAGGTTTAAAGAAGAGAACAACACACATGGTCATGAAGATCGGGAAGATCATTTGAGTATGAGGGGACATACCAGCCGTTTCAATGACGATCATATTGACCAGTTACTAAAGGAGTTTAAATTGGCTACCAATCGTAGAATCAAGGTAAAAATTGCTTGTCGAGATGCTGTCTCAGGATATGAAAAAGCTTTCAAAACTATTTTTTTTTCATCAACTGGACATGGGGATGTTGTCTTCAGGATATGAAAAGGTTTTTGAAACCAATTTTTCATCATCTGGATGGCGTCAATGTGACTTCAAATAAGGAACACTCGAGAAGAATTTATCTTATTACGATAAGGTTAACAATTATAATTCCCAATGTAACAATTAAAAAAATAAAATAAAATAATTTTGGTTGTTGATGGTGCTGGTGCTATGAATTCAAGGACGAATTCTTGTCAACCAAGAGAGGATGATGTAGCCCAGAAAGTCCAAACACAAACTTTTTTATTTTATTTTATTTTATTCAAATATCTTATATTGTTTAAATCAAATCTAATTATATTAAGATTTGATTTGATTTGATTTTAATGTATTTATTTTATTTCTTTGTATAATAATTTAGGGTTTATGAGAAGCTATTGTATAAAGTCCCATATGTCTTAAGTTATTTTAAGTTTTTGGAATGATATATATTTTATATATGAAAATTTCGATCTTTGTTACCCTTAGATTAGGGTTTCATCATGTTACCCTTGAATTAAGGTTTCATCTATCGTTGATTCTTCTTCAATTTCCGCTACGTTATCAGTTTGGTATCAGAGCCTCAGTTCCTGCTTTGGGGAAGCATGTTTCTAAACCTTGACTATTCTAATTCAAGGTTTAAAGAAGAGAACAACACACATGGTCATGAAGCTTGGGAAGATCGTTTGAGTATGAGGGGACATACCAGTCGTTTCAATGATGATCGTATTGACCGGTTACTAAAGGAGTTTAAATTGGCTACCAATTGTAGAATCAAGGTAAAAATTACTTGTCGAGATGCTGTCTCAGGCTATGAAAAGGCTTTCAAAACCATTTTTTTCATCAACTGGACATGAGGATGTTGTCTTCAGGTTATGAAAAGGTTTTTGAAACCAATTTTTCATCATCTGGATGGCGTCAATGTGACTTCGAATAAGGAACACTCGAGAAGAATTTATCTTATTACGATAAGGTTAACAATTATAATTCCCAATGTAACAATTGAAAAAATACAATAAAATAATTTTGGTTGTTGATGGTGATGGTGCTATCAATTCAAGGACGAATTCTTATCAACCAGGGAAGGATGATGTAGCCGAGAAAGTCCAAACACAAACTTTTTTTATTTTAATTTATTTTATTCAAATATCTTATATTGTTTAAATCAAATATAATTATATTAAGATTTGATTTTATTTTATTTTAATGTATTTATTTTATTTCTTTGTATTCTAATTTAGGGTTTTGAGAAGCTGAAAGCCTCATATGCCTTCAGTGATTTTAAGTTTTTGGAATAATATATATTTTATATCTGAAAATTTCAATCTTTGTTACCCTTAGATTAGGGTTTCATCATGTTACCCTTGAATTAGGGTTTCATGCATGAAACATATAACAATTTATTCGAGGTCTAGTTGAATCAAATATTATTCATGTTACTCATGTTTCCTCATCATATCAACTTATTGAGGCTTTTATGAAACTGCTTCCACAAAGCCTCTTCCAAGATCTAAAGGTCAAGATTGGTGTGTCCTTAGGAAGCCCGTCTTACAAGGACATGCTGAGAGTTAAGTTTTTGAAATAACCTAAATATCATTATGGACGAATATATAAGAGTATGGAGAATAAACAAGCTTCTGAAATTTTCTAGTGTTTTGGCATATTTCTTCTACGTAAGAAATTTACAAATTCATCATACTTAGAATATTTCTTGTATATTTCTAGAAATATATTTTAAAAAATATATTCCATAACACATTCTAAAATCATCCATAAAAATATATTTAAAATATATCTTTATTTACTCATTCATTAAATAAAAATATTCTACAAACCATTGTTTATTAATATTTTATAAGGATGAATGATCTAACAAATCTTCAAAAGTAGGATATCGATATGAAGGGTATATAAGATACCACAATCGATGATCTTTTGATATATTTATTCCTCCATCTCGGGTTCACTTGACCGTCAAACATAAAAGCACAAACAAAAGGGGAAAAAAGAAAAAAAAACAGAACTATCTCAAGTGACCGAAGTTGAGGTATAAGAATTGGAAAGACCATGATAAAATACATTACAGCGGTAGTGATGATCGATATATATATATGTCTTCAGTAAGGCGAAGACCCATTATCCATATCCCAGAGACTTAGCATGTCCCAAAAGGTTCTAACAATTTGGGTGTCCGTTTTAATAACCCATTCACATGAACTGACGGAGGCCACCAGTGGTATCAATAACCTAAGTGTTAAGGATAATCATTGTAGTTTTGTGTCGGGACCGAGATCTATTAATCCTTTGAGAGTCACCAACCTTGGCATGGCTGTTTCTCGCAACAAAAGTTTTATAAATAAGTAGGTCGTTGCTTCATTACCTTTTGATAGTGTATAACGGTAAAGCTCGTAATAAAAGTAAATGTCTGCTGAACTAAGTTTAGTTTCTATACTTGGATGATCTATTTTTATTAATAATTTATTTTTAATAATCTTCAATATGCTCCACACTATTAAAGTACAAGTTGATAATGGAGCAAACTAATTGTTGTATGTTTTTCTTGGACGAGTAAGCAATATCAATATTCTTTATATTCTTTATAGTGAGGTAAAATGACTCAATATGTTAGACATTTGAAATATTTAAATGCTTAGTTTTTTTTTATGAAACTTCGGATTCTTTATACTGAGGGAAAATGACTCAATATGTTAGACATTTTAAATATTTAATAGTTTAGTTTTTTTTATGAAACTTCGGACTCCTAATTTAACGGAGAATATTAATATTATCATATAACATAGTCACATATTGTTTTATACGGCTTTGAACAGTGAGTCGTCCCTCGACTATCGCGTTTGGTGGCAGATAGTCCCTGGACTTTCAAATGTCCGTTGGCAGTCCCTGGACTATCGCGTTTGGATAAAGTTAGTCCAGAGGATCTTCTGATCCACCAGATGCTGCCACCTGTCCACATACTCCCCAGTTTTTTGTGTGACCAGTAGTCCCTTGACTTTAGTTACTTTTTTGCCCTTTGACCAAAACCCTTGTTGGCATAGTTGTAGGTGAGATGGCAAATTTAAATACGTGGCACCTCCTATGTGTCAATTTTTTAATTTAATTAAGTTAAATTAATATTTTTTATTTTTTTTATTTTTGGGAGCAGATATCAAAATCTTCCATACAAATCAAAAACAGCCTTTTCCGGTATATAAATCCCTAAAACCACTTTCGTTCTTTATACGCATCTTCTTCACAATCCAATTCCCACCTCCAATTTTCAGTATGTGATTGCCGAGAGGATGTGTTTGATCGAAGAAGACGGCGGTGAGAATGATTGTGGTCTTGAACCGCCGGCGAATTTCTCCAATTTTGGGTTTCTCCAAACCCTAAATCTTCGATCAATCTCCGAACCCTAGAGAGTCTTTTATTTTTCTTCTTCTGTAGAGATGAGAATGGGTGAGTTCTAGCGTTTATTCTTTCATTCAATGAGTTTTAAACAATCAGAATGATTATGGTTGTTTTATGAACTCCATTTCATTGTAACAAGGAGGACATGGTTATTTTGATTTTAGAGAGAAATTTGTTCCCTCGGTTGAAAAAAAAAAATTATTTTTTTTGGTTCAAAACTTGAAGGTGCATTCAAAATCATATAAAATTAAATTATCCAAATACGATCTGGGTTCTCTTCTTCTCTTCTATTCCTTATCCACAAACACTTTCAAGCTTTCTCGATAAATCATTTTTGTTGTTGTTTATCTTTATTCGAAATCGATTTCGATTTCTTATACCCATATCTAAATCGATTCCTTTTCTGGAAAAGGACTTTTTCTTTTCTTTTCTAAAACCCCATAAAGTTATGAGTCCTATAAGGTTTTTCTGTCTGTTTTCAATTTTCTCGATTGCATTTTCTCACGAAACATTGGATCCCCGTCTTTCCAATGGACCTTTAGTGGTCGAATCTGCTGAAAACATAAATACCCAGATTAAGAAATTCAATAAAGTTGGACTGCAGTGTAGTAGTTGGAAATTTGCAGCAGATACCAACAATTTAAGTCCATGGAAAACGATTCTGAAGGAATGTGCGGGTTATATCAAACGTTATATAATCGGTCGGGCTTATCGTACGGAACTTGCGAGGCGGTCGGGCCGGTGAAGAAAGTAGGGTTTATGTTTCCATTAGAGTTTGATTTGGAGATTTGAAGCTTTGAACAAGGGAGAAGGGAGAGTGGAGAGTGGAGAGGGAGATGGTTTAGATTTGGTTTAATTATTTTAATAAATTAAATTCAATTAATTAAAACATAAAATGAACGCACCGATTGATAAATGTTACAAATGAATTTGGGAAAAATATTCCACGTAGGCTAAATAATGCCACATGGGTAAACTGATTTAATTAAATATGTCAAGTTGGAAATTAAAGGCCACATGGGTAAACTGATTTAATTAAATATGTCAAGTTGGAAATTAAAGGGGTATGAGGGTCATTTAATGTCGTGGACTAAGTTTGGAGTTTGAACTAAAGTCAAGGGACTACTGGTGACACACAAAACTGGAGAGTATGTGGACAGGTGGCAGCATCTAATGGATCAGAGGATCCTCTGGACTAACTTTATCCAAACGCGATAGTCCAGGGACTGCCAACGGACATTTGAAAGTCCAGGGACTATCTGCCACCAAACGCGATAGTCGAGGGACGACTCACTATTCAAAGCCTGTTTTATACCAATGATCTCGCCCAACAATTTTTTTAGCCACATGACTTTCTTCATTATTTCAATAACAGGCATGTATTAAGTTTCCATAGATGACAAAACAATAATTCTTTGAAGATATTATTTCTAACTAATCATTCTTCCATCCAAAACAAACAAATAATCTGAAGTTGACTTCCTTGTGTCAATGCAACATGTAACAGACATGTATTAAGCTTCCATAGATGACAAAACAATAATTCTTTGAAGATATTATTTCTAACTAACCATTCTTCCATGCAAAGCAAACAAATAATCTGAAGTTGACTTCCTTGTGTCAATGCAACATGTATAATCAGAGCCAATAGACCGCTTCAATATCTTATCAGTCACGTGGTTCTGATTATAACATAACTCAACTTTAGCAGAACCCTTCAAGTATCTTATGATCTATTTGAGGGTTTGACAATGTGACTTCCTCGAATTTTATATAAATTTTCTCAAAATACTAATGAAGTAGGCAAGATCAGGTTTCGTGCATATCATTGCATACCTAATTCTTTCAATGATATTAGCTTATGGTATATTTTGCATGAACTTCTTAGATGCTACTTTGGTTGGTGCTTGAATAAGACTAAGTTTGAAATGATCTCCAATGGGAGCTCCAACCTACTTGGTCCGTGACATACAAAACTTCTTAAGAACCTTCTGTATCTATTCTTGTCGAGATACAAATGGATATCCTCTTAATTTATTCCTTTTTTTATCATAATACCAAGAATCAGTTTAGCTTCTCCCATATTTTTAATCATAATTTTTCACTTAAGTTTAGTTTTTACTATTTCAGTTCTCCTTTTATTCTTATCAACTATCGGCATGTCATCTACATATAGCAACAACATAATTTGTCTCTTTGTGTGTCTTTCCCCATTACAATGGACAAAATTGACATACTTGATGGACCTTATAAAAGAATCCAATAATCTATTCCATTAGCTTAGTAACTGGTTTGGCCCATATAAGGGTCTCTTTGAAAAACACTCATCCCATTTCTTCCATTCTTCAAAACTTCTTGGTTGACACATATAGATGAGCTCCTCTCATTCTCTATGCAATAAGAAAGTAGTAACATCTATTTGATCTAACTCAAAATCAAATTTAGTAACGGTTGACAACATAACCCTTATAGAGGTTTGTATCACAATGGGTGAGAATATTTCATTAAAATTGACACATTCTTTTGCATGAATTCTTTAATCACCGATTTATATTTTTATCTAGATAAATTAATCCCAGGAATTCATTTCTTCATCTTGAATATTCATATACTTTCAACAAGATAATGACTATTTTATTGTTTCATAAGAATCCAGATGTCCAACTTCTTGAGAGAACTCAGTTCTTCTTTTATGGCCTTCATCCACTTCAGCTTACTATCACTTTTCATAGTATCGTGATAGCTCTCAGATTCAAGAATATATCCAAGCATTTCAATCGATAAAACATAACCCATAATATCAACATAGCCAAACCTATGTGATGGTTTACCAAGTCCTCTTGCTCTACCTCTCACCAACGAATAATTGTTAAGATTATGCTGCTCTGGAGTCTAAATATCTGAAGGCTATGAAATATCAAACTCCCAGCCAACTTCATCCTCATGCAATGGGTGAACTTTCTCAGTATGAGCTGTAAATTGACAAATTTTGAAATCATCTTCAACAAAAGCATCCTCAGCTATAATATCTTATTCAGAATTGTCATCAACTCCACATATTTTCTTGAAAATACTAGGTTTGGTCTCCATCGCCTTAACCAATGACATCATCTAATCGTGAATAATACGTAATGATTAATCACATATTTTTGACTTCAAGGTTCTAGGTGTTAGAGATATAAGGCCTAAGCCCATTAGCCCATATAGTTTATCTATAAATAATAGATTTAGACTCTATGTAATATACACTTTCTAAATAATACAAAACCCTAGCCGTTCTCTTTACTCTCTTTTGTTCACTATTTAACATGGTATCAGAGCCAGGTTGATCTGATCGGGGAACCGTCGCGATCCCCCTCTTTTGTAGATCTACCAGGTATTCAATTTCGTAGTAGTATTGGATTTCGGTTTGGAATTGGATTTATTTGGAAATCTTGGATATGTTCGACAATTTTGGATTATGTATTGATATTGTTTTGGATATGCTTTTGTGTGATTTCTATTTTTTTATCTTGTTTTTCTATTGGATTTGTGTTGGAAATTTCGATCTGCTTTTCGTCAGAATAAATATACTTTTCGGTTTTCGGATCTGCTGTGTGCAGCTCCAATAAAACGGTCCGATCGAAAGAAAAACGATGTCTGTTTTTACTGAATTTTGGAGAGCATGTTCGGGACATCTAAACCTTCAATATGACCGGTCGGATTATGATTCGGTGATACGGTTTGGGAGAAATCGCAACTGGAACAGTGCAGCAGTCTTGTTGGTAAAACCGTGAATTCAAATTGATTTTGATTTTGATTTTGATTTTGGAAATTTAAAATTGACAATTAGAAATTGGAAATTGAATTTAGTTTGGTTTTTGGATATTAGTTTGGTTTTTGGATATTAGTTTGGTTTTTGGATATTAGTTTGGTATCTGGATTTAAGATTGGATTTGTTTGGGTATTTGGCATTGAGATTTCGTCTGGATTTCGTTTTGGTGTTTAGATGTCGTTCTTCGTTTATAGATTTTGTTTAGCTTCGTTTGAAGTTGTTTGGATTCGTTTTGGCTTTGTGTGGATTCGTTTGGCTTGGTTTGGCTTCATTTGGATTCGTTTGGATTTGTTTAGCTTTGTTTTGGATTTGTTTGGCTTTGTTTGGATTCGTTTGGTTTCGTTTGGTTTCGTTTGGATTAGTTTGGCTTCGTTTGGATTCGTTTTGACTTTGTTTGGACTTGTTTGGCTTTGTTTTGGATTCGTTTGGATTTGTTTGGCTTTGTTCTGGCTTCGTTTGGCTTGGTTAGGTTTCGTTTGGATTCGTTTGGCTTCGTTTGGACTTGTTTGGTTTTGTTTTGGCTTTGTTTGGCTTTGCTTGACTTCGTTTAGATTCGTTTGGTGTTTGGATTTCGTTTGGAGTAGTTTTGAGTTTTGGAGTTTGGAGATTGGAGCTTGACGATTGGAGTTTGAAGATTGGAGCTTGAAGATTGGAGTTTGATTTTTTGGTTTTTGACGTTTCGATTTTGGTTTTGATGTTTTGTTTTGATTCGTTGATTTTTCAATTTTGTTTCTTTTATTTTGTGTAACAAACTC
The DNA here is from genome assembly GCA_036936605.1 of Limnanthes douglasii subsp. nivea. Taxonomy (NCBI): domain Eukaryota; kingdom Viridiplantae; phylum Streptophyta; class Magnoliopsida; order Brassicales; family Limnanthaceae; genus Limnanthes; species Limnanthes douglasii. The sequence continues at coordinate 155,245,161 of JAUPFV010000004.1, read as the reverse complement.
CCAATGCAAGAATAAGCATTGCGAGTTTGAGAGAGGGTGTTAGAGATATAAGGCCTAAGCCCATTAGCCCATATAGTTTATCTATAAATAATAGATTTAGACTCTATGTAATATACACTTTCTAAATAATACAAAACCCTAGCCGTTCTCTTTTCTCTCTTTTGTTCACTATTTAGCACTAGGAACCAAAATATATACCCTATTACTCATTCCCGATAGTCGAAGAATAAACAGTTTTGTGCTCACCACTAAAGCTTATCTTGCTTCACATGTGCGTATGAAGCACATCCGAACACTCTTAAACGTTCCAACACATGTTTCTTTCTAATCTATATATTTTTTGGAAATTTAAACTTCAGTGTCGTAGATGGACTAATGTTCATAATATATGCTACTGTAATTACAACTTATCTTTAGAGATTTTGGCTTATTCCAGCTTTTAGATACATACACCTAATATACCAATATAAAGAAGGTTTCGGTTAACAATGGGTATATACCTCACGTTTGTTATCACCATCTCAAGTCTTTTAGACAACTTGATATGAACATTCCTTATCCTCTTTAAAACACAAGGTTCATCATTACCTAGTTTGATTTTTCCAGAATAAAAACCAGTCTCAAGTTTTTATACCAATATATGTTGGATGTCATGTGGAAAAAATCTCCTGAATCCAACACCCACTAGTCAATGTGAATGCAAACAAAATCCATTAAAGCATTAATGTATTTATAATCATCCAAGACCATTGTCGCATCTCTAGAATCATACTTTATATAAATATTTCCCTTCATTATCTCAAGGTAGTTCTTACTGATATGAAATTCCTTCTTGCACACACAACATTTATTCATAGAACCACTCACAAATCTCATTGATTTGGACTAATAGTTTTCTATCTTTTTACCAAATATTTCCTTTTAGGCCTACCTCTCACACTAAGTTTGAGATCCTTAGAGTCACTCTTCAGAACTGTCTTCGTCTGGATATATTTTAGCTCAAAACACTATTTACTTTTTCCATAGATCATGATGTCAACAAAGTGCTCATACAAGTTTCATATAGAGCTTAATATGACTATTTCTGAGTCCTCATCTTCTACATTGACTTCAACTGAACTCAAATAAATATTAATTCTATTTAAATTATCCAAGTTTCTTCAAATTTCCTTGATATTATCCATTGTCAGTGTACAAAACTATTTTTTAAGATACAATTTGATCGTTATAGACTTCTTCATATGAATGCTTTCCAACTAATTTCATACCGCAACGCCGTTGGCTCTTCAGACACCTCTCAAAGTACCTCACTCTCGAATATCCACTTCAAAAAACTATTAGCATTATGAAGCACCTTGGCATCAATCGATTCTTTGACATTCTGATCAATAGAGCACACAACCCTTTTTGTATTATGAAAGATAAAATTTTAATTCTTCATAGGTTAAAATCATTCTCTTTGTTGAATTTTCCATGATCAAACTTCATGAAACTCATTTTGGTGACTTTGATTAGTTTTTTTATTGAGACTCAAATATCTAAACACAATATTCGAAATGATATTTTTATTTACTTTGTATATAATACCAATAAAATAGTTGTTACAAATTATCAACGCTTTCAGCAGACGTATGTGCACCTAAGTTTTGACAGAAGATCTTATCACTAGAGATCTAAAACCTATATACTTTAATAATTAGTTTACACACCTTCGGCTCATAAGGTTCAATTATCCTACCTTAATCGCTTTTAACCTGCATCTAACAAAATGAGAAAGATGCAATAAGACCAATCTATTTGGTTGACCACAAAAATGATCATATTTAAATTTAGAAAAAAACTCAAGTTCTTGCCTTAGTGAGTTTCAGGTTCAAGTGGCTCATGTTTCTAAGTTATAAATGATCGCAATATATAGGGTATGACAAATATAAAAACCATGAAATCAGTTTGGGGTCAAGCATGTAAGGAAATCATATATTTAAAATGACTCATTATGTATAAATACAAAGTATTTAGACTTATTGTTACAAGACCAATTAATTAAAATAATCAATGTTTAAAAATTAAAGTTACAGATAAAACTAATAAATATATTATTATTATTGTGTCTCATAGATGAATATAAAATGCGATTATAAGTTGCATTAATCTGTACCTTGAGAAATGCACCATTATTCCAACATTTTAGTATTGTGCTATAATAGCATAATAAAAATTACAGTCCCCTAATATGGATATTACATCGGATTATAGTAGATAGTATAACGTAAATGTTAATTAAGTGAAGAAACAAGATTTCTCAATTGATAGGATCAAAGCTCCCGCTGCAAATTCAAATGGAAAGAATATAAGATGAAAAATGTTAAGTACTATTTTTCTCTTCTTATATATTTGTATTCACATGATTAATTAGGTTCTTAATGATATCAAAGGCTTAAGATAATTTTGATTTATGATTTTAAATAAAAAATTAGTATATGAGCAATCTGATTACTACTTTCTCTTATTACTACTTGATGTCTGCTTTTCATATGGTTGGCTACATTGAACCTCATTCAATATAGCAACAACTAATTCAGACCTTAAGCATCATTTCTATTATATGTATGCTTATATTTATCATTTTTAGAATAAACACATATATCTGATATTATAATATACTTCTCTATTCAGTTGTATACCATGTTTAGAATAATCATATTTAAGGTGACTTTTTTAGTTCTTATGCCATGTTTGTGTGCAATGCTATATGTTTAAGGTTTACATGTATGTAATATCGTTATGTGTACAATAAGAACCTCCTAGTGATAATGAATGTGTGTTCTTTGGGATGGGACGCGATACCCATTATTGTTGGCACTTGGAATCTGAGATATTCGGGGTGAAGTCCTGTATGCCCAAAGATTATTTGTTTCGGCTTATAAAGCTTGATTGGCTTTCATCTTAATTTGGATATTTAAGCACATGAAGATATCTTTTATTGTGAGAGTAGGCCGACCCTAATAAAAAAACTACCTCACATATTTCCTAATAGTGAGCATATATTGTATGATATTGTTATTGCGTTTATACGCACCATACTCATGCATAACTGGTTTTTTAGTATTTTAAAATTCATTTAGTTTACCATGAATCATTAGAGGTATGACCCTAATAAAATGATCGGTTGATTTCAGTTATGTCCTAGAACCAATAATGTCTACTTTAAAATTCTGACTCTATAGGTAATGTCTAGCACGCTGGAACCAAACATCTCTGCGAATGATTACAACAAGTTCTGTACATATGAATGTTCAATCACCACTCTTAAGATGATAAAATTTAGTATGTATATTTAAATACGTTTGGTGTTATTCAAAACTATTTCATTAATTCATATTTTTCTTCTTTATTTTTTAGCAAATGAATCTCTACTAAGAAAATCATTTCAGGTTCCCTGTTATGTCATGGGGGAAATTTAAGGAGTGTAAAAGTATTGCTTTACTTTGTAATATTATGATTGAAAATCTCTCTGCCATGAATCACAGAGACAATGATAAAGTCTTGGAGAACATCTTCAGGATGGCCAATATTCAGGAAAAGGTTACCCTGATACTATTGTAGTATCTTCAATTTGTTAATATATGATTTCTTGGAGATATACTTATATATGATCACTCTTACTACAAAACTAGGGCATGAGGAAAAGGACACTTAAGAGAATATACATGCCAATATGGTTAGTTTCGATAATAGTACTCCTCAGAACAGGAAGAAACATTCATATGTTACACCTGCACATAATTCACCTTCAAACTATAGTTTGTTTCCTCTACAAAAGAACAAATCACTGGAAGATAGACTACCCCAAGTTTAAAGCCTCAATGGCAAAAAATGCTAAGCTTTATTTTGTAGTAACTTTGATTTTAGTGTCAGAGAAAACACGATGGGTTGATACATCAACCTTAACTCACACGTGTATTTATTTTCATGGCTTAAGCCAAAGCATGACTCTCAATGAAGGAGAGGTATATATTTTCACTATATATGGCGTGACTTACCCAGTTGAAGCCAGTTGTCAATTTTAGTTATTTATAAATTTGGGACATGTTTTGTATTTAAGAGATTATATTATGTGTTACCTCATTTAGGATGAATTTACTATATTTTCATTATTGGATAAGTTTGGTTATACTTGTTCATTTGGCAATGGAAAGTTATAACTATTTTATGATATTCGTTTAATTGGCTCAGTTGTTCTTGTTTGTAATTATAATTTGTATTAGTTAAATTATATCACTGATGATTGCAAATGAATGTAACACATGCAGCAACTTCTGAGAATTCAGCCTCTTTATGGAACAAATGTATAACTACATCTCTAGAAAGATAATAAACAAGATTTTGATTGAAGGTTTATTTGGTCCCCTTACCTATATAAATTTAAATAAATGTGTAAGGTGGATAAAAGGGAAATAGGCCAAGAAAAGAAATTTCGAGACCTCTCTTGATAAATACGTGTTAGATTTAATCCATATTGACATACGTGGCAACTCCTTACATCATCATGAAATGGCCAAATATATTTCATATCTTCAATAGACGGATTTTCATGATATGAATATTTATTTTATTTAATGAGAAATCAGAAGTCATTGACATGTTTAAATCCTTTAATAATGAGGTTGAATTATCATATGAAAAAGCTAAGTAAATCCGCCAGATCCGACCGTGGTGGTAAGTATTATAGAATATATGGTGGGTTTGGGGACCAATATTATGGCCCAGTTTCTCTTTACTTTCATATGTGTGGGATTTTCCCTCAATACACTATGTCGGTCTCGCCTAGTATGAATGGTATATTTGAGAGATGAAACCATTTATTAATGGATATAGTTAAAAGATGATTGCTCATACATCATTACCATATTCATGATAAGGTGAAGCTTCAGTATACAACATACATCATAAACAGGGTACCCAATTAAGCAACAATTAAAAGATAAAATAAATTATTCAGAGGATGCAAGACTAGATTTGAGCACTTTAATATACATGGATATCCAGCGGAAGCGAAGGGCATATACTCATAACATTAGTATGCATCCTAAAAACACATGGAGTTAATAAAACATAATTGTATTGATGAGGGAATGATCATCGTCTCACATAATCGAACATAGGGAAATGGAAGAAGATGGACGTAAACCTTGATTAGACGAGCAACGAGGTAAGAAAGCATATCGACAAGATACCAGACCGAGCAGAGCGCTGGGTCCGAGGGTCAACTAAGAAGCAGAAGGACACCAAGTATAGCAAGGCACGATAACTAAAGGTCAACCACTACGATCAAAGATAGCGAATATCGCGCCATAGCATAACTTCCTCATCATAAGCCTGACATGAGCAGAATAACAAGGTCCACATACAAGCTTCAAGCGGAGCAGAGCTCCTTTGGAGAGCAAGGCTCCTTTATAGATAATGGATCATATGCAGGTCAGAGTTACTTATAGAGTCGAGCTTCAGCATTGAGCAGAGCTTAATTGCAGAGCAGGACCGACTGAGCTAAGGTGATGGTAACGGGAAGTGCAATCAGGGAGGTCAATTCAAAATTTGAGAATTTAATGAGTCAGCTAGTGTTATTGATAAAATACCAGATTGATTGACGTGAAATTAGGACTTACATCATAAATGATAGTCTGACTATTGAATGGAATGAACGAGTATTAACTAAGGGGAAACAATGTATAAAAGGGAGGACAACCTTAAAGAATTGTATCTTCTTCTTTCGTGAAAAAACAAAATAAGAATATAACAAAAGAATTGTCATAATTTGTTATATTTTCCTATAACAAAATGGGGGCATTCCGAGAACTTGTGAATTCATGGTTATAACAAGGTCAGGGGTTGAAAGAGATATACAGGAACCAAACAGATCAGCAGATCGACGTAGAATGGTGACAGACTCACTCTTGGAGGGGCTTGATTAGCTTCCCACTGTGAATGTAGCCGTTGATAGGTCGGATGTGGTGACGCCGATGAAATCTATTCTTCAAACAAGACAAGAGCTTGCTCCATGTATGCCGAAGGTAGTTTTGAACCCAACCTTACACGATATCGAAATCAAAGACGTCATGACAAGAATGACAATTCAGCGATTCAAGCAACAACTTCAACATCTGCAGCAGGAACTACTCAAGGTAGCATGCGAGTGTGACACCAGAGAGAATACTATGCACGAAACTATCACCAGCTTGAACGACGCGATGAAATCGTTCAAAGCTAAAGCTCCAACCATGGTCTACGAACATCATCGAGCGCGAACGGACGATGGTCCGTCGAATTGCGGAGATGGGTCTTTCAAGCGCGAGGACAGACGAGAAGGAGATGAAGAAAGTGGAAGTAAGAGACATTCAAATAAGCCCAACCACCATCAAGAGGATGAACTCCGGATGTCAAAGAAATCAAAGGAAGTCGAAGTCATTCAGTACAATCAAGTCTGGACTAAACTTTCAACGTACATCCTGAAAGAATCGTCATTTATTTGAAAGGATCCTTGAAGTTCAGCTCCCTCGCAAATTCGACCCTTTCCGAATGGGGGCTTATGATGGAACATGAGATCTGGAACGACATTTAAAGTAATTCTATAATATGATGATGGCCTACAATCCCGATGACGCCATGTTTTGCTGAGCATTTTCCTTGGCTCTCGAAGGTAATGCAGTGGACTGGTTTAGTAGCTTGCCTGACTTTGCAGGTTTTATGACGCGCTTTTAAGGAAATATGTGTAGGAAATAATGAGCTCAAACGAGAAACAACTCTATAATGGACCTCTACCAAAAGAAAAGTGAACCTCTGAAAAATTATATCCGGCGCTTCGTCCATTGCATGAACAACCTACCTGATCTGGCTAAAACATGGTTGTGGCTTTGTGTAAAAAAGGTTTGGATCAACGATGGGAGCTCTGTGTCGACCTGATTCGTTTCCCTACTGAAAATATGAGGGACCTATTAGCTCAGGAAGATACGTTCATACGAGTTGATGATGCCAGGAAGGGTTACTCTCCAGAGAGAGCTGCTTATGAACCAAGAGAGGGGCCATCAGACCGCAGACGGACTGAGGAAGAGCATCGTCGGGATCATTCAGACAATCCTTCTCGACGTTTCACTCCATTGAACGAGTCAATTTCGGTGATCTACGATCAAACAAAGGGAAGAACAAGGTATCAACCTCCTAAGACGATGAGCGAACCAAACTACAAGCATTCCAACAAATATTTTTGCGCTTATCACAACGATCACGGGCATCCTACAGACGAATGTTGGAAACTAAAAGAAGAAATTCAGAGGTTGATCGATAGCGGGGAGCTCTTTTAATTTATAAATTGACGGGATCAATCTTGCCGATCAAAGCATCGAGAGGAGATTCAACAAATACAAGAGGACAAGCCAAATGAAGACAAGGTCGCCGACAAAGGAAAAAAACTGTGGTTGTTCACAATTATAGGGGGGGGGGGTCTTCGGGTATAACTTAGCACGAGGAAAAGGAGAACGGCGACGAGCTAATCCTGAAGGCCACTGATATGCGATCTGAGCTAGGTAACAACACGATAGCGTCAAACGAGCCGCGAGTACCAAAATTGTTAACCATCATCGAGGGGGAATCGGGTTTGTCTCATGACACCAATTCCAGGAAACGAGTTGGGTTGATTATGAAGTTCAGACAGTTGAAGCCTCGTACTACTATAAATACTGGGACGCCATTACTGATCTCGTCTTAAATGATGACGATCTAAGAGGGGTCTGCATGTCGTATGAGGACGCCTTGACAGTCAACCTAGACATCAGTGGAGTAATGGTAACAGAGATATTAATTGACGGGGGAAGCTCTGCCAACGTTATATTTAAAGCCAACTATGATCGCATGAATGAGGTGTTACCCTACAAGTCAACCCAGGGGACCCTCGTGGGGTATGGGGGAATTCCTCACAATGTGTAGGTGAAGTTGAGTTGCTCGTCACGGTTGGGCACGATGATACTAAGAAGAAGATGAAGACCTTGTTCATGATTTTAGATGCCCCAAGCCATTACCATGCCATCATTGTCCGTCCTTGGCTGCACAAAATGGAGGTCACAACTTGCAAGTTTTAGACAATATGTCAAATATCCGGTCGGCAATGCGGTAGGTGTTATCCGAGGTAGCCAGCAGACGGCCAGAATATGCTACACCGTGTCCACGAGCTCCCCTAAATATCAATTACAGACCGAGAATGCTAGAGAGCCCCGTGAAGGTACCACCCCAAAAAGACCCCATCGAAGATCCATAGGAGAGAGAGCCATCTGGTGCAGACCAATCTGATTCCCTTGAGGAGGAAGTAACTGAGGGCCGTGGCCTACGAATAGGAAAAAACTTGGATTCTTTTTTTAAACAGTCGTTACTTAACTTATTGCGCAGAAATTTAGACATCTTCGCTTAGGATGCTCAGGACGTATCTGGGGTTGATCCTTCTATCATCTCCCACAAATTGGTAATCGACCCATGGGCAAAGCCACTACGACATACGTGTCGCTTCTTCTCCCTTGAGAAGCAAGAGGCTATTGGTATAGAGGTGGAAAATTTATTATGACTAGGTCTATACAACACGCTTGCTACCCCATGTGAATAGCCAACCATGTACTGGTAAAAACGAAGGGAGGTCAATGGCGAATGTGTGTGGATTTTACGAATTTTAAATCAAGCATGCCGGAATGACACTTTTCCTCATCCTCGCATCGATCAACTGGTGGATTCCGCATCTGGTTGCGAATACATATCTTTCATGGACGCATATTATGGTTACAATAAAATCTGCCTCACCCATTTGATGAAGAGCATACAATTTTTCGGGCTGAACGCTGTTTCTATTGTTAAACGGTCATGTCATTCGGCCTTAAAAATGTCGATTCCACATACCAAAGGTTGGTCAACCACATCTTTCATGATTAACTCGGTAAGCACATGGTGGCAGATCGACGACATGTTGGTTAAAACGCATTCTCCAGATACCCAAATAGAGGTACTCAAATCGGTATTCAGTGTGTTGCGGCAATAAAATCTAAAGCTCAACCCGGTCAGGTGCTCCTTTAGGGTATGAAGTGGCAAGTTCCTTGGTTATGTGGTCAGCAAGAAGGAGATCAAAGCTGATCCAGTTCAACTACAAGTCATTTTTCCGATGGCCCCACCTTCCAACATTAAAGAATTCTAATTCTTGACGGGTTGGTTAGTGGCGTTATCGCATTTTATCTCCCGAGCATCAAATATGAGTCACCAATTCTTCAAAATCCTCCGAGGTGCTAAGAAATTGGCATGGACAGAGGCATATGACAAAGAATCCGTGGCTTTAAAGTGATACCTCACATCTCCAGAGATACTTTTTGCACCTATAACAGGTGAAACATTTTTTATATATTTATATGCCTCGTCCTGTGTCGTCAGTGCAATTTTAATTCGGGAGCTTGAGGGTGTGCAACGCTCAATATATTACACGAGTAAAACTCTGGTTGAGGCCGAGTTCCGCTATCTTAATCTAGAGAAGGTTGCGCTGGCCCTAGTGGTAGCTGCACGTAAAATGCGCCTTTATTTCCAAAGTCATAAAATAATTATCCGAAACCTCATTTCCGCTAAAAGCTATACTACACAAGTCAGACGCTTCAGGGCGCCTGATAAAATGGAGAATCAAGCTGTGTGAGCACAATATGAAGTTTGAACCTCGCACCGCTATCAAAGGTCAAGATGTAGCTGATTTCATCGCTGAGTTTTACTCACATCGTCTCGAGCCTCTGCCTGCCAATATTGAAGGTAAATTTGAGCAGTCAGAGTGGACCATTGAAGCAGATAGGGATTCCAGCGCGTCATATTCAACTTTCCAGTAACAAATAACATTTTCGAATATAAGGCTGTCATTTGCGGGATGAAATTGGTATTAATATGCGGCGTTCAAAGTCTGCGGATTTGCTCAAATTCTCAATTGGTGGTTAATCAGACCATATGCTTGTATGATGCTAAAAAAACCAATATTCTTGGCTATTTAGATATTCTAAAAGCACTCGAGTCCAAGTTTGCCCAAGTCATTTATGGGTAGGTTTCTCGGTTAAATAATTCGGATGCTGACACTATCGGCAAAATAGCGACGCTCGGGGAGCACCCACTAATTTTACTACAATAGTTACCCACAACATAAAATTTAATCCAGCGCGAAAGAATCTACGTCATCGCCCCCACGACAGATTGGCGTGAACCATATCTCCACTATCTTCAATTTGCTGTTCTACCGAGCGACAAGCCTGCCGTTTGTGCTCTTCAGTTAAAAGCCACACGTTACTGTCTACTGGACGATGTCCTGTACATAAGAAGATCTACTCAGCCTCCACTCTGATGCATGGGCTCATCTAAAGCTATATCAATTCTTCAAGAGCTACACTCAAGAGAGGCTGGAGCCCATTGCAGATATCGTAGCCTAATTCGCCCTTTTTTGCTAGCTGGTTACTACTGCCCAGCCTTGGCAGCCGATGGAGAAAAATTGTTTCAACAGTGTATCAAATGTCAGCAGTTTGCAAATTCTGATCATTTAACGAGTGAACCGATGCAGTTAGTTTGTGTCCCTTCCCCTTTTGATAAGTGGGGCATCGACCTTGTAGGACCAGTCCTAATGACGACGGGAAAAAACAATTTTGCTAGTGACTGTTGATTATTTTACCAAGTGGGTGGAGGCTAAAGCTCTCTGAAGAACCATCCCGTTGGACGTGTGTGATTTTCTGTTACAACAAATACTATATGGTTTTGGCATACCTCGCATCCTCATGACGTATAACAGGCCGTAGTTCTAGAATCGAGTGATAACCACATTCTGTAAACGTTTTTCCATCATCCAACACTTCTCCACACCCTATTAACCGCAGACGAATGGGCAGGTTGAGGTCACGAACCGTACTATTTTGGAGGACTTCAAGAAAAAATTAGAGGGGGCTAATGGAGAATGGCTAGATAGATTACCTGAAGTGTTGTGCGCATACCGAACGATACCGCGAGTTGCAACGGGAAAAAACCCCTTCTCCTTGGTTTATGGCAGTGAAGCAATCATACCAGCAGAAATAACCATTCGAAATTAGTGAATCAACAATTACGATGAGGAGAGAAATGCTTCAGCGGGAAGTCAGTATCGATCTCATCAAAGAAAGGCGCGATCAGGCTCAGTTCCGAGCAGAGCACTACCGAAGTCTGATACGGGGACAATTCAACGCACGATTAAAACCCAGCACTTTCCAAGTGAGTGACAAAGTGATGAAAAAATTATTCTTGAGATCAGGTGAAAAAGCATCAGACAAACTAGGACCCAACTGGAAATGACCATTTACAATCATTTCCAAAGGGCATAGTGGAGCATATCGTCTCGCCGACAGCACAAACACTGCCCCGAGGCACCCTTGGAATATTCATCATCTAAAGTTATATCGCCAAGATATGTAATTATTTCGATGCGCTCTTTTTCCTTTCTGGTGGCGCGGGGAGGTTTTTTAATGAGACATTAGACTAATTATTTTTTATCATTAATATTTCATTGTTTCTGCCAACATGTGTGTTTTTACTTTTTCTCCATCTTTACCCTAGCGAAGCAAGTCCTAAACCACACCTACGGGCTACGCAAAGAGCTAAAAGTTGCGCCTAAGGGCTACATAGTGCGAACTGACTAAGTGTCAAGCCCTCCTCAGGGCCACATAATAGGGTCTAAATGACCTTGTCGCGAATGGGATACGAGCTACGCAAAGCGATCTGATCTCGGATCAAACCTTTGAAAAGGAAACGCAATAGGGTCTGACCATTCTCGTCGCGAAATGGGATCTAATGGACTTATGCAAAGAGCGTACTAACGTTCCACCGAGTAAATAATTTCTCCCTACTCCACACTTTTAAAACACACACATCTCATTCTCCAATGACACTTCCATACAAAAGAAATTCTCAATTTCTACGAAATCATAAAACAAGCAGAAGTTTTCAAGATACAAATTGTAAAAAGTGTGCCTTAATGTTTGCTCGTAAAGTCTCTTCAGGTCGAGCTGGACGAGCAGAGAGCATCCCAGCCTGTGCGCACTGCTGTTCTTCAGTTTCCATTTTCTCAAAGGAACTTAGTTTCATCTCTGGGTTCAAAGCCACTAGCTCTTTTATAGCCTCCTTCACCTTATGCGCCACCATAGCCATCGATACTTCCATTACCTGGGCTTCCCGTTCGTCTAAGTCAGTTGCCGCCTTCCTTTGTAGCTGCTCACGCTCGCGCTCTGTATTGGCTTTAAGCTCTCTTAACCCATTGGTTAACCGTCCGTTCTCCAATGTCAGTGCAGCAATGCGCTCCGCCTGATCTTCTACCCTCTTCACGTGAGCCACAGTTTGAGCTAGTAACGTGCTACTCTACGTCATTATCGTGTCATTTATTTTTACTAACTCATTGTTTTGATCTAGCAACATGGCATTAACACCTTACACACCGAATTGCCAGCCCTTAATAAATTATAGACTAAAGTCAATTTTTGGCGTAAGCTTTCATTCTCCTCTAACACTTTATTCTTCTTCGCTTTGGCAGTTCCATAGGCATTCTTAAACCGCTGAATTATGATGCATTTACATGGCCAAGCACGCAAAGAACGAAAGGGTTATTCACTTCAATAATTTTACATAAAGAAATATTTATCTAAACACACATACCTTAATAGATAACTTAACTTGCCTATGCTAATCACTCATCGGCAAATGATCATAAAACGAGAGTTCCGATAGATTTTTCAGTTTGCTCGAATATAAACATTGACGGCAGTGACATCACTACTACAAGAGATAAAAACTCCTCTACAGAGGTCCCACCCTTTAACGTTCCGCCTCCTTTCCTTTTCATGATGACAGGTCCGGAATCACCACGTTGACGGTGGCCAAGTCGGACCCTACCTCTTACACGACTGAGCTCGAAGGACACACACCTGCCGTCTTCAAAATGTTTTCCATCCTTTTTGCTATCTCCTCTGGGATCTGCTACTTTGGCTTCCCCGTGTCCTTTTCAAAATCCTTATTTGAATGAGCCTTTGCACGACTGTCATCCATAACTATTACTTCAGGAGCCTAATCAGGCTCTTTTTCTGCATTTGGCACCACAGCCATTTCATCCTGCTCTCCCTTCCCACGAGCACCATCAATCTCATTGTTATCTACTAACTGCAGCCTCCTAACCGATAGTGGAACTGCGTCAACCACCACTCGTGATTTCTTCTCCAAGGGGCTGATCTTCCTCATCCTCCTCATTATCTCGAACCAACCTGGTATGATATTTCTCTACTTCAACTTGGAGGGGAGCATCATCCCTAACGCCTTCTTGTACCTCCCCTGCCTTGCGAGCCGTGCTCGATTCATTCTCGTTTTCACGCTGACAAAGGATGGATGATGGGCTCCTCGCCTCTTTCATCTTTTGATTCTGGGGAACTGCCAACCGCACCCCGACAGTATTTCGATCCTTGTACCTCTGTACCATTAATGCGCGCAGATGTTCAGTAGTTGGCTCTGCTCCGTTTCCAGCTATTGTTACCTTACCGTCTTTCGCGATAACTAACTCTGGAATAGGCCACAACCTTGCTTTCACATAGTTGATCTATGTGAACAGCCGAGCGGGTTCCTGAAGCCACGTCTCGCTAGCTTGATTAGCAACTTGAATAAAATGATTTTTCGCTCCCTCCACTAAGCCTTCCTTACACCACTCCTAGTTTCTTCCTTTACCTGCATCACATAACATACTCGGTTAGCATACATTTGCTATATTACCACATGCTAAGTTCAGGAATATCCTTCTTACACTTAGTCTTCCATCGCCGTTCCAATGGTAGATTCATCAAGGCATTTTCATATTCCCAGTTCCCGATACAAAGATAAAGGAATTATTCCATTTATTGTCCGAGTTTGGAGCTCGACTAGCTTTCTACACCCATCCAATTGTAAATAGAAGAACGAGTATTTCACCAAACTGGTCGCATACACTATAGCCAATAAATCGGCTAAACATATTGGGATGCATAAGAATCTCGTACTCAACACTACGCTAAGTAATACTTTACACCCATAGGCAGCCAATTGAGTAGGGCATAAACCTATAAAGCTAAATAAATCTCGTATAAGCAGTGGCAAAGGTAACCTTAAAGCCCAATCAAATATAGTCGCGTAAAGGTAAGTCTCATTTTATTTTGCTTGATATGGGTGTTCACCAACCTCTGAGACCCTAATACGTCGCTCGAAATACTATATCTAGCCTTAAAACCAGCGATCCTAGTTCATCGAAATGCCCATATTTGGGTGCTAGTCGATCAAAATAGTATTTTAAATTCAAAAGATCTTCAAACTCTTTTTCCACGGTCTTCACAGAATTCCTAGGCCTATTTTCAACCTTTTTTGGGGCCATTTGGACTGTAATGAGCCAAATGGAGGGGTAAGTTTAAAGCGTTTGGGTAAGTACTTCAGGAACAAGCATGATTGCCAACCTAGTGGTGTATCCCCAAGACATTCATTTAGGTTTCAAAGTCATACAACTATGAAACTATGGTCCTCATTAACCAGTGTTACGAGAAAAGAATAAGGACGAAGAAAGATTACAAAGAGAAATGAATTACCTTTTTTGATGAAAAACAGTATTTCCCTTAGTTGTTGATTTATTTGTTTAAAAACCCTTTTTGAAAATTTGATTGCACTTTTCAAATAGAAAACTTCTTACACGTGATGGGATGGCAGTTGTCACTATCAAGTATACAAATCAAGAATTTGATTGTTCCCCAAGCGCCGTTTTGAAAGCCTAAACGGCTTCGTTGTCAGAAAAAACTGCTAAAAATCGGACACGTGTCCAACAACACCTGAAGCGCCAATATAATTATAATTACCCATCCTACGTCACACCTTTATTTAATTTTACCACTCCCTCGGTTCCGAGCCTTCTTCCAATTAGCGTCTTTTGGTTTTAATTTAAGCATTCTGTGTATTTTTACACACAATCCCTGAACTAGGGAGGGTGCCTTGATGAGGGAATTATCATCGTCTCATATAATCGAACAGAGAAAAATGAAAGAAGACGGACATAAACCTTGATTAGGCGAGCAACGAGATAAGAAATCGTATCGACAAGATACCAGGCTGAGCAGAACGGTGGGTCCGAGGGTCAACTAAGAAGCACAAGGACACCGAGCTGAACATAGCACATAACTAAAGACCAACCACTACGATCAAAGATAGTGAAGATCACGACAGAGCATAGATCCTTTATCATAAGTCTGACATTAGTAGAATAACAAGGTCTACATACAAGCTTCAAGCGGAGCAGAGCTCCTTTGTAGAGCAGGGCTCCTTTACGGAGCAAGGATCCTATGCACGTCAGAGTTACTTATAGAGTCGAGCTTCACCACTGAGCAGAGCTTTATTGTAGTGCAGCTCAGTTAAGAATCTAACAAGTGGTGAGCATAGCAGGTGCGACTAAGCTGAGGTGATGGGAACGGAAAGTGCAATCATGGAGGTCAATTTAAACTTCGAGGATTTAATGAGTCAGTGGGTGTTAATGATAAAAGACCAGATTGATTGACGTGAATTTAAGACTTACATCATAAATGATAGTGTGATCATTGAATGTAATGGACGAGTATTAACTAAGGGGAAACAATGTATAAAAGGGAGGCCAACCCTAAAGAATTGTATCTTCTTATTTCCCGAAAAAACAAAATAAGAATACAAATCATTTTTCTTTTCATAATTTGTTATATTTTCCTATAATGTGTACATAATTTAATAACCAAAACACATATACAGATTCAATTTTATATTAATTATATATAAACATATAACATGACCATAATATTTATGTTGCAACATGAATTAGTTCGAAACAATAAAAAAAAGATTAAGAATATATATATATATATATATATATATATATATATATATATATATATATATATATATATATATATATGTATGTTAAAGTACCATTTAAAACTCAAAATCCTAACTATTATCCATTTAAGACCTATATATTCATGTTTCTCCAAGATAAACCCGTTTTAGTCAAATATTTATCTTTTAAGACCCACTAATACCTTTTATACCCCTACTCACTTATATAAAAGATTTTAACACCCATATTTGAGTCTTTTTTTCCCCAATTTTTTTTCCTGCTTCGTGAATACATAGTACCTTACCATTAAAGGTGATTTACTCGATTTCTTGTATTTTTTTTCCGGTTGATTTTGATTGTGTTTTACCTGATTTCAAAGTTAGATTTTTTATATATGTTTAGAAAATCGATGTTAGTAAATCGATTTACTCGAATTCTAAATTTGAATAATCAGTTTACTTGATATATGTTTTTCTGGTTTTAGGTATTCATCTGTTATTTACGTTGATAATGTAGTATATTTGTAGCATTATTGTTAGTTTTTCAACGATTTTTAGTCTCTGCGTTAGTTTTTGTGAATATTATATACGCGTAAAATTGTTCTGGTTTTCTACGGCGGAGATACGAAACGTGTAAGTTTTTCTAGAATCGTTGATGAAAAATATCCTTTTGATAGATGCGAAACGTTAATTATTTTTTTGTTTGTGAAGATGCGAAACGTGTTTTGTTCTTGAAAAAATTAAAACAGATTCAAAACATATCATAGTGGTACTCTTTTTGTTCGTCTTAACAAACAAAACCAAAGATGTTTTCGGATTTGTTTTTTCTGAGTTACGGTTTAAAAGATACGGACCTTTAAAGTTTTAAAATTTATAGGGGTTTAACGAAGAAGATGCAAAATCTTATTTATTTTGATAGATGCGAAACCTTCTTTATTTTGATAGATGCGAAACCTTCTTTATTTTGCTTGATGAAAAATCTTCTTTGTTTTTCTAGATGCGAAACCTTCTTTATTTTGCTAGATGAAAAACATTTTTTGTTTTGCTAGATGCGAAACGTTATTTGTTTTGCTAGATGAGAAACCTTTTTGCTTTGCTAGATACGAAACCTGTTTAAATTTTGTACAGCTAGATGCGAAACCCACTATGATTGATGCTAGATGTGAAACCAGCCCACTATGATAGATGCGAAACCATATACTGAGAAACCTGTGTAAAATATTATTTTTTTAAAAAAAATTCAAAACCTATCATGAGTTGTACTAGTTTTGTCATCTTAAAAAAAACAAAACCAATGATATTTTCAGATTTATTTTTTTGAGTTACAGTTTAAAAGATATGAGCCTTTAAAATTTTAAATGAAAAAAAAATAAAAGAAAGAGATATAGTTACTGGATTTTATATAGAAAGGTACTTTAGGTATAAAGTCTCTTAAAAAATTCAGGCATTTATCTGTAATAGGTTTGTTGATGTTACAGAAAATAAATTAGATTAATATCTAATTTATTTAGTATAATATATATTTAGTATAATATATATTTAGTACATTTATTTAGTCAAAGATTTTATAGTCAATAGTCTATAGTCTATGTAAACTTTAGGAAAATAAATATTGTAATATTAATTGCTGTAACTGCTACAAAGTAGTATAAAAAGGTGAACCAGACAGATAAATAAGATATACTTTTTTTGAGAAACACAATACTTTTGACATGGTATCAGAGCGCAGCTGATTTTTTCGTAGAGTTTTTTTTTTGGTGAGTGATTTTTTTTCGTAGAGTTTTTTTTTTGGGTGGTGAGTTTTTCACGTATTTTGGGTGGTGAGTTTTTTTTTTCTTTTCTGAATTTCGAGAGTATTTGGGGATTTCTTTTCGTAGAGTTTTTTTTTTTTGGTGGTGAGTTTTCACGTATTTTGGGTGGTGAGTTTTTCTCGTGGATCTGTTTTCTTGGTCATGTCACTCGATAAATTCGAACCGTTTCATATTAAATTTACGGGGAAAAATTATTCTGCTTGGGAATTTCAATTTCAATTGTATGTGAAAGGCAAAGAATTATGGGGTCATATTGATGGGAGTGATCCTGCCCCTCTAGATGCTAATGCTTTGTCCAAGTGGGAAATAGCAGATGCTAGAATCATGACTTGGATTCTTAGTTCGCTTGAACCTCATCTTGTTCTCAACTTGAAGCCCTATAAAACCGCTGCTGGTATGTGGAATTATCTAAAAACAATTTATAATCAAGACAACTCTGCTAGAAGATTTCAATTGGAGTTTGAATTGGCTAATTACACTCAAGGCAGTCTTTCCATTGAAGCATATTTTTCAGGTTTCCAAAACCTTTGGGCCGACTATTCAGATATAATTTATGCCGATATTCCTGCTTCAGCTCTTTCTGCTATCCAGACAATGCATGCAACCAGCAGACGAGATCAGTTCTTAATGAAGCTACGACCGGATTTTGACATCGCACGGTCTAATCTGATGAATCGTCATCCTGTACCATCTTTGGATGCATGTTTGGGTGAACTTCTTCGTGAGGAGCAGCGAATGATAACTCAGGCATCTATTGAACATCAAGCTAGTATCAGTACACAGGTTCCGGTAGCTTATGCAACACAAGCGAGAAATAAAAATAGAGACATGCGTGCCATCCAATGCTATAGTTGTAATTCGTTCGGCCACATTGCTCGGGATTGTCCCAAAAAGGTCTGCAACTACTGCAAGAAACAAGGGCACATCATCTCTGCTTGTCCCACTCGACCTGAACGACGACAAGGTACTGCTTATCATGCCTCCACTAGTGCTTGTTCTACTGCATTGCCTACTGCCTCGCCGATTGTTCATGTTCCTTCTCCAACAACAAATCCAAACACACTTACTCCTGAAATGGTTCAACAAATGATAATTTCTGCTTTTTCTGCTTTTGGACTCTCAGGTAAGCCAAAACATTATTCCACACCATGGTATTTCGATTCTGGAGCCTCAAACCATATGACAAATACCGTTGTTCCTCTGTCTAATGTTAAAAAATATGATGGAGATCTGAAAATTAACACTGCTGATGGTCATTCTGTGCCTATTAGTGCTGTTGGTGATCTTTCTTCCACATTCACTAATGTTTTTGTGTCTCCTGACCTCTCCACAAATCTTATTTCTGTTGGTCAATTGGTTGATAATAATTGTCATGTCACTTTTTCTCCTTCTGGTTGTGTTGTGCAGGATCAAGTGTCGGGAAAGATGATTGCGAAGGGTCCTAAAGTAGGACGACTTTTTCCATTATATAAGTCTCCTTCCATTGATAATCCTAGTTTTTCTTTTTCGTTTGCTTGTAATGTTGTTGGTTCGCGAAACCAAATGTGGCATAGACGTCTAGGTCATCCACATTCTGATGTACTTCGTACTTTGGTTCATTCTGGATTATTGGGCAATAAAATAAGTTCTTTTCAAGATCTTTCTTTTGATTGTACATCATGCAAACTTGGTAAAAGCAAGGTTTTACCTTTTCCTCATCATGCATCTCGTGCTTCACAATGTTTTGATGTTATTCATAGTGATGTTTGGGGGATTGCACCCATTATTTCTCATGCACACTACAAGTATTTTGTTACATTCATTGATGATTTTAGTCGTTTTACTTGGGTTTACTTCCTTCGTGCTAAAGCTGAAGTTTTTTTCAGTTTTTAAACGCTTCCTTGCATATCTTGACACTCAATTTTCTGCCAATATAAAAGTTTTACGATCTGATTCTGGGGGTGAATACATGTCACATGAGTTTCAAAACTTTCTTCAAAATAAAGGGATTCTCTCTCAGCGTTCTTGTCCTTCGACACCACAACAAAACGGTGTGGCTGAGAGGAAAAATCGGCATCTTCTTGATGTGGTAAGAACTATTTTACTTGAATCATCTGTTCCTCCTCGTTTTTGGTGTGAAGCCCTTTCTACTGCTGTTTTTTTAATTAATCGCTTACCTTCTCCTACATTAAATCACGTTTCTCCTTTTTATAAGTTGTTTGGTCATTCTCCTTCATATTCTGATCTTCGTACCTTTGGATGTGTTTGTTTTGTGCACCTCCCTCCTCATGAACGTCATAAACTTACGGCTCAATCTGTAAAATGTGCTTTTCTTGGTTATGCTATTCCTCATAAGGGTTATGTTTGTTATGATCCTCATGCTCGTCGTCTTCGGGTGTCTAGGAATGTGATTTTTTTTGAAAATCAATATTTTTTTCCATCTCATGTTGATCCACCTCCTGCATCTTTATCTCTCATGCCAAGTTTTTCTGATATTCCAAAATCTATAGAAAGATTTAAACCTGGTTTTGTATATCGACGACGTAATCGAAATGAGTCTGGTCCCACTACTGTGATCCCTTCTAATATCGTCTCGACGCCTGATCCTGCTCTTGATTCCACAACTCTTCGTCGATCTGCTCGTCCTTCTCGACCTTCTGATAGGTATGGGTTTTCTTCCCCCGTCTCTCTTGTAACTACTTTATCTAGTATTTCAATTCCCACTAGCTACAAACAAGCCATGGAACATGAGTGTTGGCAAAACGCAATGCAAGTAGAACTTCAAGCACTTGAGGAGAATCATACATGGGATATTGTTCATTGTCCTCCTACAGTTAAACCAATTGGGAGTAAGTGGGTTTCCTCTGTGAAACTACGTTCTGATGGCTCTTTGGAGCGATATAAAGCCCGTCTTGTAGCTCTGGGTAATAAACAAGAATATGGGATTGATTATGAGGAGACATTTGCTCCTGTTGCCAAAATGACCACCGTTCGAAGCATTTTGGCTATTGCTGCTTCACAATCGTGGCCGTTGCATCAAATGGATGTTAAGAATGCTTTTCTTCATGGAGATCTTCAAGAAGATATTTACATGAAGCTTCCATCTGGTATGAGTACTTCTTCTTCTCATGATGTCTGTAAGTTAAGGCGTTCTTTGTATGGGCTCAAACAAGCACCTCGAGCTTGGTTTGAAAAGTTTCGCCGTACACTTCTTTCTTTCAGTTTTGCCCAAAGTCAGTATGATTCTTCTTTATTTTTCCACACATCTACATTGGGTATAGTCCTTCTTTTGGTTTATGTGGATGATATTATCATCACCGGTACTGATTGTAGTTTGATTACTAAGCTTCAAAAACAGTTACATGCAACTTTCCATATGAAAGATCTTGGCCAACTTACATACTTCTTAGGATTAGAAGTTCATCGTCGGGCTAACGGTATTTTTTTGAACCAACAAAAGTATATTCAAGATCTTATCACTTTGGCTGGTCTGGAGGATGCTTCTTCAGTTGATACTCCCATGGAGGTAAATGTCAAATTTAGGAAAAATGAAGGGAACCTTTTGGATGATCCTACTCTTTATCGGCGCTTGGTTGGGAGTCTTATCTACTTGACAACTACGCGCCCTGATATATCATATGCTGTTCATCAAGTCAGCCAGTTTATGTTCTCTCCTCGACATCTACACCTTGCTGCAGTTCGACGCATCATTCGCTATCTTCAAGGCTCGTCTACACGTGGTTTGTTCTTTCCAACTGGCTCATCTCTTCAACTTGTTTCCTATAGTGATGCTGATTGGGCTGGATGTCCAGATACACGTCGATCTACTACAGGTTGGTGTATGTTTTTAGGCGACGCTCTAATTTCTTGGAGGTGTAAGAAACAAGATCGTGTTTCTAAATCCTCTACCGAAGCTGAATATCGTGCCATGTCTAGTGCTTGTTCCGAAATTGTATGGCTACGCGGTCTTCTTGAGGAGGTTGGATTTCCTCAAACAACTTCTACCCCTCTTCATGCTGATAACACTAGTGCCATTCAGATTGCCACCAATCCTGTTTTTCATGAGCGCACCAAACACATTGAAGTTGATTGTCATTCCATTCGAGATACTTTGGAGAAACGGGTGATATCTCTTCCTCACATCTCTTCTGATCTCCAAGTGGCTGATATTTTCACCAAAGCTATGACTCGTCAGCGGCATCAATTTCTTATTGGCAAATTGTTACTGGTTGACTTACCAGCATCAATTTGAGGGAGGGTGTTACAGAAAATAAATTAGATTAATATCTAATTTATTTAGTATAATATATATTTAGTATAATATATATTTAGTACATTTATTTAGTCAAAGATTTTATAGTCAATAGTCTATAGTCTATGTAAACTTTAGGAAAATAAATATTGTAATATTAATTGCTGTAACTGCTACAAAGTAGTATAAAAAGGTGAACCAGACAGATAAATAAGATATACTTTTTTTGAGAAACACAATACTTTTGACATATACTTTTTTTGAGAAACACAATACTTTTGACAGTTGAATGGGTCTTAAATCGTAAGTCTCCATATATCTATTGAAGGATTATCGGTTCTGTCGCAATAAGAAATTGTGCATGCTGCGGTGAACAAGTATTGATGATGGGGAGTTACCAGGCTCGTCACAACGCCCTAACATTCTAGACATCAACAATATATCAGTGGACTCGATGTACTGTCATAGTCGAAAGAAACTATTTTTTATATTATGGTTTTTTTTCAAATTATGAGTTTATATCTAAATATTTTAACTATGCACCATTAATTTCAACAAAAAACATATATTTATTCAATTAAGTATGAATCTCAAGTTTATAAATTCCTACATTATGAAATTAAATATTTTTAGATAGTTATAAATTTGAGATAATTGATCAAATGTATTTTAAAAACAAAAAATGATTATGATACCAATTCAAACTACAAAATAATCGAGGACTCATTATCCAATATCTTATTAATAAAAACAATACATCATGTTTTAAAGAAACATATCTAATCAAAATAATATTTTTAAGTTATTTAAATTTATCTTTTTTATTGTTGCGAATATTATAGATCTTCTAAAGGTCCACGAGCTTGCAACACTAAGGATTCTTTCCCAGGAATTAGAAGTTTCGAGGTACTTTATGCTATGAAACTATCAATAGAATATATTGAATAAAGCTATAAACCTTCAATCGAATAATATATCTTTTATCTCTTTAACATAAAGAACTTTTATAAAAATTTAGGGCATTAGGTTTCATGACAAAAGAATATATATATATATATAACTTATTATTTCACTTTAAAAATCTATTTGGCTTATGAATTTACTTCTAAAATATATTTGGCTTAATAACATCATTTTTTAATCTTTTTGTATCCTTTATGAGCCACAACCGTATGGGGCTCAATGAGCCTAATAACTTAAGTGTTGGATAATAAAATTCTCTCACAATTTATATTAATCGAATTTGTATCTAAATAGTATAAAAATAGTATAATGCTTGATATTATTATATTATTATATATAAATCTAATTACTAATTATTATTATTTCTAGCACAAAAAATTACTTCCATTGCAAGAAAAAATTACAGCATGAGATAAGTTTATCTCATTTTAGAATGTTACAAAATTAAAGATGAATAGACCTAAAAATGATAATTTAGGTCTTCTAGTTCTTGAAATATGGAATGAGTACTAATCTACAAAATGCATCATTGAAAATTAGCCATTTGGTTATTGAAAGTTTTACTAAAATGGTCCTGTTACGTGAATTCCAATAAGAGGTCCTTCTATATTACCTGCAAAATTACTAATTATTTATTAGTGATTATATTTTATTAATTGAACTATATTTTAAAATAGTTTTGCTACTCTAAATATACATGGATGAGATATTTTAATTTAAGATAACATTATTGTAGACACTTATGGTTCCAATAAAAGTAAAATGGGATGACGAATTGGGGGAGTTATTAAGCACGAATGGTAGCTCTTTATATATAGGAGCATGTACAATCCTAAGACAATAAGATACATTTATTTCTATATGATGTATCTATCTTTTCAAATTTTATTTTATTTTGATGGAATTTTAAATTTTGAAGCTTGATATATATTATTGTTTACAAAAAAATGTCTATATGGTGGAGATTCAGTTTGATTTACTCCTATTGGTGAATATTTGAAAACCAAATTCAATTTTATTATGGTATATAAAAATTCTATGTTCATATAAAGTCATGATTGAACAATAGTTAATTATATTTTGATACATTTTCCGGGATTACCACACCTCAATTGACTTTATGGCAATAATAAAATTTGTGGGAAACTTCAATGGTCTTACTATGATAATATCCCTCGTTATCTTGATGGAATTCAAAATATTAATTGAATATTATTTGGTTATTAATATTAATTTTTCATGATTGTCGGCCCAAACAAAATTGTGTTATAACTCTTTCATCATGACTATAAATTTTGACACATTTTTAAAACAATATTGTTTGACAAGTTTAAATTTGATCGGTTCTACTAGACAAACTCAATATCTTCTTTTACACACACACATATATATATATATATATATACATATATATGAGTAAGTACTTTAACAAATACTAAAGCAAAAAAATTATTATGGTCAAATGTAGGTTTTTTTAAAATCTTTCAGCATTATAAAGATAAAAAAGACTACACCAACAAACATGTGTAAATTACATAGTTCAAATTTTAATAAATATATAATTTATGATGTTCGATGTTTCAAGGGTATGAACGTGGTCAACCCTCGATATCATATAACATTTATGTCACAAGCTTAATTTTTATGGTGACGATATACATGCCTTGAGAATTAGACTCAAACTTATAAATTTTACAATTGGTTTGCAAGTTGGAAACGTTCAGTACCATAAGATCGCGGTTGGAAAATACACAATGTTGAACTTTAGAGTCATATCATATGTGCATTAACTTTAAATAGCATTACAAGTGTTAATGGGCTTTAAGTCGTTTTTATTCCATAAAACCAAGTTCGGATTATCTACCGATTTTATTAAGAGTTTTAAAATAATTATTGATTCAAATAAATTAATGATATTTTTTGCAAAATCGATGCATACATGTCATAAATAAGTGCAAACATTTACCCACAATATCAGTAAAAGTTTTGTTAATTTCTTATAAGAGGGTTTAGTTTTTTATTTCGACTTGATTTTTTTCTTAAGGATGTGATTATACTGAAAACGTCACTGAATCTCCTAAATTTCGAAGAATGTCATCATACAGACTTCTAGATTAAAAATATAATTTTAGTAATAGTCACGTATGACGTACCGTACCTAGAAACACATGACCCATACATATTAATATTTTTTATGTGGCTCGCATAAGTTTGTATTTTGCAATATGTTCGATTAGTCATAAAGGATCTCTTAGATTATTCATCTATTTAAGGATTAAGATAGGTATTTCAATTTGATAGTTATTTTTTATGAAGTATGGAGGTCGTATAACATTCTCATACAATTTTTTGTCATTTGGATGACTCAAATTCAAGTATTACTCTTTGCACTTTCATATTGGTAATATGAATTGTTATAATTCTAACACTCTAAAAAATATTGATCAATACTCAACTTATTGTCATTGAAGCTATAATAGTACTCAAATAAATTTGGGTTAAGGTTTTTTTATAAGAGTGTAATAAGATGATCATGTGGTTTTATACATTTAAATCTCTAACATATGTTTTTTCACGAAAAGAAAATTATTCGAATAAAAATATTTCTCGGTAATTATCGAGACCAAATTATATTTTAGATCAAAATTTACACACATTTCATAATCTTAAACCATGACTAATTTTACTATTATCGTGAAAATAAAAATCTATCAATTATTACCCTATAAAAAATCCCTTATAAAAAAGGACATATATTATGGGTAAAACACTTCTAAAGAAGGGGTTAAAACTATATTATATAATTTAATATACTAACAATAGAGTCGGATCCTATTTTATGACGTTAATCACATATTATTTCATAGGTTTAGCTTTACCGTTCTTTGTGACACGTTTTCCCTTCTTAATATCCTAACAGAACTATGGTAATTTCCTATCATCAGTTAGATTTTGTATTTTAATTATCAATAGTCCAAAATAAGTGCTCATGATTGTTGCGATACATGCAAAATAAATCTTGTTTCAGACGTTTCATAGGATAAAATTTTGGTTTAACTTGTGAAAGTAAACCATGGCTCTAATTTTATCGAAGATAAGTTATTTGTAAGTTTCGTATACTCTCAGGCTTTAGAATAACTATTTCACTTGATCTTATACCGACTCTTACATCTATAATCAAAATTATTCCAATATTTACTACCATTTGTTTGGTACTTGTATAGTCAAGCATGTTTTGGTGTTTGGTGGACTAGTCCCGATCAAAGTAAATCGGGTTTCCTTATATCATGACTCTAACTTAATATATTCTTTCACATAAACCAAGAATCTATAAATTCTTAATATGTAAGTTTTAAACCTTAATCTTTGGCGGTAAGATCCGCAAGCCACAAACTTATTATAATCTTTAAAACTATTATTTAGAATCACAAACCTGCATGTATAATATTGAATTTTTTTTACTGGGGTCATGACAGACGATCATAATGTAATCGTCTTTATCCTGAATAAATTTTAAACTATGTAAAGGTATTCCATCTAATATTAATAGAAAATATTTAACATATGAGCCATTTTCATTCCCAAAGTTAAATATCCCATTATAAAACTACTTAATGTGATGCTCATAATCTCCACTCTTGTCATATTGTAATTGTTAAACTTTTGTTCGATGTACTCTTCTATTACATCTAAATCAGATGGGAATGAAATGAGTGACTTTGACAATGTGGTTCACGATAAGTTGATGGATTTTACTTATCATGTCCATGCTAGCGACAATTAGCTCATAAACGATAGAGTCAACGATGAGTATATATATGATTGTATTCAATTTTAGTTTTTTCCTTGTGGATATGTCGGTTTTAGATCATGGATGGTAATGATTTTTCTACGGTGAATAGATTTGCAAAGCAGGGTAATGTTAGCCTTCATGGTTTGGCATGTTTGACTCATATTCCTCTTTGTTTGTATCAGTATGCTCCCGACATTCTAGATCTCCTAACATGGTCTAGATGGTTTTTGAACACTCAACTCATTGAATAAATTACAAACAATGACACTGAAAATATATATAAGATGTGAGTGTTGAATTTTATCTACCTACGACTTATCAGATAAGATCTCATTTTCAGTCATTGTATTCAAATGAAAGAATAATAATATATATAAGTTTTTGTGTGCTTCTTAATCTGGTAAAGTATTTATTTTGGAAACCGTTCTAGCCATGGAGTACCTAATCATGTCCTTACCGATGATATTAACAATAAATTAATAGTTTTGATAAAAATCAAACAAAATTTTGACCAATCCTTATAGACATACGAATACGCTTTATAAATATTTTACAACATAAAATATGATATATATTTTTATCATCCCATATATTAAAAATAAATAAATTATATACACATATATTATAATTTTTAGTAGAAATAAATATCAATAGTATAAAACTCATATATAATTATATCAATTCATAATTAATAAATATCAATTTATGATCATTGCTATAATCAGTCGATAATAAAGTATGATAATACACCCACTACTTTTCATCATCCAAATTAACCATCAATACATATTATTTATCTTCTAATGTAAAATATTTTATATGTTTTATATCTTAAACTATAGGTATACAATGTATCTTTTATTTTTGTTATGAACTAACCAAAATTAATCTCTCATTCTATGTTATTATATTTCTAGTATTTTTATTTTGCACATATTTTGGTCAGATTCAAGATTGACGGACAACAAAAAGATGGTGAATTAAAGATAAATGATCATCGGTAACTTAATTATCTAGTTTTGTATATATATATATATATATATATACATATATTCATGTTAGATTTAAGTTAGACATGTGTTTAGATTCATATTTAATTTAGGTTTGAAGGTCAATTATTTGTTTTGGTAGGGAAATCGTTAGGTTTTGTCCTGATGAGGTATGGTTTCGATGCAACCCTGCTAGAGCGAAGCCACGTTACCGGCATGATGTATGTTCAAATTTTCATGAATTAAAAAAGTTATTGTGAGTTCTTGCATATGCATTATCACGATTGCACTAAAACGTGATGGTTTTATCAAGCACACTGTCAGGTTTCAACATATGCCTTGTAGTGCATACGCTACAAGTGTGTGGTGCATACGCTACAAGTGTGCGACTTTCTTGATTCTCAATGATTTTAATATATAATATTTTTATCGTGTGTTTTATAATGTAATGATATATTTTCCTTGTTAAATTCTTTCAACATGTTCAAAATATATCTATGTTGAGTTTTTGTCACCGTAAGTTTGTATATGAATTCCAACTCTTTTTTTCCAATTTGCTCGCATGGTTGTAAGTTTGTAGTGTTTCACCATCGTATGGTTGTAACCTGCATATAAAGTTATAAGGACCATTTATATGTCTCAAAATATTTATTTTTAGTTTGAGATGACATACACACTTTTTTATTCTAAGATTTTCTTGTTAGATATATTTCATCAAACAAACTTATGATAAACTATGCATCTCTCACATTCAAAGGTTAATCAATGAGTCCTTCTGCAATGTCCATCATTTTTATATTTTACTATAATAAAACTATGTTTTATCTATTATCTTAGCACATACATGGAGTTTATCTTTCATATAATAAGATGTTGTAGAAAACAGATAATTAAAATTTTGTACAATTTTGAATTCAACTTGGTCCCTGTATTTTTCTCATGCAATATTATATAATATAAACTAAAATAAGAAACGAACCAAGAAGAAACAAAGGTTTGTGTATATAGTTTAGATATTTATTAATAATATAAGAAACGTAATGAGTTATACACGTTATGCTGTGTATACTAATAAATTATCACTTGACCACTTTTACGACCTGCTCTAATCGAGTCGACTATACTTCTTAACTAATATGACATAGAATATTATAAAAAACTATTCCAATTTTTTGCCAGTTTTAAACTTTTATTACTAGTTTGTATCGTTATCCAGCTATTGACATGTAATATCACCAACATGATGATATTGGTGATATGTCGGTAATAGGTTTTATGAAGTTGTTAGTGATAACTCGCAAATATGTCATGAAATGATAGTTTTATAGCAAATCTTAACATTGAAATGGTACGCCGCCGTAAAAACCAAATTGTTCATAAAAAATTATTTTTAATAAATTTTAAAATTTGGTTTCAATATTGGTTGTATGGATTTTTCAATAAAATCATATTTTTTTTGTAAAAATAAATCATTTTATTATGAGATTTGATTTGATTTTAAACATTTTTTATATAGATGTTTTAGATATTATTCATCTTAATATATATATATATATGTTATCTTATTCAAATCCTGACAGGAATGGTGGGGTTTTTTACTCCAAAATAGAAGCAAGATATCAAAAAGAAAGTCTTGATTCTTCATAGGCAAGTCATGTAATGAGAACTGGCTCCATGAACTATTTCAGGGTTACAACAAGTATTACCAACAAAGGAAAATAAGGTATCTTTATCACAAGACTTGATCCACAAAAGCAGAGGAGCTTCCTAAGAAAGGAAGGACAAGAAAAAGGTTAAAGTATAGTACTTTTCCTACCAAAAACTAGAGGAAACAATTAAAACAACAAATGAACTTTTCAATCCAGTAATATTTAAAGTTTGGGACTAAGGAACAATCCTATATTTTATTAGTCAAACAAGGATGAAAGGAAAGTTAATTCTCCATTTATGTCCTATGCGGAGGTAACAAGGGCTACATCTAAAGAACTTATTTTTGAACATTTTGGGATTCAAGAAAGAGAATAACATATAGCCTTATAGTTCACTTCACAAGGCAAGGTGAAACTATTAAAATCAAGAAAATTCATATTACTTGGAAATTTTAGTAAAGGTAAGTGTCAATCAAACTACATTCTAAAGTTTTTAGACTTTTTTTAAGTTTGCATGTCAAGTAAATATTACTACTTGGGATGCAAGACACATTTTAATAGATTTTTTTTATAAGTTGATCTATGTAAGTTATAGAAAAGAAATGCGTGGTTGATTGGGGATTTTTTTACGAGAATTCTCAAATGGAAACCATACTTCAATCCGAATATTAAATGTCAAACTACACTAGTTTGGATTATGTTTCCAAATATTTATGAGTACTTATATAACTAAAGAATCATAAAGATCGTAGTATCTTCATTAGGTAATCTATTAAAGGTATGGGTTCCTGGAAAATGTTAATCTCAGCATAATTGTTGCAAAGACTTGATTGAGTTTGATGTTACAAGGAAGCTTATCATAAGGCGTTGATAGGTTTCAGAGATAATTATGGATGATGGGTGAATATACTGTATGGAGATATTCCCTCTACATTATAATGTTTGTCTACATTTAGGACAGAATGATACAACATGTAATAATATTATTGTTCCTACCAGTAATTAGATAGTTGAAACCCAAAAATCCCATCAATCTCCTACCAATGTCGTGCCATCTAAACAAAATAATAAAGGGTGGCTAAAATTAAGTCTATTATCCTAAAAATGAAGGACTTAGTGATAAAAGATCCACCATAAAAATAGAAGATGATAACAATAGGAAACACAAAAACTATGAAAAATAACAAAACCAAAATTGTGTTATCCACTCAATATTTTAAGAAAACTTTACCTTGAAGGATAAAATGCAATAAAGCTATGCAGAAAGTGTAAGGGTCCTATAAGGAACAATATAGTTTGGAAAATCTTTAACAAAAACACTAGAGCTTAAAGAATAAAAAATTATAGAAGTCATACATTCAATTGAGACAATGATTACTTTTTCAGCCTCAAATGGTTATGAAAACCAAGCTTCTGAACATAATTCTCATAAGTAGAAAAACATAGAAAGTCTCCTAACATCTCCCAATGTCAGTATAGTAGAATTTGGAAAATATTTTAAGAATATATTGAGTAATAAAGTAAAGAAAGCTAAATATAAAGAAGGTAAAAGTATAATTACTGTCAAGGCTCCTTAGTTTAAAGGTCCAATAAAACATCCTCTATTAGTTTTAATTGACTATTAAAATACTGAATTGGAATGACTGGGGAGTTGGAAACAATGCTATAAAAAGAAGGCTCAGATCAATCAAAAGGTCTGTAAATATTGATTTTATGGCTCTTCAAGAGCCCTTGATTATTGTGGTAAACATTGAGAAGGTTTTTCAAAAGTATTAGTTTCCAGAACAATATAACAGTATTAACAATAAAATCTACTTAATATGGAAGGATGAATTCCAAGTAGATATTATTTTGAATTATACTCAACTCATTCATGGAATGTAAGTCACTCATCTTTGGATAAAATGTTTTTTGTAAAAATTATCTATGTTACATGTTTAAAGGAACTACAAATTGATCTTTCGAATAACTTAAAAAATTTAGCTGACAATTCAACGAAGTGATTATGATAGGAGACTTTAATGTTATCTCATCTGTACATGAACATCTTTCATGCTTTTCCTTATGTTTAAGAAGTTTAGAAGAGTTCAACAAAACTATTTTAGATTATTATGTAGAGGATGCAGGCTACAAAGAAACTAAATATATGGGAAAAATAATAGGAAGTGGAAGAGGTCAGATAGGGTGCTATTTAACATTGCTTGGGCTGATGACTTTAATGAAACTAGGGTGAAACACATGGCTAAAACATGCTATGATCATAGTCATCTTTGTATCTTAATAGAGGAGAGTCATAGAAAGATTAAAGCTTCCTTTAAATTTCAAAATACGTGGGTACAGTACGAGGATTTTCTTAATATTGTAGAACAGAACTAGAATACTCAAATAGGAAAACAAACTATGTTTTTATATTAGAATAAGCTTTAGAGGTTAAAATAAATGCTCAAAGTATGGAACTTGGAGCAATTTATTGATATCTTCGATGTTGTATTAAAATTTGAGGAGGAAGTTAAAACCTTGGAATTTTTTTTGAAGAATAAAAAAGCATCGATGACAAGACTAATCTTGCAAAAAGTGAGGTTGTATATCTTCAACTATTAACAAGAAAAGAAACTTACTGTAACAAAAATGTAATTTATATGGCTTAAAAATGGT
Organism: Limnanthes douglasii subsp. nivea; assembly: GCA_036936605.1. Taxonomy (NCBI): domain Eukaryota; kingdom Viridiplantae; phylum Streptophyta; class Magnoliopsida; order Brassicales; family Limnanthaceae; genus Limnanthes; species Limnanthes douglasii. The sequence continues at coordinate 155,213,149 of JAUPFV010000004.1, read as the reverse complement.
GATAAGAATATTGTATCTTATTATAACTATGTTAAGAAAATGAGAAGAATAAATAAAATTTTAGGAGTTCATGAAAAAATAAATAGATTACATATCGTGACAAGCTTAAAAAGTCTACTAAATCTAATTTTAAATCAATCCTAACAGGCCAGCCAAACCAAGTGGATGAAGATAATTACATAATTTTATTCTTAATCTAAAATTGATATAGATAATAGAATTTTAATGGATTTACCTGCTGAAAATGAGATTCATAAGGTTATCAAAAACTTAAATCCGTCGAGTGTTGCTGGAATTGATGGCATCAACGATATGTTCTTTCAATACTGTTGGCGTATTATTAAGAAGGATCTTTGTACTGCTATCACAGATTTTCTTCAAGGAGAAGCAATCCCTCAACGTATAACTGTTGCCATCATATATCTTATTCCTAAGGTAAGTGACCGTGAAACCTGTAATGACTATAGGCCTATTAGCCTTTGTAAATTGTTGAACATAATCATTTCAAAAATAATAAACAATAGATTATCCTTGGTTCTTCCTAAGATAATCTCTGAAAGAGGAATGACGTTTTGTCCATGCTAAGAATATTCATGATAATATCCTGATGGCTAAAAAGTTGTCTCGTGATTTTAATAAAAAAAGTTAAAGGAGACAATATTACGATTAAAGTAGATATGTCAAAGGCCTTTAACAGATTATCATACAAGTTTTTTTAAAGATTATGAAGTTATTTTATTTTAGTTACTCTTTCTTAGACATAATTTCTTGTATAATAACTCGGGCTTCCTTCTCAGTAATAGTGAATGGTGAGATACATAGATATTTTAAGGCCACCAATGGGATTAGACAAGGGAAACCTATATCTTCAAGCCTTTTATTCTAGTTGATGAGTACTTGATTAGAGGATTAAAAAATCTATTTAAATCAATGAAGGAAATGAAATTCAAATCAAGAAGTTCATTTGTTATTCCTTGTTTAACCTTTGTAGTTGACTTGATCATCTTCACAAATGGCTTTACTAATAATATTGAAAAGGTGGGAACATTTTACACTATTATCAACTCATATCTCACGAGATTATTAACAAGGAAAAAAAGAAGGTAATAACCTCTATTTATTTTTCTCACTCAAGATCTAGTATGTTAGGCTTGCACTCTAGATTTCAAATTGGTCATTTGCCTATTTCATATCTAGGAATTCCTATCAATTCTAGTAATAAAACTAGAAATTATGATGTCTTAATAACAAAGACGAGAAGTAATATTATGGAGTGGGAAGGTAATCAATTATCATTTAGAAGCAGACTGATCATAATCTAGTCAATACTAATGTTATTTCATATCTATTGGATTTAATGATGTCTGGTTACTAAAATTTTAGTAGCCCGAATGGAAATGTTATACGATAGGTTACTATAGGCCTCTAAGGAGGCTTCCAACATTATTAACTGGACTATGTGGAGTAACCTTTGTAGACCTTATGAAGAAGAATGACTTAACTTAAGGAAAATTCAAAACTTACAAGATACCTTCTCTTGCAAACTCTGGTTTAGATTTAGAGAGCATAAATATCTTTGGTAAGGTATATGCATAATATATATTGGAAATATGCAAGATATCACTCAATAACATGGAAAATTATAATAAATAAGAGAAAAATAACTGAGAAAGTTATATATTGGAAGGTAGGCAAATAAGATATAGATTTTTGGATGGATAGGTGGCGTAATCCCTTACATTTCATTAATCTATTAGACAATAAGGATAACAAAATATACTTAAAGGAAAGAGTCAATACATTTTAGAATAGAGAATGTTGGATATTAGACAAACTTAAAAGATCAGTGTTACCATTTGGTATCATAAAAATCCAGAAAACTTTCTTAAAGATACAATAGAAGATATTATAAAGTGCTCTCTATCTACATTCAGTGACTTTAGTAGTAAGGAGACCTAAAACAGATTGAGGAACAAAGGAAATAAGTCTAATATATACAAGAAAATAATAAATAATATTACATCTAAAAAATTATCTATATTATTATAAAGGATTTTAAACAATTGGATATGAGTGGAAATGTTTTGTCTTCAAATAATATTACTTCAAATGAGGAAATTTTTTGTCTTCAAAAAGTCAGTTTTGTGAAAATTCAAAGAGTGTAAATCATATGTTTGCGTCATGCAATATTTCCTGGACAATTTGATGTTATTTTCTGGATTATTTGACACCATCTTAAACAGACATATGACTATACCTCATGTAACTAGATGTTGGTTCTGGTCTATAAATAAGGAGGTTCATATTAGAACTAACATCCATTTTATTATGGATATCTAGGAATAAAGCTAAGTATAATAATCATAATTTTACATCTAGTTATCTAGTTAATTCTGTAAACATATTCTAATAGGCTTGGACACTGCTAACTTGTTCAAAAGATATTAATGGTATAATGATTTTAGTGCTGCTACTAAAATGGGTTGTTATAATCACATATCCAAGAAAAGGAAATGCATACTAATCAATTTGATACTTTCATTATTCAACGGATACAAACTGAACATTGATAACTCATGTGGGCTAAACGGAGGAGCCAATGATGGTGGTCTGATAAGGAGTAATATAAGTGAAATAACAACCGGCTTTGGTAGACTTTATGACAAGCTAACTCATATTTTGGAAGATGTAATGGATTTAATAACTGGTCTTTTGATTTACAAGGATCTGAACATCAGTAACCTTGAAATAAAAATTGATTCTCAAATTCTTACCGAGATGCTTCGTAAGGTTAAAGCCATTTGGTATCTCGAACCTCTTCTAGTCTGTTCTAGGAAATTAATCGCATCAAACATGACCATCGTCTATATTTTTAGAGATCAAAACAAGGAAGTTGACTAGATTACCAAATGGACCAGAAAATATAAAATGAAACTGGACTTTAATCATAACCAGACTTCAAATCAACTAAGGGTAATTACTTTATTAGAAAATATAGGTCTATGTTATATGAAGATAGATGATTGGCTAACTAAAAGGTTAATTTAAGAGCTGATTTTTGTATCTAATTCTTTAGAGTTCTAATTAATCATGTATATCTTTATAGCTATTAATGCTTACAGTGGTACTAATTTCAAAGCAGGTTTTACCTAAATTTTACTATGTTGGAAATATGATAATTTTGCAGGTCTTGATTCCAAAAAAGAGGCTAATGTTGGGTGAAGCTGGATTCAACAAACAAGGATTGATTGAAGTTGGATTCAAAGTTCGTGTAGAAGCATAATCGAAATGGAAATGAAATCAGTCACTTGAATTTAGTCAAATACCTTATGTCGAGTACAGATAGGTCGTTTCTTTTTGACAAAATCTCTTACATCCTATTGAGCCAGATTATTGTAATTATACTTTGGATATAAAACATGACAGAATTATGACAGAATTTGATGCAGGAAGAATTAGTTATTGAAGAAAATAAGAAAGGTGAAGAGAAAGAAAGAAGACTTCACGATAAAAAAAAGGGGCTAAAAGACATAGGTGAATTCAAAACGTCTTTCAAGCTTCTAGCTCAATTTTTTTTTTCAAATTTTGGAATTTTTTAAATTCAAGTTTGACGGTTTTTAATTCACTATGTAATTAAATATAATGGATCGTCGAATGGTTTCATTTTGATAATAAATATTAAAATTGTTGAATATATATATATATATATATATATATATATATATATTAAAATTATATAAAACTTATTGTAAATTCTAATTTTTCAATAACATTGGTGTTTTAGTTTCAAATACTTGCACAAATATAATTTAACTAATAAAATTAAGAATAAAATTTAACTAATAAAATTAAAAATATAATATTTTTATTTATTATAACTTTTGCATCTGAATTAAAAAAGATGATTAAAAAAACTTATGGACCATAAGAATTTTGTTTTAGGGAAAATTATACATAAAATTTTGGTGACATTTGTTTTTGGAGGTGAATTGGCCCTTCTATAAAATTAACATAAAATCAAAATCAAAACCCCTCGTGTACATTACAAAACTATTACTTATAAATTATTATAATAAATCCAATCATGTAAAAATATGTACATTTATATGGATGATTTCAAACAATATTTTAAATCAAAAGGTTATGGTATTGTTGTTGATAAATCCAACATGTTAAAGGTCCAATAAATCTGAGTTGGGGAAAACGCGTACACCCTTCATTAAACTTGTTGAATTTTCTAGTCAAGGTGGGCTCGGACTACAGACAAAGACAACATCTATCTTCTCCTTCTTTCTCCCCACATATTATTAATCACTCATTTTCACATTTTAGATGATTTTATAAATTTTTATTTATTTATGATTTATTATTGCAAATTTTACTAAAATAATTCCAAAAGTAACTTAAAAATATCATCGTAATATTTATTTAGTACTAAAACATTTTCAAAATTTAGCCATCAACTAATTAATTACATAAATTTTATTTATTATTTATTATTTATTATTACAAAAAATGTACTTTTATCATATTAATTTTTTAAAAAATATATTTAATAACAAACAATACGTATAATATGTTTAAATAAAATTTTCAAAACACCATAAAAGTAATCAAATTTATCGATAATTTTACTATCATAATAAATAACATTAACTTTGAATTTAACCTATATGAGTTTATAATTTTATATATTTGTATGAATATACGTGCAAAATTATATAAATTTAATTTAAAACATAAAAGTTATCGTATTGTTTTTAATAGTTTATATATAATATTATCTTTAAAATTGTTAAATAATTTTTTCTTCTAACAATATCGGATGGACTTTGAATCCAAGTACACACTTATTGAATCTCATTATACTTTTATTGACAATACTTAAATATTGATGTGATATATAAATAGAAAAAATTTAAAAAGTAGTTTAAAATAAAAAAATATAATATTTTAAAAAAAATCACAATATGTTGTGTATTAAAATATTATATATGACGTTTAGATTTTGTTTTGTATATATGACGTTTAAATTTTGTTTGACGTTTGGAATTCGATGATTTGAGATTTTTGAAGTAAAGATTTACGATTGGATACAAACTCTCAATGTTTATAACTGTTGTATTGTGAGTTTGAGAGAGGGTGATTTGAGATTTAGGGTTGGAGGTTTGAGATTTAGGATTGGGGATTTGAGATCTAATATTGGATTTAGTTTTGGATGAAGAAGATGATGAGGTAGAATAAATGCAAAGAAGAATACTTGAAGAAGATGCGTGAAGAAGAGTACTTAAAGAATATTTATGAAGAAGATGTGAAGAGTATAAAATTTATACTCATTAGCAGAAGATTCCTCTAGTGCCTCATTGTTGTGATTTTTTGTGTACCTCTGGTTTTTTAAGAACTTTGGGTCCATTCCTCTAGTTGAAGTGTTTATTTTTCTCTTAGGTTTCTTGATTCCATTAGGACGAGCCTTGTAGGACTGGTTGTGAGCAGTTTGAAGAAAGCGTATGAAGAAGTTTTAAAGATTGAAGGTAACTTACGATGTTGTTTGTAAAGAAACAAAATATATTTTTTCTTGACAAACTCTTGATGCTTCTCACTAAGCCATCATGAGTTTGAGAGGGAATGCTAGCATATATAGTATTTTTATATTATATTTGTATCCTACATCATTATTCTCTTATTTACTACTATTGGTGTCTTTATCTATATATAAAGACCATTTTAGTTATTGTACTTATCTTTTTCTAAATAGTACAATAAGTGTATTGGACCAACATATGGGAGCCTTATGGAACATAATTGTAGATACTAATTGGATTGACGTAAGATCTAGATAGAGGTCCCATCAATATGACACTATATATATTTGACCTTAAGAGTCAAATATGATTATGGTTTCCAGTCGACATACGATCTATGATTAAAGAGGCATTGGAACTTATGAGTTAAATAAGTAGTAAATTGATAATACTGAGAACATTTAGATCAAATCCATCCACTATTAAGCCCAAGTACATTCACAAGCAATGGACTATAAATAAAGATGGGGAAGAATATACACAAAATTTATTCCTTACAATCTTACGCTTCATTTTACATACCATCTCTCTATTTCTCTCTCTAAAAATTCTAGAGGTAATTTGTCATCGTCTATCTAGTCCTATCGACTTATATCCTTCAAGAATTGTATACACAATTGCTCGTGAACAAAAAGACTATCTGCAACCATCGACCTTATATTCAAGAATTTAATACTAGTCTTTCTCTTACCGATTTCAACATTTTTACGTTCATCATCTCTGTTTCATTGTAAAAGTTAATCAGCACTATAAGGATGATTACTGATAAGTCTTTCTAACTTACTGTATATTTGGTTATTCATACCCACATGAAACATTTTGGTGGTATGTTTGTATAAACTATATATATCTTATAATTGGTAACATAACATACATGTAAGGATTATAAAATTTATATATGTATGTTTATTTCTCATAAAATTAATTCAGTTAATTGATTCAAATTATTTGTGAGAAGAAATAAAAGCTCATTCATGATTTGATGGTGTATGAAAATAAATGTTGGAATTGCATGTTTGGATTATATTTAAATAACATATAAAGACATGTTATAGGTTTTGAGAGTTGGAAAATAATTACATATTTATACGTATTATGATATTGATTAAGATTTATAGATTTTGTTTTTCCGAAAGTTGCAGAAAATCCTAAATTAAGTAAAGAAATGCTTGTTTTGAATTTTCAAAATCAAGGGGTTGTCATAATCATGGAAACACTTGTGTCGCGACAGCTACACGACACTCATGTGTATTGTTATGATAATTAAGTTTCAAAGATTGCAATGCTACAACACTGATGTATTTCCATTACAATACTACAATATATCATGTTGGTGCAAACACGTATATGTTACCATCACAATTTACATACAGTGAATATCATGTTGTAGCGACATGTGGTGTCGCTAATGCATTTCCCATTGGTTGTGGCTCAGTTTTTAGTTAGTTTAGTTTATATGTATGTGCACTATCTGTCACAAACCTTTTTTAGATCCACGTGAAACTATGAAAGTTTTAAATATGTTAGTTTAAATTAATTTTTAATATGTATAATGTTGCATATTTTAGGTATAATTCAATATATATTATCAAATATTTAGAGGATATACAACTAAGTGTCCCATTATGTGAGTGTTAATTAAGAAGGTATTTATGTGATGTATGATGTCTTGTATACTCATGGATTGTTTCTTTTCATTTTTGGTTTGAAGTTTGAATTACATTCATTTGTCTTATAACATATGGAAACTCATAATAGTGTTTTGGATGTTCATAGTGTCATAAAATGTAATAAAAAAGTTGTTTGAGTTAAAAACATTATTGTTTGGTATGGTTTACACATAGACATTTCATATACTCTTACTCTTGAACTATAGGGAAGACTCATGGATTGATCACGTTAAAGTATATCACGGAACCTTAGGTTGGTCGATCGAAAGGTCTCAAATGTCTTTATAATATGATCATGAGTCAATATTGTATTCTTTAAAGAGCTGGTAGGTACAAGTAATATATAATATGATGGTGTCTAATGTCTCCCATAAGGATTACAATGAATCAGGTCAAATGAATGTCAATTTAAGCTAAGAACTTGATTAAAATATATGGTAATATATGTTTAGTTTTAATTATGGTTTTCTATTAATTTTTTTTATTCTTTAGTTATCACTCAGTTAAGAAATACCATTAAGGTTTCCCTTCTCTCGAGATGTAGTTTTAATGAATATATCCTTGAAATAATGATCGTATTGAGACAAAATGACATAGAACACTGGACTAGGAAGGAGAAATACCATCCTCTCTTTACAGACCAAAACATCTTGATGAGATGATGCACTATGAGAGATTAAAATGCTATAATATTCTTCGTCGCTATGTGTTTCCGAAAGATTCCCATATGTATTTCTAAGTTCTCAGTCCACCGAGATGGAGTATGTTAAATATATGATCGTCTATTTAGAGAAGTACGTTGTGAAGTCTTCCTGAATCGAAATTAAGATCCTAATGAGGGAAGTTGTCAACAAATACAGAAACTCGGCTAAAGTCAAATAAGATATCATAAAAATCTCCAATAGTCATGGTAAGTTGAAGATACTCAACGTGGAGCTCCCAAAGGTAATTGTAGTTTCTTATATATTCATGTTGAAGCCCCAAAGTTTTAGTATATTTGAGACAACTTATGACTTCCAAAATATAAAATAGGACATTAACACGCTGATCGCCAATCTTATATGCATGCAGAGGAAAAATATGCTTATGGAAGCAATGAAGTCAATATTATTATATATAGTAAAGTTGGCCAAACAAAAAACGTAAGAGGACTTCATTTAGAGATGCACAAGGTACAAATTTTAATTCTGGATCATAAGGCATTGATCATGAGAAAGTTGAGGAAACAATCTATGACATGTTTTTACTAAAATATTCGATATTGCATAAAGAATGATTGCGAGGTCTGGAAATCCTAGGTGACTAAGAAAGGTAAACTAAGGTATAAGTTCAAAATTTAATTTAGTAACAGTGTCAAAATATACTCGATGGGTTGATACAACACACTTAAGTCATTTTTGTGTTTTCTTGCAAGGTACACTCTGAAGCCAAAGTCTCAACGATGAAGAGATTTCAATTTATATTCCTGAGGGGTTTGTGTGACCTATAAAAACCATATGTAGTTTTAATTTAGCTTTACCTAGTGGACACATTTAAATTTTAGACTGTGTCTTGTTTGTACATTCTTTTATAAGGAATTTAGTTTTAGTTTCTTTTTGGGATAAAGTTGGTTATGTTTGTTATTTTTTAAATTCTTATGAAAACTATTGTGTTGGTTTATGTGTATTAGATATTATTTTTAATTTATATATGTACAATGATATTACAAATTTCCATTTATATATAAACGTATCTCATAAAATTACTTCTAATAATTCATCATTTCTTTGACATATGCGTTTAGGTAATATCTCTATAAAGAGAACTTACAAGAAAAATCTTAGAGTTTATGTATACATACATTTACGGTCCTATCCCTACAGCTTATGCAAAAATATATTTTTATTTCATTCATAAACGATGATTTACGATATGGATACCTTTCTTTTATTCATAAGAAATAAAACGTCAATGACAAATTTAAGTATTTAAAGGCTGGCGTTGAGTTACAACTTTGTAAAAGGATTAAAACCGTCAAACCATACTTGATGATGAATACTATGATAGATATGATGGTACATTTGAACAAAATCCTCGATCTTTTGCTCTATACCTAGAGGAATGTGAAATTGTTTCTCAATACACCATGTCGGACTAGCCCACTATGAATGATGTATTTGAGTGAAGAGACCACACACTACATGAAATATTATGAGCATGATCACTAATATATTACTACCCATTTCACTTTAGTTGGTATAAAACTATTTTTATTTTTATTAATTTTATAGTTTGTACATTGAGTAGAAGTTTTTTTTATATTTGTATTAGAGTGAAATTATTAACTTATTATGATCAAATAATATTATTAATATAGTTTTTATGGAGTTATAATATTAAAATTACTTTTGGTTGAGTAGCGTCTTAAAATAGCTTAAATGCTGATTTAGTAGTAAAAACTCATGCTCATTTGTAAGTTGTTGTGTGAGTAACATTCTAAAACAACTTAAGAGTTGTTGGTATAGAAAAATATTTTTAAAATGTTGCTTACTATGTGGATAACATTAATAAATAGTTTTAAAATATGTTTGATAATACAAAATAATAACGATAGTTTGGTGTTATTAGCGTGTTGGCATTGGTAAATAACATTATCATATGTTTGAAAATAAGAAAAAAATCAATTGAATGTTAAATATGTAAATAACAATATCAAAGTTTGCAACTATATATTTAGGTTCCAGCTGAGAATCCAAGTTCTCAATTGAACATTATCATGTCTTGTAAACAACTTATCAAGTACTCAACTATTTTTTTAAGTTCTTAATTATTTTGTTAAGTTTTCAACTCATAAATTTTCAAGTTCTTGAGTGGTAACAATAATATTTTATTGAGAACTTGAAAGTTATCAACTAGTTTAAATTTTTTAACTTATTTTCAAGTTGTCAATCATTTTTTAAGTTCTCAAGTTGTTCATTTTTTTTTAAGTTCTCAACCGGATTTCAAATGTTCAAATAGTTTGTTTCAAAGTTCTTAACTGATAATTGTAATGTCCACTTAGAAAACTTCAAATTTATAAATTAATTTCTAAATTCTCAATAGATTTTTTAGTTTTCACCTAATTTATTTTTTAACATCCAATTGAGAAGTTCTTAACTGGGTTGTTTGCTTGCCATTGAATTGAAACCTTTGGTTTGTCAATAGTAATCACCAAATTAATTGGTGCTAAAATTATATAGCTATTTTTGGTTAATTAGTTGATGAATGATTATATGGAACTTTTGAAATCAGGTTGTATTGTTTAATATCAACAATCATGGAAAATAATTACGATATGGTCTAAAATCGTATGTATATTCTCTATTATTCATATTTTTTCCCGTTCTAGTTTACCTTAATTTAGTTAAAATTTTGTTGAAGACAATTTTTAGTATGTCATACGTGTTTCAAATATCCAACCCAAATACACTTCAAGTGTTACTAAATTTTAACATTATTGGAAGCAACATTCATACCATTTGAATATCGTCAAATTCAATTACAAACCTTAATAAGCTTTGAAAAAAACAACTATATTATTTTATTCTCATATATTCAATGTACTACACTGTTTTATATGCTACATAGTGATGTCTGGGTATAGTACATATCACTTCTGCATGTTTTATTGACTATTATAATCACTTCATATGTATTTATTTTCTTTATTCTAAAAGATGAAGTGTTTTTTTTATTTTTAAAGTGTTAACTTATTGATCTAGACTCAAACTCATATTCATATTAAAATATTTTGCTCTGATACCGGAGACAACTATTTGTCTCTCTATTTTCAAGTTTTTTTTTAAATAATGTTATAATATCCTATCAGCACCACAACAAAATGAAATATCATAAAAAAGAAAAATTATCATCTTCTTAATGTTGTTTCATACTTCTTATATAATTATTTGTAGCTAGTTAGTTTTGGTATGAAGCTTTTTCCATGGTTGTGCATCTTATCAACATGTTGTTTTTATTTTTATTGAATATTTTTTTCACTTGATTATTTGGTACACTCCAAATTATTAGACTTACATATTTTGGATGTGCATATTTGTTCTTCTTCCAGTAAAAAATGTATTTAGTTTCTGATTGTGTAATCACTTTCTTGTGTATATTTGTAACTAATAAAAATATTGAATGATAAATAAGAAATATAATTTGAACCATACATTTCTTTCAGTTTTTATATGGTTAATTTCATTTTTTAAATAATCGGAAGACCAATTGTTTAAATCAATCTTCAAAAACTATGATGATAATCCCATATTATTTGTAGAGTTGTAAAAAAAATAGAAAACAAATTTTTAAAAGCATAAATTTAAAAATCGATATTGAAAAAATGAATAAAAAAATAAAAAAACACAACAAATAAAATAATGATAATGATATTTTGGAATATAAATAAAAAATCATCTCATCTGAATAATTCAAGTTTTAAAATATTATATAACATAAAATATAACCCAACACAAAAAACAAAAATGTTTAGACAAATAGTTTTATTATATATTTTTTTCTTATATAGAAATATATATTTTAAAATTATTTTTAATTTGAAATATTTTTTTTATATAAATAGGTATTTTTATATCTAATTATATATTTATCTATATATAGTGATTTGTTTTTGTAGTTTTACAATGATCCATAATTTTGATATACTATATAAAAACACGGTTTAGATGCAATAAATTATGATTAGCGAAAAATACAACGACAAATTTTATAACAATGAGTGTCATACAAAAGTGAAGATTAAACGATATGGCTTGTTATACCCCCTCAATTTATTTTTATTTTATTAAATTTGATTTGAAAAAATTATGATACAGTTAAATCTAAGAGACGTACCAGTCAATACCAAAACTTGGAAAGGGAACATGAGTCGAAGATATGACGTGCATCGTTAGGTAAACATGAACCTCTAAAATATAACGGAAGAACGATAAATTAGGTAAGGGTTGGACAAAAACAAACTATAGTACCGATCCACAAAATTCTAGCTTTGATATAGAGCGGTTGGTGGAACCATAGTTTTGACTACCAAGCAAATAGTCAGTTTATAGTTTACTCCGAGCAGGGTCTTTATGCAATAAACAATGATTTCCATCGGTATACCTAGGAAAATAATTGAAGGTAGTCTCCCCTATCTACAAAAAATATTTCTGGGCATTTACCAAAGCATTATGACATATCCAAAATGGAAAACTTTGATGAGAATTGAGATCTGGATAACAATTTTAGTTATTCCAAGAACTTCTGATGAATTGTGACGATGATGATAAGTTGTTGTGTCAATTTTTTTTATCAAACTCTCAAATATAGTGCTCTGAAGTGATACAATCGACTTCTGCACGTTTCTATCAATTTCGATATATTATGGAAGGCATTTAAACGATAGTTTGTGAGAAGTAAGGAAATTTAAGGGAATAGATACACGATAATCCACTACTATCAATTAGTTTAGATATTTTGAAGGATTGTACTAAACGCTTCATTTCTTACAAAGAACAACTTGGATGGCTGTTATGAGCAAGTGGTTGGTGTTTCTTTTAGATAAGGGCTCCTCCACGGAGATTTAGTTGATGAGGTAACCTGAATAAAAAACTTAACATTCGGGTTCTCTTAGCTCAGGTTGAGAAGCAAATAAAATATGAGGAGTCAAAAAGATTAAAACTGATCCTTCTGTAAAGATAGGTTTTACGGTCTTCTACCTCAAGCTATCAACAACAACATGCCCAAAAATTTCAGCATCATATAGTTACTACTTTTCATTTGAAGTAGACAAATAAGACCCCACCTCGACCTAGGGTAAATTAATACCCACAAGGTCAACAAAATATACCTAGAATGAATAAATGGTTTGACCCGATAACTAAGATGAGATAAAAGAGAATGTTGCCACTATTTTGGACAAGACACATAATTTTATTCAATTTAAAAAACCATTACCAATCCAAAGTCCGATGGAAGATCAGAATAGCCGATTTTGCAAGTACCATAATTATACAGGCCACGATACAAGGGATTATAAAACTTTGAAATAGAAGATCTAAATCTTTATTGAGAGCATAATTTTGACCATGTTTTTCAAAGCACAATTTAGTGGTTGATAGCAGGTGTCAGATGAAAATCAGTCATGATCTGAAAAAGAGACAATTGAGATTGAACCCACGCAGGAATATACGATGGTCATAGTCGGACCTTACAATGAGTTTGATGTGGATTTTAAGTATATGGACCCTGATCCTAACCGAATGAGTTTTATGGTAATTGATTAACCAAGCAATGGAATGTTCAGCATTTGTACGAATTCTTTGAATAAATAACCATTTTTGGTAGGAATACGGTGTCAGGCCTTCTGGTTATTTGCGAAAGAGACATGATAAAAGTTTGGCAAGTTAGTTACAAGGGAAAATTCCCACCTATGTCTTCTATCATGTTCGATGGACATGATATGAGAGATGTTGTTAGACCTCATTAGGATGTCGTGTTAATCAGAGCGACTATTAATGGAACTGAAATCTGGAGAATCCTGATTGATATGGGAAATTTAGCAAATCTCATGTAAATGTATACTTACAAGTATATGCAGAACCCTCTTATCATACTCCAATAAAATAGAACAATAGTGGGACTCACTAGGATTACTACTTATGTAATAAGAGAATTTGAAGGAGACGCATTATTCGGATGATGACCTTTCAAAAAAATGATGCGAGTAATTTATATCGGTGGATAGACCGACCTGGTACAATGTTATTTTTGGCAGATCATAGCTGTTAAGAATGCACGATGTTGCCTCAATAGACCATGAGTATTTGAAATATGTAATTGGGGGTCATGTCGGACTTGTCCACGGAAGCTAGAAAGTGGCAGAGAATGATACGTCAGCGCTTTAGCTCCTAAGACAATCCAGAGTGTTGAAAAAAAAAATATTAATTATCAGAGTCTACTTTAGGGTCAGACACGGTTGATTATCCAGGAGAGAATCCCAGTTTGGTAGCACCTGATGAGGATATCGAGGTATATACTTTTCCGTATGGAAAAAGTTTAAAAATTCGAGTTCAGTTACTACCAGTCATAAGAGAACAACTATTATCCTTTTTATCAAATAATTTGCATATATTTTCCTGGTCTACCGAGGATGTAACATGTATCCCTGTAAGTTTTATTTTCCATAAGCTTGCAGTACGACCCAATGTACGCCTCATTATCTAGATTGAAGAGTTTCTTCTGCCAAAAAGTCTAAAAGAATTGTGGCAAAGATAGATCGACTAACCAAAATGGGGCATATCCGAGAGTCTTAATACCCATTGTGGACAACAAACCTAGTACTCGTCCAAAATAAAAATGAAAAATGATGCATGTGTGTTGACTTTACAAATTTAAATAGGTCTTGTCTAAATGATCATTTCCATATCCCTAGAATTGACCAGTTGATAGACTCAACCTTGGTTAATAAACTCTTATTATCCATGGACACTTTTTCGGGGTATAACCAAATAAATATGGATATAAGAGAACAAGACGATATCAGGTTCATAACGAGTATATGGATTCATTGCTACAAAGTGATGTCGTTTGGTTTAACGAATAATAGGGCTACTTATCAGTTTTTGGTACATAAATCATTCGCTAGCCGGATCAGAAGGAATGTTGAAGTTTATATTGATGATATGTTAGTAAAAAACAACGAGATGAAAATCATTCGTCCAATCTGGAGGAAACCTTTTGTCACAAAGCCATTAACTTAAAATTGAACCTAGAAAAATATACGTTCGATGTTCAGTCAAAACATTATTGGGCTATATAGTAAGTGAAAAAGGAATTCAAGTCGATCGAGTACAATTAAATGCTCTAACTATCATGGATCTCCCAAGATCCGTCAAAGAGTTACAAATATTAATTAGAAGGTTAACGACTTTAAACAAATTTATATTTAGGTCTTCGGATAAGTGTGAGCCATTTCTTCAAGTACTAAGAAATCTGAATATGTTAAATTGGATTCCCAATGTGACGAAGCTTCTACAAAAATAAAAGAACACTTATCCTCTCCATAAATTTTAACTAACCCTACCATAGGAGAAAAGTTATTTGTCTACATAGTTGTATCGGATTATACAATAAATACAGTTTTGGTAAGAGAAGTTAAAAATTATCAACGGCTAATCTATTATGTAAGTAAAATCCTATTTGATGCTAAAAAAATAGGTAAAACTAAAAAATTAGCTTTTGGTTTTAGTAATGACAGTTATAGGTGAGCATGCAGTTGGTGAGAAAAAAAAAAGCAAATTTGATATATTTTCTCAAACCAAGCGAAACTGATTTTAGTGTATAAAATTATGGTTAATTTGGTTTGGTTTACTGTTAAACCGAACTAACAAGTTGCATGCTTATATTTAAGAGATTTAGAATTTGAAAATACACATATGATGAAGAAAATGAAAAACTCAAAACACTACATATCACCTACTGAGCTTATTTAAGCATGAGAAAAGCACACTTAGTATCCAAACTAATATTAAACGATGTGAAAAGAAAAGCCATTAAATATGGCATTTTGAGAGACCAATATGCAACCGGTCAAATGTATCTTACCAACATAATCTTCTATTACACAAAAGAAAGAAAATTTTCCAAACAATAATGCTATGAATGAATTCGGATTATGTTTCTTCACGAGCCGCACTAATAAGATCATCTTTTCAGGACCGGTTTCATTTTCTTATCATCTTCTAAAGAAATCCTACTTAAATCATTTAGCTACCCCTATAAACAAATATATTATATATATTATATTGGTTTATTTTTAATAAATAACTAAGTCGAACTAAATATTGGTTTTCATAATACCGACCCGACCGAACCGAATACTTACAAAAACTGAACTGAACCGACCAAATTACATTATTTTGATTCGGTTGAACCATTTGATTTGATTTTTGCTCACTTTTAATGATAAAGGAAAAAATGAAGTCATCTCTCCAAGCCCACTCTATTATGGTTTAAACATCCTTTCCACTTGGGAATGTGTTATAAAATCCAGATGTATCAACTCAGATGACTAAAGGTTCAGTAGAATTAGGAGAGTACGATATCGAATTTGAACCTCGAACGAAAATTAAAGCTTCCACTTCTGCAAACTTTCTAGTTAAGTTTCATTCCAAGCGACTTAAGGCTGGACCATGTTATTTATTTTAATGTAATTGGATCGATTAGTCGACCAATTTAATCATGATATATTATCAAACAAGTCGTAGAGTGCGGAGTGCACGCTTGTTAGATTATATCACGATTAGCGGGGTCCAAGGGGCGGAGCCTTGACCGTTTTATTCAAATTTTAAATTATAGCCGTTTTATTACAAAACCAGTTAAGATACCCTAACTGCCCTAACTTCCAAACTGTTTTTGGTTGGTCGAATTTATAAATATGGGTTCTGTTGAAAAGAAGATCATATCATTTTCATCCTCTCTGTTCAAAGTATATATTTCTGATTTTATCCAATTGAAATTTTTGGAGAACCCCAAAAATATTTCAATAAGAAATTGTTTACAAGACTTCAGAGATTATCCGGAAACGAAACATTATTTTCAACAGACCATATATTGACGAGCCTCATTTAAAGTGAATAGTTTGAACTAATTAGGGTTTAAGAGTTTTGGATTGTTAAGAATGTGTTTAGTTGGTATCCCCGTTCGAAGACTCAATGTACTAAGAAATACGACTTTAGTTAAAAAATATCAAACAACGAGGCAGAGTGCGAAGCCGCCTTGACAGCGTTAAGGCTTGTGTAAATCTATAATGCCAAGAAAATTCGTCCAATAAGTGATTGGAAGCTTCTTATTAATCATGCCTCGGTTCAGACCAAAGCAAGAAAAGATCACTAAATAATATACCTAAAAGAATTGAAAGAGTTAGCAATTTTCTTTGAAAGTATCAAGTACGAACATATACATTGGGCCAAAACTCTGATGGTTGATTCTTAGTTACTATTTCATATATGGAAGGATGTTCATGGGTAATGGAACAAAAGCACACTCTTATAACAAAAGTTTCCGATTAAATGTTAGTCATCGAAGAGGCGTTCCAAGTTTCGATGGACTTGGATAACGATTGAAAAATATGAGCTCACGAGTTTGTAATCAAATAAAAAATTTCATTCGATAAAGAGTTGGATAAAAAGCTAAGTTTCAAGGTACATTGTTTCACAGTTCTTGGAGATATACTATATATAAAAAAATCTTTAAGTCGTCCACTGCTGCGGTATCTCTGAACTAACGAATCACAAATGATATTATCAGAATTACACAAGAGGGATGGGTCTGTCCATTGTGGCTATAAAACATTGACAAGAAGGGTTTTGTTGGCTGAATATTATTTGATTTCTATCATGGCGGATATCAAATACTTAATCCGATGATATAACCCATGTCAATAATTTATGAATGTAAACAACTTGATTATGAGGAGGGTTTTTTGTGTCAGTAACTAACTAGAAGATAGAGAAGAATCAATATGTTTTTTTATCTATTAATCAAAAAACGTTCATACATTTTTGTAAGGTTCAATCCATATATATATATATATATATATATATATATATATATATATATATATATTAAAATCTCCCTACCCATTATCCCAATATTTTCTTGAGTAGTTACCACTCTTTGTTGTGTCAAACACGGTGAGTGCTCTGTCCCCACGTTCCTTATTCCGATCTGATAGTTCTTTTAGTGGTTTCATGCGTTCAATAATCGTTTGTCAATATGTACCTTCGATCGGCAACATGCCATGCATAATTTTGTGGTGTAGCTCAAACTTTTTATGAACAACAGTAGTAATTGCATCTTGTTGCTCGAGGTAACTCTTTTATAGTTCTTGACCGATCTCACCTCGTCCTTGTTGATAAGCATAATCTGTTCAAGGGGTTATGCTTTATTAGGACTCCCCTCTAATACTTTTAAATACAAACTTCTCTAATGGTTTTCTTTTTTAAAAGGAGTACAAATCGACTAGGACAATGTGTCATGTAACGTGGCTCTTCTTAGCTTGTCATGTGTCATTTACACAGTTTTACCTTTAGTATGTAATGGCATCCGTGGAGTGTGCTGATGTCAGTACTGATTTTCCATGCATCGTCTAGTTTATGCACATTTATGAAATTTACATAACCTACTTGCATGTATTCACGAGATGGCGCTTTATATTTTATTTCCTTAAGTCGTCACGTATTTTTTTGGTTGCATGCCCATTATAATGTTATAGGCCTATACATTTGGTGCATTTTTTATGATTTTAAGAGGTGATATTTTGCTTAAGTTAATAGAATACATTTTCTTTAGTTTTGGATTACTTGTGAAAATAGAGCTGAGATATTCCTCTTGCTACTTGGCTTTGTCGTACCCAGTTTTCCAGAGCTAATAATCAAATGTAAGGTGTCGTCATTCCTCAATCTAGTTACCCTTTCTATTTTGTTCATGAGTGATATTGGTTAGCTTATCGTGGTGATTTTAAGATAGCCTGACCCCTATGTAGAAAATTCTAAATTCTTTTTGTTTGTGAGTTCTAATTCTCCGCTGAGGAGTTATCAATATCCTTCCCTAAAAATACATCGCAAAGGAGTTTCCAAAAAGAAGTCATCTACTAACGTTGTTCCTAGCCTCCCAACGTAAATTAAGGTGGAAAATAAAGAATTTATGGGCCGTTTTTTCGACCGCCTGACCCCTTAGTATGGAAACATGAGTGCTGAAGGGAACCATATATTTATGGACCATTTTGTTTTACCGCCTGACCTCTTACCTTCATTCACATACTCATATGAGCTATTCTCACTCTCTGTATCTTGGGTGGTTTCCAATTCATTTGCAAATGGAATATCATAAGGCATTTCCCCTTCAGGTATTAAGTCTAAAAAATATCTCAGATTCAAATTCAAAAATATTTAATGAAATTAATGACTAATGCAAATTGAATTTTAGCATCCTACTTATCTAGGAATCTTAAGCATTTTTATGCATATGCATCGACTGGATCCTCTTAATTATTTATAGCATGTTCCTTGAATGCCACTAGATCATCCCCGACTTTCTTTGTAGTCGCCTTCTGTTTATCCACAATCTTTAGAAAAATATTTATTTGAACATTATGTTTTTTCCTCCTCCTTATACTTCTGAGCTTCCTCTATCTTCTTCTTTTTCTTTTTATTACTCTTCTTACTAATTTGATTTTTCCTTTTGTGATTCTTTAATACACTTGATTGTTTCCTCTTTTTCAGGGTTAGAGGTTCTTCGGGTACCTGGTTCACTTTAGCCTCAACAAATTCTTCCATTGAGTCATCGGATCGCTTCATCTCTACGACACTAGTACTTACTTCTTTCGAGCCTAAACCACTAGCATCATCTTTCTTTATTGTGGCTTGGAGCCCTCTTCCTAGTCAGAAGATATATCCTATCATTGTTTCCTTCAATTCAATTAAGGATTTCTAACGCACATGTCAGAATTATGAATTTATCCGTTGATAAATTAAGCTCCGATTGAGTTCGCCAAAAGTGAATCTGAACCAAGTTGTTCGATGTGAAGCAATTATGGAATCCGTTGGACCATTTCTCCTCAACCCATTGGTGTAGTTTTTTGGAGGTCTCTTTGACAACTTCCAAATGATGTTGCTTGGACTTGGTTATAGATGAATATTAAAAAAAATATAAGCTTCGCACATTGAAGGTAAACAATAATTAAAGTTTTAGTAAAAAATAAATAGGAATTACTTGCGCTTTGCCACTCCCTTGGCACTCTACTCGGATTACTTGTCTTGGAGATATTCTTACCATTCTCCCAGCAGTTATTTACAAAGACTAATCTGTATTTTCCATATTTTATCAGCCTCCATAAAATCACTTACTACTTCATACTCATTGCCCAAGGTAATAAAGTAGAAAGGGGTTCAAAGATTCCTTGATAGTCCGTTGATCGCTACAAATTGTTCCATTGCCATGATGCACGAAATTAAAGTAAAACTGGTATTCAGGATATCTTGAATATGATATAATCCAACTAGTTCAAGGTACCAAATACTTATGGGTCCAATGGGAATTAGAGCCCTCAGTTTTGTATTTCGGGGTAGACGGCCAGTTATTTTTGTATGCAATCTAGTGGTGTCTCTCCAGGTCTCAGTAGCTGTATGTCTATCTCTTATGAGATTCCTAATCTAGCTCGTAACTCACCTACCATATTTTCCGAATAGTAATTATACGTGATTTTGTACATAGAAATCATGTATTTATTATAGATATTTTGAAAATTGGGTCGAGGTATCTAGGCTACCAATTGAGGTAATTCAACATATGCTCATTTGACTTTAATACCTTTGTCCCTTAATGTTTTCTCGTCATCTTACTTTGTTATCTTTGTTTCCCTCTCAACATTACGTCCGGACTGGTGTGACACACCAACTACTGATCTCACCTCAGTATGCTCTTTTACCTCGTCAACCAACCACATCGGCCTGCCTTCAAAGATTAGAGGTCTACTTTGAGACCCTTCCTTTTGTGTCACCTGAGAGACAACAACCCTTTCAACGACATCAAAATTTCCCTTAGATGATTGCTCATGGGGTGTATCGTTAGCTCCTTAAGTATGTTTGGCGTGCTTCTTATTCTTTGAATGAGGGCTATAAGCATGTTTTTTTTATCAGAATTATTATGGATTTCTTCACATATGATCTATCTTCGGTATCTGAACTCTCCATTGGAATAAAATATGATTGTGATTGAAGTTTAATGTTAGTATCTACTTGGGCATGATTGGCCTCAAATGGTTGCTTTTCGATGCTAAATATTAAGTGTTAGAGGATGGGGGATCGGCTAGTACAAAATGCATATATTAGGGAAACTCGCCTCTATAGTAAAAGGTTTGAACGATGAGTTGAGGCCTTTTAGTTTCTGGAAGCCTAACACGTAGGTTGTGGGTTGAATGCTTCTATGAAACATGCACAAGAGTAAAACTACATGTAGCAATTTCCAAAGAATTAATTATTAGAAGCACAGTTATCTAACCTTAGGCTATTCAAATTAATTAGTGAGAGGTAAAATATGAACCATGTGAATCGTAATATCTAATGTAGTTCCGTAATCAGCCAAAGATTTATAACCAGGAGTTATTTGGATTAATCAGTTCTGGTAAAAATACGAAGTGGTTGCATGACTTAATCCGTAATAGTCCTCACGAAAGACCTTCGCAAAAACTAGATAGACTACGGATAAGGACCGAATTCTTCGAACCGCGAGTCAGACCTATAAGTTATTAGACTGCAGTTTACTTTATAGTACTAATATAATAAATATGTAATATTGAAAGTATTTAATGTAAACATGGGCATGAGTTATATGGGCTTGGATTATTCAAATGGACACATTGACTATGTAAGCCCACTAGGCGTAAAAGTCTATATAAATCCTTGTTTGGTGCTTTATAAATATTATAACAACATTTACTCTCAACTGTTTTGACCATACATTATCTTTACGGTTAATACCCAAGAAAGTCAATTATCTCTCTAAAAAATATCCAAAATTTACTTTATTATCTATATTACAAAAATACCTTTTAGAAGTTTTTGGAACTATCATCATCGACCCAGATGAACTGGTCAGACCTTGCTAGAATGTCCCCCCTTTTTTAAACCGGGATCCGGACAAGGTTAGTTTAAAGTGGGCCCTCGCGATCCAAACCTCTCTTAAATGCGTCAACTGCTACCGATTCTTCACATGTTGATAAGGAGTTCATCTCAAGGACAGACTTCTGGGCATAGTTTTTGAGCAACTCCCCCATTCTCTGGTACAAGTTCATAATGAAACTTATTTCCTGCTTATCTATTTTGTTCCCCATAAAACGGTTCATAAACACAACTCAAAGTACCTTGAATTCTTTGATCATACCTTTTGTATGACTATTAAACCAGTCAAGTGCATTCTTTTTCAATGCCATGGAGAAATCTTTGCATAATAAAACATCATCACGGTTGAAGGTCATTATAATGTTCCTGAATTGTTCTAAATTGTGCTTTAAGTCTCTCGAAACGTCGTACGAGTCTATCTTGTAGGGGTAAAACTTTTGGGGGAGCTTTCCTTTAACGAAAGAGGACTCATGGAGCATATATATACTGTCATTTCCGGCCTTACTTGATCATACTATATCGCTTCTTACTTATTGATTTCCTTGCTACTTCATTGTTCCCTTAATGGCGCATATCATGGCATTGCATGCCTCTTCTAGGTAACTGCTTTTTATCATTCCCCTTGGTCAACTATGGCTTTCTTGCAATTGTCACTTCCTTGAATCACATTGTTTTGCAAATCGTATTTTTATTGAATGCTTGCTCAATCATCATTTGTCCGTTTGGTCGTCGTTTTTACTATCAATTGTAAGTACTCTTACCAAGAGCTTGCTTGATGTTTCAGTCACTATTTACCTGCTCTATCGTCGTCTTGTTATTTACTAAACTTACCTCATCGAAATAAAAAATATAAGAGAAATATAACCTCATTACCAACCAAAATAAAATTTAAAATTACCCCATCAATCATAATATATATATAATAAATGTACCAAACAAAACTTAATACTTTTTAAACATTATTAGTTTAAATATATATATATATATATTACAAATTTAAATTGTATTGATTTTTTTTGGCAAAATTCATATTTTTTATTTATTATGTTTATTTATTAATTTAAAATATCTGTAGAAGACTTTCAAGAATCAAAGTTCTTGTCCTCCAAGGCTGAGCATCCCTACCCAAATGAGGTGACTTCAACACTCCTCACGTCGTCTCTCGATGCTTGCCACTGGAAATGGATAACCGAATTGAAGACTAACTATATACTCTAATTCCAAAAATGAATGGCACGAACCCATCTTCTAAATCAACATCCACCAGGATTCTTGTAAGTGAAGAAGAAAACATAACTGAAATGGAGAAAGAATTTTCAGCATTACATCAACCAAAAAGTTCTCAGGCCCAAAACAAAATAAGAAATATTTACATAAATGATCAAAATGGAGATAATACAGATGGAAACAACTCGAAAGCTCCAAAATATTTCGCTGATATGTTCAATCAACAAGTTTACCTTATATTTCTCTCATGTTCAAGTCCAAGAAAAGAAAGACCATATTTGTATACAATTCACAATGCAAGAGAAAAAGAAAAACTCTTAACTGCAATAAAATACACAATAATATGAAAGGTCTCTACAAGTATGCCTAAGCACAATATCCTTAAACAATGTCTCTATCTGGGACACAAGGCATGTCATGACTGAATTTTCTTCAAACAATTATATGTGTAAACTATGGGTTAGAAATGTATAGATCGTGGAAGATTTTTCTTAATGCGATTATTCAAGTGAACAATCTACTTTAATCCAAAAACAGAATATCCTATAACACCCATGTGGATAAGGATTGCTAATGTTCAGGAGTTCCTCTATATTGAGGATATCATTCATTCTATTTCCTCTTCAATTGGTCAACCTCTCTAGACTTGGTGCCATAAAATAATAGCCATAAATAAAGTAATCTTAATCACTATTGTTTATACCAAATGTCAAAGAAAGAATAGAATTGATCTTTTAATACTCTCAGAACAATATCATCAACAACCAAAGAATGACTAGTGTTGGGTGATTTTAACTTTATAACTTCTTCTGGTGAGCAAATTGGATATTCATCTAATTGTCTTAATATTCCCTGAAGGTTCTAATGACGCTATTAATGATTGTTTTCTAGAGGATGCTGGCTATGCTGTCACTAAATATACATGGTCTAACAAAACAAAGTGGAAACGCTTGGATCGTGTTCTATTCAACTCATCTTGGTCAGATTATTTCAGTAAGACAAAGGTTCTCCATATGGCTAGAACATGTTCTGACCATAATCCTCTAAGCATAACCATATCTCACGAAAGGAATATCTATAAACAAGGTTTTAAATTCCTGAACATGTGGTCCTTATACCACAACTTTCTGAACACCATGGAAGATAAGTAGAATCAGGAGATGGTTGGCTACCATATGCATGTATTTTGGAACAAGCTCAAGAGACTCAAAAAATCCCTTAAATATGGAACATACAATTCTTTGGAAATATATTTGATAAATTTGTTGAGGCTAATGATTCTGTTAAAAGGCTTGAATTAAAACTTGAGGAATTTAATAATATGAAAGATAGATTAACCTTTCTAAGGCCAACGCTCTATATCTTCAGGATTTATCTATTGAAGAATTTTATTTGCACTAGAAATACTACTCTAAATGGATTAATGATTGGGACAAGAATACTAAAACCTACCATAGTTATGTCAAAAAGAAAAGAAGAAGAAACATAATTCTAAGTATCAAAGAATGCAGTGATTGGATCAAAGACAATCACCTCTTAGGCATATCTGTTGAATCTTACTTCAAAGACATTCTAACTGACTTACCCTACCCAAACAATGAAGAGGAAACTAGCAGAATGAATGGTGAAGTTATTAGATCTATTTCTAAGTTAATTACAGATGATGATAAAAACTTACTAATGGCTCATCCCTCTGAAGATGAAATTTATTCTATTATCAAGTGACTCAACCCTACAAGCGTTGCAGGTATGGATGGATTCAACAACTTATTCTTCATTACTTGCTGGCAAATAATATAAAAATATTGATGTAAGCAATGGAATCATTCATGCTAGATCATAACATCTTTGATGACATCTTGGACACTATAATATGCCTTATTCCTAAATCTTGCAACCCTACAACATTAAAATAATACACGTCAATCAGCTTGTGTACTGAGATGAACATAATAATATTCAAGATCATCAATAACTAACTGGTAAAGCTTCTCTCTTAAATTATTACTGATTCTCAAGGTGCCTACGTCTCAAATAGGTCTATTCAGGATAATATTTTTATTGCTAAAGAGCTTATTCATGATTTAAACATAAAGAATAAATCTGGTAATATCATTGTCAAGGTGGACATGTCCAAAGCCTTTGACAGAATATCCCACAACTTGATCTTAAAATTTATGCAAATCTTTGGATTTAGTCCCACATTTGTTAACATCATAGAAAAGATGATCAGAAATGTCTATGTCTTCCTCCTTATTAATTGAGAAGCTAAAAATTATTTCAAAACTAGAAGAGGCATCAGACAAGGGGACCCTTTGTTGCCTAGTCTCTTTATCATAGCTGAAGAGGTTCTAGTAAGAGGCCTTAGAAATTTATTTGACATGAACAAGACCATGAAAATTGCATCTATGATCAACATAATAATTCCCTGCCTTGGATTCGCCGATGACATTCTTATATTTACCAATAATCTGAATTATACTATAACCAAGCTGTGTAACTTCCTATAGACGTATCAAGACATTTCGGGGCAGACCATCAATAAGGATAAGACTTAGATTATAAACTCTTCAAACATCCCTCTTACATCAATTTCTATTACAGTTAACCAAACTGGCTTCAGCAATAGTAAACTTCCTACTACCTACTTAGGTATAACCCTTAACACTAACAATATGAATAACAATTATGATCCTTTGTTGAACAAAATAAGGAACAATATCAAGGAGTTGGAGAGGAAACATTTATCATATGAGGGATGGATTAAATTAATTAGCTCAGTCTTAGTGGATATCCCCGTGTATTGGATGCAATGTTGTTATCTTCCTAAAAGTATAATAACTCGAATTGAAAGAACATTTAATAAATTCTTATGGGGCTCTACTCATGATAGTCAAAAAGTCCACTGGTCTTACTGGGATAAATTATGTAAGCCATCTAGTGAAGGGTGTCTGAATGTTAGATACATAAAAGACATTCAAGATACACGTTCTTATAAACTATGGATCAGATTCAGAGAGAACAAGTTCTTTGGGCTAAGCACCTTCGCAGTATTTATTATAAATATGTACACCCTCTTCAGGTCAGCTACTCTCTACAACAATTCTGAATCCCATACTCATCTATTTATGGTTTGCAACTATTCTTGGGATATCTGGTCCTACTTTGCTACAATTTTAAATAAAACATTTGATTATACAAGACTATAGCTCATATGACAAGGAGTTGGTTTTTGTCTACTAATCAAGAAGTTCATATGTGTTCTATTCTTCCCTAAATCATATGATGGGCTATATGTCAAGGTAGAAACATAGATAAATTCAAAAGCATGATCAATTCCTCTAATTATACTGTAAACTACATCAAGTATATCTTAACAAACATTGATCAATCCAATCTTCTTGAAAAGACACTAGACTATAGATGAATTTGTAACTATTGAATTAGGTTGCTACAACCATTTAAATGACAAACATAAACTTAACCAACTTTGATGGTTGCCTCCTATGCTGAACATACTCAAGCTTAATACTGATGGGTCTTGTCTAGCCAGCAACGAATTAAGTGGTGGTGCAATCATCAGGGATATCAATGGAAAAATCGTCAAGGGCTTTGGCAACTTATACGACAAGCTCACTCCGATTATGGTTGAGGCAAGAGCTCTTCTTGACGGTCTCCAAATCTATAAGAACAAAGGTTTGGTTAATATTGATATTGAATTAGATTTTCAAATTTTGGTAAACCTTCTTTCAACTAGAAATTATTATTGGCTTCCAGAGCCAATTTTAACTTGTTGCAAGCATATACACTCTTCTATCAAGATTGCACATATATCCATATACCAAAATAAAGTTGGCGACTGGCTAACAGAATGGACCTTAAGTGTAAAATGAAGATGGATTTCAATAACATCCAAGCCTCCTTTCAGCGGAGTGCAATCACTCTGCTTAAAAGTATAGGCTTTAGTTATATAAGAAGCAATTTTAAACTCCATTGGAATTTTATCTTCATTATTGTGTTTCTAATTAATTTTATTATTTCACTAACCTTTTCTAATCTGCTAGTAGATCTCGTGACAAGCGTTTGCAGGTTCTTGCTTTTTATCGGGTCTAAGGAAAATAGAGCATAGCACAATGGGAAAGATTAAGTTGCATCAAAACCTCTTGGTTTCATACTAGTAAAGTGTTGAATTGAATCAATTAGAAATCTTAGCAAGTTAACTTTAAAAGTATTCAGACCTTGATGAATCGTCTCTTAGTTAGGTCTTGTTCAAAAGTGAAAGTGCAGTCTTCTTTCTCATGATTCAGGCTCAGTCCTTATCATTTATTTTCAATGGATCTTCGAATATCTTTCGGGTTCTTCTTCAGCATCTCTCGAGAAGAAATTGGAAAATCCAAATCGAAATTACTCTCTCTATAATTTTCATCTTTGGCACACTGTCAAAATGTTACGATGCCTTCTAGATCTGCCAAAATATATGGAAACATGTTAATTCAATTCAAATGTTCTTCAATTTTTTTTAAAAAATTATTGATAGTAATTTTTTGGATACTAATTTATAATATAATAACTAAATAATTCTCTTTAATATTTTATATAACTATTTACAAGTAAACAAAAAAATAATAATAGTAGTTATAATTTTATGTTTATAATATACTCCTATTTATTTATTTATTTATTATTATTATTATTATATAAAAAAATAAATATATTTTTTAATATAAACTTTAAAATAACATGTATTTATAATATAGTCTTATTAAGACTACAATTTAAAGCGTTTATATTCATAGTATATATATTTTTAATATAAATATTAGTCAAAGTCAAAAAGGCAAACGATAATTCTGTCAGTCCTAATCAAGACTAAGAGAAAACAGAAGTCTTCTCCGTCAACGCCACTCTCGAGTCTCGACACGCTAACAGAATAGTTTCTCCTCCTCACTTTCTATTGAAATTCGTAAGCTTTCTCGAGATAATCCCATAACCAAACAACATCTTCAAAGTAGTACTTTACACACTTAAACACACAGAACAATATACAATTTTGATAAAACAACAGTTTTTCTTATAAAAAAAAACAAAGAGATGTTCAAGTTATTCCTTTGTTTCTGTTTCTGTTTCTTCCTCCTCCCTTTTACATTTTCCCAACTATCTACAAACCAAACCAACACTATGCTTACTCTCTCTAGACTCGTTAACAACTCAGTTTGGAGCTTTTCTACTGACCAGAACCCATGCTCATGGGAAGGTGTTGTTTGTAATTCTCCTGCAAATACATCCATAACTCACCTTTCTCTATCTGGGTTTGGTCTTACAAGTTCTGATTTCCTACCAACGCTTTGCAAAATTGAATCTTTACAGTCGATTGATGTTTCAGACAACCACTTGATCAACATCCCAGATGGGTTTATCACAGACTGTGGAAAGCTTAACGGATTAAGATTATTAAATGTCAGTAAGAACAGGTTAGACAATTCTTTGCCACATTTCAAAGGCTTTGTCGGGTTAGAGGTTCTTGACATGTCTTACAATTTGCTTAATGGGAGTGTTGGGTTAGAATTTGCTGAGTTGATTAGGCTCAAAAGTTTGAATCTTTCGTTTAACCGTATAACTGGGCCTATCCCTACTCTATTAGGAAAATCAAAAAGTTTACAAGAATTGGAGCTTTTCAGGAACTCCTTTAATGGTAAAATCCCTGAAGAAATCACAAGTTATGTGAATTTAACCCTAATTGATTTTGGTGATAACCAGCTTAATGGGTTTATTCCGTTTTCAATTGGGTCTCTCTCAAAATTGGAAATTTTGATTCTTTCAAACAATAGCTTGAGTGGGGAGATTCCTTCAGCCATTTCGAGTATCAGGAGCCTAAGGCGTTTCGCAGCCAACCAGAATAGTTTTGGAGGTTCAATTCCTGATGGAATCACTAATTACTTGAGTGTTTTGGATCTTAGCTACAACAAGTTAAACGGATGGATTCCTGCAGATCTCTTATCCACGTCTGCTCTTATCAGTCTTGATCTGTCTTATAACTTATTAAATGGGTCAATACCTAAAACCATATCTCCAAGCTTGGTTAGGCTTCGATTAGGAAGCAATAGGCTTAGTGGAGTAATCCCTTCTTCAACATTTGCCAAAACGCCAAATTTGACCTATTTGGAGCTGAATAACAATAGCTTATCTGGTTTTATCCCCACTGAAATCGGTTTCTGCAAAAGCTTGGCTCTTTTGGATTTGTCACAAAACAACATTTCCGGAGTTTTAGTGAAAGAAGTTGGTAATCTTGTTAATCTTCAAGTGATGAAACTTCAGATCAACAAACTAACCGGGGAAATCCCAGTTACGGTTACCAATTTGAGTCATCTGTCGATTCTTAATATCAGTTGGAACTCTTTAACAGGTGCTATTCCATCTTCCCTATCAAACTTGCATAATCTTGTCAATTTGGATCTGCATGGGAACAAACTCAGTGGTTCGATACCTGAAGGGATCAGAGACATTAATAATTTGCTTGAACTCCAGCTCGGCCAGAATTTACTTGATGGAAGAATTCCAGAAATGCCTCCGAATTTGCAGATTTCTTTGAATCTAAGCTATAACAGATTCAAAGGGTCTATCCCCAAGACACTTTCTCAACTCGGCAGCTTGGAAGTTCTCGATTTATCAAACAATGAATTCTCGGGCGAAATTCCATATTTCTTGACTCAGTTGCAATCTTTGACACAGCTTATACTATCTAACAATCAGCTCTTTGGTGTAATTCCGAAGTTTAAAGACCATGTTGTACTCAGCCGAGATGGAAATCAAGGACTTGTTAATCCGACTAGCACATCGAACAATTCTAACAACTTGAGTACGAATAGAAAGTCGGTTGTTTCTGTTATTCTAATCGTTTGTGCAGTGGTTGTTTTTGCTGTCGGCGTTGTCTCAATCGTTACTTATTTGGTTTCCAGACGCTTAAATCGTGTCAGGGCGAGCGAAGATCGAGAAATCATTCAAAGTAATCTTCTCACTGGAAACCCGATCCATAAATCAAGTATCGACTTCGCCAAAGCGATGTCATCAGTTGCCGATCCCGCAAACATGGTGCTTAAAACTAGGTTTTCAACTTATTACAAAGCCACAATGCCTTCAGGAACAAGTTACTTTGTCAAGAAGCTTAACTTGACCGACAAATTATTCCAATACGGAAAAAACCACACGAAATTTGAAAATGAACTCGAGAGTTTGGGGAAGTTAAGCAATTCTAATGTCATGACGCCTTTGGCCTATGTATTAACGGTAAATAACGCGTATTTGCTTTACGAATTTGCCGAAAAAGGTAGGCTTTTTGACGTTCTACATGGTAGCTCAGGAAGTGGGCTAGATTGGGGCAGTAGGTATAGTATAGCCATCGGACTAGCTCAGGGTATAGCGTTTTTGCATGGTTGTCACTCTCACTCCTCTGGTCCGATACTACTTCTGGATCTTTCAAGCAGAAACATAATGCTTAAATCTCTTAAAGAGGCTCTAGTTGGAGATATTGAGCTGTGCAAGGTCATCGATCCTACCAAAAACACGGGCAGCCTATCAATGGTAGCTGGGTCCGTCGGGTATATTCCACCAGGTAAATTATCTTGCAGTCAAATAAGCTATTACTAGGGGTGACCAAATTAACTGACCCAGCCGACAATTTTTGGCCTAACCACACCAAACACCCCGAGAGGTTTGTTTCAGGATGATTAACAAGTTGAGTCAGAAAAAAACACGATCCTTTGTTTGCTCCTTATCCGAAATTTCGACTGGGTCATCAATATTACGTAGTTTGTATTATATATGGACAACTCTTGTCTTGGTAGTTTCTATTATTTAATACCAAGCTTTATACTATCCGGATTCTACCCGTAACTAAATTTGGCCAACCATAGCTAGACATCCCATATAACATAATATTAGAAAATGAAACTTTGAGTTCTAGAGAAAAGAAGGCAAACAATGGAAAATTTCAATCTCTAATTGTCTGAAAGATTTTTACTTGGTCCCTTTGCAGAGTATGCTTACACAATGAGGGTAACATCGGCCACAAACATTTACAGCTTTGGTGTTGTTCTTCTGGAATTGCTAACAAGGAAGCAGGCAGTCAGTGAAGGAACAGAGTTAGCAAAATGGGTACTGAATTACTCCAAGAAGCATCAGCAACATAACTGGGAAGATCATGTTCTCGATTTTAGCATTAGCAGAACATCAGTTGCTGTTAGAAGCCAGATGATTGTTGTGCTTAAGGTTGCTCTTGCTTGTATCGACCCCGCTCCAGAAGCAAGACCGAAGATGAAAAGTGTTGTGCGGATGCTTGTCACCGCAAAATGAACATCCTTGTCTTAAGGATGGAAACCAATGAAGGATGGTAGCATTGCGAATTGATTATAGTAAGAAAGAGGTTTTTCCTAGTCGTACGAGGCACTGCAGCTACCATGGAAGCTAGTCTTATGTCAAAATGGTAATTTACTAGTTTTCCGTAATGTATAATACACAGTAGAAACTACTTAGATTATATAGCAATTGAGCAGTAGGAAACTACTTGAGTACATAGCAACTGAACCGATAATGTGTAATAATGTTTTTATTTTACTTTACTTTTCATTCTATAATTATTTGAGTTTTAAGTTTTATTATTATTATATTGCTACTTTAAAATTCTGATGAAAATAATATTAATAATAATTTTTAGCTGAAATCTTATTTTGGTCGTACGAGTAGGACCTTAAACTTGAGCGTATCCAGTCTGATCCATACTTCCTACCAGAAATCCAAAGAACTTGAATAAAACCAGAAATGAAAATAAACTTTAGGATTTATTTTTAAACAGATCCATAGAATCAATTAGATTAACAAAAAGAGCACTATAATCTTAAAACTAGTTTATAACAACAACAACGTTTATGCCATTAAGATGGAAGTACAAGATATGAGAAAACGAAGAGACACTGACTATAAACTCCGCGCTCCCGAATGTCTGCTTGTGTTCTTGATAAGATTGTGAAAAGTATCTGCCTTCGAATATTTCCGGGAACAGTATGCTCTATGAAGAAGTAAGTACTCGAGAAACATGGAAATATCTGATGATGTTTACGAAACCTTATTCGACCAAAAAACAGCGAGACTACAGGGTAAGATCTTTGGGGTCTTCGATAATCTTTGCCAGTGTTTGTAAGAAGTGAGCGAGATCAGCTCCGTAGATGACACGATGGTCAGCTGTAATATTTACCTGTAAAAATTGACAACTTCAGTAATGTAGACTTTGTACACTAAAATAAGGACACGTTTGTGTTCATTAGTAGTAAGCCAATGGTCTAGCCTTTAGGCTTAAAGAATGCAAGCTTAACTTCTTGGCTTCTCAAATAAGATTAAAAGCTTAAAATCCTTTAGCTTATTTATTTTATTCTTACACAGTACTTTCAATTCTTCTCTAGAGATATCGTTTTCATAAAAATTCACGTCTTTTAAGATTTTCTTTAGCTCTGGCCTTCACCTTATCCCATCTTGATTTAGCTTAAATACTTTATTTTATTATGAACCAAACAATTCATGACTTCTTAAAGGAACTAACTTTTATTAATTTGGTTCTTTCAAGCTTGTTTTCTAGTTTGTGAGCTGTATACCAAACAAAAAGTGTGGATATCTGTTTCTTGACTTGAGAGAAGAAAATCAACGATTACCTGCATCTGGTTCTTCATGCCAATACGACCGTCCTTGGTAGCCACAACAGTAGGCACAGATGCCCCAACAGCCATTATTGCTCCCTGCGATAAGAGAATCCCGACTTAGGATAGCAACTAGTTACAAGTTTCACTTAAGGGTTATACCGTATTTTAGACTAATGATACCTGAAAAGGTTAGGGTACTAAAATCTGACAGAAGGGCATCAAACCGGTATGGTTCCTTAAAATTCCAATAAACAAGTCATATCGGAATACACTACACTTACAGTTCCAGGTGGTAGGATGGCGTCGAATCGATCCACACCAAACATCCCAAGGTTAGACAGAGTGAAAGTACCTGCGCGTTTGATTTGAATGAGCAAAATAAGCAGTGGCTTGAAGTAATAAACAGAACCAAGAGTCCTAAGCAGGTTTATAAGTCGATTTACAACTTGAAGAACACCTGTATTGTATTCCTGAGGTTGCAGTTGCTTAGCCCGAGCCTTGTCAACTAACTCTTTCCATTTCCTCGACAATGAGTATAAATCAACCTACATAAGATAATAAAAAAAATCCAATTAAAATATGTTAAATCTAATTGGGTCAAAAGAAAAAAGAAGAAGAAAGAAATGGAACAACAAGAACCTTATTGGCATCCTGAAGAACGGGGGTAACTAAACCGCCATCTATAGCAACTGCAACTGCAATATTTATGCTACTGTTATACGTAAAACTTTTACCATCTCTACAGCATGAGTTCACTACTGGATGCTTAATCAGTGCAAGTGCCGTTGCTTTTGCTAACAATGCCGTCATCGTTACTCCCTTGGACTTGAGCTACAACATATCAGACCAGGTAAAAAAACAGAACGTGAATGTTAACCTGACTTTCTGTACAATTTCTAGAATGACAAATTATTCAGGTGATGTCAAGTACCTTATCAAACTCTCAAAGATAATATGAAGTTGAAAAAACATAGATTTTAAGGGTTTACTGTCTACTGTCTACTTTAGTATGCAAAGAACAAGACTTTCGTAGAGATATTCTAATGTCAAGAAAGGAAAACCGAAAGCTTGACAAAGTGTAAGACTTTTACATTTAGTAGTAAATATAAGACATATTTCACTATCTACCTTCTTCAACAAAAATCAAGACTTCGATAAACAATAGCAAAATCAAGAAATGGGTCACTAATAATCCAATGCCAATCCAAAATAGAAAAGAAAAGAAGAAAAAGAGCTAGCTTTTCTGTTTTCAAAGTTATCAAATGATCAAGAGCTCGATGTTGAATAGTGAAATATGTCTAGTCCAAGTTACTAGCTCGAGTGATACATATCTAGCTGGAGTCACAAATCTGTCTTATTTTAACACGAAACTTACAAGTTCTGTTAAATCAACAGTTCTAGATGATTGTCACTGAGTTACGAATCGAAAGCAAATCCTGCTATTTCAACAATTCTAGATCTATTGTGTCTCATTCCTAAGTTCAGTGGAATGCATGGTCTGAGTTTTTCATTTTATTTCTAGATGGAACTTAGAAGGCCTGCTATTTCAATAATTCTAGACCTATTATCATTAGCCGAACCTGAAACAAATTAAGAAAAGAAGAAGTACCTGTTTGTAAAGAGCATCAAGAGCATTAGTTGTGATAGTGTACCCAACTCTAAAAGTGGGCACAGCTAAACTCGCCACCATGTTTCTACTCACGGAAGCCTGCATTGTTGTAAATGGTACCACAGGCACATCAACCTTCTTCTCCGCCACCGCCGCAGGCGCCGCCGCTACCTCCGGCGAAGAAGCGGCTGCTGCTTCCACATCCTTGGCAACTATTCTCCCTAAAGGCCCACTTCCTGCTATAGCAGCCAACTCCACTTTCAGCTCCTTAGCCAATTTCTTCGCATATGGCGAAGCCACGACCCTTTTCCCTCCATCGGATGCCGGGTGCACTGCCGATGCCAAGAGCGGGGTAGTTTTCTCAACCTTAGGAGTTATCACCGTTGCCACAGGTTCACTACTAGCCTGTGGGGGCGGTGGTGCCGGAGAAGAGGAGTGAGAGCTAGCTTTCGATTTGGCTTCGGCGATCTCGTCTTCTGTCTCGGCGAGCAAAGCAATGGCTGATCCGACCGGAGCGACACCACCTTCTTCCACCATCACGGCGGCTAGATAACCATCGTAGAATGTCTCGACGTCCATATCGGCCTTGTCGGATTCCACAACTACTACACTCTCGCCTTTGGAGAGCTTGTCTCCCTCCGATTTGATCCAAGACACGATCTTTCCCTCCGTCATCGTCGAGCTAAGTGCCGGCATGAAAATTTCGCGGATCTTGGCCCGGACAGGGATGAGTCGGGTATTTGGACGGTGACCCGCAATGTCGAAACGGGTGTTCCGGCGGAGGGAGATAGAGGAAGAAGGGAGGAAGGAGGACTGGAGAAGGTGAGACATTGTGTTGGCTATGCTAGAGAGAGGGAGCCGGAGAGATTACGACTTAGTTGATTTGTGTTGTCTTGGAAACATCGACCGATAGGACAAAGTGGCGGAGGATCCAACTACTTAACTTACCAGTTACCAGTACTGCTAGGCCTCCTGGCTCCTATATTGTGTTTTGCGTTTTGCGAGGCACAGTTTATGCTTATTAATTCGGGCACGGCATTTTTTTTACACAAATAAGACCTTCTCTAACCGTTACATTACATCTATGAGATTTTCGGCGTAACAAATTTATTTCAAACAATTTTACTATTTTTTTTATTCATTTTCTTTTTTCACTCTTTTAATTCTATAGTATTATATTATAATTAGAGAAAAGTACCTGAAAATACCCACTCAACTATCTTATTACCTCGCGGTACCCGCTTTTAACATAGTGTTACTTAATACCCAGACTAATAAATTAGACAAAAATACCCTTCCACTATATATACCCATTTTCAATTCCAACCCACTTTTTCGACCTTCCTATCACCCTAAACAAACGCAAAATTCTAATTTTAGAAACCACCAGAAAACAAACCGTTCGACTTCGTGATACTCTCTCTCTCAAACCCAAAAACCTTACAACTTCTCACCGTTCGCACCTTCGAAACTATTGCACCGGTCAGCGTGTTTTACTCACTCAGACTACACACCTTCAATCTCGTTCGACAAAGTTGTCGTGAAGTCGTCTCTGAAAGCTCCAATCTCGTTCTCCGACCGGTGAAATTTAACAGGTATGCATTATCGTGGAAAGTGTACTTTTTTGCGTTTTTGACGAATTTGAACCACTTTTTTCTGTTAATTCACGATAGGCGTTGCTTTTTATAC
The DNA here is from genome assembly GCA_036936605.1 of Limnanthes douglasii subsp. nivea. Classification (NCBI taxonomy): domain Eukaryota; kingdom Viridiplantae; phylum Streptophyta; class Magnoliopsida; order Brassicales; family Limnanthaceae; genus Limnanthes; species Limnanthes douglasii. Next base: position 155,176,987 of record JAUPFV010000004.1, on the reverse strand, counting down.
TAGAATGAAGTATCTACTGACGATAGTTGCTCAGTTTATGGGTTTATAGTCGAAGCCAGGGTATAATTTTAGTTACATGTAATACTAATACTCTCCTGAGAAATATTATGTATGTTAGATCTGCATTAGGTAGTTCATTGTTGATTTTGGTGTTTGTTGCATAATTCCCAGATCCCTGCAACGTGCATGTAAAAAGTGTAACAGTTCGCATCCTGGTCACCCACTATGCAAGCAATTCGCAGCTCAATTGTATGTTTATGCTTATTTACATTCAATTCGCAGCTCAAGCTGCGAATTGTCTGCTAAAACAATGTTTATATTTATACAATTCGCAGCTTGTGATGCGAATTATTTGTGACATTCCATCTGATTTGTGTTTGTGCAGAAAGTATGACAACAAAACCTAACTACTACAGATCAGGGTTGGTGAGCCTTCTGAAGCTACTCAAAGACATGCGTATTACAAGGGCCCACATTGAAGCGTGTAGAAACACACCCTTCTACACGCTTCTGAAAACGGCGTTCGAAATCCGTAATGAGGAAGAGCTGCCAAGGAAAAAATTCTACCAAATCATTCAGTATATCATCGAGAAATTCTCTCTGGAAAGAGATGCCTTTAGGATTGGCAACAAGTATATAAAGCTAACTGAAAACGATATCAAGATCATATTCGGGCTGAGGCATGACACCGAGAAAATGGAGTTAACAAAAACCGGAGCTTTTCACAACAAGTATGCACCCGGCGAGGAGGACGAATCAAGGATGATGAAGAAATACTTCATGGGTAAAACTGGCAGGAAAATAGCAGCTAGTAATACCAAAACAATAACAAATGTTATTATAAAGGTACGTCTAAAATGGACTTCATCTTTATAAAGCAAGATTCTGTACATTTCTAACATAGCATGTTGTCATTGGTTTTACAGAAGGGTATAGAGAAGGCCATAAACGAAGGAAGGGAGCATGAATTGGAAGACGTGGCGAGGTTGTTGATACTGTTTTTGTGCTCCACGTTATTCTACTCCGTGTCTGGAGATATCATGGGCTGGAGCACGGTTTATTACGTTGAAGACCTCAACAGAATAAACAATTATGACTGGGCTGGATCAATACTGTTCAAGCTTCGACAGTCTATCAGGAGTTGCTTAGCAGTAGAAAGAGCTGATAAAGTCGTCGGCTGCGTCGCCCTTGTAGTTGTAAGATTGATCTATTCAATAAACTCCAAAATTAGTTATGTACATAGCATCGTGTTGATAAAACTTGTCCCCATGCAGCCCTTCATCATGGAGCACACAACAATCGGCCACGAGGTAGCGAAGCCAACCTCGATACCAAGGTTATTCAAATGGTTGGGGTTAGAGTGTCAAGCATCAACCATGACATATCTTCTTAGAACACCCTACCTGGATAATGACCAGGTATAAGCTTTATATATGTATTGAACTGGGGGTGCATACAGTTCGCAGCATATCATGCGTTTTGCTTAGAAAAATGTATCAATCATTTCGTAGCCTGATATGAATTTTACTTCGCAGCTTCTGTTCCAACACAATTCGCATCATATGGTTTACACTTAGTTCGCATCATATGGTTTACATATAGTTCGCAACATATTGTCCCATACGCATTTCGCAGCTCACCATGGGAAATGTGATTTAAAATCACACATTTCGCATCATATGATGCGAACTGTTTATAAAAAACAATTTGTTTGTCTACACCCTCATACTTTCGAAACAATTAATTTACTTACATGTGCTTCTGTTGGTAGGTTTTAGAAGGTCCATTACAGCTTACCGAGGCTGAAATTGAAGCTTTCGGACCACAAGAAGATAATGAAGATGCAGAAGTAACAGTATATACTTCACCGGAAGAAAGACCTAGGAAGAGGACGAAAATCACAACATCAAAACCAAAACAAAGGAGACGAGCATCACAGAATGTAATGAATAAGGTGATGTCTCCCATCGAACAACCAACACCACCTGAGCCATCGATTCCACCACCAAGACTCCCCAAGAAAACGATTCCACCACAACCGAAAGGCAAATCCAGGCAGGAGCCCTCCGACACCGACACAACCAGTATGAGTGAAAAAATCGGTCAGTATGTAATCAAACTCAGAGATCCTAATCCCGATATTGCTGCTCAATCAAAGCGTTTGAAGACATACGCCGACAAGAACAAGTACGAGCAAAAAATAGAAAAACAGGCCAGAGAAGTAAGTATGACTTGAACCTTAAATAATCACTACAATCAGCACTTAATATGTTTATAAAAAGTTTGCTATCATTTTTGCAGCTGAAAGAATTGAAACGCAAGAGAGCGGAACTTGAAGCACAACAACTCCACAATGCTATCTCTCAGCCAATTTGCCGTATTGAAAGCCCAATAGAGCAGGTACCAGCAACACTTCCAGAGTGACAAAAATCCACTGATCAGCAAGCATCCGTGTCTAATGCTGATCAGCACCATGCTGATGGAGTACTGCCGGAAGAAAGGGACGATGATGCCCACAATTCACCCATCATGGAGACACATACAGAGGAGGTAGATAATGTAAGTAGATGATATGATGTTATCAAACAAATATCAGGACTCTTGTGTAGTCCTGTCCAAACGTTTCGCAGCTTAAGCTGCGAATTATGTAATAAACTAGTGGGTTTGGTTATTACACAATTCGCATGCTGAGCTGCGAATTGTTAGGAATGTATAACATAGATATCAGGTCAGGATACGAATCGTGTTCAATAATGATTAACTTATGCTTAACCCTTCCACCCTTTTATTTTTTTTTATTTTTGTATGAAATAGGAGATTGAAAGACAACAACAAACCAGCAGAAACAGCAAGACCAGCAGCAACAACAACAACAGCAACAACAAGAACACCCCCAGCAATAACAACAACAGCAACAAGAACAACAGCAACAAGAAAAACAACAACAACAACAAACCCAACAGCAAGACCAAGAAGAACACAACCAGCAACAACAACACGAACAGCAACAACAAGAAGAATACCCCAGCAACAACAACAAGAAGAACACCACCATCAACAACCCCAGCAGCCACAGGTTCAACACGAAGACCGGCAACAAGAACAACAACAACAAGAGCAACAAGGACAACAAGAACAACAACAGCAGCAACAGATAACCTTGGCGAAGAGAGAAAGGCTAACTCAAGAGATAGCACCTCAAGAGTCAGAAGCTGTCCATCCCGGTGAGAAGACAGAACTACTCAGCCAGGAAGGACCATCCTTAGAAGACAACACCACTTCTTCGGTGGAACCTCAAAGACCAACGGTGCTGTCAGCAAAGTCAGAATTGCTAAGCCAACGTCAAACTGTAGGCCCGGTAACAAATCAACTGCCAGCTCCAGAGTCACACGATAACACAGTAGGTTTACCCGATGCTTTTGTTAATGGTATTTACACTCAAGTTTCACAGACATTTTTAAATGAAATTGATAATGTATATTACGATTCTATAATACAACGGTCTTTGGAGAACATGTCGGAGGATGACTTTAATGATTTCTGCTGACACGATCCAGATCTTATGCCGAACAAGTCAACGACAGTGGTTGTCGCTGACCGTGCGGTAAGGCCTACTTATAATGATTTCGCATCATAACATGAGATTTGTGTCTAATGCCGATTGGGGTATTACAAACGAATATCAGGGTATGATGCGAACTGTTCAGTGGAACCTCGAACAGTTCGCACCCTACCCTGATAGATACTAATAAATTTATTTAACTGGAACCATACATTTCACAGCCTAAGATGCGAACTGTTTGGACTCGTTGCACTTATAATCACTGACGCCCTTCTACTTTTGATTTTTGTTATTTACTAAGTTCGAGCCCAGTAAAGAGATAGAGGAGCCAAGTTTTACTCTACTAACACAAACGCAGCCTCAAGTGGCAGAGGAAGAAGAAGAGTTCGTAATAACAATACGGGAACCGCCAGTAGTAGAATACAGCGACTGGCCAAAGAAAACAAAAGTAACTAACCATATCGATCTGGCAGAATACCACAAAATACAGTTGGTTAAAGCCTACGAGAGCGACACCCCTGATCCAGTGGTATGGCAGTTACCAGAGTCCAAGTTTACATACGGAATCAGGGTGCAAGCGAGTGATGTCATGGCACTACCTTTAGAACTGGAGCTGAACGTAAAGGTATCCAATTGTCAACCAAATCTATTTTCAATGTTTCAAATATGTATTCTATATTTAACATAAATCTACAACTCCTTTCTTAGGTTATCGATGCTTGGATTCGAAAGATGCTTGAAGAAGAAGACTACAAAGTTCCATGCACTAAAACTAAAGGAGAGCATCACGACGTCGTACTGATTTTGGGCATGACTGCGGTAAATTTAACTCAGGTAAATTGAACAAAGTTTTCAGAAAAATGTTCTCATTTTAATATACTCTTGCTTGGATGCAGCATCAAATGAGAGCAGGGTGGCAAGTAGAAAATTTGGTGGACATGGCTTTTAGGATGGGGTGCAAAGATGCCAACATCATCATAGTTCCAGTGTGCACCGAGACGAAGGACAGTGTAAACCACTAGACGTTGCTCGTCATCGACATCGATGCCAGGACAATTTCAAACTACAATTCGCTTCTGCCTAAGCTCCATGCCACAGACACCACCACAAGGACACATGCACTACTGGTAAATATTCCAAATTGTACACTTAAATTTAAACACATATTAAGTATGCATGCCGCGAACTGTGATCTGGTATGCTGCGAATTGTGAGTAAATCAATTGTTTTTTCGCAGCCTATCCATAACTCAATTCGCAGCATATGATGCGAATCGTGTGACATGCCCATGTTAGATTTGTTGTCATACAATTCGCAGCCTAAGATGCGAATTATGTTGGATTCATTGTCATATAGTTCGCAGCCTAAGATGTGAATTGTATGTCACCAACTATTTTTGTTTTTGTGCTTATTCCTAACACTAATTATTATACACAGATCAAATATTTGTTGGATATAGGATTCCTACCTAAATATAATACAGGGTGGAAGGTGAAAGTGGAAAGAGGCATCCCACAAATAAGGCGAGGCACCGTGGACTGTGGTATCTTTGTCTGCAAATATGCAAGTGATATTATTGAGCATGGATTAGTGCAGAAAAAATACGATGCAGATATGGTAACTGCCTTCAGAGCAGAAATGTTTTATTACTTTTTAAATGACAAAGACTGCATCGCATATGGCTGATTCGTGTATTGCTTGTAAATACATCTGTTTCTTGTAAATACATATGTTGTAATTTTTAGTTTTGTTGTGCATACATAAACAAATTACTTCTTCAGAATTTTGAATATTCCTTAGCTTATAGTTCGCATCATAACCTGATATATAAGGGTTGATTAATACTCGATTAATTCCAACCAAATAATTCGCAGCAAATCTCTGGTATGTATGAACAGTTCGCAGCCTAACCTGTATGAACAGTTCGCATCCTAACTTATCATCAAATAGTTCGCAGCCTAACCTGATAGATGGTTATCACTACACCACAGTTAGCAGGCTGGTATACCAGCTTAAAACCAGTTCGCAGCCTGGTGCATAAATAAAAAATTAAAAATACAAAGTTCAAGGATACGAACAGGCTGTGGCTTATGCCTTGGTAAACGTTTTCTCCATTGAGCACACAAAAAACAATCTAATCAAGTACATAATTCATTAAATGCTGATTGGACATGGAGGCTATGTAATGATTACCTCCTTCCCTATAAATACCTCTAGTAACCAAAGGCTAACTTTACACCAAACTCTATATTTTTTTAAAAACACCTCTTCTTCTCTTCGAATTCAAACAGTCATGTCTTTTTCCACCACAACAACAACCACCTCATACTCAAACTCTGGTTCACTCGGTTCTCTGGGTGACTCCTAGTCATCCTTAAATGTTAACTGGAGTGATGAGTTGATCATGCCAGCAGTACCACCCCCCTGCCCAATCTCTATCTTCGAACTAGACATGTATAATGACTACTACTCTGCTGACTCTCAACCAGTGGAAGTTGTTCCACTGGTTGCTGTTGAACCTCATCCAGAACAGGTTCCAATGCTTCCTGCTGCACCTCAGCCAGAACAGGTGCAACCTCAAACGACAGAGGTTCGAAACAACAAAAGGAAGAGGGAAGACGAAGCTGGTCCATCAAGGACAAAATTTTTAAGCATGATGGACGTAGATATTGAAGCTGAAGAGAAAGTGGAAGAGAAAGAGAAAGTGGAAGAGAAAGAGGAGAAAGACAAAGATGATCAGCACAAAGAGGAGAAAGAGGAAACAGTTGGTGATGAATCCTCTACCAACTGCTAGAGTTGGTTTTTGTTTTTTGTTTTTTTGAAATGCAACTAACTAGCACCAGTAGCTTGTAGTGATATGTGTAAACAGTTGTTAGTTCTGGAAATATTGTAATCCTCCTTTTTGTAATCCAACTTGTTTACAGAGTTTCAATGATATAAAGGATTCGCATCCAAATACATTTTGCACATCATTCGCATGTTAACCTGCTATACTACTTATTTTCAACCTTACTGAATATCCTGGTATTTTTATTAAATCACAATTCGCAGCTTATCATATGACAAATATCAGCACTTTAATTAATCTCCATTCGCATCACAATTATGGCCCTAATTCGCAGCCTATCATGCGAAACGTAAGATATGATAAATGTTTGATATGATTTTACTAGCGATTCGCATCCTGTTGAAATTTCACATAATTGTACATAATTCGCATGTAGTCCTGATAGATGTTTGTAACAATACATCAACATATTGTACATAATTCGCAACACAGGATGCGAAATGCTTACAACTCGAATAATAGCAAATACAAACACACAGGAATGTACAAATGTTTAGTTTGCTGTACAGAACAATAACTATGCTACAAAAATAAATGTGATATGGCCAACCAGAATTGACCTTAAACTGGAACATCACAAGTCCTCCGGTTATGGCCTGATTTCGAACATCGGCCACACCTTAACTTTTTGGTTGAGATTTCTCCTCTAGAAGGGATTCTCTTTTTCTTAGGCCTTCCGGAGCGTCTCTTAACGTTCTGAGGCAGAACTTCAACAAAAGAAGGATCGTTAGCGCTGGAGCCTTCGCCGAAATCAGTTATAGCTGGTATGCTGAAAGAGTAACTTTCCCTGTAATTCTTAACCGTAAAGAAGGGTTCTATTACAGTCAATGGATCTTGGTCGGTGTATTGTAATGCTGCTAGAGCACGAGCACATGGAAAACACTCTTGTTGCCATGATCCGCATGAACATTTGAAATCCAACAGATTAACAACAGCCACAGGATTCGAAAAGACTTCGAACATGGCGGAAGAGGACTTACGTACTACCCAACTTCGGCACATGTCAACATTATGCTTTAGCTTCTTCTCGTACTCGGGAACCAAATTAGTACTCCAGCTGAGACCTTCTTCGTATCTCCGTGAAACTTGAGTCATAAACAAGACTTTAATCCAATCAATAAACTCAACAATTGGTAAGCCGCAATATTTTTTAATCTGATTGTTAAACGATTCAGCTGCGGTAGAAGCCATAGAGCCGTATCGCTTCCCTCTTACGTAAGCCTGCGCATACTTTTCAGGGGGTAAATTTGCAAGAAAATCACTCATTCTCTCACCACATTCACATAGAAAACCTGTTAGTATATCTTTAAAAAGCTCTTGACTGGGAGCATAAGCAAGACGGTGGAAGAAACTCAACATCTTTTTTTTATACTCCCTATTAGTATGTTCCAGTTTGGCTTTCAAATTCTGCATGAGATGGAAATAACAGTACGCATGATAGCAGTTTGGATACAAGACAGAAACAGCATTAACAATACCAGAATGACGGTCTGAAATAAATGTGATCTGGCGATCCAGCAAATGTGGTTTCAAACACCCCAAAAACCACATCCAATTGTCCCAATCTTCAATGCTAACTACACCAACAACAATAGGGAATAGTCCTGGAAAAAGGCAGATCAAATGAACACTACAACAGTATGCAAACCTTTAAAAATTGTAAACAATTCGCATGATGTCCTGGAACAATTCGCAGCTTGTCATGCGAAATATGTGTGACATTTTAATTGCTCATGCAAACATTTCGCAGCTTGTCATGCGAATTGTTTGTCACAACTTTAAATAATACCTAACTCAAGCTGCGATGTAAGTACAGTTTACTCAGCATAATAATAATTCGCAGCCTCAAATGCTGCTTAATTCACATCACAAGCTGCTTAATTCGCATCACATCAAAATATGAGGATCACAACACTGCTTAATTCGCATCACATGCTGCGAATTGCATCAGCATTTTCACACAAAAACATCGTTCATTAACTAGATAAATGTAACTAACCGTTGTTTCCGTCCTTTGCTACATCAGTGAGCAATGTACCCTTATACTTGCCATATAAGTGGGTTCCATCGACAAACAACATTTGACGGCATGAATGAAAACCACTAAGGGACGAACCGAATGCTACAAAATAGCGCTTGAATCGGTTTCCAGCTGACAACTCCAACTGGCAGTCTGAAGTAATATCTCGGCTCTTCAAGCGTTTGAAGTATCCGCTTAGTAAACTAAAAGAACTTGAACTATCTCCAAAAACTCCCCTCCTAGCCTTCTCTAAAGCATTCAATGACAAACGATAAGAGATGTCAAGACCGTAATCTTGTTTGACAGCCGATTGTATGGTTTTGGCTGTCAACGAATGGCAGGTCCGGAGAGAATCCTGAATTTCCTCTGCAATCAAATTTGATGTCAAATGCCTGTGCCGCTTATGCTTATACTTCTGGGAGAAATCAGGACTGCAAGTATGGTACGAGACATACTTCTTGATCGTCATAAGGCTGGTGCTTGAGTCAATAGATGCATAAACCCTCCATTTGCACCCGCTTGTGAGCTTATTTTCCCAATAAGCATTGATCTTGTTTGTTGTGTTTTGCAGGTATTTGAAAGAAAAACCATGCTCTAACGCAAAATTGCACAAAGATACCCACAGACCGGCAGCACCTTCTTCAAAATCTTGACCCACTCTTGTAATAGCATCAGCCCAACCAGCAGTAGCAAGTTGTTTTTTCCTCTGATAAGAAATAACTAAACCGTTACTACTCTCCCCGCTAACTAGTTGATCAAGAGATGGTTCTCCCAAAATCAAGCTACGCTCTTTACGCTTTACACCACAATCCTTACCACCAGAGCTCTTATCAACAGAACTTTTATTACCAGAACCATTATCGAAGACGTGTTGTTCTATGAGAAAACTAACCCGTTTTAAACGCTCCAAATCAAGATATTACACCAACCCAACAAAATCATTCTGGTTATTAAAGAAACAATTATTGTGATCCCCGCAGGAGTAAGTAATTAGGTACTCACCTGTGGCAAGCTCCTCCCATGTGTTCTCTACATAAGCTTGGATACTTTCGAAGCTTTCAAACTCCGTGAAAGGCACAATTGCAGTTTGGTGACCATATTTAAAAATACAAACTCGTGATTTAGACATCTCTTAACCTGGACAATACAAGTTATTTGTTATTAGTCACAAAAACTAGGTGCAAATTATTTACTACTGCATCAAACAATTCGCATCCTATCTTGTGAATTGTGTATACCTACAATGATCTATTCGCATCTTGTCATGATATTTGTATGTAAAAAAGTCCTGATATTTGTTATTAGTCACAAAAACTATGTGCAAATTATTTACTGCACCATCAAACAATTCGCATCCTATCTTGCGAATTGTGTGTATCTATACAGAGCTATTCGCATCATGTCCTGATATTCCTATGTAACACCGGTCCTGATATTTTTTTCGAAATACAATACTCTAACTGACCTAAAAACTCGTAATCTACACATTCAAGACAAAACTAAAGCACTACCAAATTAGAATATAACATCAGAAAACAAGGACATAACTATATAACGAACAATATTAACTAAACAATAACAGATCACTATAACAAAAAAAAAAACAGAGAAAAGCTCGAAATCAGGCAATGGCATCTAAAAACAGTAGAATAGAACCTATTCCAACAGAGAAAACCAATAAAAAACTTCAAAATCGGTAGGTAATTACCTAAAAAACTCGCAACACGATTACTTGTAAGCTATAAGATTCCAAAAAGCGACGATCAACTCCTGTACGTATAAAACAGAGGTTAGACAGGACTAACACAACAACCTACATAAAGAAACAAACCTTTAGCAGCTTCCGATCACCGGAAAATGTGATTTCAACCCAGCTCGTGGTGGTTGGTAGGGTTAGGTGGTTAGAGCGGCTAACAAATTCAAATCTTCAAAAAGCTAGAAAAAATAGAAAGAAAACAGAAAATAAGGTTTATATAGTGGGTTAAGGGTAGTTAGGGTATTAAAATAAAATTAGGTTGTAAGTGACAATAAGGTAGTTGAGTTGGGTATTAAGTAACAATTGATCAAACCTTGGGTGGTAAGTGACAATTGAATAGTTGAGTGGGTACTTTAAGTACAATTTCCCATAATTATATGTGGTAGAAACCTGGAAAACCAACATTTATGATAGGTGATTAAACACATATTTTTACAACTAAAAACTATTACACTACACCAGATTTGATGCGCGAGTTTATTCTAAAGAGAAAACAATAAGATTCATCAATATATTTACCTTTACGACTCCTAGTATATGGGAGAAAACTCTTAGGGTATACTAAAAATGCGAGAGGTACAATATTTATAAATCGAAAGCCAAACCGGAAACTTTGAAGAAAATAAAGTGTAAAAATAAAAAATACAAATGTCCAAATTAAAAGCTTATCTGATTGACGCGCTAACTTATCATTAGCGATTGACCGTTATAAACAGGTCATAAACAAGTATTATAATAGTCATAAATATAGATCATAACATTAATACAAGTCGTAAACACAGATCATAAATAAAGATCGTAAACAAATAGTAAAGTATGTGGTACAAGTAATAAGAAATGCAAACGAAAATATATGAGCGACCTCGACAGGACTCGACGATATAAAAATAGTCCTCTAATTCATCCATCTTCTTGTCCAACCTCATCATACCACTACGTGGCTGAATTGCCAATTCCGATCAAATGTATCATCCAAGGTAACATGAGTGCGTGCGTGTGTGAAGGTTTGCCCCCACATCTGTATCGAGCACTACCTAGTCCGGGTTGCCTACTATGTACTACATGTTAGTCCTAATTAAAAAAGGTGCAACGGGTCCATACCTACCATACTACACTCATACGCATCACCTCTATATGTGATAGGATGATTGATAAGTATATAGAATATTGGGGGGCTTCAATGCTATAAGCCAAAGTCTTATATGACAAATTGTATAGTATAAGGATAGCTTTTCGACTATTTATAAATATGGGGGATGGAAGTGCAATTAACCTATTTTTATAATTACATCTGCTATACCAAGTCAAAAAGCTTATAAATAATGGCTAAAGTTGTGAATAAACGGGACGACGTTTTTATTAGCTTAAAATTGCTTTTACTCTTACTTTATCTCTCTATCATCAAACTCTCTCTTTCTCTCTCAAGAACTAAATTTACACTCACCAAATTGGTGACCACATTGGGAGAAACAGTTGATTGGTACCTTGATTATATAATGAAAAACCAGAGATAATTGAATTTTGATATGTTATAGCTGTTCTTGATCGATAATGGAGTCAGGAAATGAAAATGATCTTTTGGTTCAAAAGGAAATCGAGACGTTGATATCTGATTTGCAAAGATGGTAAATTAAGGAAGATGATCATATTCCGGTTTAGCAGACTCATTTATACATTGAAGCTCGAATGAATCAATTTCTGGATAAAATCACGGCTCTAAATGAGTAGTATGTTCAAAGAGAACAAAATATTCAATCAGGTAGGTTGAAATCTGAGGTGCAACAAGTGATGGAGAAATACGATATGGAAAGTCAAGCTGGTCGATCTTATACAACTCGACAGATTCGAAGTGATCGGAGGAAAACACATTTTGAGTCTGATAAATAGCATCGTATTTTGTGAAAAGAAAAGAAAAACAAACATATGTATGTTCATCTAGTGATGATGAATTTGACAGCTCAGAATCTGAGGAAGGGTCATCTAAGAAAAAAAGTATCGGGAATCTTCGAAAGGAGAGAGAAGCAGGCCTCTAAAATCGTGTAAGGAAAATAAGTTGAAAATGGATAATATGCCTTATTGTTTGAGAGAAACAGAATGGTGTATTGGGAATACATCGAACCAATACACAGGTGTAGATGATCAGAATTTGAATGTTGTTATGGGAACAAGAGGAGATGGCCAATATGTACAAGGAGTAGAGTGAAGAAATTCACCTTTAATAGCTGAGATAAGGTCTATTACTCTTCCAAAGCGTTTTGACATTTATAAGGTAGAAAAACTCGATTGGATGCAAGATCCTGATGATCACATCGAAAAATTCAAGAACTATATGATGAACTTCAAAGATGATGATAGGTTGGTATGCATATCCTTTTCTCAGATATTTAAGGGCACCCCATTGAAATGGTACAATAGGATTCTGATATAATCTATTTCCAATTTTAGCGATTTCTATTCCATTTTTCGATGTTAGTTTGTGGGAAGTAAAGAAATACCAGAAAATTGTGACACTATATACAGTGTAAGCAGGTTGTGGGAGCGAAGGTGAAGGATTATACAAAAAGTTTTGTGTTAACAAAATCATGATTACATAATTGTCAAGAGTTGGTGGCTATGATTGCATTTCGACAAGGTTTATTACTAGGTGATTTAGCAAATGAAACAACAAAAAGGAGAACCTTGAATTTTGGAGCACTGATGGCTCAAGTCGAGGATGAAATCAAAATGGAGGAATCAACTAGGGTTCAAGGAGTGGTTGGACCTAGTCAAAAGAATTCAGGACAAGTGTCAAATAATCAAGGACACACTTCGAATTATCAACCATCTCGTCCAAGGAATAACAATATATGCCTCCTTAAATTGGAGGGTATCCAACTCAAGATATAGGGTATCAATTTTAAAGACTAAGGCCAAATCAGTGGATAAGGCCAGAGTATTATGCTGATTTAACTAAGAATGTTGTTGCAATTTATGAAAAGGCTAAAGAATATGTAAGCTTTTAAAAAAACTAGCTCAGATAAATAGACTAAAAGAAGAACACAACAACAACTTTTGTAAGTATCATAATGATATTGGACATGATACTGCAGATTGTATAGCTTTGAAAAAGGAGATGCAGATTTTAATAGAAAATGGGAAGTTAGCTGCTTTTGTTAAAGGGAAGAGTAGTGGATCAAATTCTGCAAGTACATCGACTTCGCAAGCAGCAAATCCAAATTTTAAGGAAGAAAATTTGATGATTTTAGAGTCTAATTTCGATGAGTTCGACGTAGCTTCAGAATATTTGGATACAGATCAAGATCGATTAATTTTGATGGTTGTGAATGAACCGGTAGAGCAACGATGAGTTCACCGTTTTATGTGAGTATATTAAGTCATTGACAATATTTGAGGGTGATTCTATGACTGGTAACACTAATAGCTCATGTGGTGAGTTTAGCTACTCAAATAGAAAGGAAGGATGTCTACTCACCTGTATGGAAATAAAGCTACTCTTTTTATTCTTTTCGATGAAGATTATTTGAGAGGCATTGCAGGTCTTCATGAAAATTTAGTGGTTATTGGCGTAAAAATAGATGGGGTTGAAATCCACTGTGTTTTGATAGAAACATGAAGCTCTGCGAATGTTTTGTTCAAGTCAACATACGATATGATGCGTAATCCACCTTGAATTTGTCAATTATATCGTACTATAATTGGGTTTACAGGTGTGACATCTCAGGTGATTGGAGAATTTGAGGGTGAAGTGTGTTTGGGAAAATGGTTTTTTAAAAGAAGGTTCAAGTTTTATTTATGGTGGTGGATTGTCCGACCAGCTATAATGCTATTTTTGGGAGATCTTGGCCTTCGAGGATGTATGCAATTATATCCATTGTTCATCAGTGTTTGAAGTATTTCATCGGAGACTGTGTCGTATCTGAGGTTCTAACTGTGAAGATCGAATGGATGAATAATAATCAGGGGGTTGACCTCAGAAGAAGAAGAAGGAATTGATGATCCGAAGGGGACCCGAGTTCGTTAACAGTGAGCGAAAGTATAGAGGAGTATACCTTTCCAAATGGAAAGACTCTTCAAATAGGAACGTTGTTGTCACCAATTTTGCGTCATCAGTTGTTACAATTTAGGTTTGCTAATTTGGATGTTTTTGCTTGGAAAACAAAGGATGTAGTGGGGGTACGATCTGAAGTGGTATCTCACAGCTTAACTATAAATTTGAGAATCAATCCTGTTATTCAAGAAAGAGGTGTTTTTTCTGTTGAAAAATTAGAGGCTATTATGGTAGAAGTGGATCTTTTGTCTAGGGTCGGACATATTAGGGAGGTGCAATATCCTTTATGGATAGCAAACCCAGTGCTGGTTAAAAAGAAGACTGGGAAATAGAGAATTTGTGTCGACTTCACAGATTTGAATCGAGCTTGCCCTAAAGATCCATTTCATGTTCATCGAATAGATCAGTTGGTTGATCTACTTCAGGAAATAAAATTTTGACTTTTATAGATGCTTTTCCAGGGTATAACCAGATTCAGATGGATCCAAAAGACTAAGAAAGCACTACGTTGATTACTGATCGAGGCTTACATTGCTATAGGGTTATGCCCTATGGGTTGAAGAATACTGGAGCAACATATCAAAGGTTGGTGAATAAAGATTTTACTCCTTAGATTAGGAGAAATATAGAGGTATATATTGACGATATGTTGGTTAAAAGTCTAGCTGATGATAGATATTTGGAGGATTTAGAGGAGACTTTTCTAAATTTAAGGGTTATTCGATTGAAACTAAATCATGAGAAATGTACCTTTGGAGTTCGATTAGGGAAATTCTTAGGGTATATTATTAGTGAAAAAAAGATAAAGGCTGATCCATAGCAGTTAAAGGCTTTAGTCTCAATGACCAGAGATACTGTCTAAGCCTCGAACTAGAGAGTAGTTGCTTTTATACATAACATTGTCTGACTTTGGTATGAGTGTTGTTTTGATAAGTGATGGTAAGGGAATTTCGTAGCCAGTCTACTATGTTAGTAAATTTTTTTTGGTATCGAAGAAAAGGTATTTGAGACTTGAAAAATTGGTTTTGGCTTTAGTGGTGGCTGCTAGGAAGATGCATCCTTATTTTCAAGCTCACACTATTATGGTTCGAACATCTTTTCCACTAAAGAATGTGTTACAACGCCTAGACATTTCTGGTAGGATGACCAAGTGGTCAGTAGAGTTGGGAGATTTTGATATCACTTTTGCTCTTCAAACGGCTATTAAGGCTCAAACTTTAGCTGATTTTCTTATTGAATTTCATTCAAGTAGATCAGATGAGAAGAGAGATAAAGAGGTCTTGCCAGAAAATTCGATGTGGGTGGTTCGAACTGATGGTGGTTCTAGTATTTTGGGATCTAGTGTGGGAGTGGAGTTGGTTGCTCCTTATAGGGAGACAATCTTTCAAGATATTAAATTTGGTTTTATGCATCGAGTAATGAGGCTGAGTATGAAGCAGTGTTGGCTGGTTTAAGTCTTGAAAATATTTGTGGGGCAACTACAATTTGTTTGGAAACAAATTCGTAATTAGTGGCAAATCATATGACAGGTGTTTCCGAGTATGAAGCAGTGTTGGCTGGTTTAAGTCTTGAAAATATTTGTGGGGCAACTACAATTTGTTTGGAAACAAATTCGCAATTAGTGGCAAATCATATGACAGGTGTTTCCGAGGATAAGAAGGATCATTTAATTTTATATCTTCGCGAACTTTGAAATTTAGCTCTCTTGTTTGAAAAAGTGATTGTAGAGAATATTAATCGAGAAGACAATACAATTATCGATTCTTTGGCAATAATCACTTAAACATATAAGTATATTTGGATATTGCTACAGGAGAGTCCTTCAATTTAACATATTCAGAGCAATGTAAATATGTCGATGAGGTATTTGTCACACTAGACGTAATTCGAGGTGATTGGAGAATTGATATCATTAATTTTTTACTATGAGGAACGTTAACTTAAGATGTACAATTGGATAAGAAATCAAGGTCTAAGGCTCATGGTTATGTTGTATTGGATGGGGTGTTATACAAGAAATCTTTGAGTAGGCCATTGTTGCGTTGTTTGAGTAAGCAATAATATTAAGAGATTTTATCTGAGTTGTGTGATGGTGATGGTTCAGCACACTATGGTTTCAAGTCTTTGACACGTCGAGTTTTGTTGGCAGGGTATTATCACCCTTCAATTATGAATGATGCTAAGGTTTTAGTTCGAGGTTGTGAGACTTGTCAGCACTATGCTAATTCTACTTACAAACTAGCAGTGCCACTTATGTTTATTTCCGAAGCTATTCCTTTTGACAGATGGGGAATAAACTTGGTAGGATATGGCGTCTGGAGGGCATCAGATAATCATTGAGCATAGGCTGAACCATTGTCTGGAACAAAATCCAAGGATCTTATTAAGTTCATTGTAAATAATATATGTTTTCGTTTTGGAGTGCCTCAGATTTTAACACTACGGATAATGGTCCTCAATTCAACAATAGATAAATGACTTCTTTTTGCACTTTGAGAGGAATAACACAGTATTTTTCTACACCTTTTCATCCTCAAGCGAATAGTCAAGTAGAAGTGACCAATAGATCTATTTTGGAGGGTTTGAAAAATAATTTCACAGCTTCTATAGGGAAATTGCCTAACTATTTGCAAGAGGTGTTGTAGGCTTATCGTACAACTCCTAGAGAGGATACTAAAGAAACACCTTTTGCGCTGGTATATGGTATGGATGTTGTTAGTCCTCCAAAGTCTACTTTACCTTCTTATAGAGTACCTCAATATTCCGAAGAGGTGAATGAAGAGGTAAAAAGAACAGAGCTAGATTTGATCAAAGAAAAAAGAGTTAGAGCTCATTTGAGTATGATTCATTATCAAACTTTGATGATGAGTCGATATAATTCAAAAGTGAGAAGAAAATATTTTAAATGGGTGACAAAGTCTTAAGGAAAGTATTCCTCTATTTAAAGGATACACGACTTAGAAAGATGGCCCTGAATTGGGAGGTAATAATAACTTGTTAATAAAATAAAAAATATTTTTGATAAGGAAAATGAATGTAAAAAGAGAAAGGGTATTTGTTCATTGAAGTTTAAAGTCCGATCTTACAAAATATATGTCAAATACCATACAAAAGCAAGCCACCACAAAACATGAGTTGACTTTACAATTTGGACAGAAAAGGGGAAACATCAATTAATTTTATTCGGAGTTATCTTCGGACGAATCTCCATGTTCAATAGAATTTTCTTCTGATTCCGTCTCTTCGGAGGAATCAGTGGGGATAGGACTGAAGGCTTCGCTGGGACGATTATCCATGGGGATTTTTTCCCAAAATCCTGACAAATTTGCTTTTGGGAACGTTGCGTGGATTTCGCGGAGCAACTTAATTGCTTGCTGCTCCTCGACATTTTTGATTACAGCTAGTGTGTCTACTACACATTGAGTTTTAGTAATTTCTAGAACATATTGTTTTTCTTCTTTGAATGTCGTCTTGAGAGAAGTCATATCGTTTATCACTCTTATTTAAAGAGTCTTGAAGAGTGGAATATTTTTTTCGCTCCTTAGATAATTCCTTAGCATAGATAGAGTGGAGGTGACATTTGAGTTAGATGGCTCCGTAAATATATTGCGACTTGTCAATTTAGAATGCTTGAAATTGACCCTTGATTTGTTTGCCGAATATTTCTCTGCAGCAATATCGTTTTTATATCGAACCAACCATGTTTTCCAAATGGCTTCAAGAAGAATTTACTGTTGTGCATAATACTTTTAGTGCTGCCTCAAGATTGGAAAAGGGTTGCATGGCAAGTAAGACTTCCTCTGATGACTCTTAGATGGGGATGAACATTTGTTTATAGTAGGGCATAAGAGTCGATGAAGAAGCCGAGAGAGTATCTGAATTTGTTATTTCATGTAAGAGAAAAGCAGTAACCTAATGGCCAATTTGTCGAAGCAGTTCCTCAATTTGTTGAGCCCTCAGATCCATATCTTTGTAGAGAGCTCGAAGCTCTTCTTCACTAATGGAATCATCGGGAAAGGTGTGGTCATCTCCTCGGTGATCTTCCGTTTCCGTTCCTCCTTGATTGTTTTCTATTGTAATTCTTCCTTGATGACCTTCTGTTGCAGTGTTTTCAGCCTCGGTAGGAGGAACTTTAGAGACAACTTCTTCAAAATGCTTTTCTGCTATTTTAGCAGGTGAAGTTTTCGAAATGCTTTTTCTTCTTCTTTGAGGCATCAATTTTCTTTCTATTTAAAGGAGGGATCAGCCTCAATTCCTTCTTCAATTGTAGGAATGCTAGTGTCAGTTGTTTTCCTTTTTGTCCTATTCTGAGGGCTCAGATTTTCTGAAGGGCTAGCACCATATGTACTAGCTGATTTTTTATTTTTCCATTTCGTTTTTGAGGGAGGATGGATGTCAGATCTGTTCCTCACAAGAAGAGTCACCTTACCATCATATGCTACCAGTCTCTTCACAACTAGATTTGGATTTGGTGGCTCTATCAGGTTTTTGGGGAGGTCAGCACCCAAGGTGATCCTGCACAAGTGGTTGTTGATAAAATTTATAGGGAGAAAGGCTGAGTAGAAACCGTTGCCCCATTCTTTTTTTCCCATATTGCCAATTTCATAAAGATATCTTTTGCATCTTTCTTGCAACCATTGAACCTCTTTGAAATTTCTGAGCACAGTAACAATACACATTAAAAATTAAGTATAAGTTATATAGAGTAAAGGAAAATATATCTTATTGTGGATCTTCTAGGCGAGGTTGAGTTTTGAAAGATTCTCCTCGGATATCTCCTTCCCATTTTCCCAAACTCTAGAAATTAAGACAAATCTTTTTTTCAAGAATTTGTCAGCTTCGAGTAGATCGTCGATTATTTTGAAGTAATCTAAAAGGGTTAGATAGTACAAGGGCAATACCAGTCCCTTCGAAATCCCAATCATGGAAAGGAAGTCTTTGATGAAGAGAAAAATTTGGCTTAGTCTTGAAGCCATAAATTAGCGATAGAAGTGTGAACCAAATATTTAGTGTTGCTTGTGTAGGGAAAAGGTCCATGAATTTAAAGTACTCCACTATCATCGGATCTAATGGGAACCGAAGACCCCAATTGATGATCTCTAGATAGACCACCAATTCATTTACTCCATAATCAAGTGGAGTCTCCCCTTTGTTTTTTCAGACGATCAGCTTGACCTTCGTCATAATAAATGTATGATATATTTTTAGTGCCATGACATATTCGAGGAGGAGTGGTTTCATGTTTACACTAATTGAGGCATCATCATTCTCAGGAATAACAACTGAAGCCTTTTTTTCCAGCTGCTCCTTGTTTCGAAGTGTTATCTTCTATATAAGACGCAACTTCACTTTCTTTAGCCCCAATATCAATGAGTTGCTTTAGAATGTACTTATTACTGAGAAGCTTCATCTATTAATTGAGGGGGGATTGAGGTCGAGACTGGGTTTTGCTCTTGAGTATTCGAGGGAGTTTGTTGTAACTCAGTGATAGTCTCAACAATCTCCCTCAGGAGAGGAGATGGTGGTGTAGGATTCTTTGCAATGTTTTGGGCAGTTTATGGTGAAGTATTATCAGAATCGATATCTTTCATGGCTATAAATATTTTTTTTGCAGGTAGACTCAGAGAAAAGTGAGCTTTCGATTGAATCCGAGGTGTTTCTTTGTGTGAGGTCCAAGGTGGATCAGCATTGGTGGGCAATGCAGTTTCTTCTAATTCTCTATGAATGGATATGCTCTGACTTACTTTGCGATTCTTTCAAAGAGATGCATTTGTGGAGTTAAAATGTGATGGAGGAGGATTTCGAGTTATTGATTGAGGCGGTGATGATGATTTTTGAATAATTTTTGTAAGTGAGTGTTTTCTAGGTTTGATGAACCTTGAAGCCCATAAGAACTTAAGTTGGGATCAAAATTACCATAAACAGTAGTTTTAGTAGAGAAAAAAGGAAAAGTGTCTATCACTTATGCAACTTTATACTCAGCAAGCCTCTCGATGATACACAAGTAATCGTAAGTGCCAAAAAAGGGTTTTTTAGTTGTTGGGGATTTTTTCATAAACTAAGTTGAAGAAAAATCTTCAAATAAGTTCATAAAGGTTGAAGGTTGACTAGGAAGTATGAATTTTTCGGTGAAGTTAGCCAAGAAATCGGGTGTTCAGGTGGAAGTAGCTAAGGGGTTTTGGGTTGGATAAGATTTCTCTTACTAGAAGGTGTTTTTAAAACACAAAAATGGGTAAGAGAAGTATTTATAGAATAAAATAACCAGAGAGAAAGATCAGAGAAGTGGAAGAGGTGGTAACGATGATTGGACATAAAGGTGGAATTTCAAGCGGTTACTTGAAAAAGCGATAACGTGACACATGTTAACTTTCAGACCTAGTGGCAGGCCTAGTGCCTTGTGAATCATTAGACACGTTCCGTACCATTCCGAATGTTTTTTACTATTACAAGAATGTCAGCTCATGTTTCTATATATGAATGTTCGAAGCACATAAATAGGGTCAGGTTAGTTTTGAGGTGAATATGTGTATTAGTTTATTCAAGAATGATAAGTATAAGGTTAAGAAATTTTAAAGTGATATACATTCAAAGAAACATTACGAAATTAATTTGTTCGAGGACAAGATATGTTATCAAAATCATTTTGACAAGGAAATGGGAAGAACTAATTCGAAGCAGATTGAAATTTGACAAGGAGCATTTTCTGTCTATAATGATTTCCGATGATAACTAGTTCTTATTCATTGTCTTTCATAAGATCTAGGGGGCTACTGATAAGGATATAGACTATTGGAGGGCTTAAATCTAATAAACCAAAGTCTTATATGAAAAATTGTATAGTAGAATGATAGCTTTTGAGCTATTTGTAAATATGGAAGACTGAAGTGCAATTAACCCATTTGTATAACTATTTTTGTTATATTAAGTCAGAACGTCTATAAAATGAAGTGCAATCAACCCTCTCTCTCTCTCTCTCTCTCTATAATCAAACTCTCTCTTTCTCTCTCAAGAACTAAATTTACACTAAACAATGATGATGCTAACTTTGCTAAGTCTTCTCATCCCAAGAAAACCAAGGGCCAATGTGTCTATCTATCTTGGGTAACTGAGATCGTAAAATGCAAAGTATCATCTGAATGTGCCCCATCTTACATGCCATATGTTTTGGATAATATGGCTCTACTACGTCCCACAAATATAATATATGATTGCTCCAATGGATCTCACAAAATGGTTGCTCATCTTGTTAGATAACCATATGGAAGAAAGATGACCGATAACATCATTCAACAGTTAATATATATTAAATTTATAAATAAATAAACAAAATAAAAGTGAGATTTTAAAGTGTTAACAAAATTTATATCGGTCACTCAAAACATAACTATAGTGTGTCGCATATCGTACTCGTTAAAAATCAGAATCATCAACTGAGGAAAATGATCATAATTCCAAGCCTCCAACATCCTAGTAAACCCGCATATACCACAAGTACTGTGGAGTGAACTCTTATCTACTGGGCATGTTATAACTGGGCCAAAACCATCTAACCTAGTTATACTTACCCATTATACATTAATGGTAAATGAACTATAAATAATACGACAAAACCACATCGCAAGTCTTGTTGGCCGACATCGTACTACTTAAAACATATAATATATAAGTGCAAATATCATGAGTGGCACTCTAATCGATCATAATACCATCATGATACCATTTAACAGAAAATGTAACCCTCAAGCAAGACAAGTTAACATATTTCCCACCCTTAACAAGTGTGGATGTCAACTAAAGAGCTATAAAACCAAGTATAGCTGTACAAATCCTACCCCCCTCCGCATTACCACCATATTTTACGAGAGTGAAATACATACATTCTCAAGAATACCTGTAATAGTGTGAATGTCTTCAAGCGTCACAATTATCTTGGTGAATTATAAATGGAAGAAAGATATCTTGGTCATGTGAATGTTGGTATGTCAAAGAAAGACAACGTTGATAACAGACCCGATCAGAGTATTTTAGTTTGACTCTTCAAGTTCTATTTCTGAACATTTTCGTACATAAAGAAACATTATAGGTCTACTACAGGCTACGAAATTAATTAAAAAATTCATAAAAACAATATAAAATATTAATAGTCGAACTTAAATAATATAGAATTACAGTTGTCAATAGGTCGGGATGTGTACGAGTATTGTTACATTTATAACCTATAATGTTTTTATTTTTCTAAACCCGTGGGGTTTCAGATACCTGCCGGATAAGATACTTGTCTCACGTCCAAACCCATTGGGTTCCGGTATCCACCTACTGGTACCTACTGATCATTTATTTATCAATAAAATATTTTCTTGTTAAATTAACTATCGAATAATTGAATTAGAAAAACAAAAATAATAATAATATAATAATAATAATATACTGATACTAAATTACTAATCTTAGTAACTTGAATTTAAAGTTTTGTTAACAATATTAAATTATATATTATTTTATATAAGATTTATTTAGCGAATACCCGTCGGGTATTATCCGGTTGGTCGGATTCGGGTTGGATACCCACGTGAAATTTTAAAAAACCACAACCCGACCCGAAGCCGACTGGTAGTAAATTTTCAAATCCGCAACCATCCGTGAGAAATTTTCAAAACCTATAACCCGTTCCTTTGGGTTGGCTCGGATCAGGTACCCACATGTGCAGAAAACGTTGTTATTTTTATATGGAATATGAGTCAAATACTGAATTTTTAAATAAACTTACATTATTTTGGAAGACACTATAAGCCTCGTATATCTTGTATTCAAATATGTGCTCGATACATAGGGATTGATGTGTGCAACACCTCCACCGAGGTCTGTTGTGACGATGACACTCTAGCATTACTATTGCATGATATCTATTGAGTATTCTCGGTAGCGGACGACTCTTTATATGTATCACAGAGATTATGTCACACAGTACATGATGTAGGATCATGTTTATCACTTACGCAGAATAATCAATTAATAAATCAACAAACAAAAAGCTAAAAATATCAAAACTTTAAAAATCAGAAATTCAAAACTAAATACCTACACAATTAAAGAACAAAATAAAGAAAACTACACCATTAGGCTTGTATGACATACTTGAATAGTACTGCGAAGTCAAATTTCTAAAATGAGACCTTAGAATATGTTCTTCATGACCAATAAAAGCCCCTGAGAAGAACATGTATGATAAAAAAAATTAAATTCATAATGTGCCCAAGCGACACCCTCATGAAAGTATCTAAGGATAAATATATTCTCATCTTTATTCAAACATCTTAGCATCGGTCTTGTAGCATTTTTTCTGTAAACAACATTATCGAGGATTGTATACTTAACAACTCGCATTCTCAAATCACGGGCATGTGCCTTATCTTAGGATGGATTTGATCTATCAAATATAACAAGTACTCTTGCCTCCAATCGTTAAGTGCCCTTATTGTTAAGACTTATGATTCTTGTTCTTTGTTTTCTTTAGATGAATTTTCTTAGAAGATAATTAATAGATTGTCTCCCGATACTCTTGCTTTTTTTTCTAGAGAGTCTACTATTGAATTATCTGCATGTGGTACCTGTTTGTATTCTATTTGCTCAAACGTTTTCCCATTTTTTAACGGTTCCAGATACCATCTTGTACTCTCTCTCTTCGCTTCATATACCTCATCATCTTGACTTATTACCAACAACGAATCCGATCTTACCTGAATGATCTTCAATCCACTAATATTAGTCGATTTAAAACCAAACAAGATAACCTCATATTCTACTATATTGTTTGTTACTTCAAAACTAAATTTCACTGATTGCCTGATTTCTTCACCAAATGGTGCTTTTTTATATGATGTCATCACCATCTTCATTGGTTCTTGATGCTCCATCAACTTCTATTATCCATTCCAAATCATTTCATTCTTCTGAATGTACATCTATGTCATCATCAGTTATTTCTTCCGCGTGTACCCGACTCGAACCGATCCGGTGGGATGGGTTATGGGTTTTCAAAAGTTTCCGCGGATGGATTGTGGGTTTGAAAATTTAGTACCCGCCGGGTTTGTGATGTGTTATAGGTTTAATAAATTTCCCACGGGTACCCAACGCGAACCCGACCCCCAGTGATACCCGATAGATACCCGCTAAATTAATATTATATAAAATGATATATTATTTAATATTATTTATCAAACTTTAAAATAAATTTATTAATATTAATATCTCTATTATGTAATATCAAAACCATATATTATTTGCTAATTAATATATACAATATATTTTGAAAAAATATTATTCTATACTTAAACATTAAATTTGATTTTTTAATTTTCTTGAAATACTATTTTTTTTCTCTGTAAAACTGTTTCTATTATTAATTAGATTAAACAAATTAATGATATATATCAAAACCATATATTCATTATTAAAAAACATAACAAAAATATAAAATATTTTCTAATTATCACTAGATGTCGTATATTTGAAAATTATCGGTCTACATTTAAACAACGAATTTGGTTTTTTAATTTCTTTTTATAAATATTTTCCCTTTCCAATCTAATAATAATAATAATAATTTTTTTTTAAAAAATATTGACTAAAATATACCAAAAATATATATTAACTATTAATAGATAACAATTAACATTAGTGAGTAGATACAATATATTTTTAAAAAATAGCATTTTATATTTAAACATTTAATTTGATTTTTTAAAACTTTATAAGTATTTTTCCTTTCTTTATGCAAAAATCATAGCTTCATTGGGTACCCGCGGGTGGGTACCCAAACCCAACAGGTTCGGATGTGGGAGATTTTTTTTGTTACCTGATGGGTATGGGTTACGGTATGGGTTTGAAAAGATGTAGATGGGAGGAGTTATGAGTTTAGCTATACCCGCACCAATCCCGATCCATTGCCATCCCTACGTAGTTCGTATAAAATCTCATACTCTTGAAACTCTATTAACCATCACGTATGCCTCCCTGAAATATCTGATATATGCAGCACGTTTCTTAAAAGAAAGAAGGTTTGTAAGTCAATGCTATGACTTTGAAAATATGGTCTCATTTTTCTAGTAGCTACTACGAAAGCCAAAGCTAACTTCTCAAAGTTCAAATACATGTTTTCCGCGTCAATCAGGATTTTACTTACATAGTAAATTGGTGTTTGCACTTTTTCGTTTTATTTATATAATATTACACTTTTAGCAAAATGAGACACAAATATATATAGGTATAATACCTCACATCGTATTAGAGCTGACAATTTTTTTGTTGAAGTCAAATACTTTTTCAATGATGGAAAGATTTATCACAACTATCGTTCATCTGAATGTTTTCGCTCCTTTAATTACCTCAAAGGAAAAATATCTTTTGTCGGAAGTGAAGAGTCTGAAAATTTTCACCACTCACTCTAGAAACCGGACATGGGCAAATTCGGACAAAAACCACCCACTGAACCATCCGAACTGGACAAAAGTATTAAAAGCTAATCACCTTTTGACTAAGCTAATTGCTAATCTACTTAATAAACTAATGAGTTTTTGAACTCGACCCGGTTTCATAAGCTTGACCCAAAAGCCCATGTGGCCCATAATTAAGAGTATAAATACCCAATCACTTTCATTAATGAGGGTAATGAACATTTAACACAACCAGGCAGCTTAAATCTCTCACTACAAAACATCCAAACATTAAATACCTTTAAAACACCACAAAACCCCTGACAAAATTACCCTCAGTCGAAAATAATCCACACCAAATTGGCGACCACAGTGGGAGGAGAAGGTTCCTGAATTTAGCATTCGAAACCATCAAGAAAAGTCAGTTCGGATGAATCCGGACGAGCAAGCGGTACCACCAACTTTGGCAGAAGTGGTGGGAGAAAATGATGAATACACGATTGAAGAGCGAGATAGATTGAAAGCTGAGATAGAAGCCCTGAGGGCTGCTAAAAGGGTGGAGATCGGCTTAAAAGAAAAGTCAAAAGTGTCAGCCGTTCACCACACTAACAATCCAAGGGAGCATGACCCATCAGCAAAAACCCATGTAAGTACGAAAAAGACTCATGCTAGCTGAAAGAAGTCGCACCGGTCTAAACCAGTGGAAAGCTCAGATTCAGAATCTTCTAGTAGCTCCTCGAACGAAGATGGAGTTGAGGAGTCCCTGTCATCCAGCAGCGATGAAGGCCATTCTAAAAAGAAGCAGAAGTTGGTCAAAAAGTATTCAAGAAAAAGGGACAAGCATAGAAGGTTGAAAAGGCATCTAGGAAAAGGGTCATCTCATGGTCACAACCATGTCCGGAGACATGTAGACCGATTGTTGATGGATCCTTTCGCCTTTCATGATGAACCGGGTATCTTTGCAACTCCCAATGAAGATACTGTGTTTAGTCGTGGCCGGAATTGGAGACAATCTCCATTGTTTTCCAAGATACTGTCTGGAAACCTTCCTAAGAGGTTTGACAGCACAAAGATGGGAAAATACGATGGGAGTAAATATCCAGAAAATCATATGGAGCAATTCAAAAAATTTATGATGAATTTTGACGATGATGATAAGTTGCTTTGTAGAGTGTTCTCCCAGTCTTTTATGTGAAGTGCTCTAAAGTGGTACAATAGTCTGTCACAAGGCTGCATCCGAAATTTTGATACTTTTTAGGTGGCCATCTGGAGGCAGTTCGTTAGAAGTAAGGAAGTGAAGGGCAATGGAGACACTATTATCCATTGTGCCCAAGAACCAAATGAATCCTTGAAAGAATATATAATTCATTTTGTGAATACCAAGAATGGATTAGCTGATTGCTTTGAACAAGTAGCAATAGCTTCTCTAAGCCAGGGTTTGAACCCTGGTAATTTGGCTGATTCAGTAACCAGAAAGAAGGCCATGACGTGGAGCGGTTTACTGAATCAGGTGGGGAAACAGATCAATGTAGATGAAACAAAAAATACCAGGGTGCATAGGCAGGTGAGATCGGTCCCAGCTGCACCAAACCAAAATCAGAATCAGTCCGGGTATAAGGCTAAAGAAGCCGGACAGGGTCCCAACAGGGCCAGGGCCTAATCCCACCTAGCACCAACTCAGAGTCAACAATCCAGAAATAAGCGAGGGCCTTGGGTTCAACCGGAGTGGTTTGCCAAGTTAAAAGAGAATATGGCAACCATCTATGACAAAAGAAAAGACGAAGTGCACTTCAGGAAGCCAGCTGCGCTTCAATCTCCCATGGAAAGTCGTAATAATTGTTTCTGCCAATATCATAAAGATATTAGTCATAACACAGAAGATTGCATCGCTTTGAAGCAAGAGGTGTAAAATTTGATTGAAAGAGGAAAGTTGGGTGCTTATGTTAAAAAAAGAAGTGGAAATAGGCCTGATAATGCTTATCGGACTGACCCAAACAATGCAGGGACATCGGCTCCGGATGGGGCTATGGTGATAATTGAAAGATTTGATGTGGAGTCAGAGTATTTGGATCCTGATCCAACCCGAAATAAGGTGGGTGTTATCACATATCACAACAAGACGGTGTCCGGACTCATCAGTTTTTTTTTGAGTCACTTACAATATTTGGGGGAGACACCATGACTGCACCGACTGCTTTTTCGAGAAAGAGGCATGTTCATACCCTGGCCACTCAACTGGAAGGAGACATGACTTCCTATCAATCGCAAATTCCTTTAACCATCATTTTTTTCAACGAAGATGATTTGAGGGACATAGCTGGTCCCCATGAAGATGTTGTGGTAA
Organism: Limnanthes douglasii subsp. nivea; assembly: GCA_036936605.1. Taxonomy (NCBI): domain Eukaryota; kingdom Viridiplantae; phylum Streptophyta; class Magnoliopsida; order Brassicales; family Limnanthaceae; genus Limnanthes; species Limnanthes douglasii. The sequence goes on along the minus strand of JAUPFV010000004.1, from coordinate 155,148,977 downwards.
TAGGAGCATCCATTGGGGGTAATGACATTAGACAGATTTTGGTGGACACCGACAGTTCAGCCAATATCCTCTTTTTGACTTCCTATAAACAAATGAAAAATCCAGCAGTGATTCAGCGTTCGAACAGGTCAATTGTGGGTTTCACTGGAAGCTCAGCGGACGTGATCGGGGAGTTTGAGGAGGAGGTTTTGTTGGGCAAGGGTCCTTTTAAGAAAATGGTCAGAGTACTTTTTATTGTGGTAGATTATCCCACATGCTATAATGCCATTTTGGGAAGATCTTGGCTTTCCAGGATGCATGTTGTGGCCTTGATAGTCCACCAATGTTTAAAATACGCTGTGCAAGGACAAGTGGGAGTTGTCTGAAGTAGTCAAAATATAGCAAGGGAGTGTTATGCAACAGCACTGGCCCTTCGAACTTTATGGGCAGTTTAGATCAGTGAGGATTAGCAATTGGAGGGGACCTATGGGGGAGAGGGTGAAATTGATGACCCTAGAGAGACCCCTGGTGTTTTAATACCAATTGAAGAGGTTGAAACTCACTCTCTGGCCGGAGGAAGAAATGTCAAGATCGGATCTAAGATGACATCGGAACTGAAGAGTAAAATGCTGTCTTTTTTGACACACCATCAACATGTTTTTGCTTGGTGCAATGCTGATGTAACCGGAGTGCCAGTAGATATTATATCACACCAATTATCCATCCGAAGAGATATAGCACCTATTGTACAAAAGAGGAGAGCTTTTTCTAAGGAGAAAGCTGATGTCATAGTTCAAGAGGTTGACCGGCTTACTAAGATGGGGCACATAAAGGAATCTCAGTACCCTTTATGGACAGCCAATCCGGTATTAGTAAAAAGAAAAATGGGAAGTGGCGAATGTGCATTGACTTTACAGATCTTAATAGGGCTTGCCCCAAAGACATATATCCGGTCCCTCGGATCGATCAGCTAGTAGACTGCACATATGGGAACAAGTTGTTGTCCTTTATGGATGCCTTCTCCGGGTATAATCAGATTCAAGTAGATCCAAAGGATCAAGAACACACTACTTTTGTTACTGATAGGGGCCTTTATTGTTATAAGGTGATGCCTTTTGGGGTAAAAAATGCTGGAGCTACTTATCAGAGGTTGGTGAACAAAGCTTTTGCTAATCAGATTGGAAGAAACATGGAAGTCTACATTGATGACATGATGGTAAAGAGTGTGGAAGAAGAACTACACTTGGAAGATCTGCAAGAAACTTTTGCCAACTTGGTAAAAGTAAATTTAAAGTTGAATCCAAAGAAGTGTGTTTTCGGAGTGCAGTCCGGAATTTTTTTGGGGTATGTGATAAGTGAGAAAGGGATACAGCCTGATCCAGACCAGCTTAGTGCTTTATTGCAGATGGAGCCTCCTCGGAATATTAAAGAAGTACAAAGGTTAACAGGGAGGTTAGCTGCTCCAAACCGTTTTATCTCAAGGTCTTTGGATAGGTGTGCCCCGTTTTTTCAAACCTTAAAAGGTGCAAAAGAATTTAACTGGTCTCCACAGTGCAACCAGGATTTCGATGAGATTAAAAGACACTTATCCTCTCCTATACCTAGATAATTATCCTCGTCCGGTGTATTACATCAGCAAAAGTTTAATAGATGCTGAGAAGAGGTATTTAAAACTTGAAAAATTAGCACTGGATTTAGTAATTGCTGCTAGGAAAATGAGACCCTACTTTCAGTCTCATTCCATCATTGTCCGAACGTCTTTTCCATTTAAAAAATTTCTTCAGAAGGCAGACGTGTCAAGTAGAATGACCAAATGGTCAGTGGAGTTGGGAGACTATGATATTGATTTTTCCCGTCGGAGTGCAGTCAAGGCTCAATCTGTTGCTGATTTCCTAGTTGAATTCCATCCGGACAGAGACACTAAGCAAGCAACTGGGGAAAAGATTAAGAAAGTATGGGTTTTCCGGACTGATGGTGGATCAAGTACCATGAGTTATGGTGCTAAAATATTTTTAACCTCTCTGTACGGCGACAAAATGTACCAGGCTATATGTTTTGCTTTCAGGGCCACCAGTAATGAGTCAGAGTATGAAGCTGCTATAGCTGGTTTGAAATTAGCCTTTCTGTGTGGGGCTAAAAGAGTCAGGTTAATGAGTGATTCTCAGCTTCTTATCCATCATACCCAAGGTCAATCTGAGGCAAAGAAGGAGCAGTTAATTAAATACTTGTTCATCTTTAAAGAAGTGGAAGTCAACTTAAAAAATGTTAGCTATGAGCACATACCCAGATCGGAGAACACACTAGCAGACTCCTTGGCAACCATAGCATATTCGGAGTCCTACCCATGGATTCACGTGCAAGAATACCCATCCATTCAAATCAATCATAACAAGGAAGCGGAAGAAAGTTTAAACATACAAGTGAGTCAACCTCAAGACTAGAGGTATCCTCTTTTTCAATATATCTCAGATGGCATCTTGCCACCGGAAAAAATAGCAGCAAGGAAAGTAAAGTATAAGGCTCGTGGATTTGTAATCCTAAGAGACGTTCTTTACAAGAAGTCTTTTAGTAAACCTCTCTTGCGATGTTTGGGGATTGAAGAGTCCCATATAGTGATATCCGAACTACATGATGGCGAGGGATCAACACACTGTGATTATAGAGCTTTAACTAGAAGAGTCTTGTTGGCCGGATACTACTGGCTCTCTATAATGGAATATGCCAAGGAATTGGTAAAGAAGTGTGATCCATGCCAAAGATACGGTAATGAAATTCACATCCCAGCTATCCCTTTAGAGTCAATTTTTGAGCCAATACCTTTTGCTCGTTGGGGGCTGGATCTAGTGGGACCTCTACCTATGGCATCCAGGGGGTGCAATAGTTGCCATCGATTGTTTTTCAAAGTGGATAGAAGCAGCCCCATTGGCAGGAACTACTTCAAAAGCTGTTATAAAGTTTATCTTATCTAATATCTACTGAAGATTTGGGGTTCCACAAAAGATAACCACAGACAATGGGCCAAAATTTGATAATAAGGATATGGAGAGCTTCTGTGCCTCTAGAGGCATTCAACATTGTTTTTCTTCTTCTTTCCACCCACATGAAAATGGTCAGATTGAAGTGGCGAACATGACCATCCTGTCCGGGTCTTAAAAAGAATTTAGAAGGGGCTGCTAGAAAGTGGCCAAGTTATCTACAAGAAGTACTATGGGCCTACCGGACTACTCCTGGGGCTGCTACACTGGAATCCCTGTTTGCCTTGGTATATGGTATGGACACAATAGCTCCTATAGAAGAAACTCTTCCTTCATTCAGAGTCCATAATTTTTCCGAACAGGCTAATGAAACGGCAATCAGAAGTCAACTAGACTTGATAGAAGAAAAAAGAGTTAAGGCTTATCTCAGAGCCACACACTATCAGGGTTTGATGAGAAGCAGGTTTGCTTCCAGAGTCAGAAAGAGGGATTTGAAACCAGGGGATAAAGTGTTGAGAAAAGTCTTCCTACATACTAAGGAGAAACAGTTCGGCAAGCTAGCTCCAACTTGGGAAGGACCCTATGTGGTCAGTGAAAAGCTTAAGCTTGGGACATACAGGCTTCAAGATAAAGATGGAAGGATCTTGAATCACCCCTGGAGCATTGAACACCTCCGGTTGTATCTAGAATGAAAGATATGTAAATATTTACTTGTTTCAAGTCCATGTAAATATTAGGGGGCATACTCTTTCCTACTTTTGTGGCGCGGGGAGGTTTTAATGAGGTGTCCGGGCTTTTTAATAAAATTCGATGCCTTCGTAAAAAATTCATAGTGTTTCGGTTGATAGTTTCTTTGAAACTTTTTAAAGTATCACTGGCAGACCTGATTGAATTGGTATAATGATGACCATTTAAACATTTATCATCAGAGAATTTAAACACTCTCACTTTAAAATACTTGTAAAATAACTAAGGGCTATTTAAACATTAGCCATAAAAATTGGGTAACTATAAGACAATGCAAGAATTGTGTAAAATAAAAATTTCCCGGCTAACACCGAGGAGTGATATTAAAATATGTAAAGTTCCTTGGCCATCCAAGGACTTTGAAGTTTTAAAAGAAAAAATTTATTCGGACAAGAGCCTGACACGGTTACAAAAATTCCTTGGACATCTAAGGACTTTAGTCTAACACAAAAATTAAAGGAAAATAAAAAGATAGTTAAAATTTTAAGGTTGAGCTTCCTTAGATGGTCCAGCCTCATCTGGTTTCTTCTTGGAGTCCTTGGGTTCCTTGTTAAGGCTCTCTCCGGTCCTCTCGTCTTCATCAGTAGTATCATCCCAACCACTGGAGTATCAGTGCTTATCACCATCAGCCATAGTATGGTGAGAAAGGTTTTCGTATTGCACAAATCGCCATAAATCTCCTAGTGTCCTCTTCGGAAATTTTCAATGAAAGAGCAAGACCATATCTGATTTGACTTCAGCATACCTTTCCTTTTGGGAATCTATCACCTTGTTGGTGTATGCATCAATTCTGGCTTGGATTTTCTTCTCATGCTCCTTTATCAAATCATCTTTCTCCTTGTTAACCTTAGACACAACATCTTCGAGCGAAATTTTGTCATTGGTTAGGGCTTGAATGACATTGTCTTTGGCCTTCACCTCCTCTTTTGAAGTGGAAAGATCCTTTTGCCAAGCCTAGACACTTGGATTGGAGTTCTTTGTTAACTTCCTCCGAAGTGGCCAGCTTGGTGGCCAAGTCCTCTTTCCCCTTCTTCAACTCCTCGATCTCTCTCCTTAATGCCTCAACATTCTGGTTGGCGTTAAGGAGGTCATTAGACAAGCTCTCTTTATCCGCAATGAGTGTGTTGATGAGCGTGGGTTGACTTCGTACTTGTCTCTCCAAGTTGAGCACCAGTTGAATATTGCTCAACAAGGAGTGGGTCACCATGTCCTTCTCCCCTGAAACAGAAGAAGACTTACCATTGAAAGTAACAATGTTCGAAGAGCTTGGAGGGAGGTAAGGGCCAACAAAGTCTTCCTTCTCGAGGTTTTCAAATTAAAGGCCAATCCCTTGAAGGCCACTAATGTCTACTCCATCAATGTTAATATCCCCTCTGGTACCCTCTCCGGTGTGAAAGTCGTTTGGGATTTGCTCTGCCTGTGTTAGGTATGTTGGGTCGACCGGAGGAAGAGACTCCAGAGGCCGGAGAGCTACTTCATCCTCCTTGGAGATTTTCCTCTTCTTGGCTTTCCTATCTCCACCATCTGCTCCCCGTTTTCGGTCTTTTTTGGGAGCCTTTGAAGGTTTTGGAAGTCCGACTGCCTCTTTGGTACTTTCATTTTCCACCACTTGAAGCAGCGCAACATTAATTCCTCCTTGGTCCTGCGCCTCCTGGTTTGCTGGGACAACCTTCTCAACACCATCTTGATTGACCTTAGCCACATCTGGCTTTTTCTTGCCTTTCTTGCCCTTCATTTTACTTGGGGATTTAGCTCTGCCTGGCAAGGCCAGCTTCCCATCCTTCTAATCTGTCCTCTGTAGGATGACACCTGGAGGAGGTGGTGTGGTCAATTCTTCCCAAGACAAATCTCTCCGTCCGGTAGTGTTCCAGAGGTGGGATCTCACCAGGTTGCCGACAGTAAAACAATTGTGGAAGCGATTTCCCCATTTGTCAGCAGCCCAAGCATTCAGCTTGGCACAAGTTGTCTACCCTTCCTCCAAGTAGTCGGAGAACTCCTTCGGCAGCACTACCCAAAGAAAAAGAAGAACATTTGAGTAAACAATTTTTTTATAAGGAAAGAAAAACAAACATGATGAAATATTTACCCGTGCTTTTCCATCTGCTGGTAAGCATGCTTGGGTTGTCACCAGCTTTAATCTTCTTCCCATTTTCCCAAGCTCCACTAATGAACAAGAATTGGGTCTTCCAATTCTTCTCCGATTCAAGCAGATCATCCACCACTTTATAATTGTCACCCATATTGAAATGGTAGAAGGGAATGATGTGATTCTTGCAAAGGCTGGCCACAACAACAAATTGCTCCATCGGAAGCGGGATTCCGGAGATCCTAGAGGCCATGATGCAGGCCATGAGAGTGTACCAAGCATTGGGACTCAATTGGCTTGGGAAAAGCTTTATCAGATGGAAATATCTGACGATCTCTGGGTCCAAGGGAAATCTAAGCCCCCAGTTAAACAATTCTGTGTAAAAAACTACCTCACTCAGCTTGCAGTCCATTGGCGTCTCCGGATCAACCGGTATCCTCACTTTAACAGATTCTGGGATCCCCCACTTCGTCCGGATCCGGCCTAATTCAGCAGTATGAATGAAGGCGTAGTTGATGTTCTGCCTGACTAGCAGATACTTTATGCTCACCTTGTGGAAGCAAGGTCCCACTCTGCCTCCAAGGGACTCCAGCAGGTCCGGATGTGTTAGTCACACCTTCTCTTTACCCTTGCTCTTCTTGACAATGGCAGCCTCCCCCGTCTGCCCGGAGACATCAGTCTCAAAAGGGGATTTTTCAACACTGTCCTCCATCACATCTTCCATTACCATGGAAGGATTGTTAGTTGTCTTTGGTGCAGGAGTGCTGGTGGTTGGTTCAGTAAGCTGTCCGGATGGCTGAGCATCGCTTTCCCTTTGTGGTCTGGTGTCTGGCTGGGGCTCAGATCCGGAGGGTTCATTTCTAAGGCTTGTTCCAGTAGCCTCCGGACCAGACGGTTTGTCCTTAGGAACTTTGATGGGTGCCTCTGACCCTGTAGTTTTGTCTTTGGCCCTAGACTTAGAGGGCCCTGTTTTCGGAGACTTAGATTGTGGAGCAACAGCATGGCCTTTTACTAAGCGGCTTCTTCGTCGAAGCGTTAGCTTTTCTGGGGAGTTTTCGGCGTCTGATCGCATAGCTATGAACGGAGACGGTCTCTTTGTGCTTGTAACAGCTTTTTCCCGTTCGACAGTGGGCTGTGACTCCTGAACCGATGAGCCTGAGACGATGGGTGAAAGACTTGGTTGAAATAACCTTCTGGGTTTAGAGCTTCTAGCAGAAGATGAACCTCGATCAGGCTCTGAGTTTGGTGTTTCAGACTTGTCGATTGGAGAGACTAGAAGACCTGTAGCAATGAGCCTTTCTCACTCAACTCTTTGTGTTTTTTCTAACTCCGAGAGATTAAGCCACCCACCTTTTACAAGTGTGTTTCTTGCTGTAAACATAAACTTACACCAAGAGGATTTTGAGAAGAGAGATAAAAGCTTTAAAGTAAATGAATGAAAGAGTAACGAAGATGGTAAAACAGTGAAAAATGAGGTAATTTATACTAATGAGACAAAAAGATGCCAAAAAACCCAGGAGAATACGAAAAGACGAAAGTAATGATTGAAGACGGTGCTGACGTCACAAGAATTAAATGAAGAGGTTACTTTTTGGGATTAGTGGGAGCGTCGTTCTAGGAGAAAAACAGCTGGTGAGGCAAATCAGAAGATGACACGTGTCCCATGATCCATGGAAAAACCTTTGAACTTTTGAAGAGTTTTTCAGTCTGGATAAGTCTTTTACTAAATACTAAATCCGTCTGGAAAATGTCACAAGTTCCCAAAGGCGATTTTGTAGGTCTTGCCAAAGGCGTTCGAACAAAACCTAAAAAAGGGGCTACTCATGAGTCCAGAAATTTTCACCACTCATTGTAGAAACCGGACAGGGGCAAATTCAGACAAAAACCACCCACTGAACCATCCGAACTGGACAAAAGCATTAAAAGCTAATCACCTTTTGACTAAGCTAATTGCTAATCTACTTACTAAACTAATGGGTTTTTGAACTCGACCCGGTTTCATAAACTTGAACCGAAAGCCAATGTAGCTCATAATTAAGGGTATAAATCCCCAGCCACTTTCATTAATGAGGGTAATGAACATTTAATACAACCATGCAGCTTAAATCTTTCACTACAAAACACCCAAACATTAAATACCTTTAAAACACCACAAAACTCCTGACAAAATTACCCTCCGTCCAAAATAATCCCCACCAGGAAGCTTTGGAGATAAACCCTTGACAGATGCTGCCAAACGACCGGTTATTCTTTGAATTTTTTCTCTTTGAACTTTAAATTAATCAACCAATTTAAATGAAAATTTATTCTCATAGTTATTTTGAAAGTTAGGATCATCGCCAACCTGGTTCAGAATATTGGTCAAACATCATGAAAGTATTTTGTTTACTTAAATTGTATACATATTGGTAACCTAATTAATCCAAAAAAAAATCTTCGTAATGTTTTCAGTTTAATAAAAATAATAGATATATAGGTTATGGTATTCTTATGCCACATATACTTAACAACTAAGAGTTTGAAGTGTAATACCATATCATTGTTTACTACATGTTGTTTTTAAATTAATTTATCTGACCCATAGCCATGATACCATATGCACTACTATATACCCACTGAGTTTACTCTAGAGTCACATACATTACAACACATGTCTAACAACGTGAACTAGTCTAATCTTGCAACATCTCTAAATTCAGCAACCTCCATCTAGCTCAACAAAAAAAATCTTTCATGTCAAATAAAAAAGATGCTGATAAACTACAAAAACCCCTTCTTAGCACCAAACTCAACAACATGTTCTTCAATGTATAAAAAAAAAAGAATGATACGAAAATGCAGCAAAACAATGTACCATTTGTCTTATGGGATTCATAAGTTAAAAAATTAAACCAACATATAACCACATAAGTAAGCCATAATTCCTGTTGTACCTGCGGTAAACCCAAAGACTCAAACCAATTCGAATTCTCAACTCGGATCTGTAAAACCCATAATGGTTTACCACAAATTATGTCATAATGTCATCACGTATAACTGACAACTTAACAACCACAACTAAGTTATGTTACTGCAAGAGGGTAAAAAATAATAATAACATAACGATGTGAATATATCTAACACCCCTTGGTTTGGCCTCAGTCCTGAGTGCTATTTCTACTTACTTTATTATTTCATAAGTTACATCTTGTCCAATACACTCTATGTTGATAATAGCGACCTTATCAGGACTCTCCCTTAGTTTATTGAGTAAGTTTAAAAAAGATACTGAATGAAATAACTTACATTAGGCAAACGAAGTTGAAGTATGAGGTTCACGTGCCACGACGCGCTAGTAAAAAATGTGATGTAAAATAAGTGTTATTGACACATGTCATCAATTGGAGAGTTCATGCATTCTCGTGTTTCTGACACCAATATGTTGATAGATTTTACCGCTTTGATTGTTGCAAAGCATGTAAGTTTAATTAAAGGGTTAGGCTAAAATGAGACCCATTTTCTTTATAGTGAGACCCGGTTATAGTGAGACCCGGGTTGGTTATAGTGAGACCCCCATTAATTACAAAAATGCCATCCATATAAATAGCTAAAAATCAGATTTCATACTCTTTCTTCTCCCCCGAAACCCTAACTCTCTCTACCTCCAAAAACCCATCTTTTTTCCGTCGATTTTTTTTGAAATCCAACTCCACGAAGCTGTTAAGGTAAGGATTCTATACTTCATGGTGCTTTTTTTTTCCATTTTCCATTGTTTTTTTAGAGATATTTAGAGTTTTGCATTCGGGTAGAAAACTTGGATTTTTATGTATTTGGGGTTGATTTGTTTGATTTTAAGGGCATGTATGTTGTTAGTTAGGAAATTAGGACCGTTTAGGGTGTTGGGTTAGAGATTTAGGGTTGATTTCGGGCAGATCTGGGTAGAGGGGGCTATTTTTGTCGAACAGGTGTTTCCACGCATGTTCGTGCGTGGAAATACTGGATGCACGCACAAAATTGCGTGCATCCGGTATTTCCACGCAAGAACATGCGTGGAAGCACCAAATCCACGCTGCGTGGATTTTGCGAAATCTTCGCAATTTAATTCGTGGATTTGCCTAATCCACGAATTAAATTGCGAATTTTTGCAGAATCCATGACTTTTATTTTTTTTTGAACTTTGAACTCGTCTAATTGTTTGGTTTTGTCTTGTGCAGTATGCCTCCTCGCCCACGTCCTCCCGTTACCGATAGAGACTACGAGACGGATCACGAGACTGAGGAGCTCGCTCGCGGTGAGACTTCTCGGAGCGTCCGGGTCCGTGTGAGAGGGACCTTACAGGTCGTCGAGCGCCCAGTCCAGCGTCGCGTATCTACGGAGCAGCGCTTCCGTAGATACAATGCTCACGTCGTAGACCTATATTCGACGTTTCATTCGTACAGAGAGCACGAGGCTTACAACGTCTTCAAAGGTGATGTAAGTTTTATAGTTTTAATTTACTTTTTAAAGTTATTATTATTATTATTGGTTTGTGTTAGAAATTTTATTAGTTTAGGTTAGAATCAATTTATATGTTACTGCATTGGATTTTATATTGGTTTGTGTTATAAATTTTATTAGTTTAGTTTAGGTTAGGTTAGAATTCATTTATATGTTACAATGACTTTAGCTTATAATTTTTAACACTGTCTAGTGAAATGGTTTGTGTTTTAAATATAATTAGTTTAGGTTAGGTTAGAATTATTTTGTATGTTAGAATGAAATTAGGTTTTAATTTTTAACACTGTCTATTGAAATGGTGAATGAATTTATATGTTACTGCATTGGATTTGGTATTGGTTTGTGTTATAAATTTTATTAGTTTAGGTTACAATGAATTTATATGTTATAATGAATTTAGGTTTTAATTTTTAACACTCACTACTGCATTGTATTTGTTGGTTATTGGTTATTGTTTTATCTTAGTTGTTATACTGCATATATATTGAACATGTTGGTTATTGGATTATGTTAACTTTTAGATTGCATATATGTTTATATATATTGTATGTTTTTAATGCATGCATGCCCGACATTCATTGCGCTGTTATGCGATGTACCACACACATAGTACCTGGGACTTGAAAGCCCGGCAGCAGAAGGTACTCGCGCAGGTCACCTGTTTCTGGCCCTTGGTTGAGGCCTTGGGTAAGTGGTCTACTAATGTCCACTTGATTGAGGGCTTTCTAGAGAGATGGCATCCCGAGACGAACACTTTCCACTTCTCGTTCGGGGAGATGACCGTCACCATGGATGACGTCCACATGATCACGGGGCTCTCAGTTGTCGGTCTCAACTGTGAGATATATGAGTACCCCACTGCTGATGAGCGTACTGCGAGATACGCTCGCTTACTTGGGTGCAGCGCTGCGGAGCTTGAGGCGGAGATAAAGGAGAACAAAGGCGGCGGTAAGAGGCATGTTCGCCTTGCATGGCTGAAGAGGAGATTCTGCACCCATCAGTATTACGATGAGGAGATCACTGTGGCGGATGCCAAACGAGCTACGAGGGGCTATTTGTTGCACTTCTTTGGCTGTACCATTTTGGCCAACAAGTCGGGCAACAACATTAACCTCGACTACTTGCAGTTCATCGACGATTACACTAGCTCCGCGAGGTATAACTGGGGGCAGATAATACTGGCGCAGCTCTACTACCAGCTAGGCAGAGGCTGCCTACACTCTACTTCGGGTATATCTGGTTTTTTTTCCATGTTAGAGACGTGGATTTACGACCATTTCACGTCGTTTGCAGTTCATCAGTACCCGAGGTATAGTATCGCGCATCCTACTATATGCCTCCATGCGCCTGCTAAGTTTCGACAGAGCCAGGAGTCTCGAGACGGTATTAGACTTTGTCTGGATAGCTTCACCGAGCATGATGTAAGTTGTAACCAGTTTCATTTTAATTATCGTATATATAATATAAGTTGGTAATGATAAATGGTATGTTAATATTTTACAAGTATTATTCACGCCGTATGTGGCCATGCGGGATGCTCGAGGTACCGCTGATATAGCTTGGATAGATACGATGCTGAAGGCGGCGGGCATTGTCGAGGCGTACTATCCGCTACGGGTGGCTAGACAGTTCGGTCGCATTCAGCAGGTAATATTTTGTAACTCGAAATATTAGTATTGTTTGTATTGCGCATGTGTGGTACATAGTTTAGATTTTTTTTTTCAAATACAGGTTCCTGGTCCATTGCGTCCTCTTCTTACCGGTTCTACTAGGGTTCGTCGTGCGAACACCCTCTACCTCTGGGATGCATTCAGTTGGGAGAACTGTGAGTCACACTGTATTCACCCGAGTCTGAAGGGTGCAGAGTATATTCCTGGTCAGGAGGATGGTACCACTGTGATCTACTCTTCATGGGTTACGAGGAACTTATGGTACATCATATCTGATCCAGAGGCTCACAGAGATGATGCGGAGATTGGGGTGAACCCTACACCACACACACATGCGACCACACTACACGAGCTGACTTCGCGCATACTGGAGATAGAGGAGTACGACCTTAGCCACCCCGACATTACTGTGGAGGACCTTCGGGAGCCTTTGCAGGAGATATACCGTATATCTCACGAGTACAGAGACTGATTATCATTTATGTTTTTTGTGTTGACAGTTTTAGACTTTATATGTGCTGTTTACTTTTGACCGGATTATTTTTTGTGATGTGGTACTGGTTCGATCTTTAATTATGTGTTATGTTAATTTGTTACATTTTTCTGATATAACTTTCGAATGTTTGTTCAAACTCCAACTTTGAAACTCCAAGTTTAGGGGTAGGTATCAAAAATTAATATTTTTTTTTGGATTTTCGACCTCAAATGTTGTTTAAACCATGTTTTGAAACCGTTGGCACCCATGAAAGTTCCAAAAAAAATTCATAAATGCCCCAAAGCCCTTATTTTATTTCTGGACAGAGCCGTTTTTGGCACACGAAAACGTGTGCATGTACATTTGCACGCGCGTTTTTGCGTGCTCTTGTACATGCACACGTTTTCGTGTGCCAAAAAAGGCCCTGTCCAGAAATAAAATAAGGGCTTTGGGGAATTTATGATTTTTTTTAGAACTTTAATGGTTGCCAATGGTTTCAAAACATGGTTTTAACAACATTTGAGGTTGGAAATCAAAAAAAAAAATAAAATTTGGCCTTCGCCCAAAAATCATGGCCAAAGGGTACCTATTAAGGCTCTGTTTTGGTAAAAAAATCATACAGCCGCTTAAAAAACAATTTTGTTTTGGCACATCTACAAAGCATAAGTAAAAGTCATAATTATTATCAAGCAAAACAACATAATTCTAGTAGTCGGAGGTGGCGAAATGTGTCTCGAAAGGATTAAAAAAAAACAATTAACACAAAATATTACAATACAACAAAGCATTATGCATCCCCGGTCAAATCGTAGCATTCATGATCCCCATCGTTTAATGTTGGAGGTTGTGCTGGTTTAATTTGGTGATACTTGTTGAGACGTGCGCCTACTGGTATGGCCCAATTTGTAACTTCAACGCAAGTGCAGAACGCAAACCACATTGGGTAACGGCCCGTCTAATACAATCTGAAAATTTCAATTATATAGAAACATTAAATACGTCACGGATTATTTGATAAAATGAAAACTAAGTATCAAGAATGTACTAGTTTACTTACTTTCACGAAATGATTACCGTGGACGAAACCAATTCCAACTTCGACAATATGACATGATCTTGGAGGCACACCACGCAAAGGAAGATACGTGTATGATAGTTGGAGAGAGACATGGTATACTATACATTGATACCGGGTGGCTATCACCAACCCATAGTCGGGTAATGTCATCCAGTGCCTAGTTCCGCTCTCGTACATTTTGAAACAATCCAATCTCCGCAATAGATTGTCAACACGTTCTGCACCGTCAAAAAACCCTTTCCCAAAGATCACGTTGACTTGAAAGTTCAAACATCAAATCCCTTCTCACTTCCTCCCATGAGTCCGCATTGCCTTTAATCGTCAAAGCTACTGCCCTAAATCCGCAATTACCGTCCGGAGCAATGTCTTCAACGCTAGCTATGTACTCGTGCAAGTACTCGGGAAAACAACTCCCCTAGGCGCTCAATCCTTTTCCTTTATTCGATTTTCTAGATCGAGTCGCTTTCTCCTTTTTGGGTGGTGCTTTATCTTTGCATTTGCGTACTATAAATGCCTTAACCGCCAACGCGGCCGTGCTACCTATCGTGGCGGGAGTACTACTAGCGCCTACACTAGGGTATTCAAACCCGGATGGGTTCCGCTTAGTTGACTTGTCGACACCGGGTTTTTTCCGACCTTTCGTGACAACCGGTTCCTTAGGTTCCAACACATGGCTTGTAGCGGGATCTAGGATTTGCATCATCCTATTTATGATGTGATCTTGCACTTGTGGACCGTAACCGCGTATGGTACTATCAAGTAAGGATAGCTTTCTTGTAAGCTCATCTTCGGTACCAACGTTTTCCCTAGGCTTGATCGCTAAAGTACTCCAATAAACATCACATTCACTCGTTTGAATCGACCGACCACTCACACGCACAAGGCAAATTGTGTGTTGTCCTAATTACACAACCACACTTTGCGGGAGTGAACCACAAATCCCCGACCTTTCTAATAGTTTCTTCTAATATTTGAATGGACGTACATGAAAGTTTACCTTTGATGTCGCGAAAGATAGCTCCCCTAGATGCTTGTCTAGGACGAAACAACGCATGAACTTTATCCCAAAATTGCTCAAAAGTGCATAGGCTTGTGCCGATTGCCCGTTTTAGACTAGAGTGAGCACTCTCCGCCCTAAACCATAAACTTAGATTAGTTACAAGTCTAACAACTAGTTAAACATAGTAATGTAAAAAATTGATAATATAACTCACCGGTTGCTAGTGTGGTTGCCCAAATGTTTAATCTTGTTAGTGTAGACATTAAGGAATTTTTGTCCGTAAGGGTCTATCCATTGTTTCATCAAGTAGTCGAGAACCTTAGGACAATATACGTAGGCTTTGTGAAGGTCGGTGAGGTTTTTGTTATACTCTTCGATCATCGCCGAATGTTGAACCGCGACATAAAACTCTAAGAACTCCTCCCCCATGTCCGCTTTGGGCAACACTTTCTTAGAGTATGAGCTAATGTTCCTGTTTATATGCCAAGTGCATAACATATGAGTTGCATCCGGGAATACCTCATCGATAGCGTTCATTAAAGCCAACTCCCTATCCGTGACGATAATATTTGGTAATGCGCACATGTTGTTCACCATCACTCTCCTTAGAACGCTCATTGCCCACGTGTAGTTCTCTTCTTTCTCCGAGCTCATAAAAACAAAAGCTATACAAAAGGTCTTTTTCGTCGAAGTTTGGCCAACTATTTCTAGCAAAGGAAGTTTATACCTTGTAGTCTTGTACGTGTTATCCATTATAAGCACTTGAGGAAAAGTGCGCAACAAATCGATGCTCGTGGGATGTGTGAAAAACAATTCTAGGATTTCGTCGGTTTCTTTGTTTGTGCGCTCCCAAACATAGTACTCGTGCTCCTTTAACTTACCAAACAAGTATTTCATTTGGGATTTGCCCGCTTTATCAACCAATTGGTGCTTGTGCCGCATGTTGTAGATGGTACGCATACTAGATACATTTTCCGGATCTCTTAACTTCAATCCACGGTATATATCTCTTGGTCGAGAACCGATTGTTGTGAGTTTACGAACATACTCCTCCTCTTCCGCCTTTAACCTCGCGGCCCGTGAATGACCATCCAAATGCAAGAAGGGTTGGTGGTTGTGTTTTCCAATTATAACTACCAATTTCCAATAGTCGGGTGCTTCTAACACCGGATTGCCCCTAAGCATGAACGGACATCCGCATTTTTTGGATGAACAATCTCGTCGTTTCTTCACAATCATTGGTTTAGACCTCGGCTTGTAAACACCGTGCCTCTCGCACTTAAAATATAAATGCGGTGTTTTACCGTTTTTACTACCATCGTCATCTTTATCTACCACGACAATAAATCCTATACTCTTGCTCTCTTTGTCAACCCATTCGATCAATTCCGCCTTGGTTAAGAATTTATCCGTCGTAAATATTTGACTATAATCCGCCATGTGACATGGTGCTTCGGACGCTTCCTACACAAACAAAAACATATATTTACAAGTCAAATAATAAAGACAAACCCCATATTTAACAAAAAAGGCATGTAAAACCAAGACAAACCCAATATTCAACCAAAAAAGCATGTAAAACCAAGACAAACCCAATATTCAACCGAAAAGGCATGTAAAACCATGGTTGCCAAATATTTGCATTAAAATGCAAAGATTTTGCCACATCTTCGCATAAACATGCGAAGATTTTGTCAAATCTTCGCACAATCATACGAAGATTTGTCATCTTCCACGCGTGTTCTTGCGTGGAAGTGTACAGTTGAAGGCACGAAAATGCAAATTTCTGTTCTGTCCATAAAAAAACGTGATTTTTACCTCAGCTACGCTCTCCATGTGATCAGTAAGCGGCTCCTCGTCCTCCGAAAGGAAATCATCAGCGTTGCAGCTCCAATTGTCATTTAAGTCGCTTAAATCCATGCTCGGAGTAATTGGGTTTAACTTTAGATAATTAATGTGTATTAAATATTGTGTGGGAGTTTGCAGAATTTAATGTTTGTGGGTGTTTTTTTGAATTTTGGAGAGAGAAGTAGTAGGAAAGAGAGGAGGAAAAGAGAGAGAATGAGTTGGTGGGAAAATTATTGTTTTTATATGTGGGGGCAATTTGATAATTTCACATTTGCAGATTTTTTTTGGAAATGGGGTCTCACTATAAAGATTTTGGGTCTCATTTTAGCCTAGCCCTTAATTAAATTCAAGAACAATCAGTCCCATCACACATGGGGATATTCATTCTACAAATTAAAACAACTAAAAATTGAATCATAATCGATATTTTAGAAATTCCATTGCGATTGCAAAAGAGAGAAAACTTCCCTTCTGTAGTAGAATACAAACGTGAATCGTCACCGAAGATTTCTTCTGTAATATAGATATGTATATTATGTTCCTTTCTATTTATGCATCCTTTGTAGAAATGTCAGGGGCGCAATTGGGGTTTACCCTAAAACTAGGGTAAATAACTTCAACATTGGTTGGTTGCCTGAATAATTCCCTGCCGGTAATTCTGCATGAGGAAAACTGATTAGGTTAATAACTTGATTTTATAGATTCTTTTGGATCATTTAATTCATTCAGTCGATGGTACGAAAAAAATTATGAAGAAGAAAAAAATATACCATATTATTGGTAGCGAGGGTACAAAATCCGAATTCAAAAGTACTTCATTTCTAGATGAGTATTTTAAGAATGTGACACCCAAATACGAGTACTTAACGGAGGAGGAGCTTCTTGAATTTAGGGTTATGTACGTTTATCCTGAAGACATTACAGTTAGGGCTCCCTCTTTTGGCGATTAACCATACGAAATCCAAGAGAATGAAACTTGTCTATACACCACTAGTTTTAATTGCCTCTATCGTCCTTTATTCGCGAATTCGTTAGCTTCATAAATATATGTCCTACGCAGTTAACAACCAACATCTAGAGGGTGTTATTAAGCGTAGTACTTAGTTCGAAGGTGCTGGACATCCTTGCTTGCCTTGCTGATTTTTCTAGCAAGTAGTTGTTGTTTAGAAGGCCAATCCTCCTTTGTTTACCTACAACTGTCTAGGGTGAGAAGACTAGTAGAATTACCTATACCTAATAAAAATTGGAAACATACTTCCGTGTATGTGTCAGGAAATTGGGAGCACAAAAGTGCTATTATGAATATATATCTAGAGAGGTGGTGGAGAGCTAAATGTAAAGTTTGAATGTTGTGTAGCTAGTAGAATTGTACTTACGTAATGATATGTAGATGAATTGATTTATGTTCTTGCAGGTGAATGAAAAAACCAAGAGTGATGGAGGATAAGGCTACTAGAAGGTGCAGTGAACTCTTTGTTGAAGTTATCCGTAGTCGTAAACGCAACATGGGGCTTGGAGCCTTCTCACTTATTTACACGTATAAAATATCTGAAATCTTGCTTGTGATATATTCTCGAGTTTAATATTTAAGAAGACGGTGAGGTGAAAATGGCTGGTAGTAGGGAGAAAATGACGATAGATAGGTTGTGGTCGCTAACGGAGAAAAGATATCACGAGCAGAATAACGCCGACGTTGGATTGTTGGTGCCTCAAATTCGCAAGGTAAATGAGGTAGATGAATCGTTACCTTTCCAAGAATAGGGTGTTACTGAAGGATTAACGTTGATTATTCATGGTGGGGAAAATGATAGTCAATAAAATGACGATCAAGTATAGACTAGAGAGAAGGTTGGGAAGGATAATATGAATGAGGGAGGTTTGTACCCCCATGATGATGATGATGCTTAGAAGGAGTGCCCTCATCTTAAAATGAATCTTGTTTTATTGAATGTGATACCCTTATCGCAATGCAAACTAGCCCTAATGGACAAATAAAGTGATGGTGGTGGAGATGATGGTAGAGGTTTGGTGAAGAATGATGAAAAGGCCTTGACCTTGGCACCAGTAGTTGTGAAGTAGATCGACAAGGCGCCCGAGGTAATTGTGATTCGATAATCAAAAGATGAGATAGAGCAGAAAAAAAGTAAAATAGGAGCGATGATGTTTCTAGGAAGAAGAAGGTACTATCAGATGGTTTAGCGCAGCGTATGCAGAAGTTTGTGAATGTCGTAGTGTCGGGGTCAACCTTTGTGAATGTTGTGATGCTAGACCGTGTGCTAATCATGATTCAAAGTAAGGAAGTTTCTCGTCGTTCTAAAGTAAAAGAGGAGTTCCCTCTCTCGAAAGTGGTCATCCATCGCCTATCACAACTTATGATGGAGCAATTGAAGCATTGCCCAAAATTATCATTCTATGACACTATGCGTATGAGTAAAATTATTCAACGCCAACTAGAGCTTTCTATTAAGGTAATGGTTAGAATTTTATACGTACATATTAGTTCGAAATCTGTGATCGGGAGATAACTTTTTCTTTGTGTGCAAATGTATCATAACTTTGTTGCGTTGGCCTAACAACGCATGTCACCGGTCGATTGCTCAATAATGGAGAAATGAAAGCCAGATCCCCTATTCTTTGAATCACTGCGGGGTTTGATAACGGAATTAGCTCGGTTAAAAAATGCATACGGTTCGGTGAAGACTCGTCATGATAAGGGTTCAAAAGAGAGTGTGGATCTTAAAAAAGAACTCCTTTCGGTTGTCGATGAACGAGATTCGTGTCATAAGAAATATAAAATTAGTCAGTGGAATTGCCCTGTTATCCTCTCAAAATAATGACTTGGTGAAGCATGACGATTTATTGAAGTCTTAGAGTGCTGGGTTGCTATTGCAAAATGTGGAAAAAGCCAAAAGAGTAGAGGATCATACTGATAAGATAGCGGAGCTGACCTTATAGGCTGCTAATATGAAGGTATCTTTAGGGGAGGTAAAAGCCAAGAAAGACCGACCATGGCAGAGCTGCTGGAAAATGCCGATCAAGAGTGGAAAGAATGAGAACAACAAGTTATGGAGGTCGGAATGAGGATGATACAAAAAGACAAGCGAGTGATTAGAGAGAAGTTGGTAGCGCTGAATCCTGGCATGTCATTGAGTCTTACAACTAGTTTGCACCTCAAAAGGAGAATTTAGACTTGGAGAATGTAGATTCATCGATCCAGAAGGCATGGGTGGATGCTGTTACTGTAGGTTTTGGAGCGGAGATGGTCACTTTGGCTCAGGTATCAGCTGAGGCCAATGCTGCCCTTGGTATAGTGGAAGTTGGATCCACCTCGGTGATTCCTCAGGTGTAGCATATATAAAAATTTAATCTAGTTTTAAATGTATTTTATTGGATCCGTAAACATTGTCATTAGTTGTTTACTTATATGACTTGTATTATTTATCTGTTATTGACTTATCTTAAATGAAGATGGATGTGCTTGTTAAAATTTTGTTGTGTCCTAGCGTTTTCTTATAAGATCAAGCTCAGTATGGCCCATCGCGTAGCCAGAAAAATAGGGCACACCCCTCGAATGATTCACGGGAGTGAACGATTTGGCTTCTTGCGTAACCTTGTGAGCTTGAAGTAATTCACATATTAATATCGGTACAAGGTATTGGGCACAGTCCGGCCCGTTACATAGCCTCAATGGGCGTGGCTAATTATCCTGTTCGTATGATTAGACTTATTTAGTCTGGGCACAGTATGGCCCCTTGTGTATCCCGTAGACGTGGTCAGTGACCCGTTCACATAATTGTAAGGATGAAGAGAAGTATATAACAAACACATCTTTTGGCGAAAGCGATAAAATTTCATTATAATAAAAAGAGTTTGATGCCTCAATTAGAAACCCCTCTGCGTTATCAAAAGGGAAAACAAGTGCATCAGTTCATTATATAGCTTGGTGATACAATTTCAAGTGACTAATATCCCAAGGATGTTTAACGACGTTTCCATCTTTGTCGACGAGACAATAGGCTCGATGATGCCCTTTGGAGAGGATGATGTAAGGACCCTCCCAGTTAGGGCCTAACTTTCTAATGGTTTTGTCCCTCGATCCATGAAATAGATATTTCATAACGAGATCACCAGTTTTAAAAGTACGTGGTCACAACCTCGAGTTAAATCATCCCCTCGTAAAGACATTGTAATGCTAATAGTCCGGTCATCGATGTTAGAAGTCTCACAGTAGTTAGTGATTTTGTGGCTTGGATTAATGACCTATATTGGTACCATAACATCTATTCTATAGATGAGTGCAAGAGTGTTTCACTTGTTGCTGAGCGCGACGTGGTGCGGTAAGCCCAAAATACTTATGAGAGTTTATTAGACCACTTCTCTTTTTCCCCTTCCAAATTCTTCATGATACTATCTAATATTGTTTGATTGGTGACTTAAACTTTTCCATTTCCCTGAGTGTAGTAAGGGGTGGGAAAAGGTTGTTTGAAATTGGGGTTCCTTGTCCGTCATCAGCACTCGAGGTATACAGAACCGGGGAAATATTTGATAATGCACGAAATCAAAAATCTTATGAGCCCTCATATGAGACAGAGCCTTGGCCTCAACCTACTTAGTAAAATAATCAATGGCTACCACTAAGAATTGACGTTTTCTTGTAGCCATCGGCAGGGATCGAACCATCGATACCCCACTTATTGAAAGGGAATGAGATCAGATTAGAACGCAATGGTTCGCTTGGTAGATGATATATATTGGCGAACTGCTGGCAGGAATGGAATTGTTGGATGATGCACTTTGCATTTGAGGGCAGCTCGGGCTAGTAGTAACCAGCAAGAAGAAAACGTTTGATAATGCTTCGATGCACTATGCATATCGAGAACTCAGGTAGCTTCTTATTGACATAAACAACGCAGTAGCGGTCATGTTGCACTTTTTCAATGGAGAATATTATCTAGGATGCAATATTTAGCAGCACAGATTTGTAATGCTCTAACCGTCGCTTTGTCAAAGGGGAGGGTACCGTCACCTAAATATAATAAGTAAGGTTGTCTCCAATTGGAAGCATTTTTGATGGAGCATATGTTATTTTGGGATGTAGATACCTTGGTGGTTGGGTCGTCCTGCATTATTACCAATGGATGTTCCTTTGAGGTTGCGGCCTTAGCTAATGCATCGACTACAGAGTTATCAAGGCGGGGAAACCTACTCGTAATTAACCAGTTGAAACTTAGATTTGTATTCCTTTAAAGCAACTAGATAGCTGCAGATTCTATCTTTTCTAGCATCGTAGGTAACCTTGGCTTGATTGCAGACCAATTGTGAATCAAATTTAATTCGGAGTACATTGGATCCACATATATGGGCTAACCTCATTCCCTCAATGACCACCTCGTATTCCGCCACGTTGTTGGTGACCGGAAAGCTAAAACATATGGTTTTCAGATTTTTTTCCTTTGTATATAGCTTCATAACTATACCAAAACACCACCTGATGTACTTGGTGATCTATCTACTTCTAGTACCCACTCTAGTGTTGGGGCCTCCGACAAAGGTTCGATCGCTTCTAGTTCATGGTGAGGCGCGGAAAATTCTATGATGAAGTCATAAACAGATTGTCCCTTGATTTCCGTTCGTGGATTGAGTTTGTTGTGTTATTCTCCTAACTCGATGGACCATTTGGTAAGATAGTCGGAACAATCGGGCTTCTATATAATAAGGGCCTGAAAATAAGGGCGCATTTTGTGAGCAACAACGACAAGTCCTAAGGCTAGCTTCTCCAGGTTATGGTAGCGAGTTTCAGCATCTACCAAAGTTTTACTCGTATAATACACCGGGCGATGTATGCCCTCAGGCTCTCTGACGAGCACCGAACTAAATGCAAAAGAAGAAACAAATAGATAGAGGTACAAAAGTTCACCCATTGTAGGTGCAAAGAGGATTCTTGGCGATGTGTGATAAGTCTTTAGTGCGACGAAGGCTACTTCACGGTCTATATTCCAGTCGAATTTTTCAGCTTCCAGGAGTGCTTTGAAAAAGATGCCCGATTAAGAATTGGACCTTTTTATATTCTTTTGTGGCTCCATCTGTATTACTTTCCTTAACTGCACGAGATCTACTTCAATTCCTTTTTTGCTGATGACGTACCTTAAAATATTTCTACTATGTTAACTGGTGATAATATTACTCAACACTTCCAGCTGTTGCTCAACTATATTGGTCTTGACAATCATATCCTCAATGTATGCCTCCATATAGTGCCCTAACTGATCTTTGGAAATTTGGTTGATCAGATATTGGGATGTAGAGCTAGTGTTTATTAAGTTGATTGAAATTACTCTAGAACATTATAGCCCCCTTCTCGATTTGAAATGTGGTGTGCTCCTCATCCTTCGAGTGCATAAGGATTTGATTATATCCTGAATATGCATCCATGAATGACATAAATTCACACCCCGAGGTAAAATCCACTAGATGATCAGTACGAGGTAATGGGAAGACATATTTTGGGCATGACTGATTGAGATCGGTAAAGTCAATGCACATATGACACTGTCCCCCCTTCTTCTTAACCGACATTGGGTTTGCAACCCAGATGGGGTACCGGGCACGACGTATGTGCCCGAGCCTTGATAACTTATCGACCTTATTGCTGATGGCCTCCTACTTTTCTATGGAAATGATCGACACTTTTGTCGAACAGGCTTGGCAAATCTATCTATTTCTAATTCATGACATATTACCGAGGGGTTTACCCGTGATACATCATTTGCAACCCATGAAATATCCAAATTTTGTTGTAACGAATTAATCGAAGAACTTTTAAAAATGGAATCTAAACTTTTCCTTATGCGTAATACGCGCCCTCGGCCACCAACTCATCATTTGCATCCTTGAAATTATCATCCGGTCATTCATTTTCCCTAGGATCATCCATTATGTCAGGTGAGGGGAGGTATATTGTTTGGTTGAGTCGGCTCTCCCTAGCCAGTTAATTAGTATTGCATCAGTTTTGTGGGATCAACTGCCACTGAGTAACGAGTCATGGAAGTTCTCTGGCTTCCGTTTATAATTCCCACTGAATTGCCTACCGGGTACTTGATACATTGGTGGAAATTTCAAGGAGTAGCTTCCATTCGATGCAGCCATGGTTGGCCAATTATGTCATTATATGAGCTTGGGGCATCAGAAATTATAAAAAGTGTTTTGACTTTGCTCGTTGTAGCTCTGTGTCCAACCTATACCATGAGCTCGACCTCACCAACACATTATGATGTTTGGCCTTCATGCATTCAATCGTAACTTCATTTAAGGATGATATTAGATACGGTGGTACTTCCAAAATTTGATCATAATTTTCTTTAAAGATAAATTAATTGAACTACACCCATTGACTAAACCATAGTCATCATAACTCCTTGTATTTCTAGGTTGATAGTTAGGGAATCTTTGTAGGGAGTGATGATCTCTCGTAAATTGTTAATATTGAACATGAGGTCGGCTACTGGTTCTCGATACGTACTGTAGGGAAATCCCTCCGCTACATGTATCTCCTGATCAAACTTCATCCGTTTTTTGGACTGCTGATCACCAAATGTCATAAATCCTCCTCCGGAAATTGTTAAAATCTATTATTGTCTTCCTTTATCGACCATTTTGTCCTCCTAATGGAATTCATCATTGGTCTGGCGAGGCTCATCTCTCTTGTCACTTTGGCAATGTTGCTTTTGTTGCTTAACAAATTAGATGAGCTCGCCACTATCCACTAGCCTCTGGATCTCCTCTTTCAGTTTCCAGCATTCATCTGTCGGATGACCATGGTCATTGTGGTAGGAGCAGAAGTGCTTACTCGATCATTTTTGTTGGGAGCGCTCATAATAAAAGAGGGTTCATATCGCATCATATCGTTAACCTTGTCATAGATGACGGAGATGGTGTCGGTCAGTGGAGTAAAGCATTTTGTTGGGTCCTCGTAGGCCACGGGCCGCTGGTTACCCCTACCCCTCTGTCCTTCATCACGATGACCCTCGTCTAACCTTCTTCTATAAAAAAATCCATCTCTTTGAAACTGGTACTGTTTTGTCTGGGAAGTCTTCTTTCGTTGCATCGTCTACCTTGATAAACTGGTCGGCTCATGCAGGGAGATCTCTGATTTGTGTGACTAGAAAATGGATTAACCGCTTTCGAGGCCTCTTTTTAATGAGGCAAGGTCATGTTTTCTTCCAGATCTGGTAAAATGTTTATGGTATGGATTAACCGCTTCACGTAGCTATTTAGGGTTTCACCCTTTATCTAATAGAGGTATATGATGTAGTCACTCGCATGTTGAGACTTCTTGTTGCCAACAAAGCTATTTCTAAATGCTCCCCATAAACCTTGAAAGTCATGGATAGAGCCTTTAGTAAACTGCTAAACCAGTCCATGACATTACCTTTCAGTGTCATCGAAAGGGCACGGCAAAGCATGACCTGATGGGGCCTTGGCCTCGACCCACTTAGTAAAATAATCAATAGCTACCACTAAGAATTGATGCTTCCCTGTAGCCATCGGCAAGGTTCCAACCAAATTGATGCTCCACTTATCGAAAGGACATGAGAACAGATTTAAACTCATCGGTTTGCTTTGAAAATGACCAGTATTAGCGAATTGTTGGCAAGAATGGAATTGTTGGACGATGCACTCTGCATCTGATGTTAGCTTGGGCCAGTAATAACCAACGAGAAGAAACCGACTGATAAAACTACGGTGACCGTAATGTGCTCCTGTATCGCCCGAATGTAAGTCACGGAGAACTGTGGTAGTTTCTTCTTGACATAAGTAGCGCAACGGTATTCGTGTTGTAATTTTTTGATAAAGAACATTATCCAATATGAAATATTTAGCAGCACGCAGTTGTAATCCCCTGGCCATTGCTTTGTCTGAGGGGAGGGTATTGTCATCTAAATAAAGTAAATAAGGTTGCCGCCAGTATCACAAATAGATGCTCACCTAAAGTTGGGGCCAATATCACCAATAATAGAAGTGTTGATTGAACATATGATGTTCTGGGATGTAGACACCTTGAAGGTTCGGTGATCCTGCAGTATCACAAATAAATGTTCACATGAGGTTGCGGTCTTAGCCAGGGCATCAGCTACAAAGTTATCGGGGCACAGAACATGCTCATAATTAATTAGTTGAAACTTAGACTCGTATCCCTTTAAAGTTATGAGATAGCTACGGATTCCCTGTTTCTTGGCATCATAGGTAACCTTAGATTGGTTGATGACTAATTTTAAATCACATCTATATGAAGTACCTTAGCTCCATATATATGGGTAACCTCATTCCTCCACTGATCGCTTTATATTCTGCCGCGTTGTTGGTCCAGAAAGGTAAAGCGAATGCCTTATCAGATTTCCTCCCCGTGTGAGCAGCTTCATAACTATGCAAACTCCACCCGCTGATGTATTTGATGCTCCGTCTGCTTCTAGTATCCACTCCAACTTAGAGGCAACTGGCGAAGGGTCGGTCGTTTCTAGCTCACAGCAAGGCGTGGAGAACTCTGTGATGAAGTCAGCGACATCATGTTCCTTAACCGCCGTGCGTGTCTCAACATCTACCAATATCTTGGTTGTATAGTAGAAAATGCATTGTATGCCCTATGGCTCTCAGACGAGCACATCCGCATCTACAAAAGAAGAAACAAAAAGATACAAGTACAAAAGCTCACTCGTTGAGTGCGTCACACTCATCATTCCAGTCGAATGTTTTTGCTCCCCAAAGCACTTCGAAAAACGGGTGACTTTTATCATATGCTCGTGAGATGAAACAAGATAATGATGTGAGACGCAAGGTTAAACATTAGACATATTTTATATTCTTTGGTGACTCTATATGGGTTACTACCCTTAATTACACGGGATCCGCTTCAGTCCCCCTTTTGATGACGTCATATCCCAAGAACTTGTCACTATGAACCCCGTAGGAAGATTTGAGCGGGTTTAGCTTGAGGTTATACTTACGTTAAACGGTGAAAATATTACTCAACACTTCAAGTTGCTGCTAATTTTTATTGGTCTTGACAATCATATCGTCAATGCATGCCTGCATATGGTGCCCCAACTGATCTAAAAAGATGTGATTAATGAGGCGTTGATACGTAGAGCCAGTGTTTTTTTAAGCCAAAGGGCATAGCAGTATATCATTATAACCTCCACTCTGTTTGAATTATCGTGTGTTCCTCATCCTTTGGGTGCAAATGGATTTAATTATAGCTAGATGCGTCCATAAATGATATATATTGGCATTCCGATGTGCAATCCACCAGCTGATCAGTACGAGGTAATGCGAAGACGTATTTTGGGCACCTTTGTTTCAAGTAAGTGATGTCAACGCACATGCACCATTGTCCTCCATTCTTCTTAACCAACATAGGGTTTTCTATCCATACAAGGTACCAGGTGTGTTGTATGTGCCATATCCGAGATAACTTGTCGACTTTATTACTAATGGCCTACTGTTTGTCTATTGAGAATGATATGCACTTATGCCTTATGGGCTCGGCATATCTATCTATCTCTAATTCATGGCAAATTAACGAGGGTCTACCCCCGACACGTCACTTGCAACCCACTTAAAAATATCCAAATTTTGTTGCAATAAATTTATCAAAAAACTTCTAAAAACAGAATCTAAACTATTAACTATGCCTAACATGTGTCCATCAACCACCAGATCATCATTTGTGTCCTTGGGAATTTCATATGGTCGTTAATTTTCCGTAGGATGATCCATTGGGTTAGGTGAGGGAGGTATGTTGTTTGGTTGATCCGACTCCCCATCGTTAGTTAATTTTTATCGCATCGATTTGGTGGAGTCAGCGGTCACTGAGTAACAGGTCCTGAAATGGTGTCCCCAAGCTAAGATTTCCTAAAGCTAAACACAAACGCTTCTTGTCAATGCAATGGCAATTCAAGTGGTAGTATTAGTATCATAGATCATAAAAGAAAAATCATTCGAGCAACTACTTACCACTATGGAAATATGACACCCATCATGGCTGAAGTAATGGTGTTACTATATGGCTTGGTGTTATGTAAAAGGTATGGACTAACTAACATCAAAATTGAAACACTCTCTCAGCTTGATTAACATGATTCCAAATGGTAAATTCCCTTGGCCTTTAAACCTCACCCTTCAATGTTGCCGAAATTTATTTGCTTAAGGAATGTCTATCTCTCATATTTTTAGGGTCCAAAACCAAACAGGTGATTGGCTTGCTAAATGGACCCTGAAATGCAAGTCAAAAAAGGATTTTACTTCATCTGATGCCCCGAATCCGTTGAAGGTTATAACCTTCTTCGAAAGCTTAAACTTAGGATATTTTTACATCGAGGACTAAAGGCTCTGTGTTATGACTATAGCTCAGTATGAATGTTACTAACAGGCGCAAGTAATGCTTGACAAACAACCCAATTTTCCTTTGTACTTGCAGGTAGGATACTGAAAGGAAAGAAGATGTAGAGAAGAGATGAATAAGAGAGGTGGAGAACCTTGAGATCCAGGACTGATTGAATTTCGGGAATGGAACCTCTCTATTATAGCTTCAGATGTCTATGGAGTATCGAATTAATACTTTTAATTAAAGTAAAGGAAGATCGTGGGAGATTTGGTGAAGAGGCTTAAAAAAATTCTCTCTCTCTATCAATGGAGGAAATGAATTTATTTTTTTAGATTGACACCCAATTCATTGTTATTTGGCTTTCATTAGGTGTCAGATGCCTAACTTTTAGTTTGTAATTTAGCCGGTTAATGGGCTTTTAGTTTTAATAAAATTTGATTTACTTCAAAAAAAAGGTAAACATGGAATTAAAAGCCGGCTATATTTGAGACTCATGCAATTTAATTCGGGTACACGTGGCTGAACAAAAAAAAGAACTACGAGCGGAGTTTAAATTTATAAATTTTGAATAGTCTAGGGACCTCACCGGTGATTTTTAGTCGATGGACTAAATGAAAGAAAATGCGATAATCGAAGGACTATATTTTGATTTAAGCCTCTCAAAGATAGAACCATTGAGTTTTTTTTTCTTATTATTTGTTTTTTCAGAGGGACACTTAGCCGCTACTCAATGTGCAATAGCCTGCAAATCAACGCCAGAACCACACAACGTGACAGACTCTAACAAAAAAGAGTTTGTAGAGGGACTCGAACACATGACCTTTAATCACGAGCATGTTTTTTTCTACCAATTCGACTACCCCTTTTTAGAACTCTTATTATTTATTTTATTATTTTTAAAACGATATCTTTTTGTGTTTCTTCTTAATCGGATTGAGTAATTGAATTCGAACCAAAAAATAAATAAATAAAAATAAAAGCTAAGACAAATTTAGCATTTTCATGTCTAGTGAATAGTATCCAACAACCGAAAATGTTTATGAAATCATAGAAAGAAGCTTGAGAGTCTCTCTAAAATAACGGTAACTTCTGAGCAAGATGGCTCACGTGCTATCAGGTCATTTGGCATGGTAGCGAAGCCTATCCTCTTCTCTATTCTCCTCTACACGACTTATCACGTGCTATAGTGATAAAATATGCACTATCAAAGTCTACAAGCCACTTAGCCCGTGGACTGCGCATTCTTCTCTCCTCTTCCCCAGCAAGAAGCTGCACCATGATTTGCTGGTTCATGCAGTTCAATCTGCAGCACGTAACCCATGGCGTGGTATGTATTTGCCGCAAGTATGACCCTCTTGGCCATTCAGTTCCCTCCACTTCATGTGTAACTTGTCGAGCGCACTCACAACAACAATTAATCAAGGAGTTTCCAAATGCTTTCTTTAGTTTAAGGAGACAATATGCTTTCTCCTCTTATTCATTCCCTCAATTTTTTGCCATGCAGAAAAAGAAGAAGAAAAATACATGTTGTTTTAACCCACCACCAAGAACTCCACTCTAATAGCATCTCCCTGCTACGAGTGTAAGCTATATATCCAGCACAATCACTCATTATCATTTCCCTTACCTACTAGTTATTCTGTGGATCACGTGGCTTTCGCAATTTCCACCAGAAATTTATGGCCAGGTTTAATAGAGAGATGAACCGGGAGGCTTGGCCTCTGTAGGAGTTGCATCTAGGTTGATAAGGTCCTCGTTTTCCTAAGTTTGAAAACGATGGGTTTCTAGGGGCTAAGTTATCTCTTAAGTCATGGGGTTTTTCCAGAAAGAAAAGTATTTACTTACCAGATCCGATAAAAAAAACTTGGGCTCTCTGGTACCTTTTGCCAATTCACTGAAATCTTACTCCGGGGTGGTGTTGATGACGAATATTGGTAGAGCGAAAGCCATCGGGAACCCTCCTATGGTTGATTCAGTGAAGCACATCCGCTTTTCACCTTCTGATAATGCTAATCCAAAATATAGGGTACCTTTTTATATTAGCAGTATCTTATTAAACTCCTTAGGTCTCGGTCGTTGTCTCTCGTCGTTGTCTCTCGTCTTACTATCTTCCGTCTTTTTGTTCTAGTCTTAGACGTAGTCTCTTGTCTTCAACCGATATCTTTTCAGCCCCTCCACATTTTTTTTGCTTTAAATAGTAATTAGTCCATTGAAGGCATGTACTATCTAATTTGGTGACATATTCAATCGAATTTCAAAAGTTTTGTAGTAGTTCGTACTATCTATTTTAGATAAAGTTAGTCAGATACGCATGTTTATTAAAAGGACTAACTTTATCGAAAAGAGAAAGTCGAATGAGTAATTTTATCGAAAATTAATTGTTGAGAGACTATTTACCCAAAAATTGACAATCAACACACGCATGAGGACTAACTTTAACCAAACTGGATAGTCTATGGATTACTAGTAGACATTTGAAAGTTTAGAACTATATGTTACTAGAATCCATCGTCTAGGAATGAGTTGCGGATCAAAGCTTTTCTTTTGTTATCTTACAGATCTTTCTTGCTTCGACGTTGATGCTACCAGAAACACCTAGATCCATAGGATGTAGGCATTGATCAATGGACATACATTTTTTTATTTTTTATGGTAATAAGGTAGGCTCGAGCTTCGCGTGTGGACCTGAGTCTTACCTATTTAATTTATTTAATAATTAGGCGGGCTTAGGTCTTATACGTAGACCAGACTCTTACTTGTCTAATAATTTTTTTTTGGTTTTCAAAATTTAGGCACAATTTTTTTTATTAATCATTTTATTCATTAATATGTTTGTTGGTAAGCTAATGTTTTGTTATATCCAATTTTTTTAATCGCAACCTTTTTTATTTGAAGAGATTTTATTAAATCAACTTCCATTAATGTTATTCATTGGCCAGTCAATAGACTAAGTCAATGGTAAGTTTTAATAAATATTTATGATTTTTTAAAATATCTGTAGGTTGAATGACCTAACACGACGAAAAAAAGTTATTGAGATTATCATGATCTTTGTCAAGACTAAAGTCCGCTTGATTAACGTTGACTCTATCATTAGAAAACATGGCTCTATTATGGATTTATGCCACTAACCACTTCTCCCATCACTTGGGGCATGATTTGGGTTATTTGGAACCAAAGTATATTTTTTATTTCTATTTTTTATTCCTCCATACTACTAATTAACGAGAAAGTTTCTAGTCTCAATTCCAATGTTACCTTCTTTCTCACGACTATCTATGCTTTCAATAATGGGCCTGAGCGACGCCCTATGTAGGATGATCCGGAGGTTTTTTGGCATCATTCCACGATTACCCTTTAGTCGCTCTCAAGGTTTTCAACACTATTCATATACCCGATGAACATACCAACTTGTCCAATCAAATAGCTATTAATGAGTTTAACCATTACTGCTATCAGTGTGAGTTGAGTGATCTTCGATCGTCGATGTTCCAATTTAATTGACCATGTCTTAGTTAACAATGATTGTGAGAATTCATACACTATGTCATGTGCCTATTTTGTGCCACTCTACACTTCAGATCATACAATTATTTCTTTAGATTTAGGTACCCTTATGTCATGTAATAAAAAACCATCTTAATTTTTTAACATGGGGCACACATCTCGGTTGTAATGAATTAGTGTCTAATAGTTGGAGTCTTACAATCTCAACTCATAGTATGCTTCTTGTTACCTATAAACTCACCGGCTTTAGCATACTCTCCGCAACCTAAATCGTAGAGAGCATAATAATATAAGCTTCAAGGTGTCTAACGCCTAAAATGAGTTTTTTTTCCTAAATCTCTGTTGGTTGTTGATCCTCTGAATCCCACTTAGGTATCCAATGATATTTTTTCATTTTATGTCTTTATTTTCCTCAACAGTGTTGAGTAATCTTCCTTGAAACAAAAGTATAGAGACACTTGGCCCAAGTTTAGGGACTGAAACAAATACTTTTTCCATTAAAGTACCAAAAAATCATATTTTTGAAATAAAATTGTCTATATCCCCAACACTAATGAGAATTTCACCACTACTACGAACGGGGTAGCTAATGTCTTAGTCAACTATTTTTTGAACCTGCAAAATTTAACCCGCATGATAGGACTTTAATGGTTCGTTCTTACTTGTACATAAATTAAAAGCGCTATTTTTAGTTTCAATATCGATAAATCGTTGGGGCATACTGACTTTTATGCTTGATTTTTTAGCGTTCTTAAAATTTTATATACGTTATGAGATCTTAATGTTCTTTAATACTGGTAATCTTAAGCCTTTATAGAACAACACCATTATCGCCCTCATCCCTAAGAAAGATTATTCCTCTTACACCGATGATTTCAGGACAATTACTCTTTGCAATGTGGTTCCATAAGATTATCTCCAAGATCTTCGCCAACATGATTAATAACTATTATTCATATTCGATCGATAACTCTTAAACGACTTTTATATATGATCGTAACATCATATTCTCTTATGATATTTTGAGAGGTTATCAAACTAACAATAATCCCCTGAAGCTTGCTCTTAAAATCGCTTGATGAAAGCCTTTGCAAACGCCTGACGACATTATATTCTCGACATCCTAATGGCAATGAATTTTATTGATCAAGTGATCACTCAGGTTACTCAATGTATATCCACGTCATATTTAGACAAGGTGATCATTTGTCCCCTTCTTATTCTCTTTGGTCATACAAGTTTTTTCCAATATCCTTAAGGAGAAATGTAATGATTAGAACGTCAAATTCTACTCAAAGTAATAAGCTTTAAATTGTTACATTTGCTTTATAGATGATTGAATGATTTTCTGTTATGGTGAATTCAACTCCCTCAAACTTATTAAAGATGGTCTTCAAGACTTATATAATCTCTTTGAGATTAAAGAATAACCACATATTTTTCTCATTGGTTAGGCATTCTCTAAGAGATAAGTTAATCAATATTCTTAGGTTAAATATTGGTTCTTTATCGGTTAAATACCTCGAAGTCCCTCTTTTACGATTGTCTTTCCTTAAGGATTGTCCCCCCATCTGGATATAATTACTACATGTATCGCCTTTTGGACTTCTAAACACCTTTCCTATAAGGCTATGCTTCAACTCATAATTTTTTTCATATTCGTAAGGCATGTTTATTGGTTTTTTAATCTTCATCCTCCTCGTACAAGTTCTTAAAAACCTTTCCCAGTCTTTGCTTCGTTTCCTCTGGCCATGCCATGAGATGAAGGTTTTGGATGCAAAATTGGTTTGGTCAATCATAACCTTGCCCATGATAGATGACGACTTTAGGATTCTAGACCTAAAACCCTACAATCAGGTGTTTGCCCTTAATTATTTGTGGTTCATATTTATTAAAACTGACAACTATATCTGATATGATTAGAAAAGAATAAAGATAAAAAAATGGTCTTTAAAGCTAGAATCGTCTTCCTCAAGGACTTGGAAGAAAATTTCATGTCGTATGCATCTATCTAGAAACATGTACAAGGTGAAGATTGGTACGACGTGTTTCTACTCCTTACCTCTTCCGTAACCCACTATAGGTAAATTATTATTCGTGACTCCAGGCTTGGCAATAATCTCAAGATATCTGAATCATTCTAGAATGGAAATTGGAACTGGCCAGACCAACTAATGTCTACTAGTGCTAGAAATCATCAGAACTTCTAAGAGATAAACAACTTCATCCTTTTCTTCTCACCTCCAAGCATCTATTATGATAATATGCACTGATGGCTGACCAAGAATGGGAATTTAAAATTTAAATTTAAATAAAGTTACAATGTAATACATACATCCACCCTTAATATCGGGTGGGCGACATTAGTTTGGAATACGTATAACATTCCATGTCATTCCTTTATTCTTTGGCTTGCCATCTTGTAAAAGTTGTCTACCTGTGACAAGTTTATTAGTTAGTGATTAAACTCCATTCTTGGATGTGTGTTGTGTCATTCTTGTGTTGAGTCGATAAACCATATCTTATAAGAGTGTGTCTTCACTTAAGGTAGTTGGAATGCTGCCAACGCCAAGCACGGTGTTAACTTTCAACGGTGATTATTGATTATCCTGGATCAAGGCGGCTTCAAATTGGCCACCATAGAGCTACCACCATTTTTTGTGTTCTTGTTTTGAAATGGTCACTTGCTACATCTAGAAGGAGAGGAACTCAAGAATATTTTGCTTTGTTCCCATCATTGTCTCTGTGTTTTGTTGTTGTATGTTGGATGACCTTCAGTTTAGTTTCTTTGGATCCAAGTTTTTCTGGCCGATCCAATTTTATCATATGATTCTAACTCGTCTTTGTTGATTGCAGTTATCTCCCCCTCTTTATGTGGAAGCTACAATTGACATTTGAACATAACGATTTTGGAACCACACCGCTCAAGGATACTTGCAAAGTTAGATGCTTTGTCGTCTTTGTTTCTTGTTCATAGCCTAATACATTTGGGTCCAGACATCACGTTTCTTGTCTAATCAATTTGGGTCCATATTAGTTTTTTTACTTTACGTATTATAGTCCAACCTATTTTGTTCAAATTTTCACTTGCATATTCATTATTATAGGTTTAATGTAGTTTCGCGGGATATAACCCGAATGTGTGTAACGACCATACATTATTTAGTTAACATTGTATTTTTGAAAAAAAGTGAAAACCTTACATATATATTATAATATATATATATATATATATACTAAGACGATTGATTCTAATACTTCGTCGAGGATAAAATATCTATACGGTTTCCTTCTAGTCAAAACAAAACATCCTCTTAATTGAATAATTTATTAAACATCAATAGAAATTGAAAATACAGTTGCACTTGGTGGATTTAGAAAGGAGCAATTTAAATATGGGTAATCTACCAATAACCACCAAAGATCAAACTTATTTACCAATAATCATCCAAAATTTGATAATGTACAAACGACCACGTGGTGATACAAGATTATTTACTTTGTCAATGTCTCAAGAAAATCAGAAGCAAAGAAACGATTTCTTTCCATTTTCACACATATATCAGAAGCAAAAAAAATAATTCCATTTCCTTACGAAAATCAGCATCAAATCAATGATTTCAACGTCTTTTGAACCGAAAGCCAACATAAATATTTCAGTTTTTTGCTTCTACAAGAGAAATTCTGCTACATAATGAGGTTAATTTCTTAATTTATGCGTTATTCTTCTTGATTTTTTGTTTGTTCTTCTTCTTTACCATTCGATTTTATTTTATATTGTATGATTTGTTGTTCTTTCATTTCCTTTTTATGTTCTTCTTTATGTTTAGAATACTTATTTTTATTTAAAAAAATTATAATATTTTCAGCATACCTTAATTTTGGTCATAGATCTGCCACTGACCACTTGGTCTCCCAAATACCCCTTAACCGTTTTTCTCTCGCCTATTTTTTTTGTTTAAAATTTTTAATATTTTCTTAAACCATAGCTTCAAAAAAATCGAACTATACTATTGGATTTTTAAATATGAACAAAACTAGATCTATGAAATATAAATATTTTTTAAAAAATATTTTTTTTAATTACATAATTACATAAAATTAGATTGCAAAATAACTTTAGAAAAACTAATTATATTCTAGTTGCAAATTACGTATAATTTGGTTGCTAAAAAAATTATGTTCCTGCTACGAATTACGTGAAAATGTGTTGCGTAAATAAAAAGAAAATAGTTGTAAAAATAGGATTTGGTTGTTACATAAGTCTGATTGTGTGAAAAAACAACATACAACTTGTTTTGTGAAAATAAGTGTTAATTAGGTGTGAAACAACTAACTTTTTGTAGTTGCAAAAATATGTGTGTTTAAAAAAAGAATGGATTGAGTTACAGTTGCGGATATACTTCTATTTGGTTGCAAATTTAGTCTCGAAAAAATAATTGTGTTTTAGTTACGGAATTACGTGTAATTTGGTTGCGAGAATAAGAAAAATAAATTTATCTAAAAATACCACCCATCCATTTCGTTTTGTTCATCTTAAAAAAATATGTCTTTATAGAAAGTAATTGAGTTAGAGTTTGAAAGATGTGGAGTTTTGAAAGTTAAAAATAACTAATGGTTGAAGGTTACACATGTTTGTATATCACTTTCGGAAATATTAATGATGTAAAACAAAGATCGTTACACTAATTTAATTTATAGTCATGTGGTTATCATTAACTCCTCCGTTAGTTTAATATCAACTTGAGCTAACTGGGTTAACGCAAGAGCATGTACGGTCGTACATTTTACATCAATTATTATTTTTACTTCGGTAGACTCTAAAAAAGTCAGGAATAAAGCAACGATTTCTTTCTATTTCCTCATAAATATCATAACCATAGAAAAAATTTCTTTTATTTCTTCGCGAAAATCAACATCAAATTAATAATTTCAAACGTCTTTCCAATCGAAATTCAGGATAAAGATTTCGATTGTTTTTACTTATACAAGTGAAAAGTAGCTACAAATTCAGGTTAATTTCTTAATCGATGTGTTGCACTTCTTGATTTTTTGTTTGTTGTTTTTCTTTTGCATTCAGTTTTTGTTTGTTGCTCTTCTATTATTTGATTGGTTATTTTTTCATTTCCTTTTTGGTGTTCTTCTTCAACATTTGTTTAGGATACTTCTTTTAGATAAAAAAAATGCTATAATATTTTTGGCATACTCTAAATTTTAGTCATAAATCTATCACTTACCACATTATATCCAAAATATCCTTTAATTATTTTTCTCTTTTTAATATTTTTGTTAGAAAAATTTCAGATTTTTGCTAAAAAAATATTATATTTTTTAAACTATAGCTCTAATGAAAACCAAATATACCTTTGGTTTTGTTTTTTTAAAGACGAACAAAATTAGATCCATTAAAGATATTTTTAAAAACAAATTGATTTTTTTAAACTACATATTTACGTGTAATTATATTGCAAACTAATTCTGGAAACAAATTGTATTCTAGTTGCGAATGAAGTATAATTTGGTTGCTAAAATAAATTGTGTTTGAGTTATTGAATTACGTACAAATATGTTGCGTAAATAAAAAGAAAATAGTTGCGGAAATAAGACTTGGTTGTTAAATAAGTATCATTGTATGAAAAAACCAAATACAAATTGTTTTGTGAAAATAAGTGTTAATTGGATGTGAAACAACTAACGTTTTTTGTAGTTGCAATCTTTTAAGCATAGCCAACTAGTGGTGGAACCTTTTAAATGTGATAAACTACTGTTGGAACCTTTAAAACATTCAGGATTGGACATCTTTAGACCCATTGAACATGAAAATGAAATGTAAAAGGAAAATGATTTATATTCACTAGCCGGTTGTGTAGACACCTCATTAAAACCTTCATATGCCACTAGGATAGGAAAGAGCATGCCATTAGTAACCACACAAGTAATTGAAAATATTTACAGTTTTTATATAGTCACTCTAAATAAAACCTCATGTGTTCGATGTTCCAAGGATTTCGAAGTTGTATTCCTTCTTGGTCTTCCAACCGATAAATTTCGGGCTTGACCCTCTCAGTTACCGAATAAGTCCTTTCCCAATTTGTCCCCAACTTTTCAAGCCGTTTATCTTTAGTCTGCAAGAAAACTTTCTTTAAAACGTTATCCCCCACTTTGAATTCTCTCATGTGGACTCTAGATTCATATCTAATTCTCATTAAAATATGATAATGAAGGGATCTTAGATGCGTTT
Organism: Limnanthes douglasii subsp. nivea; assembly: GCA_036936605.1. Classification (NCBI taxonomy): domain Eukaryota; kingdom Viridiplantae; phylum Streptophyta; class Magnoliopsida; order Brassicales; family Limnanthaceae; genus Limnanthes; species Limnanthes douglasii. Next base: position 155,111,515 of record JAUPFV010000004.1, on the reverse strand, counting down.
TCATTCTCTTCTCCCCAACCAAGTTAAGTTTGGTTCTTCAACTATAATTATTCCCTGCCTCTGCGTAGTTCGTTACTCTAAAAGATAGGAGGGTGGCATCGGCAGGAGTAACTTTATTTTGGGGGGAACTCTAAATTATTTCTCAAGAAATAAAGGATAGTTATTTATAACCTCGGCTTACCTATTGGTTTGCGGGTGAAAATATGATGAAAAAGAAATGTTTGATGACTCGGGAAGAGAAAACAAGTTTAATGTCCTAGTTATCAAATTAAGAACTGTTATCTGTAGTGATTATACTTGGGACTCCAAATCTATAGAATATATTAGATCAAATAATTTTGATAACATCCTTCACTTTAGTACTAGAAAAAGCCTCGGCTTCCACCCTCTTAGAGAAATCATCAACCGTTATTATGATGGTTTGAAGTCCCCCAAAATCTATAGGTAATGGTCGGACTAAGTCCAAACCCCACGTATCAAAAGAAACACTTTTGATATTCATTCAAGCGGTATCGCCGGCACATGTATTATTTTCGTAAATCTTTGGCAGGTATCACACCATCTGACTAATTCTTTAGCGTCAACCATGATGAAAGGCCCATAATATATGGCCAATAAATCCATTATTGTCAACATGGTAAACCCACAATGAGCCGACTCTTCTCCATTATGTAATTAGAATAGTAGCATATGTGATTCATTAGTTCTGAGGCATTACAATAATGGTCGGCTTAATTCTATTTTGTACTGAACATCTCTAGAGACCGCAAAACCACGTGCTTTAAATCTCAGCTTTTTAGCCAATGTTAATTAACTGGAAAAGTCCATTTGATAAGAAATTCTTTATTATTGTGCCTCAATTATTTTTTAAGAATTTTCTAAATTTGCAATGCTTCTTCTGTGTCTAGTTTATCCTTAAAGGCTGGTGTTAATGATATATATGTTTGTTTAAGTATCCACAAAGATCCTTTGGTGTATGATATAAATGTTAGGGAATCAACAACATAAATTTCTTCCTGGTGAACGTGTTAATACGAAACGCATTTGAAGAACTTTTTGAATTCCATTAATGTCTTTAGGTACTTTTCCAGATGATATTTCAGTGCTTCGGTCTAACAAGATGCATGGTTGATTAGAAGATATGAATCGTTTAATAAATGAAATTATTTATCACGTGGTTCGTTTAATAAATGATATTTCAGTGCTTCGGTCTAACAAGATGCATGGTTGATTAGAAGATGATATTCCATTAAGTTGTACTCGTGCTAAGATTGCTTTGTATTCTTTATAGTTGTTAGATATTATGAAGCAAAGCATATTGTTTAATACATTTCTTTTCCAGTTAGAGATACAAATTAAACCTTCGCTAGATAACTCGCAATGTTTGAACCCTCATCTGTCTGAATAACTCACTAAGCTTTGGACATGTCAATATATCGCTCTGCTCAGGTCGTTTGGAATGAAACTTGACTTGAAAATATTCCAAGGCCTGCACTTTGACTGCTATCTGAGGTTCAAAATCAATATCCTAGTCTCCTACCTCTACTAAACATTTAGTCATCTGACCCAATACATCAGACTTTTGTAGCATATTTTTTTAGTAGGAAAGAGATTTGAACCATAATCAAATGGGCTTGGAAATATGTTCTTATTTTTTGTACAACCAAGGCTACCTTTTCAAACTTCAAGTACCTTCAAGTAGCCTCGGTATTCCTCAACCCAAGAAATAATACCTTGTAGCAGTGTAAACCCATACCAGTTATGCACGTAATGTTGTCTTGGGCACTCAGATCTATTTGTATCTAATTAAATACAGAATACGCATCCATAAATGATAAGAGTTTGTTACCCAAATTTATGTCAAACTCTTCGACTCTTGAGCAAGAAGGTCCTCTTAGGGACACCGTCAGGCAAGAAGTCCAACTGGACGATGGTGGGGACAACGTCACTGATAAAATAAAAAGTCGTGCCCACAAAGGTGAGCGTACCGGCGAGAGTAAGAACAAAAAATGAAGAAAAGAACGAAACATTCTCACCGAGACGACTTGTCTATTGATGGAGTACATCAAGATGGCAAATTAATTGAGAGTCTTGAGTATGAACATGTAAGGCCAATTATGTCTGCGTTTGTTTTGCAGGAATCTCCTTTCGTGAATAGCATCCTGGAAGGAAAACTTCCACAAAATTCGATTCGCACAAGATGAATTCATATGATGGCTCAGGAGATCCCGAGCACTTCCTCGAGCAATTTAGAAACATGCTAATGTTATTCAAACCTGATGATAGGTTTCTTTTTAGAGGGTTCTTGATGATATTGAAGGGAAACACCCTAGATTGGTTTGATAGCCTTCAGAAGGGATCAATCAAGGACTTTTAGTTCCTTTTGGTTGCGTTCAGGAATCTCTTCATAAAAAATAAGGAGCACAAGCGCGAGGGAGATGCCATCATGGATTTATATCAATGAAGGGGGAGACGTTAAAGAGTTATGTGAAAAGATTCGTGACAGAGATGAACTCCCTATCAGGTTGCGCTGAGGCAGTGACAGTAGCGACATTCAAAAGAGGTGTGGATCGAGATGCCATCCTCTTCATCGACCTTATAAGGTTCATAGTCAATAGAATGGGTGACATCCTCGTCCGATCAGATCAATTCATTCGAGTCGATGATTAAAAAAAGGCGGATCTCACCCCCAATTTTCAACCAAAAATCCTGGAGTTTAAACCGACCGTCATTGAGACTAAGCGTTATGACGAGGGACTGAGACCGGACACACCACGTTCTCAAACTAACCGGTCACTCCCTTCCTATTATGAGAATCGAGCTAGGAAATTCACGCCCCTGACAGAAAACATAGGCATTAATTACGGAAAAAACCAAGTCGAGAGTTAAGTATCAACCACCAAGGAGTATGTTAGCAGTACCGTATAAACGATACCCTCGACACTTCTGCGCCTACCACAACGATCATGGGCACCCAACGATAGAGTGATGGAGACTGAAAGAGGAAATTCAAAGGTTGATCAACAGTGTGGACCTCATCTAATTTGTAAAGCAGAGATAGAGAGAGGTAGTGAAAGAGGGGGTACCTAACGCCGAATAGTCAAAGGTATCAGAAAAACCTATGGAAAAGCAACAATGGCTATGTATGATTTATGGAGGTGATTTTTATTAGGAACCAACCCCGTAACATAGAAACAACATCGTAAGGACCTGGATATTCACTTAGTTGGCGGCTCTTCATATCACAACTTTAGGGAACCAGTTGCGGATCTGACTTTCAGTGAAGATGATTTTAGAGGTATTATTACACCCCACGAGGATGAACTAACAATCACTGCTAATATTTTGGGATTCATGGTAACGAGGATATTAATATATAATGGTAGTTTGGCCAATGTTATCTTTAAGGCGGGCTACGAACAGATGTTGTGGGTGCCTTCTTTCAAGACAACACACAAACAACTAGTCAAGTATGAGGGGAAACCAACCAAATGTGTGAAATATTATGAGTGCCTCCTTTCAAGACAATAGACAAACAACTAGTCAAGTATGAGGGGAAACCAACCAAATGTGTGCGAGAGATTGAAGATATGACAACACCAAAATATGATCCATACTTTTTTATGATTGTAAAAGCCCACAACTCCTACCATATTATACTGGGAAGACCACGATTACATAATCATGAGGCCATAAGTTATTCATTTAGGCAATCTATCAAGTATCCTATGGGAAATTTGGTGGGAATAATAAGAGGCAACCATAGGCAGGTGAGGCAGTGTTATGCCATAACGATGGACCCTTCCAAAAAAGCCAATAGCAATTAACAAAATCTAGGGTATGGGACCACCGATAACAGATTGACAAGAATAATTTAGAGGTGGAGGAACCTAGGGAGAATGAGGAGGAGGATGACACCACGCTTGAAGAGGAAAACGCCACATTAGAATAGGGCAAGGTCGTCAAAATAGGTAATAAACTTGAGCAAGACTTTAAAAACAATTTGATAGTTTTGTCACAGAAATATCGAGGACGTTTTTCCATGGGACGCGGAGAAAGGAACAGGTATACACACAAGTGTTATCTCTCATTCCTTGGACATCAACAGTAGTGATTGGCAAGTGAGACAAAAACGGTGGGCTTTCTCCCTAGAAAAATAAGAATAGAGGTTGATAAGTTAGTCAAGTTGAGTCATATCATACAAGAGAAATACCCGATATGGATCGCTAACCTAGTGTTGGTATATAAGAAGAATGGGTGTATGTGCGTAGATTTCACAGATATCAATCGAGCCTGTCTGAAGGATGTTTTTCCAAAAATTGACCAATTTATTGATACCGCTTTTGGTAAAGAGATTTTGTCGTTCATGAACGCTACTCCGGGTATCGACAAATATATATGAACCCAGTAGATGAGAAGCACAAGACCTTTCAAACTGTTGAGAATCAACGTATCAGAGACTAGTCAACAAAATCCTTGAAGAAAAATTAGGAAAACATATGGAAGCATACATCGATGATATGATTATGAAAAATGACTTGGAGGAGAATCAGTTGAAGTCTTAGGGATGGTCTTCCAGACATTGTAGAGGTATGGATCGAAACTTAACCCTCTTAAATGTTCTTTTTTTGTTCGTAGTGGAAATGTTTTGGGTTTTATTGTTAGCAAGAGGGGAATTGAGGTCGACCCCTCTCAGTTAAAGTAGATATTAGACATGAAACCTCCAAGAAATTTAAAAGAAGTACATCATCTAACATGATGGTTAGCTGCCCTTTCCCGGTTCATATCTAGATCATCCCACAAAAGTCAACCATTTTTCAAAATCTTAAAGGGGGAAAAAAGTTCAAATGGACCAGCGAATGTAATGAGGCTTTCCAAGCGTTGAAAGAGTACTTAATATATCCAGAATTCATAACCGTACAAGCCTCAAGAGAACACCTCTACATATAATTATCAGTGTCAACCTATGCAGTGAGCGGGGGTGCTTGTTTGAGAGACTACATGAGTCCATAGGTCGGTGTACTACTTCAGAAAAGGGTTATTTGATGCAGAAACCATGTACCTTAACTTAGAAATAGTGTATATCACAAGATTTGCAGGCAGAAGGCTAACAAGGAGGTCAATGAAGCTTGGAGCGTACGACATATTGTATGAAACTAAAGCAACGATAAAGAGTTAAGAAGTAGCTGATTTTATCAATGAATTTATTGGATGTCGGGTTTCGGATGAAAACCTAACAATAAAAAATGCAAACACCGCTCAATGATAGTAGATGGTGCGTCGAACGCCACTAGGGGGTGCCGCAGTTATGGTAAAAATGTCAAATGGAGAGGAAATCAGACATGCAATATGATTTTCTTTTAAGGTTACGAATAATGCAATTGAGTACGAAGCAGTACTGTTAGGACTCAAATTGGCTCATATATGTGGATCTCGGCTGTTATAAGTTTGGTTGACTCTCAACTAGTGATGGCTCAGGCCACAGGATCATTCGAGGCCAAACAAGAAAGGACAGAAAGGTACCTAAATTTTTTGAAGGAATGGGAAAGCAAGTTTGATGGGCTCAAATATGGATATATACTATGATCTGACAAGTCGGTCGTAGATTCTTTGGTTAAAGAAGCAATTCAAGAAGAAAACACCAATATCCTCATTTAGGATTCACCTATCGTAGTGGCATGAGCCGAAAAAGTTGAAGTACACTCACAACAGTACTGGAGGGATGGGTATATTTCATGTCTTTTGCACCACACTCTTCCACCAAAAAAGTGGAAGCAAGATTGTTGCAGATGCGTGCATGTAAATATATGATTTTGGATAACGTGATATATTAAAAAAAGTGTAACCCGCTCGCTGTTATGTTATGTAAGAAAATAAGAAGAAAATATCATACTTCAAGACATGCATAATGAGGAGGCATGTGCTCATTGTGGTTACATGAGCTTGATAAGGGAATTTCTATTAGCAGGGTTTTATTGGCCCAATCTGGCCTCAGATTCTCAAGATTTTGTACAAAAATGTCATAATTTCTAACAATTGTCCAACAAGAGACATCTACCCAGTAAGCCGATGAGTATAGTACTGGCATCGTGTCCCTTTGATAAGTGGGGGATAGATTTAGTGGAGCCTCTCCTAATGACTACTGGTAAGCGAAAATTTCTCGTGGTAGCAATTAACTACTTCTCTAAATGGTCTGAGACCAAGGCATTGGCAAAGAAGATGTCCCAAGAAATATATGACTTCCTTAAAAGTCAAATCTTTCGAGATTTGAAATTCCAAGGATCCTCATAACTGACAACGGACCACAGTTTCAAAATGAAGGAATGACAACATTCTTCCAGAGGCACAGAATCACCCAGGAATTTTCTACGCCGTACTGCCCCTAGGCAAACGGAAAGGTCGAAGTAAAAAATAGAATATCTTAGCAGGAATAAAAAAGAAGCTAGATGGGTCAAAAAAGAAATGGCCAGACAAGTTAGCTGAGGTGTTGTGGGCATACCAGACTAAACCTCGATCAGCAACATGAGATACACCTTGCTTGCCAGAATATGGAATGAAGTCATTAGTACCAGCATAGATAATAATACCAAACCATTTAGTGGCCAATTATTTGGAGGTGAATGATCAAGAGCGACAATCATCAATCGATATGATAGAAGAAGGAAGGGATCAATTCAGGGTACGATTAGAAAATTAGAAAAGTTTAATGAGAAACAGATTTAACTCGAAGCTTAAACATTGAAGCTTCAACGTAGGTGACTTAGTAATGGAATTTTTTTTCCAACGATTATATGAAAAAAATGCAAGCAAGCTAACTCCGGAATGGGATGGACCATACAAAATCGTTTCTAAAGGGCATCATGGGGCCTGTCGACTAGAAGACGTAGAAGGTAATGCATTGAACCATCCATGGAATGTAAATCATTTAAAAATATATTACCACGTTACTTAAGAGCGATTGTGCACTTTTTTCACTTTTGGTGGCGCTTAAGGGTTTTTAATGAGGCACATAATAAGCCAAAGTTATTAATGAAGTCCCCTTTATTCCAAGTTATTGTTGCATTTCTTTTATTATTGATATGAGTCTCCATAATTTATAACTATCAAAATGATTGGGAGAGGGTATCGCCAACTATTATGAATGCGAAAGGGCTAAGGGCACCCACGCCTAACTGGCTACACAACGGGCCATACTGAGCCCTCACTAAGTACAGTAAATAAATGCGAAATATTGTATATAACAAGCCTTTTGGGCTATGCTAGGGGCCATACTAAGCGTGAGATACATAGCTTAGTAAAGCGAACCGATTGAAAGCTCATAGTCTATAAGACCACACTATAGGCCGAACTGAGCCCAGGTTGATGGAACCTATAAAGCGAGCAAAACTGTAAGTAAATTTTATAGTCACGCAACAAACAACATTATGCTTATTTAAATCATCAAAGCGAAGCAATGTCAAGCAACACAACAATCTCCAATTACGATTAACAAAAATCACAATAATATTGAATAAAAACAATCAACATGCATAGGATTTGGATAGATAAAATTTCAAGCAAGCGAAGCTATGTCACGCATAGCAAAAACAGTGCATGAAAATAGTAAAATTTTAAAATAAGTTACACGTCATATTCAACATGATCGCCATCTTTTCCATACCCACAGTTTGATGATCCAACGTTAGTGGGCACTACATCCGGGCAAGTAGCAGGGGGGTCAGCAACTAACGCCTCAAACGACGAGGGAATTTCTTTCACAAGGGGCGCGACAACCTCTGTCATTTTTTTCATTATTTATTTCTTCTTCTCATTCATCATTAGTAACCCATGACTTATCCTCATCGGGCACAAATGCCATGAATTGACCCAACTCCATATCGACATTTCTTTTCCAAAGTTTGATGATGGTATCTTTCCGAACCCGCTCTAGGTTTGTCTTCATCCTCCACAATGGCTCATGTTGGCCGTCAGCATATGCCTTGGTAACCATATCATTATGTCACCTCTCAGTATGCTCTAGCTCCAGCCTCAAATGAGATGCCTCCTATCAGATATTATTATTTTTCAAAACGGACTTTGTTGCTGGTAATAGAGGACTCATCAACTTTAGCCTACATCCCATAATTTTGGAAAATCGGCTAAGTCGTAAGCTTTTAAAGAACCTCGTTTTAACCTCACAGGTCCCCCACATTCTTAGCTTACTCCTTCTCGGCAGAGACAGTAGCTGTCAGATAACTACCAAGATCACCTTTCTCCTTCAGCAACTTCTCACAATATGCCTTGGAAGCGTTATATAATTTCTTGTAACGAGCAAGTTTGAAATAAAGGGGTTTCACAGAGCCAAAATACAGGGGATCGGGCTGGAAATCATCCATGATATTTGAATCTGCAGGGTTCATCCTGCGGTAAGCAAGTACCATCGAGTTATGGTAATTATGCATGAAAGAAAATGTTAGAGAATCCAAAGAAATCAGAATACAGTAATTACCTTTTCATATAGATAAATAAAACAGAGACACATACCTCTACCGATAATTACACTTGGTTTTACAGGAGATCCGACATAATCATGCTATTATACAAGGTCATCTTAGGGTAGTACTTCAATTGTTGAAACATAAAAGTATACGGCTTTGGCATACTGACAGCACAGGGTCGATCAGGTAGTTCGGATTAAAAGAAGACTTTAAAAAACTGGACCATCATGATAAATAGTGTTTGAGGGTCAGATGTTATAATACCTGCAACACTTTTACCATCATTTTGGCTCATAGGCAATGAGGCTAAAGAAAGGACATTTATTTCTTTGGAATGAGGGGTACTTGAGACAACCCGACTACGGTTGGTTGAATCCATCGGTAGGGTATTCTCATTACTAGTACTAGTAGAATTGCCTCCAATCCGAACGTTTTTAGAATTGACATGCTCATAAATAGAAAGAGGGGTCGTGCTAACCACCATAGCTAAACTAACCCAGTAAGGGACTAGTTCCCAGCTCCCTTTTAGCTGCTAGTGACATGAGTCTCGTTCTTCATGATCACCCTCTTCTTCTTTACAAAACCTCTAGTAGATGGACTACTCTGCTATATGCTATCTTATTCTTTTCTAAGCGAAGATATTACAATACAGTCATTGGAATCACGTTGTTCAAAGGCGGTGACAATTACGGTGGTATCAGATGCATACGTGGTAGAAATAGAGCGGACTAACTTTTTTTGCTTGGGTTTAGCTTCATTGGTTTCACCACTCATAAAGGCCCTCTTCTGTGCAGCATCAGCATTGGTACAAGTCTCCACATCTTTGGGCCTTCTAGGGAGAAAGTCTAGCACGAAACCCATCGGGTTATTAACATACACTCTCTCTGCTTGGATAGTCTCCGCAACCTCTGCAATGACAGGTTCCCTGGTTAAAGTAAGCATCACATCTCCATCCTTCAATATTTATATCTCTGGTAAGAGCCACAACCTATTTATAATAACATTAACTTGTATAAATAGGCGATAGATCTCAAACTCCAACTGAGGCAGCAACTCAGACGCTATAATGGGCTTGCTTCTCTATCACCATATAACTTTCTCCGCAAATCTTGGTACTTCCCACAGTTTGTACCTTCAGTAATTAAAAATGTAGAAATATATCAATAATAGAAAAGAAGATACTGATAAATGAAGCAAAGGAACAAATCAACCCAACCCTTACGTGTGCTCATCCATCACCTTTTTAGTTAAAGGTTATGTTTGGTAGTGACATGCTCCCAATTCTTGGAAGCAAAAATAAAAGAATGCATCCAATGTTTGTCAAAATCTAGAAGCGTAAAAATCATACTATAGGTGGATATGTAGTAGTACGAGGTCTTTAAAAACTTATATACATCAATACTAGAAACGGTTCACCTATGCTAATCTCCTTATCTAAAAATTTTGAACTTAGTACAACACTAAGCAGAAAGCGTCGTCCGCTGGCCATCAACTGCGTTGGAAAAAATCCGGATATACCTAAAAACTTATTTATTAACTTGGGTAAAGCTAGACGAAGTCCCCAGTCGATTGATTGTAGTGTATAAACAGGTTTCCCCTCATCTACCATAGTGGGGATGTTCACTAGGTTTGGGAATCCTATTAATTGCAGAGTTAGGGAAGTTATACACTAATCTAAAACTAAGAAGAAGCCCTTTGTGTCTTAGGTTTTTTTACAGATGTGCACTATTTCCGTCGGTGGGGGCACCAGGAATAATATTATTGGCGATTTCGACATTTTTAATGATATTTTGTGAGTCACTTCAGTGGCACACAGAAAAGTTGATGTCAGAATATTTGAAACCCATAATGTAAGATTTTAGGATTTCTAGCCAGAGGGTCAGGGAAACTAACGACGACAACATAAATGATAAAACAAGAAGTATGGAAACATAAAACATAAATGAAAGCATTTTGAAATATACCATGATTCGATGTCTGGCGTTAGGAAACAAATAAAGGACGAACATCTAATTAGGAAAAGCCCGCGTCTTCAAGGCTAGTTTGAAAGAAAGAGTAAAAAAAGGAAAATAAACGTTCATAATGAAAATTTCTACTTAGTAAAAGAAGTAGTCTCAACTGAGCAAACTTACAGGTTATAGACTGAAGAGAAGAGGGAAAGGCACATCATTTCGATAAAATGTATGAAGCGCTATTTCTACAGACACGCAACTAGGGACCACACTTGTTAAACATATGTAAGGGAATGATCACATGTGGCAAAAAGAAGGTGACAACTAGGGCTGTCAACGGTTTTTCGGAACTGAGAACCGGACCGGGACCGAACCGATAAGGACCGGACCGAGAACCAGACCGAACCTTAACGGTCCGGTTCGCGGTTCCATTCTAAAAACTGAAAACCGATAAGGAATCGAAACAAAAAACCGGTTAGGAACCGAACCGATAGAACCGATAGAACCGATAAGGAATCAAACCGATAAAACCGATAGGACCGAAGGAACCGATACGGAATCGAACCGATGAAACCGATAAACCGATAGAACCGATAAGAAATCGGACCAATAAAACTGTTAAACCCGATTATTTATTATTATATATTCTTTTATAAATTATAGTACCAACATTAATAGTTAAATACCAATTTTTTAAGAAAATGAAATATCAAGTTATAAACTTTAGTTTTTATATCATTTATTTTAATAAAAAAATAATTAAAAAACAATTTTTAATTGATTTTATTTTTTTTAAGTGGACCGAACCGGACCGAAACCGGACCGAAACGGAACAGGACCAAACTCGGACCGAACCAAACTTGGACCGAACCAAAACCGGAACCAAACCGAACCGGACCGAAAGCTTAGCGGTTCGGTCCGGTTCCAAAAATTAGAACCGAAAGCTTAGCAGTCCGGTCCGGTCCGAATCGATAAGCTTAGCGGTCCGGCCCGGTTCCTTCAAAACCCGGACCGAACCGGACCGATAACAGCCCTAGTGACAAAAATGATAGCCTTCGTGACAATATAAGAATTACAATTGAAATAGAAATAGCCACGTGGAAATAGTACGCTTGTTGAATGAATTATAAAGAGAGAATTATTAGGCACTATAGTTTTTTTTTGGATAATACCAAATTCAATTTGTGTGAACTCTTCGTCTCTTTCCTTTTCTTCTTTTTCGGTTCCCAGTTTTTGTTCTTGTTTATTTTTCCTCTAATCTTTTTCAACGAAAATTACATGTATTCAGTTTCCACTTTGTCACTACTCTATTCTATTTTGGTGTTTGTTCTTCGGATTTAGACAGAACTTTGTTGTCTGCCCATACATGGATTGCGAGTTTTATAGTGAAATTTTTAGTTTTTATTTAGTCTCACCGCAACGGCTTGCGGTCGCCTACCTCTCCTTTAGACCCTCAAAACGTTTAGTAAGGCAAAAATGGCTGAAGTCGACACACTTCACTCTCGCTCTCCAACAAGAAGAAGAGAAAGAAGAAATATATGGAAGTAGAAACCGAAATCGAGGATTTCACGATCAAGCCATAGAGCGTCACTCCTTCAGTCGACACATCAAAGTGGCCGCTTCTGCTCAAGAACTACACCCGCCTCAAATTCAATCTCCGTTCTGGGCACTTCACTTGTCTCCCTGCGGGTTGCTCCCCTCTAAACCATCCTTTAGCCGAATACATCAGGTACGGTGTCAATAATCTCAATAAATCTGCTAAGGCTTCCCCTCATGAGGTTGTTGAGTGGATCAAACGTATCCTCAGGATGGAGAAAACCGGTCACACCGGTACTCTCGATCCTAAAGTGACGGGAAACCTTATCGCTTGTGTGAACCGAGCCACACGATTGGTCAAATCACAACAAGGTGCAGGTAAAGAGTAGTTTTGCGTTGCTCGTTTACACTCCGATATCTCTGACGTTGCTAATGTGGGTAGAGCTCTAGAAATATTAACAGGTGTTGTCTTTCAAAGACCTCATTTATTTCCGCTGTTAAAAGACAGCTCATGATTATAACTATTTACGAAAGCAAACTTCTTGAGTACGCAGTAAATACGACTTTAGTTGTTTTCTGGATTTCTTGCAAGATGCAGATAACGTTTTAGTTGTTTTTTGGATTTCTTGCGAGGCTGGTACTTATGTTAGCACTCTGTGTGTTCATTTGGGGTTGATTCTAGGGGTTGGTGGTCATATGTAGAAATTAAAAAGAGTAAGATCTGGTCTTTTAGGTGAGAAAGATAGTATGGTTAGCATGCATGATACAATGGATGCACAATGGATGTATGGTAACTATAGAGATGAGACTTACTTGAGGAGGGTTCTCACTCGTCACCATACCTATGTTCATTGTCGTAATTTCTTAATCTGGGTGTGGGAGAACCTTAGTTTATGGTATTTTAGTTCTTTGATTGATTAAGGGTTTATATACCTGTTTTATATATATTTTTGTGGCAGTTCTTTTTACTCGTTCTTTTATCACACAGTTTTGGCTACATGGAGGCCCTTCAATGAATTAGCATGAGAGATATCGTCTTCCACAGGCTTTATCAACATACTGTCTTTAGGTTCGGTTCATTCTTGTTGATTTTGATTTTTTCATTTAGCTCTTCGTGTAGTATTTTATAGAATTTGCATTTATTGTTCAACAAATTGTAGGTTGATTTGGTTTCGAAAATACATATCGCCAATAAAGAGTTAATCTTCATTCTTTAGAGTTTTTGTTATCTCCTTTTTTTGATGGTATGCAATGAAATATTGTTCATTTGTTGCTTACTCTTTCTACATAGCTCATCTGTTGGTCCTAAATTAATTCTTTATCAATATAATTTACAAACCTCCATAAGGAACTTAAAAGCTATGATTGTGTCTTGTTTGAGATATTGACGAACAGGGAATCTTTTTTTAAAACTAAAAGATATCATTGTTGTTGCCGTTGTTACTACAAAAACACGTAAGGGTTCATGTTAAAAGTCTTTAACATTATAAGTTGTATTCAATAGCAAATGTGGTGGTTCTTACCCTTGATTTTCAGTTGGACTACCTTAATTATCAAGCTCATAATTTCTATTATGCTCATTTTAACTTCCAGACATTTACATTGCTTCAGGTTACCTTACTGTGTTTTTCTCTCAGAATTAGTGTCATTAGGCAGAACCATACTCATGTGGCACTAGCTATACTATACTGTTTCTCTAGGAGTACTGCTAATTTTCTGGTAAGAATATAAACACCAGTATAAGTGATTTTCTGTGCATTCTTGGATATAAGTTTATGCTAGCTTTGATCATGGAACATTTGCTAGATTTAGATGTACGCGGGTTACGTTATGAGTCAAATTAAATATTAGTAAAAACAGTACTAATTTGGCCATACCGCTTTAAACTAGTTTTTTTACCCCATAGTATATAGTCTGATTTCTTTTATCATACCCACCCATTAAGAACTTGCTGACTATAACATCTAATTAATTAATTTGTTGCACATATTTGAGGTAAAATATTTAATTTATTGAAGGATAACTAAATTATATATCTGACAATTATCTGTAATTTCAATTCAGCGGGAGAAAAGTGAAAGTTTTGTCTCGTTTGTGAAATATATGACTATTAGATCAACAAAAGCGAGATTGCAACAGGCTTCTGTTCCAGCATTCGCTGCTAGAGATCTCCTCATCAGCGTCATCGGTCCTTATTAAGATACAAAGATTCTTGTGTCTCTAGATATTCACTCGTCGCCAACATCCTCTGAAAACCCTCGATGTCGATGTAGCAGCTAGCTCATCGAAATATTGACGTCGCGTGGATTCATCATCCAAGAAATGGTAGGGCTTAGAAGAGCTCACACGATTGGGTTTTCTTACTGCAAAGAGTTTGTGGGTATTTTTTAGAACACCTTTAGTACTACTAACTTAGTAGAAAATAAACTGTGAACCATGCTCATCCTTGTTCAGGCAAGGCTAGAAAAGGATGTGATCAGTGACCATATAAACATCCAAATCTCTCTTCTCTTTATTTTTTTTGTTTGTCAAAATAGCTAACATGGTGGCAAGCTCGCTTGCCCTTATATTCTCACCATCTTCATTTTCTTCCAATTCGAAAATCGCAGACTTAGTTTCCACCTCCTCCACTTATCCTCTTTGGCATATAAGAAATTCCAGATTCCCAAACTCAAGACCTAAAGACTCCAAAACCTTTCCAATCAAGGCCTTTTATGCTTCATGTTTTTCGGACGAATTCACCGAAGATGGCTCTGAGTTTATGGAGAACCAATCGATTGCAGATTTCATGAGATTCAAGAGAGATGACGATAATATAAAGATTATCTAATATAAGTTTAAGCATGTCTCGAAACCTTGGATTTCGATGTCACAGTTCATTCAAATCTCCACGCCGTGTGGATTCGCCATCCACGTAAATATTCCATGTGATTACTGTTATTTTATAATATAATTATTGTTATCATGATTTGTAGTTTGTACTTTGCTGGCATGGTATAAGCTGGGAAACCTGATTTTAGTGTCCAATTTGTGTGAGAATTTCGTTTAATCGAAGGGTTATTGAAATGTAATTGGGTTTTCCATTTGTTTAGGGAAGTCTTCAAAATATCCAAAACCGGTGATATATTTGCAGGTTTTCAAGCCATGACCAGTGTGCAGAAGCAATATGCCAGACTTTTCCATAATATCCATCCAGTGGAAGAAAACTAAGTGTGTGTTAGGAAGTTTCGTTACTTGTTTTAAGATTTATTATTTCTGTAAAGGTTAGTTTTTTTTAGTCAAAAGGAACTCTTATTAATAAAGAAATGAATTACAAAATAAGGGGACCAATATGTAATTTGTTCATTTATCAAATAAAAGGAAAAATAGGCGCAAACACTCCCGCCTAAACCAAAAATTGAAAGGAAAAAATTCCCTCCACACAAGAAGGAACAACATCAGAACCCTTTAAACAAACACTTCACTTTCATCAAACACTTTCATCAACGAAAACAGCAACAAGCTTAAAAACACCATCATCGATCTTCAACATGCTTCAAAGGCAACTATCATCAGAGCAAAGAAAAGCCATCCTTCAACAATCAGCTCCATAACCTGCACAAATAAACACAAAACTAGCGGTACTCAAGGCTAATCAGTCCCAATGGAGATAACCTAACCCTAAACTTTCCAAGAAAGTTATAGCTTGAAGGTTAGAAGGAACATTTAGGTGATTAAACTGAAGCTTAAATTTACATTTAAGGGTCCATTTGGCAAGCCAATCAGCTTCCTGATTCTGGACCCTTGAAATATACATGAGATTCATGTTCTTATGAACTAGATTTCTATAGGATTTAACATTAGAGTCATCAAGGAACGAACTAGAGCTAACAAACAATTGCTTGATAAGAACTAATGAATCAGATTCAACATCCACACAAGTCCAGTTGTTTTTAAAGCAAAAGATAAGACCTTGGAGCATCGCCTCGGTCTCAGCTTGAAGAGGAGAAGCCTTGCCAATAAGCTTTCCAAAAGCCCAGATTATGTTGCCATCGTTGTTCCTAAACAATATACCAGTAGCTGCTTCTCCATTTTGAGCGCAAGAAGCGTCCACATTCATTTTCAGGCGGTTGTTAGCAGGATGGATCCATCTAATGTACCTCAACTTTCTATTTCTCTCAATAGAGCAACAACCAAGGTAAACACCTGCACTTTCAGACTTTAACCAATGTTTATAGTTAAGCTCCCTGGAAACTTCAACCCCCTTAATAATTCTAATAATATGTTATAGCCATTTTTACATTTATATTCAGATTCTTATGCTTAATGGAATTCCTGGACTTCCAAATTACCCAGCAAATTGCTTGAAGAATGAGCTGAGAAATATGAAACTTAGACTTAGAAAACCAAAACCAAACCCTCAACACATGGTTGAGAATCATGTTTCTCTTGATTTTCACATTAAAAATACAAGCAAACCAATTCCACAGTTGCCAAGAAAAACCACAGTTAACAAATAAATGATCTTTGTCTTCACAGTTGTCACAGAAAACACATTTAGATGCCATGCTCACATGCTTCTTTTTATGACAGAATCAAGTGGAATGAAATTATGTAAAAGCTTCCAAGATATGAAAGAAAACTTCCTGGGAATCTTTGCATTCCAAATATTCTTATAAAGGGCAGAAAGAGTATGCGTGGTTCTTAAGCTATCCCAAGTCAACTTCATATTGAACTGATCGCCCTTAGAATGCTTCCAACAGATAACATCATTCTTATCAGAAATCATGGTCTTTTTAATCAGCTGCATTCTATTAGTACCAATAGCATCTTGCACATCATTCAACACCCAAGCATTATTTTTCCAAAAAGAATTAACCTTTACATCAATGAACCAGTTGATATAATGCTCAGAAGCAATGACAGGAAGACCATGCCAAGAATCCTTCCAAAAGTCAATCTCTCCTCTGCCCAAAGTCCAGGTTATATTAGTATCAGCTTGATTTCTAATACTACACAACCTTCTCCAAACAGAAGAACCCTTTTTGTTAGAGTATAAAGGATGAACATTTCTACAATATATGTCATTCATTACATTTGACCAAAGACAACAATTTTTCCTAAGCTTAAACCACAGTTTTTGAGAAAATACATTCTGAACATCAATAAGCTTTCGAACATGTAAACCCCCCTCTTCAAAAGGTTTACAAATAAAAGACCACCCAGACCAGTGAATAGACTTTTGGTTAAAATTTGTTCTCCAAGGAAATCTGTTGAAAATGTTTTCAATTTTAGTAATAATGGCTTTAGGTAGTTCAAAGCACTGGATCCAATGGAAAGTCATAGGCATAAGAACGTTATTAATAAGAGAGAGCCTACCATCATAAGACAACAACTTACTGTCCCACTCAGCAATCTTGTCATTTATCTTATGAATGATAGGATTGTAGATGAAAGTTTTGTTGTGATTAGAGATAGTGACACCCAAATGAGAGATAGGCAGATAGTCCACTTCAAAGCCAGTCTGAAACTTAAGATTCTGTACATAAGAAGACTTAGTAGACACCACAAGCTTAGTTTTACTTTTGTTTATAGCTTGCCCAGAGGTCTGCTGATAAAGATCAAGACAATTACTAAGACTAACTATAGAACTTGGTAAGCTATTGACAAAAATTAGAATATCATCAGCAAACATAATGCAAGGAACAATAAAAGAAGTTCTAGAAGAAAAACACATTTTAGGATTAGAACTAAACAGAATATATAGACTTTTACTTAGAAATTCCTCACTAAGGATAAACAGGCTTGGGGAAATAAGATCCCATTGCCTTAACCCTCTCTTCATCTAAAAATAATCATAAGAATCACCATTGACTAATAATGAAACATGAACATTAGTGATCATTCTCTCAATCAGCTTAATAAACTTAATACTAAAACCAAAACACTGCAACAACTTAAGAATAAAAGGATGAGAGACCCTGTCAAAAGCCTTAGTCATATCTAATTGTACCACCATATTACCCTTTTTAGGCCTTTTGTTTATATCATAAAGAAGCTCTTTAGCCAGCAAAATGTTATCATGGATCAGTCTCCCTTTAATAAAACCAGACTGAGCAGGAGAGACAACTCTAGGCAAGATGATAGACAACCTATGATTAATGAGAGCAGAAAATATTCTATTCATGAAAGTGCACAATCCAATAGGTCTATAGCTATTCCACCAAACAGGATTAGAAGACTTAGGAACCAAACAAATACCAGTAGCAAACATTCCAGTAGGAATGTAGCTACCCTGAATGAAAGCATTAAAAGCAGCACACAAGTCCAACTTAATGATAGACCAACAGTGCTTAAAAAATAGAGATTAAAACCATCTATACCAGGAGAGCTGTCATTCTTCATACTACAGATGATGTCCCAAACCTCACTCTCAGTTACTCTTCCAAGAAGCATCTCATTGTCTTCAAAAGAAACAATAGAAGGGATACAACTAAAATTCTTACTGTCCAGCAGCTTATCCTCATAATTCTTGTTATTATAAGGATCAGACATGAGAATATCTTTAAAGAAATCAACAGCTATCTTCCCAATCTCCTTTCTATCCGTAATCCAAGAATCACCATCCTTGACGCTTTTAATTTCATTCTTCCTCCTTTTCTTAGCAGCATAACTATAAAAAAACCTTAGAATTGCCATCACCCTCATGCATCCAGTTATTAAAACATTTTTGCTTCAAATAAGAATCAGCATTTCTAAGGGATTTTAAGTACATACTATTGGCTCTAGCTAACTGAGCAACAACATGGATATTATTATTAGTATAGTGAAGAATTTCCAAACTCTTCACTTTGCATTCAGACTCCTTCACTTTATCAAACACATTCCCAAAGTGATCCTTGTTCCAAATCTTAAGACAACCTTTAAGCCTTTTGAGCTTCTTCCAAAAGGCAGTGCTTGGATGACTCTCAATAGGCCGGCTCCAATCCTGCTCAACCACACTTAAGAAAGATTCATCATTTGACCAGGCATTAATATATCTAAACATCTTTTTTTATAAACATTATCATTAACATTATGAATATTAGAAGAGATTAAGAGGGGGCATGGTCAGAACACGTTCTGACCATGTAAAAGAACTGGGTTTCATTGAAAACAACTAACCACTTATCATTAATAAGTGCCCGATCTAACCTTCTCCACTTGTTACTTCTAGATCAAGTAAACTTAGACCCACTGTACCCAGCATCGTTAAAATTACAACACCTCACAGCTTCATTAAAATTATCCATACTAGCTTGACAAGAAGAAACACAACCCAGCTGCTGATCATGAGATGAAATAACATTAAAATCTCCAACACACATCCAAGCCTTATCCTGACTACCAACAGATCTCAGATCATCCCAAAGATCCAGCCTCTGAACCCGATTACATTTAGCATACACCACAATAAGATGAACATCATCAGAGATACCAGGATACTCCATCACCATATGGATGCATTGATCAACATTAAGAGAAACATTAATAGTAACAGTATCCATCCAGAACATCCAGATCTTATTCGAAACATTAGCAAAGCAGTTACCAAAACCAAGCTCCTCAGCAACAGCAAAAATCTTATCACTCTTAGACATGGGCTCCTGAATAGCCAACACCTTAATATACTCTGATTTAACCATAGTTTAAGCCTTCTCAAAGTGGGTTTGTTGTTAACCCCTCTAGCATTCCAACTAATCACTCTGATAATTTTCAGAGTAAGACTTGTAAATTTTGTCCCTTGAACTAAGAGACTTAATAGTTAACTTACTAGTAGACCTTCGTTTCTTTGCAGATTTGAGCCTGGAGGATATTATATCATTAAAACTTTGCTGTGGTGAAAGAGTTGGAGAAGGAGAACAACTACCAATGTTGGGATCAGGAACCTCATCAATCTTATCAATAGCTTCGATAACCTCCTTACTATTCTCTTGAGAACTAACTTCAATATGCTCCTTTTCCTGATCTAAAGTTTCGCACAACTGTTCTTGAGAAGCACCATACTGAATTTTAATGTCTTCCTCTTCCTCTTTTCCATTCATCTTTTCTTCTTGATCTTTTTGAGTAATTATCGAATTGACTTACGTCTGTAAACTTTAAGAATGTCTGTATTTCTTGATCCTAAAGAATCAACTGAAGGACCCATATTACTATCACCCCCTTTATCATATTTGGCAGCAACACCTTGACATTTATCATTAACAGTTTTAGAAACTTCTACTTTCTCAGAAGATTTCTTGCACATAGACAAATTATGACCAATATGAAAAAAACGAAAACAATATATTGGCACATTCTTATAGCTAACAGACACCCAATATCCATCGTTACACCCAAAGCCAACCCACATTCTTCTTTGAAGCTTTTTGGAGATGTCAACCTCCACTTGGGCATAACAAGCATTAGCGTGCGCACGATTCTTATCAGGAACCACCACCTTATACGTAGGACCAATCACAGAGGCCATATCACTAACCAGACCCTTATCATAGAGACACTCAGGCAGATTCTCGAAGCGGACCCAGGTCAGGACAGTAGGATTTTCGATTTTTTTGTTAAAATCTTGACTCCACCTCAAGATTCTCATCACAACATCGTCAAATTTCCACACATTACGAGACAAAAATCTTGCAACGTCCTCCTTCAATTCAAACTCAAAAAAGATATGGTGTGAATCCCATACTTCATAAGAGTATGGACCTCTGAACTTCATTGTGGTCAAGAAACTCTCGAGCTTCACTTTTTTAGGAATACCGTTACTGAACTTGGCTATCAGAGTAGTCCTAGCCTTATTTATTAAAAGATCCTTAACATTAACACCATACTGCAACGTAAAGTGATCCTCTGTTTTCTTGACGAAATCAGGGTTTAATGTTTCCAAATCTTCACATTTTTTAAATAAATCTACAAATTTCTTCTTCGATTGTTGTTGCTGAACTCCAGATGTTTGAAGAACGGGAAATTCTTCCATAGATTTAAGGCCAATAATTGAATTAATCATTATAAATCAAAGAGATGCTCTGTTCTTGAGAAATAAGAAAAGCGATTCTTTAGAGAGAAAACCCATCATTCGTCTTCAATTCCAAATTTGGAAGCACCACCTAAGGTTTGAACCCGAGACTCTGAAGAATTTTTTCTTTAGAATTTTTCTTCTGTAAAGGTTAGTTTGTAACATGATTAACTTAATTTTTTGCTGGAATGGATTTGGTTTATATATTTATTTATTTATTTATTTATTTATTTGAGCTTCATTTTTTATCTTATTGTTTAAATTTGTAATATATACTTATTGTCAAAATACAAAAACTAAAAAAGTCAAATTTATATGTTAATTGATTAATTAAAATAATTAAATTTATTAAATAAATTAAAAATTAGATCATGTGTTTTATATGTTGTTGCATAAAACTATATTTAATAAAAATAATTTTCATTGCTAAATATGATCCTATTCCAACCAAAGTTTTTTGTTGCTAAATAGAATGCTATTCCAACCAATTTTCTTTATTGCAATTAACTTTTTTTACAATGACATAAAAAGTTATTGCAGCTAATAGTTTTTTCCAACGGTAAAGAAAGTTATTGCAAATACGTATTTTTCACAACGACAAGTACATTAGTCGTTGCTAAGGATTTTAAGCGTCAAATCTAAAGCAACAAAACTTTTGCAATTATTTTTTATTGCTAAAACCTTTTAGCAACGAATTAAAGTCTTTTGCAATAAATATTTTTCATTGCATATACCAATAATTCTTGTAGTGATAGTGATCCGTGTGAAAGTCGATTCGTATCTCAGCCGACGCTGAAACAATAGTTTATTGTGGTCTAGCCTTACCTCATGCAACCACCTTATCTTTAACCTCATAAGGTTCATGATTATTCGAGGAGTCATGCTATTTTTTTTTTTTCATTTCTCACTCTCGCTTTGAAGCCCTTTTAAATAACACCTACCACTAGATCTTATTTTTTTTCCTATGGTGGTGATCACTCTCCGGAGAAGAAAAAAACTCATTCGAATCAGAGATAGAATAACCTCTAGATTCTGAAGGATTGTAATGATATATGACCTTTCGTTCATTTCTCAAGAAATCACGGCTTTTGTCCAATAAAAGTTTATTTATTTACTACTTTTCCTAGTTTTTAAAGGTTTCAGAGTCACCATTATCTACCTCGGAAACCTTTTTTCCTCTAATTTTCTGAATGTCTGATCATACCTTTCTTGATCGAATAACTTTTTTTTCGCACATTTAACATAAAGATTTTACTGCACAATCGATCTTGATTCTCTTCTAGGGTCAATTGATCTTGTTGTTCTTTGTACAAATGTTGAATATCCCACACCAACTGATCGAAACCTTCTCCAATTGTTATTTGATGCAGACAGTTTGGAGCTCCGGTGTCTGATTTTGACCCACAACACCTTGTTTCGAAGGAAACGACGTCACGAACGCAAGTCACCAGCTTTACTTGTGAGCTATGGGCCTTTTGGGGAATTTGGGCTAATCTATCATCTTATTTTGCGTTTTTACTACTCTAGGCTATTTTAGTAATTTTCATATTTTTAGTTTTAGGGTTTCGCTTGAACCCTCATATAAACCTATCTTCTATACATTGTTGAGGCAATTGTTTTTTATTAATAAATTAGGGTTTTATCCCTCTTTAGCTTCTCTTGCATTTCACTCTGAATCATTATTCCTTTAGTAACTACAACAGAATTCATCTCTTGCTAGAATTCGGAGACAATCGTAGCAGACTAGTGCTTTTGGATGTTTGTATCCGGGTACATCTATAGGCTCCCACTATGGTAGCTACTGAAAATTCCAAAAATATATGAGAGGAAAAAATGTCAAAATTATTTTAAATTGAGTCACACATATGTTATAGACATAAACTAAAACAGAATTTCTAGATAAAGGAACAACCAAAAGTAGTAAAAAATAATAATGGTTCACAATTTTGAAAAAAATATATATTGCATTATATGGTAATGGTAGTGGGCCTTTGGGCCTATATGGTTGGCCTGTTTTTAGCTATTTTACAATACTAATTCACTAATATTATATGTATTTACTCCATATTATAAATAATACCCTCAAAATTACATATTTGTTGAGTTTATATTATAAAGTAAATAATGGTAAAATATTGTACCGATGTGACGTGAAGGTCAAATAATCTGGTCCTTATCATATGTAATTGGGTTATTGAATATTTTTTTTCTATAAAATTTTAAGTTGTAAAAATTTAAGCGTTAGATTATATTACAATCAATATGTCCGGCTATGACCAAGACAATCGGTTTTAATGCGTCGTCGAGGATAAAGATCACTACAACTTTCCTCCAATAAAAACAAAACCTCCTCCCAATTGATTAAATATCCATAGCAAACTATTTTGTTGTAACTACTGGATTTATAAATGAAAAGTTTAAATATAGGTAATGTACCAATAACCACCCAATATCAAACTTATTTACCACTAACCACATCGAGTTAGATAAACTACGGATAATCACCTTGTGATAAATTAGTATTTACAGATAACCACCTGGTGTGTGAAATACCACTTAACATTATTTATCGTTATTATTATTATTATTTAAAATATCTCATATCTTTTAAACCATAACTCTAGAATATCTGAATATACCATTAATTTTGTTTTTTATGATGAACAAAACTAGATCCATGAAAGATATTTTTTATTACTAAAAATTGATTTTTTTTAATTGCATAATTACATGTATTTGGATTATGAAATAAATTTAGAAAAAAAAGTGTTCTAGTTGCGGAATTACATGTAATTTGGCTATTAAAAAACAATTGTATTTTTGTTGCGCAATTAGATACAAATGTATTGCATAAATAAGAAGAGTATAGTTGCGAAAATAGGACTTCGATTGCTAAATACGTTTGATTATGTGAAAAAATAAAATAAAACTTTTTTTTGTAAATATAAGTGTTGATTTTGTGTTACACAGTTCACTATTTTGTAGTTGCGAATATATGTATATTTTTACGTTAAGAATATGTGCAATTTTGAAAACATAATTGTGTTTCTGTTGCGAAAATACGTGCAATTTGGTTATAAACATAGGGTGGAAAAAATTATATTCCAGTCGCATAATTACGTGTAAAATTATTAACTTATAATAAACATAGGGTGGAAAAAATTTGAAAGTTGTAGGTATTTGTTAGTTTATAAGTATTGTTGGAAACTTTTACGATGTAAATTTTAGATGGTTATCCGTAATTTAATTCATAATCGTGTGTTTATCGGTAACTTTCTAACTTATTTAATATTAACGTCAGCTAACTCAGTTAAAGTAAGAGCATTTACGGATATATATTTAAAATTAAATGTTAAATACCAACCCGTAGGGAAGAAAAATATTATTTAAAGATTTTCTCTTAACATTTTTTTTTGAGTAGTATCTTCTGAAAGTAATTTTAAGATACCAAATTTGATTTTATTTGTAAATATTTTTTATTTCTATCGATTATTTTAAAAAATATTGTATAATAAATTTGTTTTTTGTCATTTTTAAAAAATTAAATAAATATTTGTTTTGATTTTGTTATGTAGTATTTTTTTAAATATAGTTTAAAAATGAGATATTAAAATTTATTGTTATTTTTATAAAATACTTTAATTTTATTCCATTTTGTTAACAAACATCAAAAATAGAAGTAAAGAAATTTAAAAAAATATGAAAAAATGAATAAAATGAATAAACATTAAAAAAAGAAGATGAAAATGAAAACAAATGATAACTAGCCATTGTTAAGTGAATTTAAATTTAATAAATGTATTAACATTTTAAAATAATAGTTAGCATGTAATTTAACACTTTTACTTAAGTGATTTTAGGAACATCTTAACAAGGGTTTAACATATTATTTAACATATCAACGGTAGATGCTCTAAACATTTATACAAAACATACAATTTTCATGCTTCAAGCAATCACAAGTTTCGGTGTTTTGATCAATAAGAAATCTGATTTTATATCTCAAATTTTTATATATTGGAAACATTGAATGAGAGATTCTTGATATTAAATTACTTCTTTCATCATTTTCTCCTACAAGAAACTTTGGTTAAAAATAGTTATTCCATAACTAGATTAACTTTTCCTTTTTAGTAATTTGTTCTGATATGGATATTGAGCCTAAATTTTTTTGGCACTACTCTCTTTCTCTTTCCCTATATGATTGTTGTTGTGATCACCGTTTTATTGAGCCACCACGTATTCTTTTTCTTCTTTTATAACCGGGTCTTTCTATAAATTGCATCTTCGTGGACAATTACATATTTTCAATAAATTCGTCATTTTTCCACAAGAATCCGATTAAAAACAATAAATCCATAAATAGATTAACCTATAATTGACAAAATGGATATGGATATGGAGCCCATAATTCCTTAGTACTACTCTCTTTAACTTTCTCAATATCATTGTTGTGATCATCTTTTTCGACTCGAAATTCAACAAATATATTGACTTTTTTAAAAAACAAAATTAGTCAACATGCAATTTAACATGTTTACTTGAGTTATTTTAGGAAATTTTAATAAACATATGTACTTCCTCCATTCCGTTTTAAACCTCGTTTAAGGTATTCTCACGGCTATTAATAAATACGATCATTACTCATTTTGTTTGTGGTATGAATTAATGCGGAAATTCTATGTAGTGAAAAGTGCTTCTGATTATTTCATAGGTCAAACTAACTTCTTCAGCCTCTTTAAATAGACTGGGTGAGTTAGTTAGAAAAATGGTTACATAATGGTATATTTACAATTCGACCCTTACATTTCTCCTAAAGCCTAATTTAACCCTATATTTACAGAATTTATCACTTTAGTCTCTATCAATTGCACTTAGGTCCCTGAGGAATATCTTTCCTTATCAGTAGCCCCCCTAGTTCTTATACAGATATTTATAAGAACTATTAGCTCCTCGAACTCTTCCTCGGGTCAATACCATTTTCCTCACTTTATCTCCTCATTATAATCGAACTCAATGGTCTGTGACTTCGCTTCGAACTTGCCAACTTGAAGTATAACTTCGCCTCATCTTCGAATTTGTGAATAGGTGCCCATCGCTTCGAACTGGCCAACTTGAAGTATAGCTTCGCCTCAACTTCGAATATTATTATTAGAAACATAGTTTTGCTAACACTTCGAAATCTCTGATCCCTACTTGATAGATTGATTAGACCTTTGATAGTAGACCTATGATACTACACGTTTCCTTTTCGTTTCATATTCCACCCAATGAGAGCAACTTTTTAGTTCTGCTTTTCCATATTCTCGACGTCACTCCTTTATCCTATAAATACCCAACTCTTCATTCATTAAGAACTTTTTAGAGAAATCACTTCTTGAACCAACTTCAACCTGTTCTTCATCTTCAACCTGTTCTTCAAGCTATCTTCAATCTGTTCTTCATAACCCTTCAACTTATTTCATCTTTTTCATCCACCAGAGCAATCTCTCATATCAATCCCATTGTATGAGAAGATACACTAAATACAATAGATCTAAACCCAGAAAACCAGTAAAATCAAAGAAAACTCTTTTTCCCAGTTCCAGTAACCAAGTATTCGGTGCCTACGATTATCTTTGTATTTCTCAAAGAGCCAAAGAGTACAAAGCTGCTGGGTTGATCTACAACGGTCCTCACTCTTCTTCTACTACTTTTAAGTATGGTAACTTCGACCCCAACCTTGCCACTTCGTCTTCGCCCTTACCTTCAAACCCAGAAACTAATCCAGCATCCTCTCCTCCTCGAAATCCAGCTAACTCTCCATCGCTGAGACCTCATCGGAAATCTAAAGTTGTTACTTTAGACAAGCCACCAACTGATAAGAAATCACAACCCAAATCACCTATCCTTCAAGTCGAAACGACAAAAAACCTTCAATCCAACACACTCCCTCCTCAATTCGAGGCTATCAGAGTTAAGCGTACCAAAAAATCACCTTTTCTATCAATGGGTGAAGAAGCAGAAAATTCTTCTCCTCCCCCACACTCTTCTCCTCCCCCACAAGAAGTGGATGACATTACACCAGAGTGTAGTCAGCCAATTCCTGTGACTCAACAGGAGACTCAAATCTGAAGTCGCCCTAATGAAGATAACAAAAAAGACGATTCTGAAGCTACTGAGTCTGATACCGAAGAGGAATCCGAGGCTAATGGTGTAGCTCCTCCTAAAAAGATTCGAGGGAAAAAAGCTCTTATTACACTTCCCGAGAGCGTTGCTGCCTTAGTAGGAGAAAATCTTAAACCTCTTTCTGCTTGGTATATTCTTGCCTTAAAGAATGTTCCCTACAGCTACTACCTCGAATCAGAGAAGGAGACGCTCAAGAAACTATGGGGGTTAACTGACAACATGACTCTTCGACTACCAGTGGAAGGAGAGACACCTCTAAACTGTCAGAAAGATGAGCTAGTAGTGTACCCCGAGCTTTTCAACTGGGGACTTCGGTTTCCCCTTGATCCGATGATAGTGAGGTACTTCGAAATCCACAGATTGTGTCCAACACAAGTCACTCCCAACCAGCTCTTCACTTTATTCTCAGCAATCATGGTATCGAGGCTTGGAGGCATTCCCCTCGAAATCGAGGACTTCATCTCAGTAAGCAGCATTTCGAATGGCCCAGTTTTACCGTTTTATTACCTAACTCTTCAGGACGACTTAAAAATTATCGACGACCTCCTCGAAGCTGACAAACTCTGGAAGCAAAGATTTGTCTTCCTGTCAGGAGCTTGGGAAAACGGCAAAGAAATTTCCGATGCTAATCCTTCTAAACTCACCCTTACATGGAGAGATAGTAGTAAGTGACATCTTCCCTCCCCCTTTTTTTTATCAATTTATTTATCTAAGTGTTTGTCTCCCATTTTTCTTAGAAATTCCGAGGCGATTTAAGAGTCGTCGAAAAGAAGCCAAGGTCATCTTCCAACGAATGGCTGAATGGGCAGAAAAGTCTTGGGGAAATGGCTTTCATTCAGCCTTTGAGCCGATTAACTTCGTCAACAGCCATCTTTGGCGCATATCTCTAGGGGCAGACTTCCCTCAAGATCCGATGGTCCCACCAGACCCTATCCTAGCAGTTCAAAGGATACTTGCACCAGATGGGAAATGCTACCTTCCCACGCGGAACCGAAGTGAAAGCCATCTTCCCCTAAAGAAGAAAGGAAAATTGACCCATAAGAAGGCCAGCACAAGTAGGGCTAACCCTTCCAAGACTTCGAAGCGTGCAGAGAAAAGAAAAACATCTGCACCTCCGCTTCCCACCATATCCGAAGAAGACCAACCTATCCTGAAAAAGAAAAAGGACAACTCTCCAAAAAAGAAAAAGAGTAAGTCCAGCAAGCCAATTGAAAAGAATGAAGCTGATATACTAGAAGCGGTGCTAGCTTCCGAGGCGCGTGGGAAAACTTTTGTTGAAGAAAACCCTGAAGGAGGATTGACACTTGGAGATAATCAAATAGACGATTATCTCAACTTCGAAGATTTTAATTCAAGTGGGGATTTTGTGTTTTCTGGTTCCCAACCTACCAATGTCATTCCACCGACTTCTACTGGGGCTGATGTGGCTTCGACATCAAATGCCATTGTTCCAGCAGTCCTTCCTCATTCAGACAAATCCGATGAGGTAGCTTCGATCCTTCGTCCCTTTGATAATTTAAGTGCTGCAGCTAATAAATTATATGAAGAAGTGAAAAATTCACACGCACAATTGGAGCTTCTTGCACAAAAATTGGTCAAGAGCAAGAAAGAAACAGAGTCTGAAAAGACTTCAAAAAATGAGGCACTTCAGAAATTCGAGGCTGAGAAAGAAAAGCTCCTTAAAGATCACAAAGAAAAAGTCGATGCTTTGGAGACTTCTCATCAGCTAGCTCTTAAAAACCTAAATTCTCAACATTCCACTACTATCTCCGAGGCGAAGAAAAAAGCTTCCGATGCTGAGAAACTTGTTAAAGAAACTCAGGAGAAGCTGAAGAATTGCCAAACTGAGCTGACTACGCTTCGAACAAAATTCGAAGAAGAAAAGAATGCAGCTGTCAAAAAGGCTGAAAACAAAGTTGGTTCTTTAATGCTCGAAGGTATCAAGAAAGCTCAAATTGATACATCTATTCAGCTTCTTCGAGAAGTTCATGCTGCTTGTCCAAGACTAGACTTATCAAACCTTTGGAAACAGGTTCCAGAAGAACAACGCCCAAAGGAAGCGTTCGAAGCACCACCAAGCTCCTCCTCCGAAGAAGAAAATAATTCAGAAGAGGAGTCATCAGAAGAAGAAGAAGATGATGCTTAATAGGCTAGGCAGTTTGTTTTTTGTGTATGTGGTTAAGTACTTCCCCCCTTTTTTGTAAACTTCGTATTTTATCCAACGAACAAACCACTTCTTTTTTTATATCTTAAATTTCTGGTATACTTGTTTGAACTGGTTATTTCTAAAATTAGATGCACTCATAAGATGTGGCACCTCGAAAAATAGATGCACTCATAAGACGTGGCACCTCGAAAAATAGATGCACTCATAAGACGTGGCACCTCGAAAAATAGATGCACTCATAAGACGTGGCACCTCGAAAAATAGATGCACTCATAAGACGTGGCACCTCGAAAAATAGATGCACTCATAAGACGTGGCACCTCGAAAAATAGATGCACTCATAAGACGTGGCACCTCGAAAATTTGGTTGTTTCTTCAAAGCTATCGCTTCGGAAAATTATTCTTGGTCAACTTTCAAAGATGATCAGTCTTTGCCAAGTTACCAAAATAATAAATCACACATTATAATAAACAACCAATGGCCAAAAGAAATTTTATTAAAAAATTCAATATTAACCAGACACCTCGTTAAAACCTTTCTGGGCCAACAGATGAGGAAAGAGTATGTCTGTTTTACAAAAATTCGAAGTTCAGTTTTACTCACAGTACAATTTCAAGTGCTCTATATTCCAAGGGTGTTTGAGCATCCTCCCTTCTCTATCTGACAACCTGTAAGAACCTGGCTTGACCCTCATTTTAACTTCGTAAGGACCTTCCTAATTCGGGGCCAATTTTCCGAGGTGTTTATCCTTAGTGTGAAGAAATACTTTTCGTAACACTTGATCGCCAATTTTAAATTCTCTTCTCTTAACTTTAGCATCGTATCTGCTTCTCATTAATGTTTGATAATGGATCACATTCAAATGTGCCTTGACCCTTTTTTCTTCCAACAAATCAAGCTCCACCCTTCTAGCCTCATCGTTATCTGCATCGGAATATTTTAGTAGTCTATAAGAAGGCAATGTAGATTCAGCAGGGCACACAGCGTCCATCCCATATACTAAAGAAAAAGGAGTCTCTTTTGTAGCCTCTCTAGGAGTTGTTCTATATGCCCATAACACCTCTTGAAGATAATTTGGCCATTTCCCTGCTGCTCCTGCCAAATTTTTCTTCAAGCCATCCAAAATAGATCTATTTGTAACTTCCACTTGTCCATTTGCCTGAGGGTGGAAAGGAGTGGAGAAGCATTGCTGTATCCCTTTCGAAGAGCAAAAAGAGTCCATTTCCTTATTATTAAATTGAGGACCATTGTCCGTCGTTATTTTTCGAGGCACTCCAAAACGGTAGCAAATGTTACTTTGAATAAAATTGATTACATCCTTAGCTTTTGTCCCAGCCAAGGGTTCTGCTTCTGCCCACTTCGAAAAATAATCAACCGCAACAATAATCATCTGTCTTCCTCCAGAAGCCATAGGTAATGGTCCCACTAAATCAATCCCCCACCTATCGAAAGGAACCGCCTCTGAAATTGTCATTAGGGGTACTGCCGGTTTGTGTATTAAATTTGCATATCTTTGGCAAGTATCACAGCTTCGAACTAACGACTTGGCATCTTGCATAATAGTAGGCCAATAATATCCTGCCAACAATACCCGACGCGCTAAGGCTTTGAATCCACAATGAGCTGATCCATCCCCATCATGCAGTTCGGATAAAATGTCCTGGGACTCTTGTTTGCTTAAACATCGTAGCAAAGGTTTCGACGCAGACCTTTTGTACAATACTCCATCCAATACCACATAGCCAAGAGCTTTGTACTTTATTTTCTTAAGCAAGTGTTTATCAAGAGGTAAAATTCCCTTCGAAATAAAGTTTAACAAGTCAAACCTCCAATCTCCTCGAGCGCACATCGGATCATTCACTACCTCACTAACAACTTCACACTGCTCAGAATTCGGTATGATCGAAGGCGATGGTTGTGTTATGATCCACGGATATTCTTCAGAGTAAGCCATTGTTGCCAAAGAATCAGCCATTGTGTTGCTACCTCTTCGAATATGCTCCACTTCGACATTTTCAAACTGTGCCATCATTCCCCGAAGTTCTTGCAAGTACAAAACCAAACGTTCCTTTTTAGCTTCCGATACTCCTTTAACATGGTTAACTACCAACTGTGAATCTGTTTCCAAGCGCACAAATGTCGCTCCACAAATCTTTGCTAACCGTAATCCTGCTAGCACAGCTTCATATTCAGCTTCGTTATTCGAAGCATGAAAGCCAAATTTTATAGCTTGAAACATAAATTCCCCTGTTGGTGCCACCAACTCAACTCCTGCACTCGATCCTTTGTTACTGGATCCCCCATCAGTTCGTATCGTCCACGTCGGATTCTCGTTCACCTTTTCACCATCTTTCTCTTCGGATCTGCTTGAGTGGAATTCCACCAACAAATCTGCTAAAGCTTGAGCTTTGATCGCTGTTCGAGGAGAGAATAACACATCGAAATCTCCTAATTCCACAGACCACTTGGTCATCCTTCCTGAGATATCTGGCTTCTGCAAAACATTTTTTAATGGATATGAAGTTCGAACCACAATCGTATGTGCCTGGAAGTAAGGACGCATTTTTCTTGCAGCCACCACTATGCACAGTGCCAATTTTTCGAGCTTCAAATAGCGTTTTTCAGCATCAACCAAACTTTTGCTGACATAGTAGACAGGCCTCGAAATTCTCGTATCTTCACTGACCAGAACCGCACTCACCGCATAATCCGATACTGCTATATACAAAAATAGCTGCTCACCCTTTCGAGGCTTCGACAATATTTCAGGAGAGGACAAAAGATTTTTAATCTTCATAAAAGCTTCTTCACAATCCGAAGTCCACTCAAAGTTATTAGGTCTACGCAGCACCTGGAAAAAAGGGAAGCACTTATCTGAAAAACGAGAAATGAATCTGTTCAAAGCTGCTAACCTACCCATTAACATTTGCACTTCTTTGATATTCCGAGGTGAAGACATAGATATCAAAGCCTTCAATTGATCTGGATCCACTTCGATTCCTCTTTCACTAATCATGTACCCCAGAAATTTACCAGATCGAACTCCAAATGTACATTTTTCTGGATTCAACTTTAATTGTATTGCTCTAAGATTCAAAAACGTCTCTTCCAAATCATCAATGTGTTCATCATCACTTTTGCTTTTAACAAGCATATCATCAATGTATACTTCGATATTTCTCCCAATCTGTGAAGAAAACGCCTTATTCATCAGCCTCTGATATGTTGACCCAGCATTCTTTAATCCGAACGGCATTACTTTATAGCAGTGCAAACCTCTGTCAGTAATAAAAGTCGTGCTTTCTTCATCATCTGGATTCATTCGAATTTGATTATACCCCGAAAATGCATCCATGAAAGTCAAAATTTTATTTCCCGAAGTGGAATCCACTAACTGATCTATTCGAGGCACCGGAAAAGGATCTTTTGGACATGCTCTATTCAAATCTGTGAAGTCCACACACATCCGCCATTTTCCATTCTTCTTTTTCACTACCACCGGATTGGCTGTCCACCTCGGATAATTAGCTTCCCTGATATGTCCCATCTTGTATAGTCGATCCACCTCGGCAACTATTGCCTTGGACTTTTCCAATGAAAAGGCCCTTCTTTTTTGAATTATCGGCTTGACCTTCGGATCAACCGCCAGGCTATGACATATTATGTCACTTGGGACCCCCACCACGTCTTCGGACCTCCACGCAAATACATCCAAATTTTCAGACAAAAAAGTCAACAACTTTTCTCGCATCGATAAAGATAACAGGGTCCCAATTCGAAGTACCCTGCCATTATTGAAAATATATTCCTCTATTTCTTCATTGACCACCACAGAACTCGGGGTTGACCTCGGATCATCAATTCCCTCATCTGTTCCATCACAAGTCAACCCCCCAAACTGCTAATTCTCCATCGGATCATCAGAACTTTTGCCCCGTAGTCTAAATGCAGCAGCATAACATTCTCTTGCTACCTTTTGATCACTTCGAACTACGCCGACCCGGTCCTCAATCACATACTTCAAACACTGATGAACTGTGGAAACTACAGCATACATCTTCGCCAACCACGACCTCCCAAAAATAACATTGTAACTTGATGGACAATCTACCACCACAAAAAGTACTTGTACTTTCTTCTTGAAAGGCCCCTTTCCCAAAGAAACTTCACCCTCGAACTCTCCTATCACATTCGCTGTTGCGCCAGTAAACCCTATGATAGTCATTTCTGATCTTTCTATTCGAGGCGGAGCAGTCAATCTCTCATATGTTGATTTGAAAAGCACATTAGCAGAGCTCCCTGTATCAATCAGCACTCGTCGAATCTCCACCCCGCATACTTCTGCTCCTATGACCACCGCATCTTCATGTGGCCCAGTAATCCCTCTCAAATCATCCCCGTCGAAAATTATAAAGGGCACATCCTTTCTGTTGCTTAGGTGTGCCGATGCGCCTCCCTCAATTTGTCGTGTCAAGTTTACTATATGCCTCTTCCTCGAATTATTAGTGTTGTTGTTCATCGAATCCCCTCCAAATATTGTTAGTGATTCGAAGAAGGCACACAAATCTCGAACACGTCCCTGACGCATCGGCTCATCTATTGACATTAACAAAAGTCGACTGGGGTCTGGTTCGACATATTCCGAGGCTACATCGAAACCATCCCCCTCACCTGCAACATCTAAAATCATTAATGCAGTTTCCTGCTTAGAATTAGGATTACCAACTTTCAGAGCTGTAGCCTTGGCATTCTTCCTGACATATTCCAGCAACTTTCCATTTTCGATCAAAATTTGCATCTCCTTCTTCAGAGCAATGCAATCATTCGTATCATGGCCGACATTGTCGTGATATTTGTAGAACTTATTATTGCGCTCCTCTCTTGGCCTGTTAATCGCTGGTGGCTTTCTAAAATTTATTGTTCCCCTTATTTTTTCATATATCGAAGCCACGCTTTCAGTTAGATCCGCATAATAATCTGGCCTTACCCACACATTCGGTCTGGATCTAAACTGTTGTTGATTATTAGAGTTGTGTTGATTATATCCCCCTCGATACGAGTTCGAAGCTCCTCGGTTAGATACATTTTGATTGTTCTTCGGACGCGAGGGATTGTTGTTCGATGTGTTAGATTGTCCACTCCCCTTCTGAACAGTACTAGCAACTCCTCGAACCCGCGTCGATTCTTCGACCTTAATCTGATCCTCAACCTGAGCCATAAGAGCTCCAAATGTTAACGCCCTGCGCCTCGTAGTCTCATCGGCTAAATCCCTAGGCAACAGCCCTTGCCTAAACGCCGCCATAGCCACACTTTCTTCACAATCATCCAATTCAGCCTTTGTTGACACAAACCTCTTAGTATAATCCTTTAACTTCTCTCCCACAGCCTGCTTGCATTGTATTATTGTGTCTCCATTGGCTCTCATTTCCTTGCTTCCCACAAACTGTCTTCGGAAAGCGGTATAGAAACCTCTAAAATTTGCAATTGACTCCTTAGGAATCTTATTGAACCATTTCAGCGCAGTTCCCTTAAACGTCTGAGAGAAAGCTCTACACACCAATTTGTCATCATCTTCGAAATTAGTCATGTAGTTTTTAAATTGTTCTATGTGGTCATCGGGATCTTGAGTCCCATCAAACTTATCAACTTTGGAAATATCAAACCGCCTCGGAAGCGGCACAGATCTGATCTCCCTGACCAATGGTGAGTCCCTCCAGTCGACCCCCTGAACATACTGGTCCTCATTTCTCATCCCCACAGTTGCATATAAGCTGGACTCACCTTCATATTTTCGAGGCGAATATCTCCGAGGCGAATATTTCCGAGGTGAATATACTCGCCTCTCTTTCTTTTTCCTCCCTTCCTTATAGACCCTAGCTGGCCGGAGCTCACGCTCTGCTCCTCTTGAACGGCCTCGAGAGCGTTCGTACCTCGGTGTTTCATCAGACTCGGAATCTTCGAAGTCCTCTTCATCACTAGAGTTTACATACAATCGCCTTTGTAACTTTTCTTTCCTCTTTATCCCGCTATACTCTTTTTTTTGCTCAGAACGTGTTTTACGCTGTTCATAGTGATCATCGCCATCGTCCATCGACTGATCCGACTGATCATTCTGATCGCCCCCTGCTATCTTAGACCTAAGCCTAGCACCATCATTATTTCCCTTCTTTTTTACCAATTCGTCAAGCTCTGCCACCTTCCTTATCATCTCATTCATTTTTCCTTCAAAATCAAATTGGATTGATTGAGTTGGAATCGATTTACCTGCCTCTTGCAGATCGGATTTCAGTGTTTCCATAGCCTTGCGAACGGATGGATTGTCACCTTCCTCTGGATTCATCTTCAATCAGCGAAAAATCAAAAAAAATATGAAAATTCGAACGAAAAACTTTGCAAAACGAAAACTCGAACGTCGATTTCTGATCTGTTGATCAAGGTATCCTCGCCCCCTCTTTCTAGCGCCAATTTGGTATGAATTAATGCGGAATTGACAAAATCAAAAACACAAATCTCTTAGGAAATTCTATGTAGTGAAAAGTGCTTCTGATTATTTCATAGGTCAAACTAACTTCTTCAGCCTCTTTAAATAGACTGGGTGAGTTAGTTAGAAAAATGGTTACATAATGGTATATTTACAATTCGACCCTTACATTTCTCCTAAAGCCTAATTTAACCCTATATTTACAGAATTTATCACTTTAGTCCCTATCAATTGCACTTAGGTCCCTGAGGAATATCTTTCTTTATCAGTTTGTAATAAGAAAAAGTAAAATGATCTAATTGGTTGCTGCACTAAATTGATTGGTTACTAACTTAAACGTTTTCTAACTCAATATATTCCTCTTATTTTAATTTGAACTTTTTTTATAAAAATTTAAAAATATTTAATAAGTCATCGATAGAAGAGAACGACTCTTAATATGGAATATTTGATTTTTCTAAAACGACGTTTAAAACAGAATGGAGGGAGTATTTAACATATTATTTAACATATCTATTGTAGATGTTGTAAGATTTTATATAAAATATACGGTTTTCGTGTTTCAAACAATCGTAAGTTTCCATTTTTTCATGTTTCAATCAACAAGAAATCTAATTTTTATATCTCAAATTTTTAAATTTCCAACATTGAATGTGAGCTTTTTTATGTTCAATTCCATCTCCTATACCTTAGCATTTCCATGTTTCATCATATTTTCCCACAAGAAAATCCGACTAAATTTTTTTAATTCATAACTAAATTAACTTCTCATTTCTAGTAATTTTTTCAAATGTGGATACCGAGCCTAAAACGTTTGGTACTACTCTCCTTCTCTTCTCAATATCATTCTTATGATTACGTGTTTTCTTGAGCAACCACATATCTCTCTTTTTTATTCTAATAATTTTGTATTCGTTTGGACAAAATCGCATCTTTTCAATAACTTTCATCATTTTTCAAAAAAACCTTTGATTAAAAGGAGTTAATCCATAATTATGTTAGTTTCTTATTTCTAGGACTTTTGAGCCCATCAACTCTTTGGTACTCTATATATATATATATTTCTCAATATCATTGTTATGACCACCATTTTCTTAAATAACCATATATATTTTATTCTTCTTTAATTGTTTGTTTCTTCCTAGACAACTATATGTTCTTTGACAATAGCATCTTTTTAATAACTTTGTCCTTTTCGGTTCAACTATCTTGAGAAGAAAATCTTATTATACCATTTACCCCTAACTATTTACTTATAAATAAGTCAGTCCTAACACAAAAATAAAACTAAAGACCTTGAATTTATATTCGAACTTTAACAAGCATATATATAACAGATTATTTATCATATCAATTTTAGATGCTCCAATATTTTATATAAAACATACGATTTGCATGTTTCAAACAATCAGATGTTTCCATGTTCCAATCAGCAAGATTTTTATATCTCAAATTTTTATATACTTGCAATTGTTCAATTCCATCTCTTATACCTTATTGTTTCAATGTTTCATCATCTTCACCCAAGAGAAATTCTAATTAAAAAATAATAATCCATAACTAGATTTATTTCTCATTTATAGTAACTTTTTCAGATATGGATACCGAGCCCATAATTATTTATTACTACTCTCTTTCTCTTTTTGAATATCACTCTTGTGATCACTATTTTCTTTTTGCAACCACATTTTTTTCTTCTATAATTGTGTCTTCACAGAAAATTGCATCTTCTTGGACAATCACATATTTTAAATAACTCTGTCATTTTCCCTAAAACAATCTCTGATTAAAAACAGTTAATTCATAATTATGTTAACTTCCCATTTCTAGTAATTTTGACCTCATCCCATTTCTAGTAATATTTGAACCCATAACTCTTTGGTACTACTTTATGTCTCTTTCTCAATATCATTGTTGTTGTGACCATTGTTTTCATGAGTAACCATATTTTTTTCATTCTTCTCCAACTATGTTTTACTAGACAACTCCATGTTTTTGGACAATCACATATTTTCAATAACTTGATCCTTTTCAGTTCAACTATATTGAATATGAAAACTTCTATTATACCTCTCATGTTTTACTATTTACTTATAAATAAAGCAGCTTTAAAACAAAAACAAAACTAAAAACTTTAAATAAAACAATAATCGTATTTTTCAATAATTTTATCCTTTTCACCAAAATGTTTTGAAAAAGATAAAAATCCTATTGTATTCTTATCCATAACTATTTATTTATAAATAACTTAGCCCCCGAAACAAAAATAAAACTAAAAACCTTAAATAGAACAATAACATATTTTCAATAACTTAGTCCTTTTCATTACGATCATTTTGAGAATGATAAAAATCCTATCATATCTCTCGTCCTCAACTATTTACTTATAAATAAGTCCGCCCCAAACCAAAAATAAAAACTTTAAAGCATTTTCTCTCTCTAGAATTTCTTTCTAACAATTTACCTAAGCAAATCAAAACCTTATCAATTTATACATAACTCAGGCGTATCCTAAAGCTTAAAACAAAAATAAAATTAAAAACTCTAAAACTTAAAACAAAAATAAAATTAAATAATTATACATAACCAAACCCTAAAACAAAAATAAAACTAAAAACCTTAAATTTATTTATAATTTAAATTTACTTATGTTCCAATGATACATTGAAGTTTGATTGTATATAAAAATGGAGGTCAGGTTTCCTTGGATAATAAACAGATTATATAGCCCATCTCATAGAAGTTTATCTAGTTTGTAGCACTTTTTATACAGTTCATTCTGGTTACAGCGCTCTTTATATATATACAGTTGATACGTGTCTCTCCACCCGATGTGTGATATATAGCTTATGTATATATGTTTATTTTTGCTCTAACTATGATAGGTGGTGTTTTTAGATTTTATTATAAATAGATAAAAATAAGTAAAATATAATGCTGTAACAGTTTCACAAATCAAATTGAAAAAGTTGAAGAATTATGTACCATGATTCGATCAGTAGTTAGAAAAGTTAAACTGAAATCAAATATGAATCTCAAAAACTCAGAAACTTTATACATACATGGTTAAAAGTTTGCGCGACTTGGTAATGTTAGTCTATAGGCAAATGATTTTGTTTTTATATTAGATATTCAACATAGCCTTAGATAAGCGCTATCTTTCCAATCAAATTGAAAGAATGTAATCACTAAAACACAAACATCCTAGATATTATGACATGTCCTAATAAATTCATTTTAATTTTACTAATAATTTAAAAAACGATAAAATTCATAACGAACAATAACATATGCCAATGTAGAACAAAATTAGATACTGAAGTCTCACGGTAAAAAATATCATTCAACCGTAATAAAGAGAAACGACTATGTACTGCATTTGTTTTAACAAGTTTGTATTCGAAAGGCGGAATAAAAGAGTTGATTTCTTCATAAGAATAGTAGATGCACGGTGGCAAGAGTGTTGGGACTGTAAAAATTTAAATTTTTTGCCAGGCAGTTGCTCTCGGCTTATTCCATATTGATTTACTCTTTGGGAGAGGGTAGTTTTCACCTTTTGATGAGTTGTTGGCGTTATGGCCAGATTCAGAAAAAAAAAAATCTAACCGCAATCCTTGTAGTAGAAGCAAGCAAGCTAAATGTAAGCATAGGCAGAGCATTCTGTTTGCACAAATCACCAAGCGATTATTACAAAATTAATGCCTCTCTAACGCTATCATTAGTTCAAATATCATTATTTCTCAATTCTTTCCTAGTTCTTGTATCTTCACGAATAAGTTTATCGTCCAGGGATCCATTTTAATATACTCCATCCGTTTGATAATATAGATCGTTTAAAAATTTTTCACAGATATTAAGTAAAGTAATAATGACTTTGAAAGAATAGAAAAAAATAAATTTGATTGGTGGAGTTGATAACTTGTGTAGAAGGTTATCTATTTTATTGGTAGAAAATCGAATATGTGTAATGAATGTTGCATTAGAAAATGAGAACCACTTATATTATCAAACAAAAACTTTCTCCTAAATAAATTTATATTATGAAACAAAGGAAGTACTTCACTAATGTCATCATGTCTTGTCAAGTCTAAGATAGCCCTGACTGCATTAAATTTTGACTTTAATGCCATGTAATGATTTTGTGACTGCATTTAGAAAAACCTCTAACCAAACCCTTATCAGCGAACTTCTTCATTGGAACATAGTTGGAGTGTTGTGCCACAACACACTATTAACTTTCTTAGATAAATCAACATTCTCAAACTCATTCCAAGTAATTGGAAAAAATCTTTTACTTTTACTTGTCATTTCTACTTCAATTATCGACTTCTTAGGGTCGTTTTTTATTATTAAAAGTCTAAAATGTTAT
Organism: Limnanthes douglasii subsp. nivea; assembly: GCA_036936605.1. Lineage (NCBI taxonomy): Eukaryota > Viridiplantae > Streptophyta > Magnoliopsida > Brassicales > Limnanthaceae > Limnanthes > Limnanthes douglasii. The sequence continues at coordinate 155,071,333 of JAUPFV010000004.1, read as the reverse complement.
TTTTAGTACATTAATTTGCTCAACACTGATAGTCACCTACCTACAGTTCATTCTGGATAGCAGCAACTGGGCGCTATGGATAGAATCCGACCATATACCAGCAAGACACTTTTTTTGTGCTCAACAATTTTTGAAAACCAAATAACAATGTTCAACATGGAGTCTTTGTATCAATTCGACCCACTTCCACGCGTTGATGCATCTTTGTTTGATTCTAGATCATATGTCTAGGCATAACTATCAGCCTCCGGCCCCAATCCATGTTAACACGACGACGAACTATAGGGCTCCGTAGGTAGGCCAATAGACACAGTTTGCGTATCCGTTTCGCTTCCCCTAACAACTTCGTTACCTACTCGTTCACGTCAAAGCCCCAGTCAAAAGCTAGAATATTCAAACACGCAGAAGTGAGGGTTAGTTAGAGATCAGGAACAAGTGGCTAAAGCATGAAAAATTTACCGATTTAAACAAAAGTGTATCTACCATTTTTCCAAAGGCCATATAGAATGTCAAGTTCAGATCACCTCCGTCATTAACAAGGCCGAAAAAAGAGCGGTACAATAAATATTGTCCGTTTCATAATAATATGGGTCATTCAAATTATTGTAGTACTTTAAAAACAACAGGTCGAGAGCCCCGGGAAATGCCAATAATAGATCCGGAACGACCAGAATGGATTTTTTAAGGATCCAAATGACATAAGATAATAAAAGAGATAGGAAAAGAAGAATTTTTTATTGAAGAAGTTTTTGTGCCGATGTTGTTGATACATTGTATATCTTACATTTATATTAGTATATTATTCTGTTTTAATGATAAAATAATATCTCTGAGTAATATAATATTTTTATTTAAAATACAAAATCTAATGTCTAAAAGAATATGAATAATATTTTTACATCAACAATATATTATCCAAATATTTGAGCAATATATTAATTAATTAACTTAATTAATTAATATATTTATAGCTTAATTTAATTTGGTTCCAACGATGCCTCATTTAAATTAAGCTTTGAGATAACTCCCAAACTTTTCACATTCTTTTTTAAGATTCCTTGTGTAGTGAATGAGTTTGTGAAGATATAGTCCATCTGATCAAATATTTTTTTTCCCTGTTTTGGTTGCCTCCGATCTTCTACCGTCTTTTCCGGTCTGTTCCACTCACCTTTATTCATCTACGGTCTTTTACGGTCACCACTGATCTTCTACAGTCTTTTCCGGTCTTTTCCAGTCACCTCCAATCATCCACGGTTATTTTCCGGCCACCTCTGATCTTCTACGATCTTTTCTGGTCGGTTCCGGTCACCTCCAATCATCTACGGTCTTTTTTCCCTGTAACTTCTGATCCTTAGTGGTTTTTTTTTCATATTCTTCTTCACCCATTTTTTCTTAATCTTCTTTTTCTTTTTCTTTCTTTTCTTCTTCCTCCTTTTTTATCTTATTCGTCTTCTTCTACCATTTTTTTCTCTTCTTCTTTTTCTTCGGTGAAAAACGTTTTTTCTCCGGAAGACAACACTATTCTTCTTTTTCCTCCGTCGACGGATTTTTCTTCCGCTTCTTCCGTTTCTTTTCGGGTGACAGCGCTTTTTTTTGTTTCTCCGACGGACAATGCTATTCTTATTTTGTTCTCCGGTGGACACAAAAACGCTTATTCTTCTCACTTTTTCTTCTCCAGCCGACAATGCCTTTATTCATCTTTATTCATCTTTTTTTTCTTTTTTTTCTTTTTTTTCTTTTTGCGAACATCAAATTGTTGTTTTTTCTTTTTTCTTCAGCGAACAAAACTATTTTTTTCTCGATTTTTTTTTTCTCCGGCGGACAGCAAATCGTTGTATTATCACTTTTTCTAAGCGGATAAAGCTCTTTTTTTTTCTCTTCCGCCGACGGATTTTTATCCCCTCTTTTTTTTTCTTCGTCGACAGATTCCGCTTCTTGTGCATTTTTTCATATGCACTCCTTCTTTTGTTTTTTTTGTCTTTATATTTTTCACTTTTTTTTCTCCGTTTGACAACAAATCGTCGTCCGCCGACACAACGGAATACTCTTCTTTTGTCTCCTTGGCTCTGATACCAATTGTAGAATATTAAAAGAGATAAAAGAGATGGGAGAAGAAGAAATTTTTATTAAAGCTTTTCTTCTATCTCATAAGATCATGTAATGTTTCTCCGCTCCTTTCCATCCTCAAGCAAACGGGCAGGTCAAAGTCACCAACCGGACCATTTTGGACGGCCTCAGAAAAAACCTTGAAGGAAAAGCCGGAAAATGGCCCGACTACCTACAAGAGGTACTGTGGGCTTACCGAACCACCCCCCGGACGACAACCCAGGAGTCACCTTATGCTTTGGTATACGGTGTGGACGCGGTTACCCCTGCGGAATCCATTTTTCCATCTTTCAGGGTCGGTACCTATGAGGAGAAAGCGAACGATGACAGCAGACGACTCGAGCTCGATCTTATAGAAGAGAAGCACAATCGCACCCAGTTGAACTCTTTGCACTATCAGACCCTGATGAGAAGTCGATACGCCTCCAAGGTACGTCGTCGGGAGTTTAAGGTCGGTGACAAGGTTTTGAGGCGCGTCTTTCTTCACACCAAAGACAAAAGCCTCGGCAAGCTCGCCCCAAATTGGGAAGGACCCTACGAAATCGTGGAAAAAATCAAGAGCGGGACATACCGCCTGCAAAACAGGCTCGTGCATCCTTTGAGGCTACCATGGAATATTGAACATCTAAAATTGTATTTAGAATAGTGGTAAAATATTTGTAGTTTGTTTGACATGGTCTGTAAAAACTTATTGGTCGGGGATGCACTCTTTCCTACCTCGGTGGCGCGATGAGGTTTTAACGAGGCATCATAAACACCCGATCACTTGATTACGTTAATCAAAATTTTCTTTTGCCTTCCAAATATTGAAGTGTTACGAACTTGATCAGCTGACGAGCTGGTCAGCGTCTGTTCCTACTAATATTAATGGATCTACATGTTTAATTTTCCCGACCCTTTGGGAAAAGTTTCAATGCTGCATTGATCTACAGAACCTTAATAGGTTTTTCAGTTTTTACAACTGATCTACATGTTTAATTTTCCCGACCCTTTGGTAAAAGTTTCAATGTTACATTGATCTACAGAACCTTAATAGGTTTTTCAGTGTTTACAGCTGATCTACATGTTTAATTTTCCCGACCCTTTGGGAAAAGTTTCAATGTTACATTGATCTACAGAACCTTAATAGGTTTTTCAGTATTTACAGCTGATCTACCTGTTTAATTTTCCCGACCCTTTGGGAAAAGTTTTAATGTTACATTGATCTACAGAGCCTTAATAGGTTTTTCAGTGTTTACAGTTGATCTACATGTTTAATTTTCCCGGCCTTTTGAATAAGTTCCAATAATACATGTTTTTATTTTTCCGATCCCATCAGGAATTTCACAAATAGCGTTGATCTACAGAACCTACTTAGGTTTTTCACAAAAACATTTTGATTTACCTAAGTAAAACATCCGCAAATTATGGTTAGAAACAAAGATTGCATACCCACACAAACACGAATATTGAAATGTTCAAAGGAAATAGTGTTAGGGGACCCCGCGGCCCCCAAAGATCTTACACACAAAAAACAAAAAACATCAAATAACAAAAACTGCTAGCCGATCACTCGCCATCCTCCTCCTCGGACTCAGTATCGTCCGACTCATCCTCGCAGACGACTCCCTCAGGACGGTCCGCCTCGGGTACATCTAGCCACATCGTCCCGAGATGAAGGGCCGGGAAACGATTATGGAAGGAAAGCACATACGCGGCTTTAGCATCGGCCGCCTCTTTGTCCGCCCACTTCTTGCACTTATCTGCAAAGGCGGTGTTCGAAGCTTTCAGCTTTTGGACCTCCTGAGCTAGAGTGGCAGCACGATCTTCCCCGGTTTTTTTCATCTCCTCCAAGATACGGCTGGCCTCTGCAGCCCGCCCCTCTGCCAATTCCTGCGCGGCCTTGGCATTCTGCACCTCCTCCTTTAAACTAGCAATTTTAGCCTCCGCGCCCACTAGCTTCTAGCTCAGCTCGGCCGCCCTACGCTCTTTCAGGGCCGCGGGTACAAGCAGGTTGTACATGGATAAGGCCAGTCCGTCCGATCCCCGCAGCGGGAAGGTATGCGGAGACCCAAACATCGTTAGAACCGGGTACTGTGGACCACTAGAGGAGGCTGCGGTTGGGTCCGATGCGTTGGGAGGGTTGACATCATCCGGAATCACCACTACGGGATCCACCGACGATTTACCTTTAACCCCACCGAACTGATCAAACAGCTCTGGTACGGTGGCATTGTCCGTCCCAGCAACGGTCCCGCTCTCTTTGGCACGTCTTGGCTTCTTCAGCTTAGCCCCATCAGCGTCGGCTCTATTTTTTCTCTTAGGCACCGGAGGCTGGGCCTGGTTGGATGCGCCACCTTCAGCATCATTCACCCCTCCCCGAACCGTTCCCTCTCCACCAGCTGCATTGTCCCGACCCTTTGGGAAAAGTTTCAATGCTGCATTGATCTACAGAACCTTAATAGGTTTTTCAGTTTTTACAACTGATCTACATGTTTAATTTTCCCGACCCTTTGGTAAAAGTTTCAATGTTACATTGATCTACAGAACCTTAATAGGTTTTTCAGTGTTTACAGCTGATCTACATGTTTAATTTTCCCGACCCTTTGGGAAAAGTTTCAATGTTACATTGATCTACAGAACCTTAATAGGTTTTTCAGTATTTACAGCTGATCTACCTGTTTAATTTTCCCGACCCTTTGGGAAAAGTTTTAATGTTACATTGATCTACAGAGCCTTAATAGGTTTTTCAGTGTTTACAGTTGATCTACATGTTTAATTTTCCCGGCCTTTTGAATAAGTTCCAATAATACATGTTTTTATTTTTCCGATCCCATCAGGAATTTCACAAATAGCGTTGATCTACAGAACCTACTTAGGTTTTTCACAAAAACATTTTGATTTACCTAAGTAAAAACATCCGCAAATTATGGTTAGAAACAAAGATTGCATACCCACACAAACACGAATATTGAAATGTTCAAAGGAAATAGTGTTAGGGGACCCCGCGGCCCCCAAAGATCTTACACACAAAAAACAAAAAACATCAAATAACAAAAACTGCTAGCCGATCACTCGCCATCCTCCTCCTCGGACTCAGTATCGTCCGACTCATCCTCGCAGACGACTCCCTCAGGACGGTCCGCCTCGGGTACATCTAGCCACATCGTCCCGAGATGAAGGGCCGGGAAACGATTATGGAAGGAAAGCACATACGCGGCTTTAGCATCGGCCGCCTCTTTGTCCGCCCACTTCTTGCACTTATCTACAAAGGCGGTGTTCGAAGCTTTCAGCTTTTGGACCTCCTGAGCTAGAGTGGCAGCACGATCTTCCCCGGTTTTTTTCGTCTCCTCCAAGATACGGCTGGCCTCTGCAGCCCGCCCCTCTGCCAATTCCTGCGCGGCCTTGGCATTCTGCACCTCCTCCTTTAAACTAGCAATTTTAGCCTCCGCGCCCACTAGCTTCTAGCTCAGCTCGGCCGCCCTACGCTCTTTCAGGGCCGCGGGTACAAGCAGGTTGTACAGGGATAAGGCCAGTCCGTCTGATCCCCGCAGCGGGAAGGTATGCGGAGACCCAAACATCGTTAGAACCGGGTACTGTGGACCACTAGAGGAGGCTGCGGTTGGGTCCGATGCGTTGGGAGGGTTGACATCATCCGGAATCACCACTACGGGATCCACCGACGATTTACCTTTAACCCCACCGAACTGATCAAACAGCTCTGGTACGGTGGCATTGTCCGTCCCAGCAACGGTCCCGCTCTCTTTGGCACGTCTTGGCTTCTTCAGCTTAGCCCCATCAGCGTCGGCTCTATTTTTTCTCTTAGGCACCGGAGGCTGGGCCTGGTTGGATGCGCCACCTTCAGCATCATTCACCCCTCCCCGAACCGTTCCCTCTCCACCAGCTGCATTGTCCCCCCCCCCCCCCTCCCCCGACCTCATCATCCGACTTTGGGCGCTTGCTAGGCGCCTTGTTGCGTTTCGGGAGGTACAATTGGTACCCAGGAGCGTCGGTCTTAGAAATAATATCCTTCAGGCTAGGGGGCTCCCGCAGTTGTTCAATGGTCAGCACCTCCGACGAGCAACGCGAGAGGTTACTCTTGAGCAAGTTGGTGTCTTTGAAGGTACGATGCATCGCCCGACCCCACTGCTTCCTCGAAGAATCCTTCAACACTTGGAAAGTGTCTTCAGCGGCTTTCGAGAGGTCCTTCTTCAACCCCTACAGGAACTCCTTCGACACTGCACAGAGGGTCGGTATTTTTTAAAAAAAGAAGGGAGTACCGTCGTGAACCTAGGACCGAAGCAATTGCCTCTTATTCTCATGGCTATAAGGAAAATCGTTCTCCCAGCAGCCGCTCAGAAACACGAAGCGATTCTTCCAGCCCTTATCTCCCTCCAGAAAATCGTTAACTATCTTCCACTTGTTTCCTAAAGAAGAGTAGAAGAACGGGGACTTAGGGGCCTTGGACAGACCCGACATGGCGATGTATTCGTTCATAGGCATAACCCGACCAGAAAGGCGTGAAGCCATTATGCAAGACATTAAGGTATACCAGGCATTAGGCGTCAGCTGTGACGAGCAAATCTGGAGGGTGCGGAAATAAAGCGCAATCTCGGGATCTAAGGGGAAGAGAAGACCCCATTTGAATAGCTCGGTAAACACCACTATTTCCCGAGATCGGACGTGAACAGGAATCTCCCCAGGGACCGGAAACCGGACCGTGACGCACTCAGGAATTCCCCAACGAATCAGCAACTCCTTGTGCTCAGACTCTGGGAAGTAGAGGTACTTTCCTTCGTAGAGAGAAACAACATCCTTCGAAGGAAGCCAGCGGAAATAGCTGGTGGTGATAGCGGCCTCTACTTCTTCGGGCAGAGGATCGTCTGAAGGGTTAGCAGCATTCCCAACAGCGGCAATGCTGACCTCCGCGGGAGCAATATCCACCTCCGATTCTTCCAAATCGGGGTTCAGAGCTTGGTCAGAGCTTCGGGCAGTAGCAACATTCGGATCCGATGATCGTACCCGAGAGCTTGAGGGTTCAGCAGTATTCCCAGAATGAGCCCGATGAGCCGCATCCAATTCCTCTGGCGTCAGCCGATGCTTAGGTAGACCTAAAAAAGTTACGGCAGTGTTAAGACCAGTCCGGTACCCTCGAATTGAGGGAGTAAGCTGAACCATTTTAAGATAATTACCTCCTGCGGGAGACGTAGGGGGACTGTTTTCGCCCATAGTCAAGAACTTGGTTTTATGGACGCGTCGGGGCGGAAATGAAGGCGAAGGGACGTACGAGTTGACAGACGACGGGGTCGGATTCTCCAACCGAACTACAGGGGAACGAGAGGAGCTGCTACTAGAAGAGAGGACAACAGTTTCTGGAGATAGGCTAATCTCGGGGGACAGAGAACTAGGCGGTTCGGGCGAAAGGAAGGATTCGACAGGGATCGGAGTAGCTAAAACGGGGTCGTGGGGCTGCGGGACGGGAGTAAATGGTTTGGAATTAGATCCCCAAATCAAGCCAGCGCGTCGGTACTATTCGGCTCGGTCACCGATGCTCGCCCACTCTTTGAAACCGAACACAGGCTTTTTCTTTTTCTTGGTTGGTGGCTGCTTCGGGTGTCTGGGTTTCATAAAACAAGCATTCCATCTCTAGAAATGATCGGACAACACTTTCTCTCTCTAGAATGCCTCTGAGAGAAATCAAGACTTGTGGAGTATTTATAGGCAACGTTGAATGACCGGGGAATGCCAATCGACAAAAGTACAGCGGGAAGACGAAGAGTCTCCCTAAAAACTAGTCTGGCAAGGACGCGTCCTGTCAACGGGTGACACGTGTTGACCACCTTCTGACGAAGGCTTACCTAGGTTAGCCCCTTCAAACCGAGTGATGAGATGGGCCTTCTTAGCCTGATCCACCGCAAGAGCCGGCCCATCACGGTGGGTCAAGGAATAAAAGCCCAAGAAGACGGGGGAGCCGACCTGGCTAGAACTGTGAACACCGGGCAAGGAATGTATAGCAGAACCTGAGTATTGCCCTCGGATAAAATCAGTTAAAAAGCGCTGCGGGAGTGTTATCGAACACCCATGGGACAGATTGGGACGGGCAACATCGTTGAATGCCCGACGCTTTTGGAAAATGGGTAATTCATCCAAGGATAAGCCATTTGCCCGAAGCACAGGAGACTGCGGTCGATAGGTTTAGGCTCGGCTATGAGTCTCCGCTCCTGATACTCCCGAAGACTGGGGGGCTACTGATAAGGGTAGAATTCGCCGATATAAATAACGAGGGGTTAATTGTGAATAAAAGATACTTGGTGTGATTATTAATGTATTTAGGATCTTTCGGGGACCAATTTGTAAACGAGGTACTTACTAAGGGGCCTTATTAGTTATGTAAACAGCCCACTAAGGATTTCAGTGGGTCCACCTTATTTTAGTATAAAAGGTGACCCACTTTCTTGGTAGGTGGGACATTGAATATTATTGTATTCCATTCTCTCTCTCTCTCTACACTTTCTCTCTCTAATCACATCGAGCACAAGATCCGAAATATTCTACCAAACATTTATTAACTCATCAGAGCTAAGGAGGCAAAAGAAGAGTATTCCGTTGTGTCGAAAAATATAAAGACGAAAAAAAACAAAAGAAGGAGTGCATATGAAAAAATGCACAAGAAGCAGAATCCGTTGGCGAAGAAAAAAAAGAGCTTTATCCGCTTAAAAAAAGTGAGAATACAACGATTTGCTGTCCGCTAGAGAAAAAAAAATAGAGAAAAAAAATAACTTTGTTCGTTGACTAATGTAATATTTTCTCTAAAATACAAAATCAAATCTAATTTGGTTCCAACAGTGACTATACCAAAATAAGAGAACCACAACATGATTTACGTCGGCCCTATGGAGACCTCGAGCAATATGAAAATTGAGTATCTGGATTCGGACCCGAATCTCTATGTGGTTGGAGCTATATAGGGAGGAGAATATCTTAACTTCGACCCTAGAAGACATGTTTTCGAAACCATTTCAGACGGAGATGAGTTAAGTATAACCTTAAGGCTTCTAACCATCATTGGTGGCAACACTATTTCAGGAATCGCTTATTCATCCAAAATGATACATGTAGGAGAACTAAAGAAAAATTTCAAATAAGAATATCAACACACCAGAATCGAGCTTTATATCCCACACTTGTGTTTGAAGATTATAACTTATAGGGTGCGTAGGCCCGCATGAGGCTGCTGTTTTGGAAAGATTTCAGAGGATGAAATCAGAAGGGTTCTAGTCAACACTAGTAGTTCGACCAATATTTTATTTTGAAGCATGTACAGCCAAATAAAAAATCCTCTAACGTTAAGAATTTTAGACATAACGGTTTTTGGTTTACTAGGTTAGTGTAGATGTATTGGGAGAATTTAAAACATATGTAATACTTGGCAAGGCCTACGAATCATTGATGATGGACCATTGGATCCCACACAACATAACCTTTGGTAGGTCTTGGCCGGATCAGATGTACCACATCACCTCAATTATTTACCAATGTTTAAAGTATATGGTAGGATATCAGGTAAGTCTTGTTCTCAGTGATCAAAATGTCGCTAGGGAATTATATGCGGTATTATTGACCTTGAAAAAATAAAATAAATAAAATAATAATAAATAAAACAAAAATATGAAGGAATAACAATTTATGAGGCCTTTCGTGGGGTTGGTGTAGTAAACAACCCCATAGAGGGCCCAGTTTCGTTATACTGAGAGAGCATATTGGGGCACATTGTTTCGTTGAGGAAATAATTTTGAAACTTGGTACTAGTTTGCCGAAACAACTTAATGATGATTTAGTCACCTTTTAGAAAACAATTTGGATGGTTGTATGGTCAAGTGAAGATGTAACATGATTTTTACTAGATATCATATGCCACAATGTGTATGTAAATCCAAATACCAAACAATATCGCAAAAAAGAAGATATTTTCGTTGAGTAATCTAAGTTTATAATAAATGAGGTAGACATGTTAGCTAGTGTTGGGCACATCAAATAATCACAATATGCCACACGGACCGCCAACTCAGTTCATGGTTAACAAGCGTTTAGCTCTCAACTGGTGATTGGCAGATGTGTATTGATTTCACTATCTTGAATAGGTCATGTGTGAAGGATCGTAACCTAGTTATAAGGGTGCATCACCTGATGGATTTTACCTCAAAAAATAAGTCATTATCATTTATGGATGCTTACTCCAGTTATAACCAGATCCAAATGCATCCTTAGGACCAAGAAAGTATGACCGTGCGATAGGTCAAGGTCTGAATTGGTTACAAAGTTATGCCATTCGACTTAAAGAACATCAAAACTACTTACCAGAAACTGGTTAACAAAACATTTACCTCTCAGATCGGGAGGAAGGTCGAGGTAAATATAAATGACATGTTTCTTAAAAACTAAAAAAGTCTTAGCACATCGTTCATATGGTCGAAACATTCGAAAACTTTAGAATCGTGAACCTAAAGCTTAACCTGTAGAAGTGTACTTCCACGGTACGGTCTTGGAAATTCCTAGGGTATCTGGTCAGCAAAAAAGGTATTAAAGCAAACCTATCAAAGTTGGAAGCTTCAACATCTATGAAACCACATCAGATTTTCAAGGAAGTAGAAGCGTAGACAGGCAGGCTAGCAGCCTTAAATCGGTGTATCTTGCGCTTTTTAGATAAATATGGCCCTTTTTCATAAATTCGAGGAAAGTAGTTAGTTTTTTAATGGACCAGATAGTGCGATATAGATTTTGAGAACATAAAGCAACACTTGGCTTCCCTATAAACTTTCTCAAGTCGGGTCTAAACGGAGGTTTTTATGTATATTTGGTAGTGTACAATTACATGGTGAGAATTATTCTGATCAAGGTCTGTTTCTCGTAGAGACACGGTGTTTATGGTTAGTAAAGCTGTCTCTAGATTTTGCGGTATAAACATTAAAGACGAGAGCTTATTTTTAATTCCATTATATTATTATTCAAACCTCTTCCTCCATTTAAAATATTTCTAAATATTTTTACCTTTTTGGATGGTGGATGAAGTGTTTGGTTTAACCAGATCACTTCGATATCTTATTAAAACAAAGGACGAGCATCAAAGCTCATGCTTTAACCAATTTCCTTATACAATACCATACAGAAATTTCAGAGCCATCCATGGAGACACCAGAGTCAAAGTGGGTAGTGCGAATTGGTGGAAGTTTGAACATTTTAGGATATGGAGTGGGTGTGATTTTAATAGCCCCCTGTGGGGAGTTAATGAACCGAGCTATCTATTTTGGTTTCCAGGAATCGAATAACGAGGCTGAGTATGATGTGCCAATAGTTGGGCTCTGTTTAACACAATTCTGTGGGGCTTAAAGAGTTCATTTAATCAGTTATTCGCAACTTATGGTAACCATGATTTAGGACAAGCAAAATCTTGAAAAGAATATTTGGTAAAATACTTAAAGGTCCTGAAGAGTGTGGAGCAAACTTTGGAAAATATATAGTACGATGAGAGTCTCGAGTGTAGATAATGCTTCAGCTGATGCCTTGGCTTCAATTGCTTGCACAGAAATTGGGCCATGATTCACTCTGCAAGAACACCCATTGATCGATAAGGAATAAGGCTCGTGCACGGGGTAGATTTATGATATATGTGTGACTGAGATAAATAATTGGTGGTGGAGATTCTAGGTTCCCTTGAGAATGGAACATACCTTAGACGACGGGGTCGTGGCCTGAATATTGAAATTCAAAGTCAATAGATTTATCATTCTGGGAGAAATTTTGTTCAAGAAAGGTCTGAGTCGGCATATGTTGTGTTGTCTCGGACAAAAATAACAATGTTGATTTTGAAGAAGCTCCATATCAGACAAAGTTTGATGCATTATGGGCATAAAACTTTAAATTGAAGGGTTTTGTTACCTGGATTTTATTGGCCCACAATACTCGCTGATGATAAGGAATTAGTAAAAAGGTGTGACCCATATCAATGCTTTGAAGATACAATATATTATCCAGATGTGTCTATTAAATCTATATCAAAGGATTTGTTTTTTAATAGGTGGTGAATCGACATGGTCGGGACTTTTCCATTAGCTATTGAAGACCAAAAATTTATCATCGTGATTGTGGATTACCTGGATAACAGCTAAAAACATGATTAATTTTATACTAACTATCGGTTGCCAATTTAGAATGCCAAAGTCGATCACTTTGGATATAGACCTCTTGTACCAAAATACAAAATTATAAACATTTTTCTAAGGAGGAAAGATACAAAAACACTCTTTGACGTTTTTTCACCCGCAATCAAACCGTCAAGTTGAGGTAACTAAGTGAAGCATACTGAAAGGTTTGAAAAATAATTTTGACTGGAGTGGCAACAAAAAGGCTGAACTATCTGAAAGAAGTTGTATGGTCATATCAGACAACTCTTAAGACTACAACAGGCGAGACTCCCTTTGCACTAGAAAAGAGATGAACGGGTAGCCTTGGCCTCTATCGGGGGTTGCATTTAGAAGTGACAAGGTCCTCATTTTCATAAAAAAGAGACTAAGTTTCAAAAGGATGGTGGTTAAGTCATCTAATAAGTCATTGGGTTTTTCAATAAGGAAAAGTATTTACTTGTTCTTGAGTGTGGAAGGGACCTTTTGGACTTACCATATTCGGTAAAAAGAAACTTGGGCTCTCTTGTACCTTTTTCCAATACATTGGACTCTCATTTCGAGATGGTGTTGATGGCGAAGATTGGTAGAGTATAGGCCATCGGGAATCCTCTTATCATTAATTCAGTGAAATACATCTGATTTTCGCCTTCTAATAATGATAATCGTAAATATAGGGTTTTAAAAAAAACTATCTTGTCGAACTCATCTCGTCTCGATTAATGTCTCCCATCTTCATGTTATGGTCTCAGTTACTCTCTTCTTCTTGATTTAGTCTTTAGACTTAGTCTCATGTCTTCAACCGATCTCTTATGGAGTCAATTTCATGTTTTCATACTCGGTTATCGTCGTGTTAGTAACAAGGCTACCATTCTTTATCTTTTGAACTCGCTTATATTTCTTTTGTTTTTTTATGTCTTTCTGGCTTCGATGGTGATGTGGCTAATTTGGATAGGGAGAAACCCATAGATCCACATGATTTAGGCATTGATCACTCGAAATATATTTTTATTGTAATAGGATGGGCTCGACTCTTGTGTGTAGACCTGAGTCTTACTTATTTAATTGATTCACCAATTAGGTGCGCTTGGATCTGATACGTGGAGTTGAGTATTACTTATCTAATGGGTATAAGAAAGTTATTTATTTCTCACAACTATCAAAACTTTCAATAAGGGTATGAGCAACGTCCTATGTTGGATTATCTAGAGGCTTTTTGGCATCGTGCAATGGTTATCCTTGGGTCTCTCTCATGGATTTTAATGTTATTCATAAACCTGACGAACAACCAGCTTGTCCAGTCAGGGTTCCATTAATGAGTTCAACCACTGATGTTATCAGTGTGAGTTGAGCGATCTTAGTTCGTCAATATTCTAATTTATATGGACCAATACTTAGCCCTTGAATTCCATTGTTTCTAGAATTGACCAATTCTTAGTTAACAGTGATTATGATGATTCATTCTCCATATCTTGTCCATATTTTGAGCCACCCCGCACTTCAGATCAAACCATTGTTACTTTAGATCTATGTATCATTAGGACAACATAATAAAAAACCATTTTAATTTTTTACCATGTGGTAGTCACATCTTTGTTGAAATGAGTTAGTGAATAATAGTTAGAATCTTCAAATCTCAAATCATGGTATGAATATTGTTACCAATAAACTCATTCAACTTCATCATGCTCTATGTAACTGAAATCATATAAGGACCATGGTGTCTAACACTGAAAATGATATATTTAGGCTGAATTGCTATTCGATGTTGATCCCCCAAATCCCACTCAAATCTTTAAGTCCGCATTTATTTTCCTCAGTCGTGCTAAGGAATATTTCATTAAAAAAAGTATAGAGAGGTTTGGCTCAAGTTTGGGGATTGAAATACATAATGTTCCCATTAAAGTACCAAAAATCATATTTTTAGAAATAAAATTTTCTTCATCTTCAACAGCAATATAGATATCTTCACTACCCCGAACGGGGTAGCCAATATCTTAATCTACTATTTATCCAACCTTTTGAAATATAATTTCCCTTGGGATAGCCTGAATCACTAGAGTATTTTCGCTTATCTACTGAAGACCAACAATATCTAATCAATATTGTGGATTAATGTTATACTAACGAACATCTATCACCAATTCGGAATGTCGAAGTCGATCAATTCAGATAACAGCCTCTAGTTCCAAAATGCGGAGTTAGAAAAAAAATTCCAAGAAAGAGAGATAACGAAACATTTCTTAACCTATTTTCAACCATAGTCAAACAGTTAAGTTGAGGTAAGTAACTGAAGCATACTGGAAGATTAGAAGAGGAGTTTTATTGGAATAGCTAGAAAATGGCCAAACTATATGGAAGAAATTTTATGGGCCTATCGAACGACGTCGCATACTACAACGAGCTAGACTCGATTCACACTCGTATTTGGCATGGACGTGGTCACACAAATTTGAATTTTCTGCAACTTCCGTAATAATTTTCTTGAAGAATATGTTCAATTTTCCAAGTACTATGAGTCACTAACGTCATATGATTTTACAGATCCTGCTGCTTGTGGGTAAGATAACTCAACTAGATGCCTTATTTCTTCTTCTTCCAATCGGGTCATTGATTATGCTGCCATGAAACATAATACATGTAATAATAAATTTCACTACTTTTTCAAATACGCATCATTCACTTGTAATATTGGCAGATGGATCATCAACTTGTGTTTAGGTTTTAGAATTTTCCACTCCACTAATAATATTTATTTGACCTCTATTTTAAATCTATATCAGATTTCATTTAACCTTCTTTGTATTAGCAAACCCACTCAAACATTAAATTATTTTGTAACATTTTACTTTGATCATTGTTTGTTCAAAGATCTTATGACGAATAAAATAATTTATAAAAGGTATGACAGTGGAGGTCTCTATTATCTCAATAAAGACAATCATACATTTACTACATATTCTAGTATCATATTTCTATTAGAAGCACATTGTTGTATGGTTCATCCATCTTTAATCTCTTTAAAAAAAATATCCTAAATTTTGACATTTGAAATCATTAGAGTGACAGTCATGTCAATTTGATAAATATTATCGCCTTCTATCATCTGCTCGACTCAATAAACAGGATACGTCCCTTTGTAAACTAGTTAATTCCGATGTTTGAGGTCATTAGTTTCTAGATTCCAAAATTGGTTTTGAATATTTTCTTAGTTTTGTTGATGATTATTCTCCTGTTACATTAAATTTTTAATAAGAAATTATTCTAAATTATATAATTTATTTTTTAAATTGAATGTGAAAATTAATACTCAGTTTAATTGTTTTATTCGTACTTTAAGAAATGATAATAGTAATATAACTGCATTTCAATCATTTGTTGACAAAAGAAGGAATGCTCCATTAAACATTATACGAAGACCCGCCATTTCAAAATGGTGTCGCTGAAAGAAAAAATAGACATCTTATAGAGTTTGCTTGTGCGCTTCTTTTTCAAACAAAAATATAAAAACTATTTTAGACATATCCGGTTTCCACTGCTTGTTTATTAATTAATTGTATGTCGTCTAATGTCCTTTTAGGTAATATTCTATATTCCATATTTTTCGATCTAAAACCTTTATTTCCTGTTGAACCATACATTTTTTGTTGTACTTGCTTTGTTAGGTATGTAAGTTATATTCGTACAAAATGAGATCCCACTTCCTTAAAATATATTTTTCTTCATATAAGGTTGAACAAGGTTATAAATGTTTTCCCCATCTATTCATCGACACATAGTGTCCAAGTATGTAACAATTTAGAGTATGTACTATTTTTTCTTGTTTTATCCAAAGTTAATCTATGAAACAACTACTGTCGACGATGATATACTAATGTACATCGTGGTTCGTTTTTATATAGTATTCAATAATTTGATGTAATTCATCCACCATATCAATCTCATATTTCACATGGCTATTCTCGACATAAAGCACAACCTTCATCGTGTCCATTACCTATTCATTCATCCCCATATCCAGATACAATCGATAGTGACTGTATTCTTTATTTTCCAATTTCTTTTCTAAAAGGTAAAAGATAATGCACATATCCAATTTTCTCTTTCATGAAATATTGTCAGTTAGCTATTTTGACTCAAGTTTTTATTGCATCTCTTGATTTTATGTCTATTCCAAAAATTGTTCAAGATGTTTTATGTTATTTGGTTGGAAAACTACAATGTTTTAAGAGATAAAAGCATTAGAAGACATTGATACTTGGAAGTTTATTGATTTACCTACCATAAAAAAGATATTGGTTGTAGATGAATGTTTAATATCAGTGACTCCAGATAAAATAATACCTCGTCTCAAAGTGAAATTTGTCACAAAGATATGCTCAAACTTACGGTGTTAACTACTTTAAAGCCTTTTCTCCAGTAGCTAAGTGTACCTATATTCGTTTATTTATTTCTTTAGCAACTTCAAATAATTAGTCATTGCATTAGTGAGATTAAAAAAATTCTTACATAGAGACCTCTAAGAAGACGTGTATATGGAGAAACCTCTTGGGTTTGTTACTCAATGGGAAAGAGGAAATGTATATCATTTATATAAATTATTTTACGAATTAAAGCGAAGTCCTCATGCTTGGTTTGGAAACTTTAGTGATGCACTTAATGAATTTTGGTTAAATAAAAGTAGTTGTGATCATTTTATGTTTTTTAAATATTCTGCAAATGATATTATACTCGTGGTTGTATATGTTGCTAACATTGTTAATATTAAAAGAATTTCCATGCTTAAAACATTTTTAAATTCAAAATTTTAAATAAGATTTAAGACGGTTGAAGTATTTTTGGGGGTTGAAATAACAAGAAACATGAAAGGTATTTTTCTCTTGCATATAAAATATGTTCCTAATTTGTTGATAGAAACAGTAATGTTATGAATAAAATTATGTAATACACCAATGGTTCCTAATTTGCAATTACTAAAAGATGATATATAATTATTTGGTGATGCAGAACAATATCGTCAATTGGTAGGAAAACTTAATTAAATTACTGTAACCTAACCATCCATTGCATATCCAATCAATGTTATGAGTCAGCTTATGTATTCCTCAACGTTTAATCATTGGGAAACTCTAGTTAATATCTTGTGTTTTTTTAAATTATCTCTTGGATTCAGGTGTGGCATGGAGGTAATGGTCATACTAATATAAAATGTCTTGCGGGTGTAGATTAGACTAGATCTAAAGCTGATAAAAGATTGACCAATAGTTATTGTGTTTTTGCACGAGGTAATTTGAAATCGTGGAAGATTAAAAATCAAAATATTGTATCAAAATCGAGAGTTGAAGCTGGATATAAAGCCATGCCAAAATCTACTTGTGAGATAATTCGGATTTTCCAATTTTTTATTGATATTTCCCTCAAGACTACTATGCTTACAAAGTTATTATGTAGTAATCAAGTTGCGATGCAAATTACATATAATCCTGTATTTCATAAAAGAACAAAACGTATTGAGATTTATTGCTATTTTATTCGTAAAAAAGATATCATTCATACAAGATATGTGAAAACATGAAAACAACTATGAGATATGTTTACAAAACGCTCAATAGACCACGAATTAATTATGTTTTTAATAAGTTGGATATGGTTAATATATATATATATATATATATATGCTCCATCTTGAGGGAGAGTGTAATTTTGTTTCAGTTTTTTTTACCAAACTTGCACTTTAAGTACTTGTGCTCAAGTTTCATGGGAATTGTTATTGTCAAGCTTCGAGTACTTTTGCACAAGCTCGATGACGAGTGTTAAAAGAAAACATAAAAAAATATTATTGTATAAATTATATTATCTTATGATATATTATAAGATAGTATATCTAGTCAATAGTCTCCTTGATTTTATATATAATTAGAATATATTAGAATGTAATTAGAATAGATTAGAATATAATATTTATATTTCTTATTTGGCTAAGCCTATAAATATATGGTTCTTTAGTTTTTACATTGATCATATATTTATAATAAATTTATTTTTCACTCTTACAAGTATTACAAGTATGAATAAAACCAAAAAGAAGTTGGTTGAATCTGGTTAGAGCGTTACCTATGAATGTGATTTAGTAAGTCTCACATACCAACATACACCTTGACGAGTTGTATGCAAGGTCTATAGTCATGTAAAAATATTATTTAGTGGAAATTAACTTAACAAAATAAACAAACCCATTGGCGAGTAATTAATTATTTAATAAAATAAAGTAATCAAATTTTCATTTTCAAGTGAATTTAATTTTTTCTCTCAAAATGTTATGTCTTATGTTTGTATGATACCCGAATAGTATAGTCGACAAAAATAGTATTAGGTGTATAACAAATATGCTAACCTATTAAAGTAGGCATAAATCCATTCTTCTTGCACCAAACAAAGCTGTAAAATCCTTTCGTCTTGTAAATTGATTATTCACAGAGATAGTATGTATGAGCCAATAGGGATGCACCCCCAATTAGATTTATCCAATTCAAACAAGTGCTCTAAGAAATATAAATATTTAAAAACACGATGTTGCATATTTTTGTTACAGAGTATACAAAAAAATATGAAACAAATATATATGGGATTAATAAGGGATGTTATATCGAACGAGATTAAGATTTTACCTATAACACAAGATCAAATATATTTATTGCAACCACTAAATACGAACCACGTAATTGTTTATGTTTGGTGACGCATACCCCATCTTTGAAATCATACATTAATTTCAATCATATTAGAATATAAAAAAACCGTTCTTTATCAATCTAAAGACTAATGGCTCAAAATATCACTAACAGTTTGAAGGTCAGCTGTGACATGTACATCGTTTAAAGTAACAAATCATTTCCTTAGCCAATAAATGAAATGTATAGGTCTGAGAACCCCATCGTTTGAT
The DNA here is from genome assembly GCA_036936605.1 of Limnanthes douglasii subsp. nivea. Classification (NCBI taxonomy): domain Eukaryota; kingdom Viridiplantae; phylum Streptophyta; class Magnoliopsida; order Brassicales; family Limnanthaceae; genus Limnanthes; species Limnanthes douglasii. Next base: position 155,052,127 of record JAUPFV010000004.1, on the reverse strand, counting down.
TCATTCCTTCTTATGAGTCATGTTGGTGGTATAACATTCAAAGAAGTCGATGAGTTAATTGAATGTTGTCCTAAAACTTCTTCCTCGAGTAAATTTTTTAATCTAAAGTGCATGATAAATAAAAAAGTAAAAAAATATAAAAAATTAAAAATTTCAATCAATTCATCAAATTTAGCATTATTTAGTGTGAAGTGTTTGCTAAGATATAATTCATCAACTTTAGCACTACATTACTTAGTTCAAACAAATGCATAAAAAACATTCAAACCAATTCTTGAAACTCATTTGTAACAAATTAATTATATAACAAACGAAACAATTCATCAAAATGTATTACTTCATACTAGTATATTTATGTCACATATAAAAAATTCATCATATGATACTAACTAAAACTATTTCGATAAATTATGAAATATATATATATATAACAAATCGTAATATATTCATCAAATTTAGCACTATTTAGTTCTACGTGTTTGCTAAGATATAATTTATCAACTTTAGCACTACATTACTTAATTCAAAAAGAATATGTAAAAACTCATACACACCAACTCTTCAAACTCATCTAAAACAAATTATTTAAATGTCGCACTAAATAATTCATCAAAACGTATAACTTCATAATAGTATTATTTACATCACATATACAAATTCATTAGACGATACTAGCCCTATTTTCATATCACATAAAATAATAAACAATTCCAACAATATTTTTGGTCTACTTACATCATCTTTGCATATATATGGTGCAATTTACTTAACCTGTGCACACACTTTGGCGTTAAGTAGTAATTCATCAAATATAATTTCCACATATAATATATAATAGATAATACTTTCTAGAAACTAGTATAACCAAGACTACTAGACTTTTCTCCCACTTTGAGAATCAATAAAGAAAAATATTCTCATCAGAAAAATCTCACATAATATTATGTTTATGAACGTGCCTCAAGTTAGAGAAGAATTGTATTCTACTTCATCTGCAACTACTAAATGATGCAACTGTGGCTCATTAACGTCACTAGTTGTAACATATGCAAAAAAAAATTAGTCTATTTGATATGCATGAATTCATCATATTATAACAGAAAGAGAATAAAAAAAGTTGATGTATTTGAAATGAGTATTAGATCAACAGGTATGATATAGAATGCAACTTATGAATAATTTTTTGAATTGAGCTATCTAGCGTAGTATAACACCAACATATACTCATAAAAAAGTCAATAAAATAGTTAACAAATCAACACTTAATTTGTACACAAAAACATGTGAAACGTTTCATCAACTTTGCACGGTTCCTGCGATAAAATGTTAGACTGTATGATAATAAGATAAAGATAATTCAGTATTAAATAATAGAAGATCTTTATCATGGAAGATCCTTGCTACTCATAAATGAGTTATTTTTTTATAAAAAAATATAATTTAGGATATATAAAAGCACTAATCTATTTCACTAAATTATATGTACTTTTTATTTTATTTTTTAATCAGTCATTAATAAATCAAAAATTAGTAAAGTTACAAAGAGAATCTCTAAATCCAGAGTCATAAAATTAAGTTACAAGCTTAGAGAAATCAAACTTCTCTAAAGGTAGAGAAGAACTGATTCAGTCCATAGAGGAAATGAATGATGAAGAACGTCTCCAATATAAGAAATCAAAGCTTCCAAAAAGAGGCAACAGGATCATCACATGAAGGCGATGATTAGAAGATTCTGAATCCAAATGACAGCAAAAGGAGGTTCAAGATCAACACAAAAGGCGTCAAACAAAGAACGCCTAAGTGAAAGAAACTAATTGAAGCCAATAATAAACTAAATTGAATCGAAATCAACGATGAAGACTTTCGCATTGCTCAGAGGCACTCTGACGATGAAGACTTTCGCTTTAGCTCAGAGAAGAAGAATAACTCCTTAGGGGTTGAAGAAAATGAATGAGACCACGAAGAGCTTTGCGAAAGATTCAAAGGACTAGTGGAGGCTAATGAGGTTTGATTTTGCTTTAGTAAATTGCTAAGGAAGAATTTTAGAGAGAGAAAATGCTAGGGAGTTTTTAGAGAGAAAACACAAGTACAAATGAGTTTCAAAGTAAAAGTGTTCAACCTCTTTATTAGAGTAGTCTGGTCCTTTATATAGAGGAGCCAAGACTTAGTCTCAAACTGAATCTGTTACAAAAGTGGACTAATTACCGTTTAGTCATTATAAATTATACAAAGTCACAAATATCCTCTAAAACTTACACCAGACACAAATTAAGGACAAAACTTACTTTAATTACAATTAAATCCCTAAATTTACATTATTTACAAATTAATCCTTAAAACTCTATTTCCATATCAGAAGCCCCCTAGTTATCATGTCAATAAATGAATGAGAACTAAAAAGTCTTCAAATCCGTTTTGTCTTCGAATCTTGAACCTGTCAAAAATAAAAAAACAACTATTCAAAGCCATTAGCTTAAACTATAATTTGAAGCATTAGCTTAAAATATTATTCGAAGCATTAGCTTAAACTATTATTCGAAGCATATATACAATCTAAAAGCTTAAAAAATAGTCGAACCAAAAGATAATATTCAATTGGTTAGCTAGCTTCGAACAACCTTCGAATAACCAACAGATAAATATGGGCCAGTAAATTTGTAATCACTTCGAATCGATGTAATTACTTTTTATGAAAATTATCCTCGAAGTATTATGTAGATAGATCATCCTCGAATATAACCGTTACATTCATCATGACCCTAGTAATCTAGCCTGACGGATGTCGAACATCTAATCCACCCAACGATTTATATTCCAACCTATCACCATATGGGTCTTTCCATCTTCACACGTCTTCACTTACTTTAGTATAAATATAACATATCTCTCATTCCAACTCTCCTCACACAAAAACTGTTTTAGAGAGAAGTTAGAGTTTTTGGCTACCTTCATCTGCTCCTCCCCTATTCCCAAAATTCGCACCGCAAAATTCGAATTTTCCGATCAACCTTCATCTTCTCCGATCAACCCATACTTGGTTTATGAGAAAGAAACCAAGAACCAAAAAGTTGAAGGCCATTCTTCATAAAACACCATAATCCTCTGATACTGACAGTAACCTAGTGTTCAGATCTTACGATTATTTTTGTATTACGCAAAGAGCCAAAGAATACCGAAGAGCAGGGTTAATTTGAGGTGGTCCAATCGGAACTACAACTGAAATATTTTATTACGGTAATTTCGATCCTACCAAAGTCCCAAAGCTTTCACCTTCTCCCAGAATCGAAGAACAAATGTCATCTAGAATCTCAGGTCCTAAAACACCTCGAGCCTCTTCATCTCAAAGCAGAGTTTCTCCTCTGAAATTAATAACAAATAACTCTTCCTCGGAAAGATCTTCATTAACCAAACCAAGAAAGATCTTCATCGCCATGGGAGATGAATCAGCAATCATTCAAACTCTCTCTCTCCTCCAAATCCCACTACTAACGATCCTCCCCAAAGAAAAGTGATGAAGGAGGCGCCTCGAACTGCTAACACTCTTACAGAAACAATTATTCCAACTTCTCAAGACCCTCGAGAAGAAACTTCAAAAGCCAACGAAGCTGACTCGGAGGCTACGAAAACTGATCTTGAGGCTCACTCTCAAGAAGAAGCTGACATTTTCTCCATCTCCGAAGAAGAAAGAGCAAAAATTGGGATGAATCTAAGAAACCTCGAAAGCAAGTATATTATCGCCTTGAAGAAGGTTCGTTACATATACTGCAAAGAAAGTCAAGCCTCGTCCCTTAAGAAGCAATGGGGAATGGGAGAAATCATAACCCTTTGTTTGCCAAAAGAAGGAGAAACTCCCCTCAACTGCAAAGATGATGAACTAGTGATATACCCAGAAATCATTAACTAGGGGCTTCGATTTCCACTAGATCCGATGATCGTGGAGTACTTCGAAGTCCTCAGTTTATGCCATACTCAGGTGAAACTGAATCAATGGTTCACCCTCATGTCAGTAATCATGACAGCACGTCTTTCCGAAATTCCCATCAGCATTAAAGACTTCATCTCATTGACTCAATTTTCAAAAGGTCTGAAGCTTCCATTCTATTACCTCACATTGATGGATGACCTCAAGATCATCGACGATCTTCTAGAGGCTGATAAATTCTGGAAACAATTTTTTTTTATATCTGGATCTTAGGAAAATGGCAAGGCAATTTCCGAAGCCAACCCTTTCGAAATTAACTCTAGTTTGGAGAAGCAATCGTAAATTCTTCGGATTTTTTACATTTTAATACAAAAAAATTATTTTATTATTTTTTAACATTTTATTTTGTTAACTTATACTAGAAATTTCGAAGCGCTACTCAAAACGTCGAGAAGCTACTAAGGATATTTTCCAAAAACTCGCCGCCTGGGTTGAAAAAGAATAGAATAATGCATTTCATACTACCTTTCAACACATCAATTTCCTCCATAGCCACATGTTTCCAATCGAAGAAGGTTGGTTGCCTCCTCAAGATTTGTTTTCCGATCCAGATCCAAAACTCATGTGCCGACGAATACCCCAGCCTGACTGCAAAGTATTTCTTCCTATTCGCAACAGATCGGATAGCCATCTACCAAAAAAGAAGAAATAAAAAATCACCAAAGAAAAGAAAGGTAAAAAGGCAGTTAGCACATCTGGTGCTAACTCTTCTATGCCCTCGAAAGTCGAAAACACAAAGTTGCAGAACAGCCTCTTTCATCCATCGAAGAGGGAAAAGTTCAAGAACCATCATCAAAGAAAAATAAAATATCTTCTGATTCCTTCGGAAAGAAAAAGAAAAAACAGGAAAATCACTTCATACACTTTGGTTGATGAAGACGAAGACGCTGCTGCTGGAAACCAAAAACACCCCCTAAACTCTTCGACCGAAGAACATTCTAAGAAAGATAATCCTGTGATTCTCATTGATGACAAGTCCCCCACCGTTTATCATGCTCCTACAAGCTTCGACCCAAATATGTTCATCAATTTTGAGAACATAGAAGCACCTCATGGCGAAGAAGATCCTGTTATTCAAGTCATCCAAAATCACATGTTGATTTTGCAAGGCCTACACCAGACAAAGTTCTTCCAGAAGTTACTCGTTCTTTCGAACCTGTGACATCTCTGGATATGATTGACAAGCCTAGTACATCGGAATTTCGTAGCCCTTTTCCAAATCCTGCAATTGCCATCGCTCTTCAACAAATTTTCAGTTTTGACGCTGCTGTAAAAACTCTTTCCTCTCAAATAGAAGCTTCTTAAGACCATCTCAAACAGTTGGCCAACAATATGGTTTACTATAAGGAATCTTATGAAGCTGAAAAGAAGTTTAGAGAGACTTTGCACAACAATGTAGCCGAACAGTTTTATGGTTATGAGATAGCTAGATCCGAGCTGATAAAAGGTGCTATCTGCATAAAGGATCATTTTCGAATCAAGCATATGGTTGATACAGAGCTGCTGACAAAATCTCATGAAGAAAAAAATGAAAAAACTCAAAACCGAGCATGTTGTTGAATTGAATATCAAAAAATCCAACTCCAGCACACTTCGAAACTCTTTAACTCTTTGTGAAGCAAAAAATAAGGAGTTGACCCATGAAATTAAGAAACTGAAGAGGAATTTCAAAGCATAAAAAGTTGTTGTTGTAACTGCTGCCGAAGCTGAGCTTTCAAAGGATATGCAAACAGTTATTCACGTCGGAAAAAACGATGCAACCATCCTTCTTCTTCAAGAACTTCATGTTGCTTCTCCAAAAAAAATCTTACAAATTTTTGGAATGATATTCCTGAAGAAAAACGTCCAAGCAAAGCTTTCGACCTTGTTCACAGTTCATCATCTTCAGAAGACGAGTCATCCGAAGAAGAAGAATCTTTTGACTAACTATCTTTTAAGTCCTTTTTTTGTCTTTGTCTGATTTAAATATCTATTTTTGTACTGTAACAACTTGATCTAAATGACAAGGAGTTTTTCTTTGTTTTCATTCTCTTGTATATTATTCGATGCTAAATACTTAATAAACAAAATGATTGCAAAATCCTAATAATATAAGCTTATCACCTCAAATACCTTAATAAATTGATAGGTATCATAATTCTTCGAAAAAATTGACCTCTTCGAAAAGAGATAAATGTGTTGTTAAGCTTGATTAGCTCATCAAAATTCTTAGTGCGTTTTTAAGCATTCACTTTGAAATATCAAATATAATGTGGTTATAAAACATGGTTATCTCTTCGAAAAGTGTGATAAACACTTCGAAATATTATACCCTTACCGAATCTCAAAGGTGATCAATCTTTGATGATTTGTTAAGATAGTACCAAATAAATGTAAACAACCATTGGCAAAAAAACGAACTTTATTGACAGAGTTGAATATGTACATGTACATGACGCCTCGTTAAAACCTTCCTAGGCCAACAGGGTAGGAAAAAGTGCGCCATTCAAAACCAAAATTCCATAATACAAAAACATGTCTACTCCCAATAAAACTTCAAGTGCTGTATATTCCATGGATGTTATACAACAACTGTATAAGGCCTGTCCCAATTTGGAGCCACTTTTCCGAGGCTCTTTTCCTTTGTGTATAAGAAAACCTTTCGCAACACTTTATCACCTTCTTTAAATTCTCTTCTTTTCAGCTTCGAATCATATCTACTTCTCATAAGAGTTTGATAATGTATTGCATTCAAATGAGCTCGAACCCTTTTTTCCCCGATCAAATCCAAATTTTCCCTTCGAATTTCATCATTAAATCTTTCAGAATATTGAGATATTCTAAAAAATGACATTGTAGATTCAATAGGTCCAACTGCATCCATACCATATGCCAAAGAAAAATGAGTCTCTTTTGTAGCCTCTCTTGGAGTTGTTCGATAAGCCCAAAGCACCTCTTGCAAATAATTTTTCCATTTTCCTGGTGCCCCCAATAGATTCTTCTGCAAGCCATCTAAATTCGTTCTATTTGTCACTTCAACTTGTCCATTAGCTTGAGGATGAAAGGGCGTCGAAAAACATTGTTGAATTCCTTTAGAAGTACAGAATGTAGCAATTTCCCTATTGTTAAATTAAGGGCCATTATCTGTTGTAATTCTCCAAAGAACCCCAAAACGACAACATATATTATTCACAATAAATTTGATGACATCCTTTTCTTTTTGCCTGATAGTGCTTCTAATTATGCCCACTTCGTAAAATAATCCACTGCCACAATTATCATCTGCCTTCCCCAGAGGCCATCGGCAAAGGTCCCACCAAATCAATTCCCCATCTATCAAATGGTAACGCCTCATATATAGACATAAGCGATACTACTAGTCTGTGAATAATATTAGCAAATATCTGACAAGTATCACAACCTCGGACTAAATTCTTAGCATCGTTCATGATTGTAGGCCAATGAAACCGTGCAAGTAGAACTCTACGCGATAAACCTTTAAACCCACAATGAGTTGACCTTTCACCATCATGCAATTCTGACAATAGTTTTTGTGATTCTTGTTTGCCTAAACATCGTAGTAATGGTCTGCTTAATGCCTTTTTATATAATATTTCATCCAGATGTATATATTGGAAGACTTTACCCCTTAACCTTTTAGCCAATTGAGAATCATCTGGCAATGATCCTTGGGGTAAAAAAAATTAAGAATATCTGATCGTCAATCACGTCGGCTTGCATCAGTGACCAAAAATTCCTCTATAATTTCACATTGGCTAGATTGAGTAACAATTGAAGGATTTTCTTGTAGCAAAATCCAAGCATATTCTTCTTTGTAGGCAACATTTGCTAAGGAATCAGCCACCATGTTACTTCCTCACCCGATATATTCCACAACCACATTGTCAAACATAAGCATTAAATTCTGAAGCTCCCAAAGATATAAAATCAAACGATCCTTCGTTGCTTCAGAAATCCGGATACCTGATTTGTCAATAACTGAGAATCCGTTTCCAAACGTACAGAAGTTGCCCCACAAATGTTTTCCAATCTCAAACCTGCCAAAGAAGTTTCGTACTCAGCTTCATTGTTTGCAGCATGAAAATTGAATTTAATTGATTGGATATTTGTTTCCCACGTCGGATCTATCAATTGAACCCCAGCACTAGACCCTAAAATACTGGATCTTCCATCCGTTCGAACAATCCACCTCGAATCTATAGGCAAAGCTTTTTTACTTTCTTCCTCATCTGATCGACTTGAGTGAAACTCAACAAACAAATCAGCCACTGCTTGTGACTTAATCGTTGTTCGAGGTGTAAATAAAATATCGTAGTCCCCTACTCCATTGACCATTTGGTCATCCTCCCCGAAATATCAGGTCGTTGTAATACATTTTTTAAGGGGAATGAAGTTTGGACTTCTATAATATGAGCTTGAAAATATGGACGCATATTCCTACCACCAATCACCAATGCTAAAGCCAGCTTCTCCAACTTCATATATTTCTTTTTTGTTGCCACCAAACTTTTACTAACATAATACATCGGCTTCGGAATTCCTGAATCTTCACTAATTAACACTGCGCTGAGTGCAAAATTTGATACCGCGATGTACAAAAATAACTTCTCCCTATTTCGAGGCTTTGTTAAAATTTCTGGTGATGACAACATATTTTTAATGTTTGTGAACACTGCTTTGCATTCTGACGTCCATTCGAACCTGTTGGGTCCTCGTAACACTTGAAAGAAAGGAAAGAATTTGTTAGAAAATCTTGAAATAAATCGATTAAGTGTTGTTAACCTTCTGATACAGTGTAAACACACAGAAGCCAATATAGGTGAAACCCTAATTTTCTTTATTAAAGTTCAACTCCCTTACATTGTAAACAAAGTCTATTTAAATAAGAGTTCGAATGAAAACCCTAATACGAAAATACCAAAAATGCCATAAAGTAATAAAAATTCGAAATAAAATAGTAAACGACTCTGGATGCTCAAAAAACACCATATGTCACTACTGTAGCTTGTGACTTGTAATCGTGGCGTCGTTCCATTCGAAATAAGGTGTTGTGGGTCAAAATCGGACACCGGGAGCTCTAAAACTGTCAATTCGCTGCATTCTTCGGGTGATCGCCTATCTTCATAAATTCTAGCGCTAATCTGTTTGCATCCTCCCCTCCGGGTAGAGAAGATTCACCCTCGAATCAGAACCAGTCTCCTCGTCAAAAGAGTCACCTGCATAAGATGCTTAACATTAAAGACATCAGACGTACGAACATGACTAGGCAAGCGCAGCCGATAAACATTCGGGTTGATCCTCTCCACAATCTCCACAGGGCCAATATTCCGGGCGGCCATTTTGTTGTTCTCACCGGCAGGGTACCGATCCTTGGTTAAAACTGCCCACACATAGTCACCAACTTCGAACTATACAGGACGGCGATGATGATCTGCTTGAGACTTATACTTGCGGTGCTCAAGACAAGCTAATCGTATGTCTTCTGGTGGGTTTGGCGAATCTGCGAGACAAGCTCCCCAGCAGTTGTGTGAACACGAATTTTACTGGGCAGCGCGAGCAAGTTGACAGGACCTCGGGGCACAACACCATACATCACTTGGAAAGGACAAAGACCCGTCGAGCGGTTAAGGGCATGCTTGTGGGAAAACTCTGCCTGCGGTAGGCGCTGATCCCATGCCTTCAGGTGATCTCCCACCAGGTTGCGCAACAAGTTACTGAGGGAACGGTTAACCACTTATGTCTGACCATCAGTTTGGGGGTGGTAGGCACTACTGAAACTCAGCTGCGTATTCACCATGCGCCAACAAAGCTGACTCGGAGGCTACGAAAACTGATCTTGAGGCTCACTCTCAAGAAGAAGCTGACATTTTCTCCATCTCCGAAGAAGAAAGAGCGAAAATTGGGATGAATCTAAGAAACCTCGAAAGCAAGTATATTATCTCCTTGAAGAAGGTTCGTTACATATACTCCAAAGAAAGTCAAGCCTCGGCCCTTAAGAAGCAATGGGGAATGGGAGAAATCATAACCCTTTGTCTGCCAAAAAAAGGAGAAACTCCCCTCAACTGCAAAGATGATGAACTAGTGGTATACCCAGAAATCATTAACTGGGGTCTTCGATTTCCACTAGATCCGATGATCGTGGAGTACTTCGAAGTCCTCAGTTTATGCCCTACTCAGGTGAAATTGAATCAATGGTTCACCCTCATGTCAGTAATCATAACATCCCGTCTTTCCAAAATTCCCATCAGCATTAAAGACTTCATCTCACTGACTCAATTTTCAAAAGGTTTGAAGCTTCCATTCTATTACCTCACATTGATGGATGACCTTAAGATTATCGACGATCTTCTGGAGGCTGATAAATTCTGGAAACAATTTTTTTTTCACATCTGGATCTTAGGAAAATGGCAAGGCAATTTCCGAAGTCAACCCTTCGAAATTAACTCTAATTTGGAGGAGCAATCGTAAATTCTTCGGATTTTTTACATTTTAATACAAAAAATTTATTTTATTATTTTTAACATTTTATTTTGTTAACTTATACTAGAAATTTCGAAGCGCTACTCAATACGTCGAGAAGCTGCTAAGGATATTTTCCAAAAACTCTCCGCCTGGGTTGAAAAAGAATGGAATAATGCATTTCATACTGCCTTTCAACCCATCAATTTCCTCCATAGCCACATGTTTCCGATCGAAGAAGGTTGGTTGCCTCCTCAAGATTTGTTTTCCGATCCAGATCCAAAACTCATGTGCCAACGAATACCCCAACCTGACTGCAAAGTATTTCTTCCTATTCGCAACAGATCAGATAGCCATCTACCAAAAAAGAAGAAATAAAAAATCACCAAAGAAAAGAAAGGTAAAAAGGCAGTTAGCACATCTGGTGCTAACTCTTCTATGCCCTCAAAAGTCGAAAACACAAAGTTGCATAACAGCCTCTTTCGTCCATCGAAGAGGGAAAAGTTCAAGAACCATCATCAAAGAAAAAGAAAATATCTTCTGATTCCTTCGGAAAGAAAAAGAAACAACAGGAAAATCATTTCATACACTTTGGTTGATGAAGACGAAGACGCTGCTGCTAGAAACCAAAAACACCCCCTAAACTCTTCGACCGAAGAACATTCTAACAAAGACAATCCTGTGATTCTCATTGATGACAATTCCCCTACCGTTTATCCTTCTCCTACAAGCTTCGACCCAAATATGTTCATCAATTTTGAGAACATAGAAGCACCTCATGGCGAAGAAGATCCTGTTATTCAAGTCATCCAAAATCACATGTTGATTTTGCAAGGCCTACACCAGACAAAGTTCTTCCAGAAGTTAATCGTTCTTTCGAACCTGTCACATCTCTGGATATGATTGACAAGCATAGTACATCGGAATTTCGTAGCCCTTTTCCAAATCCTGCAATTGCCATCGCTCTTCAACCATTTTTCGGTCTTGACGCTGCTGCAAAAACTCTTGCCTCTCAAATCGAAGCTTCTCAAGACCATCTCAAACAGTTGGCCAACAATATGGTTTACTATAAGGAATCTTATGAAGCTGAAAAGAAGTTTATAGAGACTTTGCACAACAATGTAGCTGGCCAATTTTATGGTTATGAGATAGCTAGATCCGAGCTTATAAAAGGTGCTATCTACATAAAGGATCATTTTTGAATCAAGCATATGGTTGATACAGAGCTTCTGACAAAATCTCATGAAGAAAAAAATGAAAAAACTCAAAACCGAGCATGTTGCTGAATTGAATATCAAAAAATCCAACTCCAGCACAATTCTAAACTCTCTAACTCTTTGTGAAGCAAAAAATAAGGAGTTGACCGATGAAATTAAGAAACTGAAGAGGAATTTCAAAGCATAAAAAGTTGATGTTGTAACTGCTTCCGAAGCTGAGCTTTCAAAGGATATGCAAACAGTTATTCACGTCGGAAAAAAAGATGCAACCATCCTTCTTCTTCGAGAACTTCATGTTGCTTCTCCAAAAAAAAAATTCTTACAAATTTTTGGAATGATATTCCTGAAAAAAACGTCCAAGCAAAGCTTTCGAACTTGTTCCCAGTTCATCATCTTCAGAAGACGAGTCATCCGAAGAAGAAGAATCTTCTGACTAACTATCTTTAAAGTCCCTTTTTTGTCTTTGTCTGATTTAAATATCTCTTTTTGTATTGTAACAACTTGATCTAAATGACAAAGAGTTTTTCTTTGTTTTCATTCTCTTGTATATTATTCGATGCTAAATACTTAATAAACAAAATGATTGCAAAATCTTAATAATATAAGCTTATCACCTCAAATACCTTAATAAAAATTGATACGTATCATAATTCTTCGAAAAAATTGTACCTCTTCGAAAAGAGATAAATGTGTTGTTAAGCTTGATTAGCTCATCAAAATTCTTAGTGCGTTTTTAAGCATTCAGTTTGAAATATCAAATATAATGTGGTTATAAAACATGGTTATCTCTTCGAAAAGTATGATAAACACTTCGAAATATTATACCCTTAACGAATCTCAAAGGTGATCAATCTTTGATGATTTGTTAAGATAGTATCCAAATAAATGTAAACAACCATTGGCCAAAAAACGAACTTTATTGACAGAGTTGAATATGTATACTCCCAAAAAACAACCATCTCAAACATGACGCCTCGTTAAAACCTTCCTAGGCCAACAGGGTAGGAAAAAGTGCGCCATTCAAAACCAAAATTCCATAATACAAAAACATGTCTACTCCCAATAAAGCTTCAAGTGCTGAATATTCCATGATGTTGTACAACAACTGTATAAGGCTCGTCCCAATTTGGAGCCATTTTTCCGAGGCTCTTTTCCTTTGTGTATAAGAAAACTTTTCACAACATTTTATCACCTTCTTTAAATTCTCTTCTTTTTAGCATCGAATCATATCTACTTCTAATAAGAGTTTGATAATGTATTGCATTCAAATGAGCTCGAACCCTTTTTTTCCCCGATCAAATCCAAATTTTCCCTTCGAATTTCATCATTAAATCTTTCAGAATATTGAGATATTCTAAAAGATGACATCGTAGATTCAATAGGGCCAACAGCATCCATACCATATGCCAAAGCAAAATGAGTCTCTTTTGTAGCCTCTCTTGGAGTTGTTCGATAAGACCAAAGCACCTCTTGCAAATAATTTGGCCATTTTCCTGCTTCCCCCGATAGATTCTTCTTCAAGCAGCATACTCCCCGGACAGGGACAGATCAGTCCAATGCCTCCAGACCGGACAGATCGGACAGATCGAACAGATCACATGGACCGGACAGATCACCTCGAACACAATGACCATAGGATTGTTCGAACTATGACAAAAGTACTAAAAAACCTAAACACTTCTTGACTAAGCAGCTTGCTCTCCTACTTAGAGCTCATGGGTCTTTGAACATGACCCGGGTCCATTAAACATGACCCGAAAGCCCATAAGGGCCCAAACATCACACTATAAATACTCAACCACCTGCATTAACTATGGGTAATGAAAATTAACTGCTACCAAGCTGCTTAATTATCTCTCTACTTTCTAAACACTTAAAACACCCACATACCACCATAAAACACCAACTGAAATTACCAGCCTACCCTTAGGAGATTATTGTCCTCACCATTTATCACTTCCACTTGTCCATTAGCTTGAGGATGAAAGGGCGTCGAAAAACATTGCTGAATTCCTTTAGAAGTACAGAATGTAGCCATTTCCCTATTGTTAAATTGAGGGCCATTATCTGTTGTAGTTCTTTGAGGAACCCCAAAACGACAACATATATTATTCACAATAAATTTGATGACATCCTTCGCTTTTGTGCCTGATAGTGCTTCTGATTATGCCCACTTCGTAAAATAATCCACTGCCACAATTATCATCTGCCTTACCCCAGAGGCCATCGGCAAAGGTCCCACCAAATCAATTCCTCATCTATCAAATGGTAACGCCTCAGATATAGACATAAGCGATACTACTAGTCTGTGAATAACATTAGCAAATATCAGATAGGTATCACAACCTCGGACTAAATTCTTAGCATCGTTCATGATTGTAGGCCAATGAAACCGTGCAAGTAGAACTCTACGCGATAAACCTTTAAACCCACAATGAGTTGACCTTTCACCATCATGCAATTCTAACAATAGTTTTTGTGATTCTTGTTTGCATAAACATCGTAGTAATGGTCTGCTTAATGCCTTTTTATATAAAATTTCATGCGGAACTATATATCGGAAGGCTTTACCCCTTAACCTTTTAGCCAATTGAGAATCATCTAGCAATAATCCTTGGGGTCAAAAAATTAAGAATATTTGATCGCCAATCACGTCGGCTTGCATCAGTGACCAAAAATTATTCTATAATTTCACATTGGCTAGATTGAGTAACAATTGAAGGATTTTCTTGTAGCAAAATCCAAGGATATTCATCTTTGTAGGCAACATTTACTAAGGAATCATCCACCATGTTACTTCCTCGCCCGATATATTCCACAACCACATTGTCAAACAGAAGTATTAAATTCTGAAGCTCCCAAAGATATAAAATCAAACGATCCTTCGTTGCTTCGGAAAATCCGGATACCTGATTTGCCAATAACTGAGAATTTGTTTCCAAATGTACAGAAGTTGCCCCACAAATGTTTTCCAATCTCAAACCTGCCAAAGAAGTTTCGTACTCACCTTCATTGTTTGAAGCATGAAAATTGAATTTAATTGATTGGACATTTGTTTCCCACGTCGGATCTATCAAGAACCCCAGCACTGAACCCTGAAATACTGGATCCTCCATCCGTTCGAACAATCCACCTCGAATCTATTAGCAAAGCTTGTGACTTAATCGTTGAAATACTGGAACTCAACAAACAAATCAGCCACTGCTTGTGACTTAATCGTTGTTCGAGGTGTAAATAAAATATCGTAGTCCCCTAACTCCATTGACCATTTGGTCATCCTCCCCGAAATATCAGGTCGTTGTAATACATTTTTTAAAGGGAATGAAGTTTGGACTTCTATAGTATGAGCTTGAAAATATGGACGCATCTTCCTACCACCAATCACCAATGCTAAAGCCAGCTTCTCCAACTTCATATATTTCTTTTTTGCTGCCACCAAACTTTTACTAACATAATACATCGGCTTCGGAATTCCTGAATCTTCACTAATTAACACTGCGCTGAGTGAAAAAATTTGATACCGCGATGTACAAAAATAACTTCTCCCCATTTCGAGGCTTTGTTAAAATTTCTGGTGATGACAACATATTTTTAATGTTTGTGAACGCTGATTTGCATTCCGACGTCCATTCGAACCTGTTAGGTCCTTGTAACACTTGAAAGAAAGGAAAGAATTTGTCAGAAAATCTTGAAATAAATCGATTAAGTGCTGCTAACCTTCTGATACAGAGTAAACACACAGAAGCCAATATAGGGGAAACCCTAATTTTCTTTTTCAAAATTGAACTCCCTTACATTGTAAACAAAGTCTGTTTAAATAAGAGTTCGAATGAAAACCCTAATACGATAATACCAAAAATGCCATAAAGTAATAAAAATTCGAAATAAAATAGTAAACGACTCCGGATGCCCAAAAAAAACCATATGTCACTACTGTAGCTCGTGACTTGTAATCGTGGCGTCGTTCCCTTCGAAATAAGGTGCTGTGGGTCAAAATCGGACACCGGGAGCTCTAAAACTGTCAATTCGCTGCATTCTTCGGGTGATCGTCTGTCTTCATAAATTCTAGCGCTAATCTGTTTGCATCCTCCCCTCTGAGTATAGAAGATTCACCCTCGAATCAGAATCAGTCTCCTCGTCAGAAGAGTCACTTGCATAAGATGCTTAACAATAAAGACATCAGACGCACGGACATGGCTAGGCAAGCGCAGCCGATAAGCATTCGGGTTGATCCTCTCCACAATCTCCACAGGGCCAATCTTCCAGGCGGCCAGTTTGTTGTACTCACCGGCAGGGTACCGATCCTTGGTTAAAACTGCCCACACATAGTCACCAACTTTGAACTGTACAGGATGGCGATGATGATATGCTTGAGACTTATACTTGCGGTGCTCAAGACAAGCTGATCGTATGTCTTCTGGTGGGTTGGGAGAATCTGCGAGACAAGCTCCTCAGCAGTTGTGTGAACAAGAATTTTACTGGGCAGGGCGAGCAAGTTGACAGGACCTCGAGGAACAACACCATACATCACCTGGAAATGACAAAGACCCGTCGAGCGGTTAAGGGCATGGTTGTGGGAAAACTCTGTCTGCGGTAGGCGCTGATCCCATGCCTTCGGGTGATCTCCCACCAGGCTGCGCAACAAGTTACTGAGGGAACGGTTAACCACTTATGTTTGACCATCAGTTTGGGGGTGGTAGGCACTACTGAAACTCAGCTGCGTATTCACCATGCGCCACAAGCTGCACCAGAAATGACTCACAACCCTGGTGTCACGGTCAGAACAATGGTACTATGGAGGCCATGAATGCGGTAAATCTCTCGAAAGAAAAGCTGCACGACACACGCTGCATCAGGAACCAGGTCGATTTGATATTGAATATCCCTCAGATGAGGTAACTCGGGGGGCAAAGTCCCATGAAACACATATGCAAACTCTTGCAAAAGAGACTGAACTGCAGGGTTAGCAACAGGAAACACATCTGCAAATACATCAGTCACAACAGGATCACAAAACAACAAGAAGACCACACCAGCTTCTTCTATGGCCGCCTGAAAAGGAGCACGGGACATCAAGGTTGTTGTGGAAGGACCAGAGCCAATGCTGAGGGACCGAGGCTTTGGCAGTACTTGAATAATCTTCTTACCCCAAACAAAGAATGAATAAGTATTCGCACGACCATCATGCACAACAGACAAATCATACTGCCAAGGGCGGCCACGTAATAGGTGACAAGCGTCCATAGGCACTACATCATAAAACACCTCATCTCGGTATATCTGCCCTACAGAAAATGATACAAGCACACGTTGAGACACAATGAGATCAGTACCTTTACTCAGCCAGGCCAGCTTTTATGGTTTGGGGTGCGACTCTGATTTTAGCCCGAGCTTCGAAACTGCTATCTTGGAAATTACATTCTCACAACTACCAGCATCAATAATGAAGGTGCACACCTTACCGCCAATCGTACAAGTGGACTGAAACACATTATTTCGCAGCCAGTCACTCTGATCAGGAATACGAGGGGAAAGAAAAGTGTGTCGTACCATCAGAACTGTACCAACATCACCAGTCACAACCTCCTCCGCGACCTCAGTCATATCATCATCATATGTATCAAACTTCGGGAGACCATCATGAACAGTGGGGGCCGGTTCAAACGCCTCGTGAGAGAAAAGACCCTTGGCACCCGCAGCACTCGGACATTCTACCTGACGATGCCCTAACTCACCACAGCCAAAGCAACGTAACTTACCAGCAGAACGGCTGGTCGCACCAATGAGAACAATGGGAACGGTTGGACGTGGAACTGGTGTGGGTGCTAAGGTCCCTCTAGGAGCACCAATTCGTATGCCAATCTGAGTCCGTCGAGCTAACTGTTTTTCTGCCTGGAGGGCACGCCGATATGCTTCAGAAACAGACAACGGGTCGAACATGTTCAACACATCCTGGAGTTGAGGGTGCAACCCCCCAATATAACGGGATACCCACTGATGTGTTGACTCATTCACATCTGTACGATCAAGCAACTGAAAGAACTCCTTCGTCTACTTGTCCACAGAGCGTGGTCCCTGACAAAGATTCTAGAAACGCTCGAACAATTCTCTCTTGAAATTGTAAGGCAAGAATGCCTTGCAGATTTTCTTTTTGAACTTCTCCCAACTACGTACTTGCTCTTTGCCTTCACGCGCTCAGATGTTTTTCACCTGCTGCCACCAAGCTTGTGCCCTGCCGCGCAGGTGGATGGTAACCAAAGCTACCTGTCTCTCCTCAGGAACTTTTTTGAAGTCCAGCACCTCTTCAACCTGGGATAACCAATCGACAAACTCCTCCGCCCGAAGGCCACCATCAAAGTCAGGAATGTTGACCTTAAATCCAAGCTCCCAGCGGCGGTCCTGATTAGCTTGTCGTTCTGGCCTTTTGCCAAAAGGGTTATCGGGACCTTCAGCCTCCACACCGGGTTGCCTGGCAGTAAGTTCAGCCATCTGACGGGCAAGATACTCGACCTGACGGCGTAGGTCAGCATTCTCGCGATCTCTTAAATCACTTGCATCTCCTTCCACAGCAACGCCGCTGGGACCTCTGGTTCTTCCTCGCACCATCTCGTAGGACTGCCTGTGTCTGATACCAATATAATACAGAGTAAACGCAGAGAAGCCAATATATGGGAAACCCTAATTTTCTTTATCGAAATTCAACTCCCTTACATTGTAAACAAAGTTTGTTTAAATAAGAGTTCGAATGAAAACCCTAATACGAAAATACCAAAAATTCCCTAAAGTAATAAAAAATTGAAATAAAATAGTAAACGACTCTGGATGCCCAAAAAACGCCATATGTCACTAATGTAGCTTGTGACTTGTAATCGTGGCGTCGTTCCCTTCGAAATAAGGTGTTGTGGGTCAAAATCGGACATCGGGAGCTCCGAAATTGTCAATTCGCTGCATTCTTCGGGTGATCGCCTGTCTTCATAAATTCTAGCGCTAATCTGTCTGCATCACCTTCTTGTCAAAATTTGCACTTTTTTATTTTCATTGTTATTAAAGCTTTTAGCTGTTCTGGGTCGGCTTCTATTCCTTTTTCACTGATAATAAAACCAAAAAACTTCCCCGATCAAACTCCGAAGGTACACTTTTCAGAAATTAATTTCAACCTGATCGCTCTTAGATTCAAAAAAGCTTCCTCTGGATCATCAAGATGCACTTCATCCTTTAAACGTTTCACTACCATATCGTCTATATATACTTCCATATTTTTTTAAGATATGCATAGCAAAAGCTTTATTCATCAATCTCTGATAAGTGGCTCCAGTATTCTTCAATCCGAAGGGCATCACTCTATAACAATGCAAGCCTCTATCAGTTATAAAAGTCGTGCACTCTTGATCATTTGGATCTGATTATACCCTGTGAAAGCATCCATAAAAGTTAAAATTTTGTTGCCTGAAGTGGAATCAATCAACTGATCTATTCGAGGAACAGGAAATAGATCTTTGGGGCAAGCTCTATTCAAACCTAAAAACCTTGACATTGAATAGGTTAGCGAAATATGACCATATCTACCAAGCATGCTCACAAAAAACAAAGACATGTTTTGTACTCTCCACATTATTGCAAAACAGACATTTAGAAGCTAATTCTAAATTTTGTTTTTTCCATTGTGACCTCAGTAGGTATAAATTTTTTCAGAAGCCTCCAGTGAAGGACTGAGCATTTAGTTGGAGTGATTTGATTCCAAGTTCTTTCAAATAAAGAAGATTTAGGATAGTTTTGAGTAATTTTGTTAAGAGTATCTTTAATATTAAAAGAACCAGAATTTGAAAGACTCCAATGAATTTTGTCCTCCTTGTTGCTATCAATTTTTAACTTTTTAATTAGGTTGATACTAGAGTTAGGTAGAAGAGAACTTATCATGTTAAGGTCCCAAGAGTTATTTCTCCATAATGAGCCGACTGATTCTCCTTTAACCACTTGTTCTCAGATTCATCTTCAAATTTAATTGTAGGAAGAGCACCAAACCAGCTGTCCATCCAAATGTCGACTTATCCTTTGCCAATAATCCAGGTAATATACTCTTCAGCTTCTTTTCTAACTTCATTAATTCTGTTCCAATTTAAAGAACCCTTCTTATTACTATTGATTTGACTGGGATGATAATTCTCACAGTAAATACTGTGAGTCATCCTAGACCAGAGGGAGCTCTTGCTTCTAAAACGACACCAAAGGTTCATGGAGTAAAATCTATGGTAGTCAACAAGGCTATGAATATTAAGGCCACCTTCACTGTAACTCTTACAAATGGATCTGCCTTTCACGTAAGCCCCCCAAACTTCTGAAATTAGATTTGGTAACATGTTAGCTAATATATGGTTAATTAATTTGGGCATTAGCCTATTAAAAATAGTACAAAGGGATATAGATCTAAAGTGATTACAATAGCTAGGTTTTTAAATTTTAGGGATCAAGCAAATACCAGTAGCTTTGATCCATTTAGGAATAGTTTTTCTTTTAAAAAAATCAGACATAACATTGCATAGATCCTGCTTAATGATCAACCAACAGGTAGTTAGAAAGCAAGTATTGAAGCCATCAGTGCCAGCAACACTAGATGGCTTCAAACACTTAATAACATGAAAAATTTCATCCTCAGTAGGCTCGGCTAGTAAAACATCATTATCAGCATTAGATACAATTTTAGAAATGTGCTTAAGTATATTAGAGTTATGAATGTCCTTAAAATTAGTAGGAATGGTGGAAGAAAACATATATTGGAAGTAGTTTTCCACTGAAGCATCACACGTTATTAATTTTGATATTAGCAATTCTATTACGCCTTCTTTTCTTCTTAACAAAATCATGATAAGTGCTGGTATTTTTGTCCCCATTTTGAATACATGCCGAATAGGTTTTCTGCTGCCAGTAGCTTTCCTTCATTGAAAGCGCAAGGAGGTTGTCAGCAATAGCTTTGGAGAGGCCAATCTTGTCTTCAGTGCTTTTTCTATTAAGATACTTTCCTTCATAATAAGTGACCATGGTCTCTATATATTTGACCTTATCAAAGATGTCACCAAAGTTATCTCTATTCCAGATCTTTAAATCTATTTTAAGCCATTTTAGTTTACTCAACAAGACATTAAGAGGGATTCCATCCATGTTTCTTTGCCAACTATATTCAACAGTCTTGATAAAACTAGGGTCCTTAGTCCACATATTAAGGAACTTGAAACTACTACTAATCTTTCTGTTGTTATTGCTAATACAAATTTTTAAAAAGCAGTGATCAGAACAAGAACGAGCCAAGTTGCTCACATCAGTTGAGTTGAAGCTGCTTGTCCAATCCTGATTGACCAGGACCCAGTCCAATCTCGTGTCTTTAAGGTTCCTCATCCAAGTAAATTTGGTGCCAATAAAGTTAGTTTCCTCAAGCTTGCATTCGTTGATCATGGCATTGAAATATTTTACACTTTGCTGACAATGGCTGTTGGAGTTGACTTGATCAGAAAAATGATTTAGAAGTATTAAAATCTCCAAATACCATCCACTCATTCACAGTAGAAGCAATTCTCTTCAAGACATTCCAGAGGTCAAGTATTCTATTCCTCTGGCATTTGGCATACATCGAGGTAACATTGATAAGCTTGTTGTGATTAGTGATTAGGATTTCAGTGTGCACCAATTGAGTATGATCCATCTTTATGCTGACTTGAATTTTATCATGCCAAAAGATCCACAACTTATTAGAAGTGTTAGTGTAAAAGTTACTGAATTTTAATTAAGAAGCTATAACATCAAGTTTATTAGGAAGAATGAAAGACTCCTGAATGAAAAGGAGTTTAATATTGTGACACTTGACAATAGACTTAAATCTTTTTTGAGAAGACTTATTGCATATTCCTCTTATGTTCCAAGAAAGAACATTAATCATTAGAATCCTTGCTAGTTGAACTTTTGGCCTTGACAAATAGTAAAGACTTAGTAGATTTTGAAGTTTTCTTTTTCTTGATTCTGGCTTCTGTAAGTTTCTGGTTCAGGATTTTTTGAAAGATTTTTATGTTGTTTTGATCAGGCATATTGTAGCCTTATTTGGACTTTGAATTAGCTGGGGAGACATGGTCAAGGTCTTTTATAGCTTCAATCATATCCTCAGAGTTACTCTCCATTTGTGTAGTATCTTTGATATGGTTTTGAGTCTCATTGTCTTGTTGCGATCTTATTATCGATTTGAGTTTTTGTTTCTGCTGTCTGATTGATAAATCTTGGGGTAAAACTCTAACAAAGTTCTGGTTGACTTGTATATCAGATTGAAGGCCTTCCACAGCTTCTTTGCTATTAGCACTTTCATGATTCTCAAGAGCAGGCAAGTCTTTCTGTTGCTGCTTATTAGCTTTCTTTTTACAATTTTCCACAGTATATCCAATGTGGTAACAAAAATTGCAATAGTGTGGCACATTCTTGTAGGCAATTTCCACCCAACAGCCATCATTAGGACCAAACCCAATCCACATCTAATGTTGCAGCCTACATGTAACATCCAATTCCACCCAGCCATAAACAACATTGAACAAAGCCATATTCTGAGTAGGAATCCAAGTCTTTAAAGGACTGCCAATAGAGTTGAACATAGTTTTAATCATCGATTAATTGTAGAGATATTCAGGAATCTTATAGAGTCTTGTCCAAATAGGGGTAATACGCTTTCAATTTTAGGATTAAAGTTTGGGGACCATTTTAGCACTCTCATAATTGTGTTGCCAGTTGTCCACACTGTCTTACTCCATAGGTTTCCTAAGTCTTCCTTCAAATCAAATTCAAACAGAATATGGTGAGGGTCTCTAGTAGAGATACTTAGACCACTTTTAAACTTTCTTTCCGCAATAAAATTGTCGAGTAAATATCTTTTTGGTATTCATTCAGAAAACTTTCCAATCAGGGTAAACTTAAACGATTTCATCCAAGTGTCTTTGACTTCCTTTGGAAACTATAGCGAAATATGGTCATTCTTGTAGCTAATAGAGTCTGGCTTGAAGCCATTCATTTCAGTTACATTCTTCTTGAAAAGATCAACATATTTTTTTTCCTTATTGTATTTTCACCTTGCAGGCTGTTTTGATCCATGAATCGAGATAAGATGAAACCACAACAAGAAAAGAATTGAAGACCACGATCAAAAAGAGCAGAACGCAATCAAAAGGGATGATCAGTGCACTCTAATCAAATAGAACAAGCAAACGCAACGCAATCCAATAAAAAACAAATCCACGATCAAAAGAAATGATCAGAGATAAGTCAATCAACAATAAACAAGCAGGCCACAACACAGACCCAAAATTAACAGAGATGATCTAAAGCTTCAAACGGAGAAAAAAAAAAAGATCAATTCAAAGAAGAATCTTGATACGAAAACGTTTCTTAAAACTCATCTTTTTCTAACAATCGGTGTGTGAAATATATTTAAATTTCTAATTTTCTAAATTATATGTCTTTAAACAATCATGTTATCACACGTACTAAAATTCTTTACTCTTTCTTATTTCCAAGATATAGCCCAATATGTTTTTATATTTCATTATCTCTAAGATAAACTTTCTTTGAGTTTTTGTTATAGGTGGATTTAGTAAATAAATTGGACTAATTCCATATATAACAATAGTGATGTTTGTAGTATTATTTTATTATTTTAATAAACCGAAAATAAAAATAGAAATAAAAGATAAAGACGAATTCAGCTTTTAATGTACAGTGAAGAGAAGCTAACAACCAAAACTCTTTATAAAATTATAGAGAGAAGTTCGAGTCTCTCTCTAAAATAACGGTAGCATTGAAGCTACAACAGTAACTTATGAGAGTTGACCTGGTAGCCAATCCTCTATTCTTGTCTACGCAACCTATTTTACAATATAATACAGTTTTCACACTTTTTATGGCGATAAAATATGAGAATCGAAGTCTATAGGCCACTTATAAATTTTATAAGAATTTATGATTGAGATATGAAGAGTCTTTCGTTTGGGGCAGACTCTCTCTTATAAAGAATGTTTTATATCCCATTATTTACTTTTAAATGCAAAATAGTTTGATCCCTAATGGTATTCTTAATAAGCTAGAGCACTGTTTTAATAAGTTTCTATGGAGGTCTAATTTCACTGAAAATGCTATTCATTGGTCTTTTTGGAACAGATTGTGTAAGCCTTTTGACGAGGGTGGGTTAAATGTCAAGCTCTTGTCTGACATTCAACTCACTTTCTCTTTTAAACTCTGGTTTCTATTTAGGAAAATGAGTTCTCTTTGAGCTGACCTTATGCATACTACCTATTGTAACTTTACTCATCCTCTAAATGCTGAGTGTAAAGTTACTGACTCTATCACCTGGAAGAGGCTTAGTTCTGTTAAGAGTCAGGCTGATCAGAGTGTGTATTGGAGCCTCGGAAAGGGGGATATTGACTTTTGGAGAGATTCTTGGCATGATATGCCTCCTATTGCTAATGACTTTGGTGCTAATATATGATTTCTTCCTGTTAAGGTTCACTCTTATTGGAAAGATGGTCAGTGGGATACTTCTACTCTCACTTCTTTTCTTTCTCACGACAGATTGTCTCACATTACTAAAGTCAATATCAATAGGGATCAGGATGATATTATTAACTGGAAGCTCTCTAAGGATTGCTGTTTTAATACTAAGATTACTTTGGATAATATCAGATCTGTTCATCCTAAGTATACTATCTTTAAGAAAATATGGCACTCTTTTATCCCTACTAAATTTTCTTTTCTAAGTTGGAAGCTTTTAAAAAACTTTGCTCTCATTGATAGTATTCTATCTAATAGGCACTTTGTGATGGTCTCTAAATGCCAATTCTGCTGCAACTATGAAGATAAGAATCACCTCTTCATCAGTTGCAGCTTCGTTTGGTCCTTATGGAACTACTTTGGTAATCTATTTAGAGTCCCTGTGAGGAGATTCATGTCTTTTAGTCACATTATGAGTAGTTTGTTTTGGTCATCTAAATGTAACTTTCATATCTCTCATCTTATTCCTCAAGTCATTATCTAGGTGATCTGGAAGAATAGAAATAAGGCTAAATTTCATAACACCTATGACTGTTTCGATACTGCTGTTAATCGTGTTAAAAAAGTTATTCTAGCTATTGACTCTAACAATACGTTAAAGGCTAAACACTGGATTGGTATTTCTGACGCAGAAGCAGCCCTTGGTTGTTTATCTATAGGAAAAGCTAAAGTGTTGTACCTGAACTGGTGTCCTCCGATTGCTGGGAGGCTTAAAGTTAACATCGATGGCGCGTGCAGCCTTTCTGGTGAAGCATCTGGAGGTCTGATTGTGAGGAATCATCTGGGTTATATAGTCACTGGTGCTGGCTTTCTCTATGGAAAATTGACTCCCCTTCAAGCTGAGAGCAAGATTTTGCTCGATGCTCTCCTCCTGTGCAGAGCTCATGGTTGGCAAGATGTGGACATCGAATCTAATTGTCTCACTCTTGTCAACAACATAGCTACTGGTGTCGATTTTTGCAACCTATTGGCTTCTGTTTGTAGGGGCCTTTTTCACTCATCGATGAAGATTTGCCACATTTCCCGTATCCAAAATGCAGCAGCAGATTGGATCGCGAAATGGGCTTTGTTGGAGAATGCTTCCCGCAAATTCAACAATGCTGATGCTCCTACCCAGTTGCTCGCGATTATCACACTTGAAAGCTTAGAGGTGGGCTACATTGACCCTCGTTAGGGGTTTTCGGAAGTGAAGCATTGTCCAGGAAGTGTGAAGCTGCTTGCTTCTGTTCTTTGGTGCTCTGTTCCCCGATCTGCTCTTGGTTTCTAATCAGAAGTGATTGTAGTCGTTCTTGCAAATTGCTTCTGAATGTTGGTGTCAGATCTGTTCTCACCTTCAGATCGGAAGAGAGTAGTTCATGTCGGCTGGTTTCGATTTGGGCTAGCTTTGAAGTGGAAGAACCATATGATCCATTGGTGCACTCACCCAGTTCTAACCTATCTCTACAAATGTGTAAGGATATGGTCCTGAAAGCGGCGTCGACCTTGAAACAGACGATCTAATGGTAGATTCGTCTGAATCTTTGGTGCACTCACTCAGTTCTAAACCTATCGTTTCAAATATGTAGAGGTTGGGTCCTGAAAGCGGCGTCGATCTTGAATCAGAAGTTCTTGTGGCTGTTTTGTGGCTTGGTTTTGGGGGTCTGGGATGGAAAAGCTTAAGAATGGTGATCGGAGTTGTGAGGGTGACGAAGAGGCACCATTAGTCTTTGAGTTCTTGGTTCGATGGGATTAGGGTTTAGTTTGACTTATTTTCTCAATTTTGACCATGATCCTTTAAATACTTTTGGTCTGATTGCTTTAAGACCTCTTACTTGTATAATTGTTACTATTTGGTCCTTTATTAAAAAAAAAGTCTATAGGCCACTTGGCCATTTAGTTCTCTAATTTGCATCAGTAACTTGTCAAGCCCATTCAACACAATAAGTAATCAAGGAGTTTCCATATGCTTGCTTTAGTTCGACGAGACAATATGCTTTCTCCTCTTATTCATTTCCTCTTATTCTATCCTTCAGAAAAAGAAAAGACAAAATTATGTTTTCACCCACCACCAATAACTCCACTGTAATAGCATATCTGTTAGTATTAAACCTTTAACTCTAACACAATCACTCATTTATTATTTATCCTATTTACTAATTCATCTCTGACTCCCTGCAAGCTCCACCAGAAAGTTGTGGCTATGTTTGTTTGAGAAAATTCTCACAAAATTATGCCAAATTAATAACTCAATTTATCTAGAAGAAAATGGTGTATTGAAAATAAGTGTGATTTTTCTTTATCACTTGGGATCTGTTTATACAAGTTTTTTCTACAATGACATTCACTAATTAATTACATAACTCCTCATCACAGTGTGTCTCAGTGGTATTTAGTGTAAGGAGTACTTTGGAGTCATTAATGCCACGTTCATTAATGGCTTCTGTTGGTGGGAGTAGTCGTTTCTACTCGACAAACTTTTTGACCAGCCTAGCTCTTTATTGTCCTCATTTTTTTCTCTCGGTTTGCTTCTACCTCATCATGTGTATTTGAATTATTTGCAGAAGTGCCAGATGACATTAGCATGGAGGACCTGAACTGCGCGTGGCTGAGATTGATCGATACGCGTAAAAAATGTGGCGCCTATCGCATCGTGTTTATGACACTCATATGGGCCCCTCCACATGATGAAGATCAATGTTGTTCATTTCAATGAGGTAAATTACCGAACTAAATAAATTAATAATAATCATCATTGATGTCAAAGAAACTATGTGGATCAGATTTCTCATAGGAGAGAGTATAAATCGATAGTTTTAGGTTAAGTGTCCTTTACTGAGTCACTTTTGCAGGAACCCTCTTTGTTCATCTGAACACCATCGTAACCACCGCTTCTCCGAGCATACAAGTTCTCTAAAAATCTTAAGTTTTTCAGTCCATTATGCATTTTCGATTCTCTTATCTTGTCGGGGGAATGGAGGGATGGTGATGGTAGGCGATTGTAGTCTAGTATTTAGGTCTTTCAGATGTGTTTGTCCCGGTGACCCTACAATGCAAAAACCCTCTTACCTTGTTACGCTAATGCTTTAATGATCATCTTCATCCCTTGCGGTTGTTGACCCTTGAGATAGCTCTTAAAGTGGCATAAAAGAAAAAGTCAAAGCAAGCTTCCCCTGCCAATATCCCTGCTAAAGAACAGTTGGAGAGCACAGCGTTTCTCAATTTATACAGCGAGCCGTAAATGTCCAAATAGACTCATTTGATAGAGGAGGATTACAAAGAGTTTAGGAAGAGGTACGTGAAACAAATTGAACAAAAAGCGAAACAATAAGTACACAAGAGTTGATTTTATTACTTAAAGAGTAAAGCACAAAAGGTTTAGTACTTATAGAAAAGTACTTATAGAAAATATGATTCAAACGTCTCTTTTAGAAATTAGAGATTTTCAAACTTTCTATAACTTCCCACTACTTCACTAAGTCATTTAATAGTTGAAAATTCATTTGGAGTTGTCTACTTCTCTGCGGGTCTTTAGTTTGTCTGCGGATCATTTGCGGGTCCTGAGTTTGTTTGCTTCTTGTATCTTGGATTAAAGAATGCACTAATTTTGACACTCCCCCTTAGTGTATTCTTTCGATTAGCTGGACCGAGATGAATATTTGTCATTTGTATTTGCCATGTGTTTTCATCTTTCTGAAGACTTGGCTCATCTAGTTCAACCACAAACGCATAGGAAGTACCATCAACTATTCTTGCCTTACGGTTTAACTTGATTTCATCACTTAAAATGGCAGCATGTAGTGAATCACCAAGGATGATTGCTTTATCAACATCTAGATGTTTGTCCAACTCTTGTTTTCCCAGAAACTCCTGGATCTTGCTCTGTAACTTGAGCACTCTAGTAGCACCTCCTATTAGCTCCACTGCATAAATATCATTTTCCTTTAAACCTGAATGCGTGAGAACATCCTTTATAGGTCCAAGAGATTTATCCCACAAATATAGACATAATTCTTAAAATTTTCCACGAGTTATACAGCTCTTGAAATCCTGATCATCATGTAGGGATTCGACGAATATCGGAGCTGCGGCGTTTGCACTTAGAATTTCTTTTGTACGTTTAACTTGTTTCTTTAGTTTAGCCATCGCCTTCGGGAATTTCCTCACATCAACACCGTTTCCAACCTGTTTATTAAACTCATCTGCAAAGTACCCGACCAGGAGCAACTCCATGTTTTAACCTCCAAGTTCAAGTTGTCAAAAATAGGGAGAAACATAAATAACAGCATCCTTAATTAGAATTTTGGAATAGAATTCTGCTAAATCTGAGGCATAGCTCAAAATCATACCCAACAACTCCTCAACAAAGTAAATAGTGTCGTTGTCATCAACTTTAAACCCAACAGCACCTCTTGAATTTTTAATAATAGCAAAAGGCAAGTACAATAGATACTTTATAAAATAATACATTTGGGACCACCAAAATTTATTAATTAAAAGATTTATTAATTAATCAATAAATTAATAATTATTAATTTATATATTAATATATTTTATTAATTTATAGTAAAATACTTAGTTTACAAACACCTTTCAAGCTTCCACTTAATTATTGTACAGTATACAATGTATGTATATCAAATGAAGGGCCCAATTTGAAAGAAACCTTCAATCTTCCACCTTATTATGCTTCTTCTGTTCAATGTATCACTTTATGGACATTAAAAATATTTTCTATATAAATACACGATCAAAATAGATTAACACAAACAAATCATACACCCAACATGGCTTCCCATATTAAAGGTGTGAAAAAAACACAATGACATACGAGATTCGAAGAGCATTATGCAAGCACAACAAGGATAATCCAAGTCTCACTCAAAAGCAATTGCAAGAATGGGTTCATAGTAACTATAGTTTCCAAGTGAGTCAAGCGACAATATCGAGGTTTCCAGAATTTGATCAAAAAGTTGGGTTAGCACAATACAATGGATGTCGAATATGTTCTGAATCACCCAGAAGAAAATGTAGTTTCACAGTTGTTAACTGATGATGAAATTATTGAAAGCGTTATTGGAATTAATAAAGATGATATCGATGAAGAAGATGATGAAAGTTCTACAATGGAGCCTCGTTCACGAAACGAAGCAATTAAAGCATCAATCACATTGAACAATTTCTTGTTGAGCTATGAGAAAACAATACCAGAAGTTCTTACCATGCTAAGGAAAATTAGAGACGAGATTCAAGGGGAAATTGATTTCAACAAAAAACAAAAGACAATTGAGTCATTTTTCAAGAAACCTTCATAAATCATACATGTAATATGCTATATATAAGAAATTATTAATTTATATTTTATATGGGGTCTAAAGAAATTATCAAAAATGTGTTATCTTATAATTTTAGCGAATTATTAATTTGGCACCCTATCCCAGAGTCGGGACCGCCAAAAAATATTATCTTAGAGAGATTATTAAATAATCGAGTATTAATTTATCGAGTTTTTACCGTACATTGAATACACCTTCTCGGGATATCGAACCACTATAACAACAGCTTCTTCACCTGTAACTGTTTCTGAGTACTTCTAAACATAACTTCATTTTTAGTTTCTTCTTTTTTGACAGTTTCTTCTCCAAATTATTCACTCGATGGGTGAGGCTTGATATTGCGTCAAGTTGCTCCTTCACGGCTACCACAAGC
Source organism: Limnanthes douglasii subsp. nivea (assembly GCA_036936605.1). Taxonomy (NCBI): domain Eukaryota; kingdom Viridiplantae; phylum Streptophyta; class Magnoliopsida; order Brassicales; family Limnanthaceae; genus Limnanthes; species Limnanthes douglasii. The sequence continues at coordinate 155,022,214 of JAUPFV010000004.1, read as the reverse complement.
TTCTCCATCATCTCCATTAGACTTTGATTATGCTCAATCAATTTTCTGATTCCCATCCATTGGTTCATTATTTTCGAGATCTGTAATCTTAAATTCTGAGATAAAACCACTGAGAGAATATAGTCTTATCATCCACTTTAATGTCCAGATTCTCAAGAGGCTTCTCATCTTCTTCCTCCGACAAAGGAGGTTCTTGTTCATGATCAACCTCAATGATATGCAACCTCAACATTGCAACCGACTCAGCTACATCTGATTCAAGTTTACTATGAACAGACAGCTCTGCCAATATGAGCTCGTCCGTACACGTTATTGTCACGAAATCTCCAGTGTTATCCTTATACTTGATCAAAACCGACTTTAACGCTGGAAATATTGTACTCACTATCTCCCTCATAACCTTAAAATTAAAATTAACAAGCATCTGACCAAACCTTATATCATGCCCATAAACAAGCTTTATTTCTCTCCACTTGATTGGAACAGCCATATCAACTAGCTGCTTACCAGCCGATGCCGCAATCGTCTCAGATAAACCCGCTTGAACTTGACCATCATGGCATGTTGCCGTACGAATACCGCTTTTATATGAGCTATGCAAAACCTTCAACGTAAATTTAAACGATTAGATTTTGCTCTCAAGCGGACCATTTTTAGTCATGTTACTACTATGTAACTTCTCTACCTTATTAGTACCACCAGACAACACAACCGAACCATTTTGTACCTTTTTCGGTGTGAGGCGTGAAGGTAGACACCACCCGAGTACAGGAATTAGTGCACCGCGGACAGCTGCGGCACCAATGGCAACTAGTTGATTAATAACCGAATTCATGTTGCCTGGTTCAATTAACAACCTCAATCGAGAAACAACTTTCCCATCGTCGCTCATTGCTCTCTTCAACATCGTATGCAACATTTGCATCTGATTCGACAATTTTCGAATACCAGTTTGGTTTGATGTGGCCTGGTTTTCCACACTTCTTGCAAATAAGCTTTGCACGACAATCCGACTTCATGTGTCTAGTCCTTCCGCATCTAAAACATGTATGTTTAAAGTGGTTTGTTGACTTCCTCTCATTCCTTGTCTGCTTACCAGCATTTTGTGTGCTTTTCCACCTTGACCTGTCTTTAGTAAACAATGTATCTTCAACATCAACTGAATACTTACCAAGCATTTGTTTAACCAATGCTTCCTGGTTAGAGAGTAGGTTCTCTAACTCAAAAATTAATAGTTGGTTAACCCATCCTTGTATTGATGATATAAATGGCATGAAGTCAGATCGTAATCCACGAATCAAATAACGTCATAGCCTAGCATCATTGATATGGTCATCACTATCCAAACCTGAAATTTCTGAACATACATTATTAACATTAAGAAAGTAATCAGAGATCGACATATTACCTTGGGTTAACAAAGCAAGTAGTATTTTTCCGGGAAAATAACCTGTCAAAAGTATCCCAGATATCCTTTGGAGAATCCAATGCACGAACATGATTAATAAAATCCTTACCGATCGAAGTTCTCAATGTGAATAAAGCCTTTATGCACCTTACTTTCCATTTCCTCTTTAACTCCGTGTTTTCCGGAGTATCACTAAGAAGTATCTCGGTACCGGAAACAAGATCCTACAAATGTTTTCCTTGAAGGAAAGCCTCCATACACAACCGCCAATATTGGTAATTAGTTCCAACGTGCTTCTCTATAGATATAGGAGAAGCTGAATTACTTCCATTCATATTCATTTAAAAGTAATAACACTTGACATGATTTTTTATTTCAATGGGTAATAAAATCAAACACTTGATATGAAGAGACCTTACTCTGATACCATGAAACAAATTGAACAGACACAGGAACTGAAATAATAAGCACAGAATAGTTGATTTTATTACTTAAAGAGTGAACCACAAAGGTTCAGTACTTATAGAAAATATGATTCAAACGTCTCTTATTAATTTGAGACTTTCAGACTTCCTAATATAACCTTCCACTACTTCACTAAGTCATTTAATAGTTGAGAATTGATTTGGAGTTGTCTGCTTCTTTGCCGGTCATTTTCCAAGTCTTTAGTCTGTGTGTGGATCCTTTGCGGGTCTTGAGTCTGTCTGCTTTTTTAACTTGGATTAAAGAGTGCATTAATTTTGACAGTTGACCTCTCGGATGGGGTAGAAACTCGCATTTTTAAGCCCAAGTAACAATTATACCAAGAAGGTCGGGTAAATGCACCATCATATTCGATTGGGGGTTGTAGTTTCCCCTCCCGTCATTCATACATGGCTTCTTCAGTTACGTGCATATATGCTCGACGCAGTTAACGGCCAATAGCTCCTGAATGCTCTTGAGTATCTTGATAAGCTCAGAGGTTCTCCAGATTCTGGTTACCCTAGTAGATGAACTATCCACCGCAAATGTGACCAAGTTGACATGGTCTGTTTTTTTTCTATCTGCAACTTGTCGATGTGAAAAAAATTGGTGGACTCTCTTTCATCACATAAGAAATGGGAATTTTTTTATATTTGTGTTCGGAAATTGGGATAGTGCCCTTGAAAATTTGCATCTAGAACAAAAATTGATGGTGACCTGTAAGATAAGATCGGTCAATAGTGCAAATAGGGGAATCGTAGTTGGATGTGCGATGCTAAACCTTATTCTTGGCTTTGTGGTGTAGGTTCTGGCGGGTTATGGTCAACACCAGAATTGAAGATGTTTGCGCAAAATAAATAAACTATGTTCGCAACGGGTGATGTTGTGACTACTGCATGAATACAGACCCTGTTGTGCCAACAACCCTCGAGGGTAACAGCATTAGGGTTGGAATCAATGTGCCCCAAAAGAGGAAAGCAAAGGAATGGGATGTGGAATATCCCTATATTAAGAAGCAAGGTCATCTAGACAACGTGTTTCTTGTGAGGAAGACTGAAGATAGTATCCGTCAGAAAGCGGAGGGGGTTAGCCATGCACCTAAGACTGGGTACGGGACCAAGAGGGTAGATATGTCGGGGGAAGGGTTATCGGGTGTAGTGCACAGCCCTGACATGCAGTTGGAGAAGGAAAAGAAAGAACATGTGGAGTCACAGTCAACAGAAGTAGCCGGGACCAGGAAAAAAGACGTTTAAAAAAGAATGGTCAGCCCATTGGGTGGAAAATGTCCCCGACGGATGAGGAGGACGAGCCCTTTATTAATAAATTTTAGGTGTCAAAGAGGCCCAATCCGCAAAGGTTCGATGAAAACCAAGCCTCCCCTATAAGTGATTGAGCTCAGTGGGGAGAATGATGATGATGATAAAGAAGGGGAGACTCATGAGGAACATAAGGACAATGAGATGTCTGCCCGTGTAGATACCTTACAAATGAAGTTGCCCACCACTTATTAGGTAAAGCGGTCAGAGCCAATGATGAAAGTGGTTGGGTCTGTGTCATTACTAGTGAACATAGTGAGCCCAGACCTAATGCATAGCGATAAGGTAAATCACATTGGGTGGTCGGACGTTGCGCCATCAATAAATCAACAGCCTTTCTCCTAAATTCAGAGGAGTTTCCTGCCGACGTCCCAATTATGGTCCTCAAGATGTTGATGTTCTGTGAGTTGAAGAACTGTTATGAGCTCAACATGTATGAAAATATGTCGATAGCACAGATTCCGCAAAGGCAATTAGAGCTAGCAATCGAGGTAAGGGTTGTTCATGTGTCATTGTTTAGACAATTCAGTGTTGCATGGGTCTGATAAATCATGCGATGTTATGCAGAGCCATCATAATTCCATGGTCTTTGCGTACCATCGCATGACTCCATCGAGAAAGGATGACCAACTGTCTCGTCAAGCACTAGACCTTCTTGATGTTCCGGGCAGTTCCATGTTCAGAAGAGCCCATAACTTATCTGAGTCGATCTTGATTCCCTTTATATTGACGATGTATCCCAAGAACTTACCATTACGGGCGCCAAATGTGCACTTGAGGGGTTTCGCTTAAGGTTGAACTGGCGCAAGATGGTGAAGATATCATCCACTACTTCGACATGACGACCCTCGATATTACTCTTCACGAGCATGTCATCAATATATTCTTCCATATTATTACCGAGTTACTTCTTAAAAATCAAGATAACCAGTCGATAGTATGTTGATCCTGATTTTTTAAGGCCAGAAGGCATGTTGTGTAGCAGTATAAGCCCTTCTCGGTTTGGAATATGGTGTACTCTTCCTCTGTGGGATGCATTTACATTTGGCTGTATCACTAATATGTATCCATGAATGAAATGAAACTTTTACCTGGTGTTTCTTCTATCGGCTGATCAATATTAGAGAAGGGGGAAAATTTCATTCGGGCAGGCCTGATTGAGGTCATTGAAGTCGACGCGCATACATCATTGTACATCTTTCTTTTCTATTAGGACTGGGTTTGCCGCTCATAGCGGATATTTTTCTTTTCGAATATGTTCAAGTCGAATGAGCATATCTACTTCCCGAGCGATAAAGAGTTCGTGGAAGATGACTGACTGGCGAACCCCGGTTACATCAACGTCGGCATTTGACTATAACAAGGTAAGTAAACCATTCTTAGAGATAGGGTCAAGTTTGTTACCTATTCTCATTTTTCTGCCCCAGAGATAGTTTTCTCAACCACTTCTTCATCGGAAAAGCTGAACTAATAGTAATAACTTGGGTCGTCCACCACATTTAGAAATTGGTCAGATTTTTATTGCTGGAATTCCTCCCAATCGCCAGCTAATTGCTATCTGGACAGTTTTTTTGATCCATGGATACGGCATGGAAAGTTCGTGCGGTACATTAATTGTCTCTGATGATCTTAATTGTACTGTTGATTCGATAGTTCATGCATTATTGGAACATGCAAGGCATTTCCTCCATCCGGTGCAGTGAGGGTTTTCCAATGATAACGTGATAAAAGCTAGGGGGCATCGAATATCATGAAGAGTGTATGTTATTCCTTCTCGTATTACCGTGTCCTATGGTCACCATCAATTCAACCTCACTCACAAACTGGAACGATGGTGACCATGGGCCACTCGGTCGATAGTGTCCTGAATTCTTATGACATGATGTTAGATAAATATGAGGAATATCCATTCTTGGTTTCATTGATCCTAATAAACTTGTCTGATCTCACATGAATGTCACCCATTTTTTTGACCGGGAATCGTACCAGATCGGCGTACAAAGGGCCCTCCCTGTCTAGCCCTCGTTTCAGAGATGCGGCAGCCACAAGTTCTGCTAGGTCTGGAAGGGTATTTATCATGTGGAAAACCTATTGACATAACTCTTGTGTAATTCAATACATATTTGATACAAATCCATAATCGAATCGCTTTCCTTCTTTGGCTCCTTATTACCAAAGTATTTATCCCTGAAAGAACTTAACAGCCTTGCAAAATCATGGACATACCCATTCGGCAAACCGTTCAACCCATCCATAGCATTACCTTTGGAAGTCATGGAGAGTGTTCGGCACAACATGGCATCGTTAGGGTTGAATTTTCAAGGGAGATTGATTTCTAGGATGAAAGAGAATTATTTGACGATATAAGCGGTCATCTTGCTTCGCAATTGATCATAGTGTATGGCATGTTTATCCTTAGATCGCTTCTCGGTCCAACCCGCTTTCGCACTCTTGGCTCTACTATCTATTTTTCTTGTCGTTTCTACCGCCTTCCTTTTCATTGATTTATGCCCACTCATTTGCCTTTCCAGACCTACTTTCCTTGCTCACCTCCTGGGTGGCCCATGCTTATCATTTTCCCCACTCATGACCTTCGCGGTTAGCTATTGCAGTGCAACGGTCATTTTAGCAAGTGTGGTATTGGCCTCATGATGTTTACCCTCTTACAACTATAGCACCCTAAGCTCCTCATGTCTCACCTCCATGATCTACAATTTCAATTGGTGAACAACAAAAATGGTAGTCGATAGACCTTTATTTGTGGTGTTATCTCTCTAACTAGGAGTGACTTCCTCCTCCATGACTACGGTGAATACAGGGGCTGCGAGGACGTTGAGATCGACCTGAAGGGGAACTATATCCATCGGAGCATCGTTAATGGTAGTAGGAAGCTGATTAGTCGGATCGAGCGTTGTGTTTGTTTCTAGGCAGTTTTCTACGACGGATAAGCTTCTTGTTTGGTCAAGGACGGTTGCACGAGTTCCAACAGGGGATTCGTTTAAGGAACCTTCCTTTCGATTCCGGATCTAATTACCACTATTGGAAATTTTACACCTAAGTTTTTTTTATAGACAGTTTCCAGAGAAGGTGCCAAATTTGTTAGGGAAATTCTTCAAAAAATTATGTCAAAGTGATAACTCAATTGAGGCTAAAAATCCTCATTTTTCCCCCATGTTTCGCGTTTGTATCAAACTAGTCCCCCATGTTAGAAATTTAGATTCTTAGTCCCCCTGAGAGTACTAAAAGACTAACATATGGAAACCCAAACATCAACATTTTGTCTCAGTAATGGTCCCCAAACTTATGTGTTATAGAACTTTGGGTAGGGAGAAACACCTAGATCTACAGGCTTCAGGCACTATCCTTTTTTTAAAAAATTCATTAATATTTTTGTTGTTAAGCTAATGTTTTGTTATATTCATTTTTTTTAAACCATAGTTTATTATATTTTGTTATACCAGTTCCAGTGTTCCGCATATCTAGTGTTTTTGGATTTGGTGTTGGCGAAAGCTAATCCATTAAATTAAACCTTTTATATGATTCATACGGTGATGGAGAATATTCTCTAGACTACTTAGGTCATCTCAAAGTCGTCTCAACTTCTAGTAATATTATTCATTGGCCAATTAATAGACTGAATCCACTATAAGTTTTACTTTAATGTTTATTACTTCATGGAATGTTCGTGGGTTGAATGACATAACATAGGAAAATGAAGTTATTGTTTTTACCATCAGGAATAGTATCTCGATCATGATATTTGTGAATACTAGAGTGCGCGTGATTAATATTGACTCTATCATTATAAGAATGAATATATTTTGGAATTACGCCACAAATCACTTTTCTTATCACTTAGGCATCATCTAGGTTATTGGGAACCTAAGTGTGCTATCCATTTCTATCATTTCTTCATCCCCACAACTTATTAACAGTAAAGTTTGTAATCTCAATCCCCATGTTACCTTCTATCTCACATTCACATATGATTTTAATAATGGAAATGAGCAACGTCATGTCACGAATATTCGTTGGTCACTCTCACAGATTTCAACGTTATTCGTAAACCTATTGAACATATCAGCTTATTCAATCAGGGTTCCATTAACAAGTTCAACTATTGTTGTTATCAGGGTGAATTGAGTAATCTTTAACCGTCGAGATTCCAATTTACTTGGGCTAATAAGCAGCTTTTGAATTCCATTACTTTTAGAATTGAACATGTCTTAGTCAACGGTGATTATGATGATTAATCTCCATGTCATGTGTCTATTTTGGACCACCCCACACCTCTAAACACACTATTGTTACTTTAGATCTAAATACCCTTAGGACTCGTAATAAAATACCCATTTGTATTATTCAACATGTGAGAAACATATCCATAATGTAATGAGTTGGGATCTTCCAATTTCTATTCATGGTATGAATCTTGTTATCCATAAACTCACTCATCTTCCACTTCTTCGACTACTTAAAATTGATCGTCACGGTCCCGAAACATGTATTGTATTCGTCACGGTCCCGAAACATGTATTGTATTCCTTAACCGAGTGTTTATAGTTGAACAAACAGAGAAAGCAACACTCCACTAGTGAGACATTTTAATTAAATTCAAACACTATTTTTTTTTTAAATTCAAAAAATCCAAATCATACCATCACAGTAAAGATGAATTGTAAGTCTATCTGTACGGTTTTTTAGCGATTTTACTATGTTGGTTTTTTATAGGTTTCGGTTTTTAAAATAGAACCATGAACCAGACCGTTAAAGTTTGGTTCTTGGTCCAGTCTTTACCGATTCGGTTCTGGTCCGAAGGTCCTCGTAAAAAATAAAGCGCAACTAATATGACAATTGTCAGGTAAAAGGAAAAGGTGGGAGAAAGGAACATGATTACAGGAGTTGTTACCAGGATTTTTATATTGCGGATCGCAACCTCGAAGCAACCAAGAACAAATCGATATGCACTGGATGAACGCCCATTTACATGCAAAATAATATCACTCCGAGGATATTGATTTCGTATAAAATGGACACGCAATGGTTTCAAATATCCCTGCATCAAATCAAACAGTTTTGGAATGGTATATTTGGTTTTGATTTAGAAAATAAGTTTTTTTCGAATGTTCTCCAGGACCTTTAATAGTTTTCTGACAGAATAGTTATGTAACTTTTACGCTTCCATTTATATTACAATCTTGACAGGTTACTTACAACTTTATATCCACTAATTAATGAGAGATAAAGGAAAGAAATAGTGTACTCTTGTCAATGGAGAACTTGCGAGACATTTACGATGATTTTTAGTAGAACCAAACTACCTGGTAAGCTGATTAAAGTTTATCAAATTTGAAGAATAGTGAAGGAGAAGGGCTTTTTTGCTGTTAATATTTTACACTGTTTTTTTATTGATTTGCAATGTTATTAATTGTTACAGGTTTATCTTTATAATAGGCTGGTGTAATTGTACAAAGGAGAAGTTAGAGTTAAAATGCACAAATGAAAGAAATTTGATAATCTATTTTGGTGAATATAGACATATCGAGACTAATATTTTTATTCAATTGGAGTTACACTTCTGAAATAATGATATAAAAAAAAATTAAAAAATTGAACTATAATTGAAAATAGTGAACTATATAAAATTGAACATGAATAGTGTAGGTTAAAAACTTTGAAAGGTCATAACTTTGCGCTCGGTTGTCCAAATGCGGACTTCTTTATATGGATTCCATCCAGTTTTTCGGGATCTACGCGATGGTTAATCACCTACGGTGATTAACCCAAGTTTCGACCCAAAAAAATGTGTTTTTAATAGTTAATTTTATGTTTTTAGAATTTTTTAGGAATTTAAAAAAATGAAAACCATACAATGAGCTCAATTTATTGATATGAATTCCGATTTCACCATCTAGCTTTATATTTTTTGGACAACACTATCCGTAAATCGAATTAAAATTTCAAAATAATGAATTTATGAAAATCTTATCACATGTTTGTATACTAATCTATACAAGTTATATTGTCAATATATGTTTGGTGTGGTGGTTAGTAACGCAATAACTTTTTATATCTTGAGGTAACGGGTTCAAATACCACTATTCATATTTTTCATGACTTATTTTTATCTTCATTTGAATTCTATTTGTTTTACTTTGAAGAGTTTATCATCTAGTGGATACAACATATTATATCCAGGGAAAAAAACGAATCGGATTCCCGTGTTCCTATTTTTTAGGAACAATCGGCTTTTATGAATTTTAAATGTTGGTTTGGGTCGGTCAAGCCCGGAGATTTGTCTATTTGTAACGATCATGATTGGCGCACATTATTAGGGAAAAAAACGAATCGGATTCCCGTGTTCCTATTTTTTAGGAACAATCGATTTTCAAAGTGATTAGCGGTACTGCGGATCTGAAAAGAAAGGTTATTTAGAGTGCATTGCATTTATTATCGTTTTAGAAAATAGCATTTATTGTTGATTACCACGTGTAATTAATTGCATTTATTTAAATTTTGCTCGTAATGTGTACTAAATGAAACCGCGATTCTTGAAAAGTAAAAAGCAATCCTTTTATTTTATTTTCGGACCTAAAAAGAATCGTTATCTAGTTTAATAAGAGACGTTGTTTAAAACATAGACTCAAACGTTACACGGTTTTTTCGAAATTCCAAGATAGCATTTATTGTTGTTCACCACACATGTGCGTGTATCCGCGATGTTTTATTGTATTATATTATAGTTTATTCGTAATTATGTTTCCTTACTTCAAAGTTAATAAATAGTGTTCTCATTTATTGCGTCGAAACCGTAAACGCGGCGTATTAAGAGGGTTGCGAGTTTACCGCGTTGGATCGTTTGTTACGGGTATTTCATGGGTAAAAAAATAAAAATAAAAAGTTGGAAAAACCGGTTATGTTGGGTTATATAGATTGATCGTGCATTACCTAACGGATGCGATCATACCAGCACTAATGCACCGGATCCCATCAGAACTCCGCAGTTAAGCGTGCTTGGGCGAGAGTAGTACTAGGATGGGTGACCTCCTGGGAAGTCCTCGTGTTGCATCCCCCTTTTTATGAATTTTTAATTTCGGTTCGGGTCGGTCCACCCCGGACCTACGTTTTTTTGTAACGATCTTGATTGGCGTACATTATTACGAAAAAAAAAACGAATCGGATTCTCGTGTTCCTATTTTTTAGGAAAACAACGAATCGGATTCTAGTGTTCCTATTTTTTAGGAACAATCGATTTTTTTGAATTTTAAATTTTGCTTTGGGTCGGTCAACCCCGGACATAAGTTTATTTGTAACGATCCTGATTTGCGTACATCATTGGGAGAAAAAACGAATCGGACTCCCGTGTTCCTATTTTTTAGGAACAAACGATTTTTATGAATTTTAAATGTTGGTTTGGGTCGGTCGACCCCGGAGATAAGTTTATTTGTAACGATCTTGATTGGCGTACATATTATATCCAGGGAAAAAAAACGAATCGGATTCCCGTGTTCCTATTTTTTAGGAACAATCGGCTTTTATGAATTTTAAATGTTGGTTTGGGTCGGTCAAGCCCGGAGATTTGTCTATTTGTAACGATCATGATTGGCGCACATTATTAGGGAAAAAAACGAATCGGATTCCCGTGTTCCTATTTTTTAGGAACAATCGATTTTCAAAGTGATTAGCGGTACTGCGGATCTGAAAAGAAGGGTTATTTAGAGTGCATTGCATTTATTATCGTTTTAGAAAATAGCATTTATTGTTGATTACCACGTGTAATTAATTGCATTTATTTAAATTTTGCTCGTAATGTGTACTAAATGAAACCGCGATTCTTGAAAAGTAAAAAGCAATCCTTTTATTTTATTTTCGGACCTAAAAAGAATCGTTATCTAGTTTAATAAGAGACGTTGTTTAAAACATAGACTCAAACGTTACACGGTTTTTTCGAAATTCCAAGATAGCATTTATTGTTGTTCACCACACATGTGCGTGTATCCGCGATGTTTTATTGTATTATATTATAGTTTATTCGTAATTATGTTTCCTTACTTCAAAGTTAATAAATAGTGTTCTCATTTATTGCGTCGAAACCGTAAACGCGGCGTATTAAGAGGGTTGCGAGTTTACCGCGTTGGATCGTTTGTTACGGGTATTTCATGGGTAAAAAAATAAAAATAAAAAGTTGGAAAAACCGGTTATGTTGGGTTATATAGATTGATCGTGCATTACCTAACGGATGCGATCATACCAGCACTAATGCACCGGATCCCATCAGAACTCCGCAGTTAAGCGTGCTTGGGCGAGAGTAGTACTAGGATGGATGACCTCCTGGGAAGTCCTCGTGTTGCATCCCCCTTTTTATGAATTTTTAATTTCGGTTCGGGTCGGTCCACCCCGGACCTACGTTTTTTTGTAACGATCTTGATTGGCGTACATTATTACGAAAAAAAAAACGAATCGGATTCTCGTGTTCCTATTTGTTAGGAAAACAACGAATCGGATTCTAGTGTTCCTATTTTTTAGGAACAATCGATTTTTTTGAATTTTAAATTTTGCTTTGGGTCGGTCAACCCCGGACATAAGTTTATTTGTAACGATCCTGATTTGCGTACATCATTGGGAGAAAAAACGAATCGGACTCCCGTGTTCCTATTTTTTAGGAACAAACGATTTTTATGAATTTTAAATGTTGGTTTGGGTCGGTCGACCCCGGAGATAAGTTTATTTGTAACGATCTTGATTGGCGTACATATTATATCCAGGGAAAAAAACGAATCGGATTCCCGTGTTCCTATTTTTTAGGAACAATCGGCTTTTATGAATTTTAAATGTTGGTTTGGGTCGGTCAAGCCCGGAGATTTGTCTATTTGTAACGATCATGATTGGCGCACATTATTAGGGAAAAAAACGAATCGGATTCCCGTGTTCCTATTTTTTAGGAACAATCGATTTTCAAAGTGATTAGCGGTACTGCGGATCTGAAAAGAAGGGTTATTTAGAGTGCATTGCATTTATTATCGTTTTAGAAAATAGCATTTATTGTTGATTACCACGTATAATTAATTGCATTTATTTAAATTTTGCTCGTAATGTGTACTAAATGAAACCGCGATTCTTGAAAAGTAAAAAGCAATCCTTTTATTTTATTTTCGGACCTAAAAAGAATCGTTATCTAGTTTAATAAGAGACGTTGTTTAAAACATAGACTCAAACGTTACACGGTTTTTTCGAAATTCCAAGATAGCATTTATTGTTGTTCACCACACATGTGCGTGTATCCGCGATGTTTTATTGTATTATATTATAGTTTATTCGTAATTATGTTTCCTTACTTCAAAGTTAATAAATAGTGTTCTCATTTATTGCGTCGAAACCGTAAACGCGGCGTATTAAGAGGGTTGCGAGTTTACCGCGTTGGATCGTTTGTTACGGGTATTTCATGGGTAAAAAAATAAAAATAAAAAGTTGGAAAAACCGGTTATGTTGGGTTATATAGATTGATCGTGCATTACCTAACGGATGCGATCATACCAGCACTAATGCACCGGATCCCATCAGAACTCCGCAGTTAAGCGTGCTTGGGCGAGAGTAGTACTAGGATGGGTGACCTCCTGGGAAGTCCTCGTGTTGCATCCCCCTTTTTATGAATTTTTAATTTCGGTTCGGGTCGGTCCACCCCGGACCTACGTTTTTTTGTAACGATCTTGATTGGCGTACATTATTACGAAAAAAAAAACGAATCGGATTCTCGTGTTCCTATTTTTTAGGAAAACAACGAATCGGATTCTAGTGTTCCTATTTTTTAGGAACAATCGATTTTTTTGAATTTTAAATTTTGCTTTGGGTCGGTCAACCCCGGACATAAGTTTATTTGTAACGATCCTGATTTGCGTACATCATTGGGAGAAAAAACGAATCGGACTCCCGTGTTCCTATTTTTTAGGAACAAACGATTTTTATGAATTTTAAATGTTGGTTTGGGTCGGTCGACCCCGGAGATAAGTTTATTTGTAACGATCTTGATTGGCGTACATATTATATCCAGGGAAAAAAAACGAATCGGATTCCCGTGTTCCTATTTTTTAGGAACAATCGGCTTTTATGAATTTTAAATGTTGGTTTGGGTCGGTCAAGCCCGGAGATTTGTCTATTTGTAACGATCATGATTGGCGCACATTATTAGGGAAAAAAACGAATCGGATTCCCGTGTTCCTATTTTTTAGGAACAATCGATTTTCAAAGTGATTAGCGGTACTGCGGATCTGAAAAGAAGGGTTATTTAGAGTGCATTGCATTTATTATCGTTTTAGAAAATAGCATTTATTGTTGATTACCACGTGTAATTAATTGCATTTATTTAAATTTTGCTCGTAATGTGTACTAAATGAAACCGCGATTCTTGAAAAGTAAAAAGCAATCCTTTTATTTTATTTTCGGACCTAAAAAGAATCGTTATCTAGTTTAATAAGAGACGTTGTTTAAAACATAGACTCAAACGTTACACGGTTTTTTCGAAATTCCAAGATAGCATTTATTGTTGTTCACCACACATGTGCGTGTATCCGCGATGTTTTATTGTATTATATTATAGTTTATTCGTAATTATGTTTCCTTACTTCAAAGTTAATAAATAGTGTTCTCATTTATTGCGTCGAAACCGTAAACGCGGCGTATTAAGAGGGTTGCGAGTTTACCGCGTTGGATCGTTTGTTACGGGTATTTCATGGGTAAAAAAATAAAAATAAAAAGTTGGAAAAACCGGTTATGTTGGGTTATATAGATTGATCGTGCATTACCTAACGGATGCGATCATACCAGCACTAATGCACCGGATCCCATCAGAACTCCGCAGTTAAGCGTGCTTGGGCGAGAGTAGTATTAGGATGGGTGACCTCCTGGGAAGTCCTCGTGTTGCATCCCCCTTTTTATGAATTTTTAATTTCGGTTCGGGTCGGTCCACCCCGGACCTACGTTTTTTTGTAACGATCTTGATTGGCGTACATTATTACGAAAAAAAAAACGAATCGGATTCTCGTGTTCCTATTTGTTAGGAAAACAACGAATCGGATTCTAGTGTTCCTATTTTTTAGGAACAATCGATTTTTTTGAATTTTAAATTTTGCTTTGGGTCGGTCAACCCCGGACATAAGTTTATTTGTAACGATCCTGATTTGCGTACATCATTGGGAGAAAAAACGAATCGGACTCCCGTGTTCCTATTTTTTAGGAACAAACGATTTTTATGAATTTTAAATGTTGGTTTGGGTCGGTCGACCCCGGAGATAAGTTTATTTGTAACGATCTTGATTGGCGTACATATTATATCCAGGGAAAAAAACGAATCGGATTCCCGTGTTCCTATTTTTTAGGAACAATCGGCTTTTATGAATTTTAAATGTTGGTTTGGGTCGGTCAAGCCCGGAGATTTGTCTATTTGTAACGATCATGATTGGCGCACATTATTAGGGAAAAAAACGAATCGGATTCCCGTGTTCCTATTTTTTAGGAACAATCGATTTTCAAAGTGATTAGCGGTACTGCGGATCTGAAAAGAAGGGTTATTTAGAGTGCATTGCATTTATTATCGTTTTAGAAAATAGCATTTATTGTTGATTACCACGTATAATTAATTGCATTTATTTAAATTTTGCTCGTAATGTGTACTAAATGAAACCGCGATTCTTGAAAAGTAAAAAGCAATCCTTTTATTTTATTTTCGGACCTAAAAAGAATCGTTATCTAGTTTAATAAGAGACGTTGTTTAAAACATAGACTCAAACGTTACACGGTTTTTTCGAAATTCCAAGATAGCATTTATTGTTGTTCACCACACATGTGCGTGTATCCGCGATGTTTTATTGTATTATATTATAGTTTATTCGTAATTATGTTTCCTTACTTCAAAGTTAATAAATAGTGTTCTCATTTATTGCGTCGAAACCGTAAACGCGGCGTATTAAGAGGGTTGCGAGTTTACCGCGTTGGATCGTTTGTTACGGGTATTTCATGGGTAAAAAAATAAAAATAAAAAGTTGGAAAAACCGGTTATGTTGGGTTATATAGATTGATCGTGCATTACCTAACGGATGCGATCATACCAGCACTAATGCACCGGATCCCATCAGAACTCCGCAGTTAAGCGTGCTTGGGCGAGAGTAGTACTAGGATGGGTGACCTCCTGGGAAGTCCTCGTGTTGCATCCCCCTTTTTATGAATTTTTAATTTCGGTTCGGGTCGGTCCACCCCGGACCTACGTTTTTTTGTAACGATCTTGATTGGCGTACATTATTACGAAAAAAAAACGAATCGGATTCTCGTGTTCCTATTTTTTAGGAAAACAACGAATCGGATTCTAGTGTTCCTATTTTTTAGGAACAATCGATTTTTTTGAATTTTAAATTTTGCTTTGGGTCGGTCAACCCCGGACATAAGTTTATTTGTAACGATCCTGATTTGCGTACATCATTGGGAGAAAAAACGAATCGGACTCCCGTGTTCCTATTTTTTAGGAACAAACGATTTTTATGAATTTTAAATGTTGGTTTGGGTCGGTCGACCCCGGAGATAAGTTTATTTGTAACGATCTTGATTGGCGTACATATTATATCCAGGGAAAAAAAACGAATCGGATTCCCGTGTTCCTATTTTTTAGGAACAATCGGCTTTTATGAATTTTAAATGTTGGTTTGGGTCGGTCAAGCCCGGAGATTTGTCTATTTGTAACGATCATGATTGGCGCACATTATTAGGGAAAAAAACGAATCGGATTCCCGTGTTCCTATTTTTTAGGAACAATCGATTTTCAAAGTGATTAGCGGTACTGCGGATCTGAAAAGAAGGGTTATTTAGAGTGCATTGCATTTATTATCGTTTTAGAAAATAGCATTTATTGTTGATTACCACGTGTAATTAATTGCATTTATTTAAATTTTGCTCGTAATGTGTACTAAATGAAACCGCGATTCTTGAAAAGTAAAAAGCAATCCTTTTATTTTATTTTCGGACCTAAAAAGAATCGTTATCTAGTTTAATAAGAGACGTTGTTTAAAACATAGACTCAAACGTTACACGGTTTTTTCGAAATTCCAAGATAGCATTTATTGTTGTTCACCACACATGTGCGTGTATCCGCGATGTTTTATTGTATTATATTATAGTTTATTCGTAATTATGTTTCCTTACTTCAAAGTTAATAAATAGTGTTCTCATTTATTGCGTCGAAACCGTAAACGCGGCGTATTAAGAGGGTTGCGAGTTTACCGCGTTGGATCGTTTGTTACGGGTATTTCATGGGTAAAAAAATAAAAATAAAAAGTTGGAAAAACCGGTTATGTTGGGTTATATAGATTGATCGTGCATTACCTAACGGATGCGATCATACCAGCACTAATGCACCGGATCCCATCAGAACTCCGCAGTTAAGCGTGCTTGGGCGAGAGTAGTACTAGGATGGATGACCTCCTGGGAAGTCCTCGTGTTGCATCCCCCTTTTTATGAATTTTTAATTTCGGTTCGGGTCGGTCCACCCCGGACCTACGTTTTTTTGTAACGATCTTGATTGGCGTACATTATTACGAAAAAAAAAACGAATCGGATTCTCGTGTTCCTATTTGTTAGGAAAACAACGAATCGGATTCTAGTGTTCCTATTTTTTAGGAACAATCGATTTTTTTGAATTTTAAATTTTGCTTTGGGTCGGTCAACCCCGGACATAAGTTTATTTGTAACGATCCTGATTTGCGTACATCATTGGGAGAAAAAACGAATCGGACTCCCGTGTTCCTATTTTTTAGGAACAAACGATTTTTATGAATTTTAAATGTTGGTTTGGGTCGGTCGACCCCGGAGATAAGTTTATTTGTAACGATCTTGATTGGCGTACATATTATATCCAGGGAAAAAAACGAATCGGATTCCCGTGTTCCTATTTTTTAGGAACAATCGGCTTTTATGAATTTTAAATGTTGGTTTGGGTCGGTCAAGCCCGGAGATTTGTCTATTTGTAACGATCATGATTGGCGCACATTATTAGGGAAAAAAACGAATCGGATTCCCGTGTTCCTATTTTTTAGGAACAATCGATTTTCAAAGTGATTAGCGGTACTGCGGATCTGAAAAGAAGGGTTATTTAGAGTGCATTGCATTTATTATCGTTTTAGAAAATAGCATTTATTGTTGATTACCACGTATAATTAATTGCATTTATTTAAATTTTGCTCGTAATGTGTACTAAATGAAACCGCGATTCTTGAAAAGTAAAAAGCAATCCTTTTATTTTATTTTCGGACCTAAAAAGAATCGTTATCTAGTTTAATAAGAGACGTTGTTTAAAACATAGACTCAAACGTTACACGGTTTTTTCGAAATTCCAAGATAGCATTTATTGTTGTTCACCACACATGTGCGTGTATCCGCGATGTTTTATTGTATTATATTATAGTTTATTCGTAATTATGTTTCCTTACTTCAAAGTTAATAAATAGTGTTCTCATTTATTGCGTCGAAACCGTAAACGCGGCGTATTAAGAGGGTTGCGAGTTTACCGCGTTGGATCGTTTGTTACGGGTATTTCATGGGTAAAAAAATAAAAATAAAAAGTTGGAAAAACCGGTTATGTTGGGTTATATAGATTGATCGTGCATTACCTAACGGATGCGATCATACCAGCACTAATGCACCGGATCCCATCAGAACTCCGCAGTTAAGCGTGCTTGGGCGAGAGTAGTACTAGGATGGGTGACCTCCTGGGAAGTCCTCGTGTTGCATCCCCCTTTTTATGAATTTTTAATTTCGGTTCGGGTCGGTCCACCCCGGACCTACGTTTTTTTGTAACGATCTTGATTGGCGTACATTATTACGAAAAAAAAAACGAATCGGATTCTCGTGTTCCTATTTTTTAGGAAAACAACGAATCGGATTCTAGTGTTCCTATTTTTTAGGAACAATCGATTTTTTTGAATTTTAAATTTTGCTTTGGGTCGGTCAACCCCGGACATAAGTTTATTTGTAACGATCCTGATTTGCGTACATCATTGGGAGAAAAAACGAATCGGACTCCCGTGTTCCTATTTTTTAGGAACAAACGATTTTTATGAATTTTAAATGTTGGTTTGGGTCGGTCGACCCCGGAGATAAGTTTATTTGTAACGATCTTGATTGGCGTACATATTATATCCAGGGAAAAAAAACGAATCGGATTCCCGTGTTCCTATTTTTTAGGAACAATCGGCTTTTATGAATTTTAAATGTTGGTTTGGGTCGGTCAAGCCCGGAGATTTGTCTATTTGTAACGATCATGATTGGCGCACATTATTAGGGAAAAAAACGAATCGGATTCCCGTGTTCCTATTTTTTAGGAACAATCGATTTTCAAAGTGATTAGCGGTACTGCGGATCTGAAAAGAAGGGTTATTTAGAGTGCATTGCATTTATTATCGTTTTAGAAAATAGCATTTATTGTTGATTACCACGTGTAATTAATTGCATTTATTTAAATTTTGCTCGTAATGTGTACTAAATGAAACCGCGATTCTTGAAAAGTAAAAAGCAATCCTTTTATTTTATTTTCGGACCTAAAAAGAATCGTTATCTAGTTTAATAAGAGACGTTGTTTAAAACATAGACTCAAACGTTACACGGTTTTTTCGAAATTCCAAGATAGCATTTATTGTTGTTCACCACACATGTGCGTGTATCCGCGATGTTTTATTGTATTATATTATAGTTTATTCGTAATTATGTTTCCTTACTTCAAAGTTAATAAATAGTGTTCTCATTTATTGCGTCGAAACCGTAAACGCGGCGTATTAAGAGGGTTGCGAGTTTACCGCGTTGGATCGTTTGTTACGGGTATTTCATGGGTAAAAAAATAAAAATAAAAAGTTGGAAAAACCGGTTATGTTGGGTTATATAGATTGATCGTGCATTACCTAACGGATGCGATCATACCAGCACTAATGCACCGGATCCCATCAGAACTCCGCAGTTAAGCGTGCTTGGGCGAGAGTAGTACTAGGATGGATGACCTCCTGGGAAGTCCTCGTGTTGCATCCCCCTTTTTATGAATTTTTAATTTCGGTTCGGGTCGGTCCACCCCGGACCTACGTTTTTTTGTAACGATCTTGATTGGCGTACATTATTACGAAAAAAAAAACGAATCGGATTCTCGTGTTCCTATTTGTTAGGAAAACAACGAATCGGATTCTAGTGTTCCTATTTTTTAGGAACAATCGATTTTTTTGAATTTTAAATTTTGCTTTGGGTCGGTCAACCCCGGACATAAGTTTATTTGTAACGATCCTGATTTGCGTACATCATTGGGAGAAAAAACGAATCGGACTCCCGTGTTCCTATTTTTTAGGAACAAACGATTTTTATGAATTTTAAATGTTGGTTTGGGTCGGTCGACCCCGGAGATAAGTTTATTTGTAACGATCTTGATTGGCGTACATATTATATCCAGGGAAAAAAACGAATCGGATTCCCGTGTTCCTATTTTTTAGGAACAATCGGCTTTTATGAATTTTAAATGTTGGTTTGGGTCGGTCAAGCCCGGAGATTTGTCTATTTGTAACGATCATGATTGGCGCACATTATTAGGGAAAAAAACGAATCGGATTCCCGTGTTCCTATTTTTTAGGAACAATCGATTTTCAAAGTGATTAGCGGTACTGCGGATCTGAAAAGAAGGGTTATTTAGAGTGCATTGCATTTATTATCGTTTTAGAAAATAGCATTTATTGTTGATTACCACGTATAATTAATTGCATTTATTTAAATTTTGCTCGTAATGTGTACTAAATGAAACCGCGATTCTTGAAAAGTAAAAAGCAATCCTTTTATTTTATTTTCGGACCTAAAAAGAATCGTTATCTAGTTTAATAAGAGACGTTGTTTAAAACATAGACTCAAACGTTACACGGTTTTTTCGAAATTCCAAGATAGCATTTATTGTTGTTCACCACACATGTGCGTGTATCCGCGATGTTTTATTGTATTATATTATAGTTTATTCGTAATTATGTTTCCTTACTTCAAAGTTAATAAATAGTGTTCTCATTTATTGCGTCGAAACCGTAAACGCGGCGTATTAAGAGGGTTGCGAGTTTACCGCGTTGGATCGTTTGTTACGGGTATTTCATGGGTAAAAAAATAAAAATAAAAAGTTGGAAAAACCGGTTATGTTGGGTTATATAGATTGATCGTGCATTACCTAACGGATGCGATCATACCAGCACTAATGCACCGGATCCCATCAGAACTCCGCAGTTAAGCGTGCTTGGGCGAGAGTAGTACTAGGATGGGTGACCTCCTGGGAAGTCCTCGTGTTGCATCCCCCTTTTTATGAATTTTTAATTTCGGTTCGGGTCGGTCCACCCCGGACCTACGTTTTTTTGTAACGATCTTGATTGGCGTACATTATTACGAAAAAAAAAACGAATCGGATTCTCGTGTTCCTATTTTTTAGGAAAACAACGAATCGGATTCTAGTGTTCCTATTTTTTAGGAACAATCGATTTTTTTGAATTTTAAATTTTGCTTTGGGTCGGTCAACCCCGGACATAAGTTTATTTGTAACGATCCTGATTTGCGTACATCATTGGGAGAAAAAACGAATCGGACTCCCGTGTTCCTATTTTTTAGGAACAAACGATTTTTATGAATTTTAAATGTTGGTTTGGGTCGGTCGACCCCGGAGATAAGTTTATTTGTAACGATCTTGATTGGCGTACATATTATATCCAGGGAAAAAAAACGAATCGGATTCCCGTGTTCCTATTTTTTAGGAACAATCGGCTTTTATGAATTTTAAATGTTGGTTTGGGTCGGTCAAGCCCGGAGATTTGTCTATTTGTAACGATCATGATTGGCGCACATTATTAGGGAAAAAAACGAATCGGATTCCCGTGTTCCTATTTTTTAGGAACAATCGATTTTCAAAGTGATTAGCGGTACTGCGGATCTGAAAAGAAGGGTTATTTAGAGTGCATTGCATTTATTATCGTTTTAGAAAATAGCATTTATTGTTGATTACCACGTGTAATTAATTGCATTTATTTAAATTTTGCTCGTAATGTGTACTAAATGAAACCGCGATTCTTGAAAAGTAAAAAGCAATCCTTTTATTTTATTTTCGGACCTAAAAAGAATCGTTATCTAGTTTAATAAGAGACGTTGTTTAAAACATAGACTCAAACGTTACACGGTTTTTTCGAAATTCCAAGATAGCATTTATTGTTGTTCACCACACATGTGCGTGTATCCGCGATGTTTTATTGTATTATATTATAGTTTATTCGTAATTATGTTTCCTTACTTCAAAGTTAATAAATAGTGTTCTCATTTATTGCGTCGAAACCGTAAACGCGGCGTATTAAGAGGGTTGCGAGTTTACCGCGTTGGATCGTTTGTTACGGGTATTTCATGGGTAAAAAAATAAAAATAAAAAGTTGGAAAAACCGGTTATGTTGGGTTATATAGATTGATCGTGCATTACCTAACGGATGCGATCATACCAGCACTAATGCACCGGATCCCATCAGAACTCCGCAGTTAAGCGTGCTTGGGCGAGAGTAGTACTAGGATGGGTGACCTCCTGGGAAGTCCTCGTGTTGCATCCCCCTTTTTATGAATTTTTAATTTCGGTTCGGGTCGGTCCACCCCGGACCTACGTTTTTTTGTAACGATCTTGATTGGCGTACATTATTACGAAAAAAAAAACGAATCGGATTCTCGTGTTCCTATTTGTTAGGAAAACAACGAATCGGATTCTAGTGTTCCTATTTTTTAGGAACAATCGATTTTTTTGAATTTTAAATTTTGCTTTGGGTCGGTCAACCCCGGACATAAGTTTATTTGTAACGATCCTGATTTGCGTACATCATTGGGAGAAAAAACGAATCGGACTCCCGTGTTCCTATTTTTTAGGAACAAACGATTTTTATGAATTTTAAATGTTGGTTTGGGTCGGTCGACCCCGGAGATAAGTTTATTTGTAACGATCTTGATTGGCGTACATATTATATCCAGGGAAAAAAACGAATCGGATTCCCGTGTTCCTATTTTTTAGGAACAATCGGCTTTTATGAATTTTAAATGTTGGTTTGGGTCGGTCAAGCCCGGAGATTTGTCTATTTGTAACGATCATGATTGGCGCACATTATTAGGGAAAAAAACGAATCGGATTCCCGTGTTCCTATTTTTTAGGAACAATCGATTTTCAAAGTGATTAGCGGTACTGCGGATCTGAAAAGAAAGGTTATTTAGAGTGCATTGCATTTATTATCGTTTTAGAAAATAGCATTTATTGTTGATTACCACGTATAATTAATTGCATTTATTTAAATTTTGCTCGTAATGTGTACTAAATGAAACCGCGATTCTTGAAAAGTAAAAAGCAATCCTTTTATTTTATTTTCGGACCTAAAAAGAATCGTTATCTAGTTTAATAAGAGACGTTGTTTAAAACATAGACTCAAACGTTACACGGTTTTTTCGAAATTCCAAGATAGCATTTATTGTTGTTCACCACACATGTGCGTGTATCCGCGATGTTTTATTGTATTATATTATAGTTTATTCGTAATTATGTTTCCTTACTTCAAAGTTAATAAATAGTGTTCTCATTTATTGCGTCGAAACCGTAAACGCGGCGTATTAAGAGGGTTGCGAGTTTACCGCGTTGGATCGTTTGTTACGGGTATTTCATGGGTAAAAAAATAAAAATAAAAAGTTGGAAAAACCGGTTATGTTGGGTTATATAGATTGATCGTGCATTACGTAACGGATGCGATCATACCAGCACTAATGCACCGGATCCCATCAGAACTCCGCAGTTAAGCGTGCTTGGGCGAGAGTAGTACTAGGATGGGTGACCTCCTGGGAAGTCCTCGTGTTGCATCCCCCTTTTTATGAATTTTTAATTTCGGTTCGGGTCGGTCCACCCCGGACCTACGTTTTTTTGTAACGATCTTGATTGGCGTACATTATTACGAAAAAAAAAACGAATCGGATTCTCGTGTTCCTATTTGTTAGGAAAACAACGAATCGGATTCTAGTGTTCCTATTTTTTAGGAACAATCGATTTTTTTGAATTTTAAATTTTGCTTTGGGTCGGTCAACCCCGGACATAAGTTTATTTGTAACGATCCTGATTTGCGTACATCATTGGGAGAAAAAACGAATCGGACTCCCGTGTTCCTATTTTTTAGGAACAAACGATTTTTATGAATTTTAAATGTTGGTTTGGGTCGGTCGACCCCGGAGATAAGTTTATTTGTAACGATCTTGATTGGCGTACATATTATATCCAGGGAAAAAAACGAATCGGATTCCCGTGTTCCTATTTTTTAGGAACAATCGGCTTTTATGAATTTTAAATGTTGGTTTGGGTCGGTCAAGCCCGGAGATTTGTCTATTTGTAACGATCATGATTGGCGCACATTATTAGGGAAAAAAACGAATCGGATTCCCGTGTTCCTATTTTTTAGGAACAATCGATTTTCAAAGTGATTAGCGGTACTGCGGATCTGAAAAGAAGGGTTATTTAGAGTGCATTGCATTTATTATCGTTTTAGAAAATAGCATTTATTGTTGATTACCACGTGTAATTAATTGCATTTATTTAAATTTTGCTCGTAATGTGTACTAAATGAAACCGCGATTCTTGAAAAGTAAAAAGCAATCCTTTTATTTTATTTTCGGACCTAAAAAGAATCGTTATCTAGTTTAATAAGAGACGTTGTTTAAAACATAGACTCAAACGTTACACGGTTTTTTCGAAATTCCAAGATAGCATTTATTGTTGTTCACCACACATGTGCGTGTATCCGCGATGTTTTATTGTATTATATTATAGTTTATTCGTAATTATGTTTCCTTACTTCAAAGTTAATAAATAGTGTTCTCATTTATTGCGTCGAAACCGTAAACGCGGCGTATTAAGAGGGTTGCGAGTTTACCGCGTTGGATCGTTTGTTACGGGTATTTCATGGGTAAAAAAATAAAAATAAAAAGTTGGAAAAACCGGTTATGTTGGGTTATATAGATTGATCGTGCATTACCTAACGGATGCGATCATACCAGCACTAATGCACCGGATCCCATCAGAACTCCGCAGTTAAGCGTGCTTGGGCGAGAGTAGTACTAGGATGGGTGACCTCCTGGGAAGTCCTCGTGTTGCATCCCCCTTTTTATGAATTTTTAATTTCGGTTCGGGTCGGTCCACCCCGGACCTACGTTTTTTTGTAACGATCTTGATTGGCGTACATTATTACGAAAAAAAAAAACGAATCGGATTCTCGTGTTCCTATTTGTTAGGAAAACAACGAATCGGATTCTAGTGTTCCTATTTTTTAGGAACAATCGATTTTTTTGAATTTTAAATTTTGCTTTGGGTCGGTCAACCCCGGACATAAGTTTATTTGTAACGATCCTGATTTGCGTACATCATTGGGAGAAAAAACGAATCGGACTCCCGTGTTCCTATTTTTTAGGAACAAACGATTTTTATGAATTTTAAATGTTGGTTTGGGTCGGTCGACCCCGGAGATAAGTTTATTTGTAACGATCTTGATTGGCGTACATATTATATCCAGGGAAAAAAACGAATCGGATTCCCGTGTTCCTATTTTTTAGGAACAATCGGCTTTTATGAATTTTAAATGTTGGTTTGGGTCGGTCAAGCCCGGAGATTTGTCTATTTGTAACGATCATGATTGGCGCACATTATTAGGGAAAAAAACGAATCGGATTCCCGTGTTCCTATTTTTTAGGAACAATCGATTTTCAAAGTGATTAGCGGTACTGCGGATCTGAAAAGAAGGGTTATTTAGAGTGCATTGCATTTATTATCGTTTTAGAAAATAGCATTTATTGTTGATTACCACGTGTAATTAATTGCATTTATTTAAATTTTGCTCGTAATGTGTACTAAATGAAACCGCGATTCTTGAAAAGTAAAAAGCAATCCTTTTATTTTATTTTCGGACCTAAAAAGAATCGTTATCTAGTTTAATAAGAGACGTTGTTTAAAACATAGACTCAAACGTTACACGGTTTTTTCGAAATTCCAAGATAGCATTTATTGTTGTTCACCACACATGTGCGTGTATCCGCGATGTTTTATTGTATTATATTATAGTTTATTCGTAATTATGTTTCCTTACTTCAAAGTTAATAAATAGTGTTCTCATTTATTGCGTCGAAACCGTAAACGCGGCGTATTAAGAGGGTTGCGAGTTTACCGCGTTGGATCGTTTGTTACGGGTATTTCATGGGTAAAAAAATAAAAATAAAAAGTTGGAAAAACCGGTTATGTTGGGTTATATAGATTGATCGTGCATTACCTAACGGATGCGATCATACCAGCACTAATGCACCGGATCCCATCAGAACTCCGCAGTCAAGCGTGCTTGGGCGAGAGTAGTACTAGGATGGGTGACCTCCTGGGAAGTCCTCGTGTTGCATCCCCCTTTTTATGAATTTTTAATTTCGGTTCGGGTCGGTCCACCCCGGACCTACGTTTTTTTGTAACGATCTTGATTGGCGTACATTATTACGAAAAAAAAAACGAATCGGATTCTCGTGTTCCTATTTGTTAGGAAAACAACGAATCGGATTCTAGTGTTCCTATTTTTTAGGAACAATCGATTTTTTTGAATTTTAAATTTTGCTTTGGGTCGGTCAACCCCGGACATAAGTTTATTTGTAACGATCCTGATTTGCGTACATCATTGGGAGAAAAAACGAATCGGACTCCCGTGTTCCTATTTTTTAGGAACAAACGATTTTTATGAATTTTAAATGTTGGTTTGGGTCGGTCGACCCCGGAGATAAGTTTATTTGTAACGATCTTGATTGGCGTACATATTATATCCAGGGAAAAAAACGAATCGGATTCCCGTGTTCCTATTTTTTAGGAACAATCGGCTTTTATGAATTTTAAATGTTGGTTTGGGTCGGTCAAGCCCGGAGATTTGTCTATTTGTAACGATCATGATTGGCGCACATTATTAGGGAAAAAAACGAATCGGATTCCCGTGTTCCTATTTTTTAGGAACAATCGATTTTCAAAGTGATTAGCGGTACTGCGGATCTGAAAAGAAGGGTTATTTAGAGTGCATTGCATTTATTATCGTTTTAGAAAATAGCATTTATTGTTGATTACCACGTATAATTAATTGCATTTATTTAAATTTTGCTCGTAATGTGTACTAAATGAAACCGCGATTCTTGAAAAGTAAAAAGCAATCCTTTTATTTTATTTTCGGACCTAAAAAGAATCGTTATCTAGTTTAATAAGAGACGTTGTTTAAAACATAGACTCAAACGTTACACGGTTTTTTCGAAATTCCAAGATAGCATTTATTGTTGTTCACCACACATGTGCGTGTATCCGCGATGTTTTATTGTATTATATTATAGTTTATTCGTAATTATGTTTCCTTACTTCAAAGTTAATAAATAGTGTTCTCATTTATTGCGTCGAAACCGTAAACGCGGCGTATTAAGAGGGTTGCGAGTTTACCGCGTTGGATCGTTTGTTACGGGTATTTCATGGGTAAAAAAATAAAAATAAAAAGTTGGAAAAACCGGTTATGTTGGGTTATATAGATTGATCGTGCATTACCTAACGGATGCGATCATACCAGCACTAATGCACCGGATCCCATCAGAACTCCGCAGTTAAGCGTGCTTGGGCGAGAGTAGTACTAGGATGGGTGACCTCCTGGGAAGTCCTCGTGTTGCATCCCCCTTTTTATGAATTTTTAATTTCGGTTCGGGTCGGTCCACCCCGGACCTACGTTTTTTTGTAACGATCTTGATTGGCGTACATTATTACGAAAAAAAAAACGAATCGGATTCTCGTGTTCCTATTTGTTAGGAAAACAACGAATCGGATTCTAGTGTTCCTATTTTTTAGGAACAATCGATTTTTTTGAATTTTAAATTTTGCTTTGGGTCGGTCAACCCCGGACATAAGTTTATTTGTAACGATCCTGATTTGCGTACATCATTGGGAGAAAAAACGAATCGGACTCCCGTGTTCCTATTTTTTAGGAACAAACGATTTTTATGAATTTTAAATGTTGGTTTGGGTCGGTCGACCCCGGAGATAAGTTTATTTGTAACGATCTTGATTGGCGTACATATTATATCCAGGGAAAAAAACGAATCGGATTCCCGTGTTCCTATTTTTTAGGAACAATCGGCTTTTATGAATTTTAAATGTTGGTTTGGGTCGGTCAAGCCCGGAGATTTGTCTATTTGTAACGATCATGATTGGCGCACATTATTAGGGAAAAAAACGAATCGGATTCCCGTGTTCCTATTTTTTAGGAACAATCGATTTTCAAAGTGATTAGCGGTACTGCGGATCTGAAAAGAAGGGTTATTTAGAGTGCATTGCATTTATTATCGTTTTAGAAAATAGCATTTATTGTTGATTACCACGTATAATTAATTGCATTTATTTAAATTTTGCTCGTAATGTGTACTAAATGAAACCGCGATTCTTGAAAAGTAAAAAGCAATCCTTTTATTTTATTTTCGGACCTAAAAAGAATCGTTATCTAGTTTAATAAGAGACGTTGTTTAAAACATAGACTCAAACGTTACACGGTTTTTTCGAAATTCCAAGATAGCATTTATTGTTGTTCACCACACATGTGCGTGTATCCGCGATGTTTTATTGTATTATATTATAGTTTATTCGTAATTATGTTTCCTTACTTCAAAGTTAATAAATAGTGTTCTCATTTATTGCGTCGAAACCGTAAACGCGGCGTATTAAGAGGGTTGCGAGTTTACCGCGTTGGATCGTTTGTTACGGGTATTTCATGGGTAAAAAAATAAAAATAAAAAGTTGGAAAAACCGGTTATGTTGGGTTATATAGATTGATCGTGCATTACCTAACGGATGCGATCATACCAGCACTAATGCACCGGATCCCATCAGAACTCCGCAGTTAAGCGTGCTTGGGCGAGAGTAGTACTAGGATGGGTGACCTCCTGGGAAGTCCTCGTGTTGCATCCCCCTTTTTATGAATTTTTAATTTCGGTTCGGGTCGGTCCACCCCGGACCTACGTTTTTTTGTAACGATCTTGATTGGCGTACATTATTACGAAAAAAAAAACGAATCGGATTCTCGTGTTCCTATTTTTTAGGAAAACAACGAATCGGATTCTAGTGTTCCTATTTTTTAGGAACAATCGATTTTTTTGAATTTTAAATTTTGCTTTGGGTCGGTCAACCCCGGACATAAGTTTATTTGTAACGATCCTGATTTGCGTACATCATTGGGAGAAAAAACGAATCGGACTCCCGTGTTCCTATTTTTTAGGAACAAACGATTTTTATGAATTTTAAATGTTGGTTTGGGTCGGTCGACCCCGGAGATAAGTTTATTTGTAACGATCTTGATTGGCGTACATATTATATCCAGGGAAAAAAAACGAATCGGATTCCCGTGTTCCTATTTTTTAGGAACAATCGGCTTTTATGAATTTTAAATGTTGGTTTGGGTCGGTCAAGCCCGGAGATTTGTCTATTTGTAACGATCATGATTGGCGCACATTATTAGGGAAAAAAACGAATCGGATTCCCGTGTTCCTATTTTTTAGGAACAATCGATTTTCAAAGTGATTAGCGGTACTGCGGATCTGAAAAGAAGGGTTATTTAGAGTGCATTGCATTTATTATCGTTTTAGAAAATAGCATTTATTGTTGATTACCACGTATAATTAATTGCATTTATTTAAATTTTGCTCGTAATGTGTACTAAATGAAACCGCGATTCTTGAAAAGTAAAAAGCAATCCTTTTATTTTATTTTCGGACCTAAAAAGAATCGTTATCTAGTTTAATAAGAGACGTTGTTTAAAACATAGACTCAAACGTTACACGGTTTTTTCGAAATTCCAAGATAGCATTTATTGTTGTTCACCACACATGTGCGTGTATCCGCGATGTTTTATTGTATTATATTATAGTTTATTCGTAATTATGTTTCCTTACTTCAAAGTTAATAAATAGTGTTCTCATTTATTGCGTCGAAACCGTAAACGCGGCGTATTAAGAGGGTTGCGAGTTTACCGCGTTGGATCGTTTGTTACGGGTATTTCATGGGTAAAAAAATAAAAATAAAAAGTTGGAAAAACCGGTTATGTTGGGTTATATAGATTGATCGTGCATTACCTAACGGATGCGATCATACCAGCACTAATGCACCGGATCCCATCAGAACTCCGCAGTTAAGCGTGCTTGGGCGAGAGTAGTACTAGGATGGGTGACCTCCTGGGAAGTCCTCGTGTTGCATCCCCCTTTTTATGAATTTTTAATTTCGGTTCGGGTCGGTCCACCCCGGACCTACGTTTTTTTGTAACGATCTTGATTGGCGTACATTATTACGAAAAAAAAAACGAATCGGATTCTCGTGTTCCTATTTTTTAGGAAAACAACGAATCGGATTCTAGTGTTCCTATTTTTTAGGAACAATCGATTTTTTTGAATTTTAAATTTTGCTTTGGGTCGGTCAACCCCGGACATAAGTTTATTTGTAACGATCCTGATTTGCGTACATCATTGGGAGAAAAAACGAATCGGACTCCCGTGTTCCTATTTTTTAGGAACAAACGATTTTTATGAATTTTAAATGTTGGTTTGGGTCGGTCGACCCCGGAGATAAGTTTATTTGTAACGATCTTGATTGGCGTACATATTATATCCAGGGAAAAAAAACGAATCGGATTCCCGTGTTCCTATTTTTTAGGAACAATCGGCTTTTATGAATTTTAAATGTTGGTTTGGGTCGGTCAAGCCCGGAGATTTGTCTATTTGTAACGATCATGATTGGCGCACATTATTAGGGAAAAAAACGAATCGGATTCCCGTGTTCCTATTTTTTAGGAACAATCGATTTTCAAAGTGATTAGCGGTACTGCGGATCTGAAAAGAAGGGTTATTTAGAGTGCATTGCATTTATTATCGTTTTAGAAAATAGCATTTATTGTTGATTACCACGTATAATTAATTGCATTTATTTAAATTTTGCTCGTAATGTGTACTAAATGAAACCGCGATTCTTGAAAAGTAAAAAGCAATCCTTTTATTTTATTTTCGGACCTAAAAAGAATCGTTATCTAGTTTAATAAGAGACGTTGTTTAAAACATAGACTCAAACGTTACACGGTTTTTTCGAAATTCCAAGATAGCATTTATTGTTGTTCACCACACATGTGCGTGTATCCGCGATGTTTTATTGTATTATATTATAGTTTATTCGTAATTATGTTTCCTTACTTCAAAGTTAATAAATAGTGTTCTCATTTATTGCGTCGAAACCGTAAACGCGGCGTATTAAGAGGGTTGCGAGTTTACCGCGTTGGATCGTTTGTTACGGGTATTTCATGGGTAAAAAAATAAAAATAAAAAGTTGGAAAAACCGGTTATGTTGGGTTATATAGATTGATCGTGCATTACCTAACGGATGCGATCATACCAGCACTAATGCACCGGATCCCATCAGAACTCCGCAGTTAAGCGTGTTTGGGCGAGAGTAGTACTAGGATGGGTGACCTCCTGGGAAGTCCTCGTGTTGCATCCCCCTTTTTATGAATTTTTAATTTCGGTTCGGGTCGGTCCACCCCGGACCTACGTTTTTTTGTAACGATCTTGATTGGCGTACATTATTACGAAAAAAAAAACGAATCGGATTCTCGTGTTCCTATTTGTTAGGAAAACAACGAATCGGATTCTAGTGTTCCTATTTTTTAGGAACAATCGATTTTTTTGAATTTTAAATTTTGCTTTGGGTCGGTCAACCCCGGACATAAGTTTATTTGTAACGATCCTGATTTGCGTACATCATTGGGAGAAAAAACGAATCGGACTCCCGTGTTCCTATTTTTTAGGAACAAACGATTTTTATGAATTTTAAATGTTGGTTTGGGTCGGTCGACCCCGGAGATAAGTTTATTTGTAACGATCTTGATTGGCGTACATATTATATCCAGGGAAAAAAACGAATCGGATTCCCGTGTTCCTATTTTTTAGGAACAATCGGCTTTTATGAATTTTAAATGTTGGTTTGGGTCGGTCAAGCCCGGAGATTTGTCTATTTGTAACGATCATGATTGGCGCACATTATTAGGGAAAAAAACGAATCGGATTCCCGTGTTCCTATTTTTTAGGAACAATCGATTTTCAAAGTGATTAGCGGTACTGCGGATCTGAAAAGAAGGGTTATTTAGAGTGCATTGCATTTATTATCGTTTTAGAAAATAGCATTTATTGTTGATTACCACGTATAATTAATTGCATTTATTTAAATTTTGCTCGTAATGTGTACTAAATGAAACCGCGATTCTTGAAAAGTAAAAAGCAATCCTTTTATTTTATTTTCGGACCTAAAAAGAATCGTTATCTAGTTTAATAAGAGACGTTGTTTAAAACATAGACTCAAACGTTACACGGTTTTTTCGAAATTCCAAGATAGCATTTATTGTTGTTCACCACACATGTGCGTGTATCCGCGATGTTTTATTGTATTATATTATAGTTTATTCGTAATTATGTTTCCTTACTTCAAAGTTAATAAATAGTGTTCTCATTTATTGCGTCGAAACCGTAAACGCGGCGTATTAAGAGGGTTGCGAGTTTACCGCGTTGGATCGTTTGTTACGGGTATTTCATGGGTAAAAAAATAAAAATAAAAAGTTGGAAAAACCGGTTATGTTGGGTTATATAGATTGATCGTGCATTACCTAACGGATGCGATCATACCAGCACTAATGCACCGGATCCCATCAGAACTCCGCAGTTAAGCGTGCTTGGGCGAGAGTAGTACTAGGATGGGTGATCTCCTGGGAAGTCCTCGTGTTGCATCCCCCTTTTTATGAATTTTTAATTTCGGTTCGGGTCGGTCCACCCCGGACCTACGTTTTTTTGTAACGATCTTGATTGGCGTACATTATTACGAAAAAAAAAACGAATCGGATTCTCGTGTTCCTATTTTTTAGGAAAACAACGAATCGGATTCTAGTGTTCCTATTTTTTAGGAACAATCGATTTTTTTGAATTTTAAATTTTGCTTTGGGTCGGTCAACCCCGGACATAAGTTTATTTGTAACGATCCTGATTTGCGTACATCATTGGGAGAAAAAACGAATCGGACTCCCGTGTTCCTATTTTTTAGGAACAAACGATTTTTATGAATTTTAAATGTTGGTTTGGGTCGGTCGACCCCGGAGATAAGTTTATTTGTAACGATCTTGATTGGCGTACATATTATATCCAGGGAAAAAAACGAATCGGATTCCCGTGTTCCTATTTTTTAGGAACAATCGGCTTTTATGAATTTTAAATGTTGGTTTGGGTCGGTCAAGCCCGGAGATTTGTCTATTTGTAACGATCATGATTGGCGCACATTATTAGGGAAAAAAACGAATCGGATTCCCGTGTTCCTATTTTTTAGGAACAATCGATTTTCAAAGTGATTAGCGGTACTGCGGATCTGAAAAGAAGGGTTATTTAGAGTGCATTGCATTTATTATCGTTTTAGAAAATAGCATTTATTGTTGATTACCACGTATAATTAATTGCATTTATTTAAATTTTGCTCGTAATGTGTACTAAATGAAACCGCGATTCTTGAAAAGTAAAAAGCAATCCTTTTATTTTATTTTCGGACCTAAAAAGAATCGTTATCTAGTTTAATAAGAGACGTTGTTTAAAACATAGACTCAAACGTTACACGGTTTTTTCGAAATTCCAAGATAGCATTTATTGTTGTTCACCACACATGTGCGTGTATCCGCGATGTTTTATTGTATTATATTATAGTTTATTCGTAATTATGTTTCCTTACTTCAAAGTTAATAAATAGTGTTCTCATTTATTGCGTCGAAACCGTAAACGCGGCGTATTAAGAGGGTTGCGAGTTTACCGCGTTGGATCGTTTGTTACGGGTATTTCATGGGTAAAAAAATAAAAATAAAAAGTTGGAAAAACCGGTTATGTTGGGTTATATAGATTGATCGTGCATTACCTAACGAATGCGATCATACCAGCACTAATGCACCGGATCCCATCAGAACTCCGCAGTTAAGCGTGCTTGGGCGAGAGTAGTACTAGGATGGGTGACCTCCTGGGAAGTCCTCGTGTTGCATCCCCCTTTTTATGAATTTTTAATTTCGGTTCGGGTCGGTCCACCCCGGACCTACGTTTTTTTGTAACGATCTTGATTGGCGTACATTATTACGAAAAAAAAAACGAATCGGATTCTCGTGTTCCTATTTGTTAGGAAAACAACGAATCGGATTCTAGTGTTCCTATTTTTTAGGAACAATCGATTTTTTTGAATTTTAAATTTTGCTTTGGGTCGGTCAACCCCGGACATAAGTTTATTTGTAACGATCCTGATTTGCGTACATCATTGGGAGAAAAAACGAATCGGACTCCCGTGTTCCTATTTTTTAGGAACAAACGATTTTTATGAATTTTAAATGTTGGTTTGGGTCGGTCGACCCCGGAGATAAGTTTATTTGTAACGATCTTGATTGGCGTACATATTATATCCAGGGAAAAAAACGAATCGGATTCCCGTGTTCCTATTTTTTAGGAACAATCGGCTTTTATGAATTTTAAATGTTGGTTTGGGTCGGTCAAGCCCGGAGATTTGTCTATTTGTAACGATCATGATTGGCGCACATTATTAGGGAAAAAAACGAATCGGATTCCCGTGTTCCTATTTTTTAGGAACAATCGATTTTCAAAGTGATTAGCGGTACTGCGGATCTGAAAAGAAGGGTTATTTAGAGTGCATTGCATTTATTATCGTTTTAGAAAATAGCATTTATTGTTGATTACCACGTATAATTAATTGCATTTATTTAAATTTTGCTCGTAATGTGTACTAAATGAAACCGCGATTCTTGAAAAGTAAAAAGCAATCCTTTTATTTTATTTTCGGACCTAAAAAGAATCGTTATCTAGTTTAATAAGAGACGTTGTTTAAAACATAGACTCAAACGTTACACGGTTTTTTCGAAATTCCAAGATAGAATTTATTGTTGTTCACCACACATGTGCGTGTATCCGCGATGTTTTATTGTATTATATTATAGTTTATTCGTAATTATGTTTCCTTACTTCAAAGTTAATAAATAGTGTTCTCATTTATTGCGTCGAAACCGTAAACGCGGCGTATTAAGAGGGTTGCGAGTTTACCGCGTTGGATCGTTTGTTACGGGTATTTCATGGGTAAAAAAATAAAAATAAAAAGTTGGAAAAACCGGTTATGTTGGGTTATATAGATTGATCGTGCATTACCTAACGGATGCGATCATACCAGCACTAATGCACCGGATCCCATCAGAACTCCGCAGTTAAGCGTGCTTGGGCGAGAGTAGTACTAGGATGGGTGATCTCCTGGGAAGTCCTCGTGTTGCATCCCCCTTTTTATGAATTTTTAATTTCGGTTCGGGTCGGTCCACCCCGGACCTACGTTTTTTTGTAACGATCTTGATTGGCGTACATTATTACGAAAAAAAAAACGAATCGGATTCTCGTGTTTCTATTTTTTAGGAAAACAACGAATCGGATTCTAGTGTTCCTATTTTTTAGGAACAATCGATTTTTTTGAATTTTAAATTTTGCTTTGGGTCGGTCAACCCCGGACATAAGTTTATTTGTAACGATCCTGATTTGCGTACATCATTGGGAGAAAAAACGAATCGGACTCCCGTGTTCCTATTTTTTAGGAACAAACGATTTTTATGAATTTTAAATGTTGGTTTGGGTCGGTCGACCCCGGAGATAAGTTTATTTGTAACGATCTTGATTGGCGTACATATTATATCCAGGGAAAAAAACGAATCGGATTCCCGTGTTCCTATTTTTTAGGAACAATCGGCTTTTATGAATTTTAAATGTTGGTTTGGGTCGGTCAAGCCCGGAGATTTGTCTATTTGTAACGATCATGATTGGCGCACATTATTAGGGAAAAAAACGAATCGGATTCCCGTGTTCCTATTTTTTAGGAACAATCGATTTTCAAAGTGATTAGCGGTACTGCGGATCTGAAAAGAAGGGTTATTTAGAGTGCATTGCATTTATTATCGTTTTAGAAAATAGCATTTATTGTTGATTACCACGTATAATTAATTGCATTTATTTAAATTTTGCTCGTAATGTGTACTAAATGAAACCGCGATTCTTGAAAAGTAAAAAGCAATCCTTTTATTTTATTTTCGGACCTAAAAAGAATCGTTATCTAGTTTAATAAGAGACGTTGTTTAAAACATAGACTCAAACGTTACACGGTTTTTTCGAAATTCCAAGATAGCATTTATTGTTGTTCACCACACATGTGCGTGTATCCGCGATGTTTTATTGTATTATATTATAGTTTATTCGTAATTATGTTTCCTTACTTCAAAGTTAATAAATAGTGTTCTCATTTATTGCGTCGAAACCGTAAACGCGGCGTATTAAGAGGGTTGCGAGTTTACCGCGTTGGATCGTTTGTTACGGGTATTTCATGGGTAAAAAAATAAAAATAAAAAGTTGGAAAAACCGGTTATGTTGGGTTATATAGATTGATCGTGCATTACCTAACGGATGCGATCATACCAGCACTAATGCACCGGATCCCATCAGAACTCCGCAGTTAAGCGTGCTTGGGCGAGAGTAGTACTAGGATGGGTGACCTCCTGGGAAGTCCTCGTGTTGCATCCCCCTTTTTATGAATTTTTAATTTCGGTTCGGGTCGGTCCACCCCGGACCTACGTTTTTTTGTAACGATCTTGATTGGCGTACATTATTACGAAAAAAAAAACGAATCGGATTCTCGTGTTCCTATTTGTTAGGAAAACAACGAATCGGATTCTAGTGTTCCTATTTTTTAGGAACAATCGATTTTTTTGAATTTTAAATTTTGCTTTGGGTCGGTCAACCCCGGACATAAGTTTATTTGTAACGATCCTGATTTGCGTACATCATTGGGAGAAAAAACGAATCGGACTCCCGTGTTCCTATTTTTTAGGAACAAACGATTTTTATGAATTTTAAATGTTGGTTTGGGTCGGTCGACCCCG
The DNA here is from genome assembly GCA_036936605.1 of Limnanthes douglasii subsp. nivea. Lineage (NCBI taxonomy): Eukaryota > Viridiplantae > Streptophyta > Magnoliopsida > Brassicales > Limnanthaceae > Limnanthes > Limnanthes douglasii. The sequence continues at coordinate 154,985,930 of JAUPFV010000004.1, read as the reverse complement.
GAGATAAGTTTATTTGTAACGATCTTGATTGGCGTACATATTATATCCAGGGAAAAAAACGAATCGGATTCCCGTGTTCCTATTTTTTAGGAACAATCGGCTTTTATGAATTTTAAATGTTGGTTTGGGTCGGTCAAGCCCGGAGATTTGTCTATTTGTAACGATCATGATTGGCGCACATTATTAGGGAAAAAAACGAATCGGATTCCCGTGTTCCTATTTTTTAGGAACAATCGATTTTCAAAGTGATTAGCGGTACTGCGGATCTGAAAAGAAGGGTTATTTAGAGTGCATTGCATTTATTATCGTTTTAGAAAATAGCATTTATTGTTGATTACCACGTATAATTAATTGCATTTATTTAAATTTTGCTCGTAATGTGTACTAAATGAAACCGCGATTCTTGAAAAGTAAAAAGCAATCCTTTTATTTTATTTTCGGACCTAAAAAGAATCGTTATCTAGTTTAATAAGAGACGTTGTTTAAAACATAGACTCAAACGTTACACGGTTTTTTCGAAATTCCAAGATAGCATTTATTGTTGTTCACCACACATGTGCGTGTATCCGCGATGTTTTATTGTATTATATTATAGTTTATTCGTAATTATGTTTCCTTACTTCAAAGTTAATAAATAGTGTTCTCATTTATTGCGTCGAAACCGTAAACGCGGCGTATTAAGAGGGTTGCGAGTTTACCGCGTTGGATCGTTTGTTACGGGTATTTCATGGGTAAAAAAATAAAAATAAAAAGTTGGAAAAACCGGTTATGTTGGGTTATATAGATTGATCGTGCATTACCTAACGGATGCGATCATACCAGCACTAATGCACCGGATCCCATCAGAACTCCGCAGTTAAGCGTGCTTGGGCGAGAGTAGTACTAGGATGGGTGACCTCCTGGGAAGTCCTCGTGTTGCATCCCCCTTTTTATGAATTTTTAATTTCGGTTCGGGTCGGTCCACCCCGGACCTACGTTTTTTTGTAACGATCTTGATTGGCGTACATTATTACGAAAAAAAAAACGAATCGGATTCTCGTGTTCCTATTTTTTAGGAAAACAACGAATCGGATTCTAGTGTTCCTATTTTTTAGGAACAATCGATTTTTTTGAATTTTAAATTTTGCTTTGGGTCGGTCAACCCCGGACATAAGTTTATTTGTAACGATCCTGATTTGCGTACATCATTGGGAGAAAAAACGAATCGGACTCCCGTGTTCCTATTTTTTAGGAACAAACGATTTTTATGAATTTTAAATGTTGGTTTGGGTCGGTCGACCCCGGAGATAAGTTTATTTGTAACGATCTTGATTGGCGTACATATTATATCCAGGGAAAAAAAACGAATCGGATTCCCGTGTTCCTATTTTTTAGGAACAATCGGCTTTTATGAATTTTAAATGTTGGTTTGGGTCGGTCAAGCCCGGAGATTTGTCTATTTGTAACGATCATGATTGGCGCACATTATTAGGGAAAAAAACGAATCGGATTCCCGTGTTCCTATTTTTTAGGAACAATCGATTTTCAAAGTGATTAGCGGTACTGCGGATCTGAAAAGAAGGGTTATTTAGAGTGCATTGCATTTATTATCGTTTTAGAAAATAGCATTTATTGTTGATTACCACGTGTAATTAATTGCATTTATTTAAATTTTGCTCGTAATGTGTACTAAATGAAACCGCGATTCTTGAAAAGTAAAAAGCAATCCTTTTATTTTATTTTCGGACCTAAAAAGAATCGTTATCTAGTTTAATAAGAGACGTTGTTTAAAACATAGACTCAAACGTTACACGGTTTTTTCGAAATTCCAAGATAGCATTTATTGTTGTTCACCACACATGTGCGTGTATCCGCGATGTTTTATTGTATTATATTATAGTTTATTCGTAATTATGTTTCCTTACTTCAAAGTTAATAAATAGTGTTCTCATTTATTGCGTCGAAACCGTAAACGCGGCGTATTAAGAGGGTTGCGAGTTTACCGCGTTGGATCGTTTGTTACGGGTATTTCATGGGTAAAAAAATAAAAATAAAAAGTTGGAAAAACCGGTTATGTTGGGTTATATAGATTGATCGTGCATTACCTAACGGATGCGATCATACCAGCACTAATGCACCGGATCCCATCAGAACTCCGCAGTTAAGCGTGCTTGGGCGAGAGTAGTATTAGGATGGGTGACCTCCTGGGAAGTCCTCGTGTTGCATCCCCCTTTTTATGAATTTTTAATTTCGGTTCGGGTCGGTCCACCCCGGACCTACGTTTTTTTGTAACGATCTTGATTGGCGTACATTATTACGAAAAAAAAAACGAATCGGATTCTCGTGTTCCTATTTGTTAGGAAAACAACGAATCGGATTCTAGTGTTCCTATTTTTTAGGAACAATCGATTTTTTTGAATTTTAAATTTTGCTTTGGGTCGGTCAACCCCGGACATAAGTTTATTTGTAACGATCCTGATTTGCGTACATCATTGGGAGAAAAAACGAATCGGACTCCCGTGTTCCTATTTTTTAGGAACAAACGATTTTTATGAATTTTAAATGTTGGTTTGGGTCGGTCGACCCCGGAGATAAGTTTATTTGTAACGATCTTGATTGGCGTACATATTATATCCAGGGAAAAAAACGAATCGGATTCCCGTGTTCCTATTTTTTAGGAACAATCGGCTTTTATGAATTTTAAATGTTGGTTTGGGTCGGTCAAGCCCGGAGATTTGTCTATTTGTAACGATCATGATTGGCGCACATTATTAGGGAAAAAAACGAATCGGATTCCCGTGTTCCTATTTTTTAGGAACAATCGATTTTCAAAGTGATTAGCGGTACTGCGGATCTGAAAAGAAGGGTTATTTAGAGTGCATTGCATTTATTATCGTTTTAGAAAATAGCATTTATTGTTGATTACCACGTATAATTAATTGCATTTATTTAAATTTTGCTCGTAATGTGTACTAAATGAAACCGCGATTCTTGAAAAGTAAAAAGCAATCCTTTTATTTTATTTTCGGACCTAAAAAGAATCGTTATCTAGTTTAATAAGAGACGTTGTTTAAAACATAGACTCAAACGTTACACGGTTTTTTCGAAATTCCAAGATAGCATTTATTGTTGTTCACCACACATGTGCGTGTATCCGCGATGTTTTATTGTATTATATTATAGTTTATTCGTAATTATGTTTCCTTACTTCAAAGTTAATAAATAGTGTTCTCATTTATTGCGTCGAAACCGTAAACGCGGCGTATTAAGAGGGTTGCGAGTTTACCGCGTTGGATCGTTTGTTACGGGTATTTCATGGGTAAAAAAATAAAAATAAAAAGTTGGAAAAACCGGTTATGTTGGGTTATATAGATTGATCGTGCATTACCTAACGGATGCGATCATACCAGCACTAATGCACCGGATCCCATCAGAACTCCGCAGTTAAGCGTGCTTGGGCGAGAGTAGTACTAGGATGGGTGACCTCCTGGGAAGTCCTCGTGTTGCATCCCCCTTTTTATGAATTTTTAATTTCGGTTCGGGTCGGTCCACCCCGGACCTACGTTTTTTTGTAACGATCTTGATTGGCGTACATTATTACGAAAAAAAAACGAATCGGATTCTCGTGTTCCTATTTTTTAGGAAAACAACGAATCGGATTCTAGTGTTCCTATTTTTTAGGAACAATCGATTTTTTTGAATTTTAAATTTTGCTTTGGGTCGGTCAACCCCGGACATAAGTTTATTTGTAACGATCCTGATTTGCGTACATCATTGGGAGAAAAAACGAATCGGACTCCCGTGTTCCTATTTTTTAGGAACAAACGATTTTTATGAATTTTAAATGTTGGTTTGGGTCGGTCGACCCCGGAGATAAGTTTATTTGTAACGATCTTGATTGGCGTACATATTATATCCAGGGAAAAAAAACGAATCGGATTCCCGTGTTCCTATTTTTTAGGAACAATCGGCTTTTATGAATTTTAAATGTTGGTTTGGGTCGGTCAAGCCCGGAGATTTGTCTATTTGTAACGATCATGATTGGCGCACATTATTAGGGAAAAAAACGAATCGGATTCCCGTGTTCCTATTTTTTAGGAACAATCGATTTTCAAAGTGATTAGCGGTACTGCGGATCTGAAAAGAAGGGTTATTTAGAGTGCATTGCATTTATTATCGTTTTAGAAAATAGCATTTATTGTTGATTACCACGTGTAATTAATTGCATTTATTTAAATTTTGCTCGTAATGTGTACTAAATGAAACCGCGATTCTTGAAAAGTAAAAAGCAATCCTTTTATTTTATTTTCGGACCTAAAAAGAATCGTTATCTAGTTTAATAAGAGACGTTGTTTAAAACATAGACTCAAACGTTACACGGTTTTTTCGAAATTCCAAGATAGCATTTATTGTTGTTCACCACACATGTGCGTGTATCCGCGATGTTTTATTGTATTATATTATAGTTTATTCGTAATTATGTTTCCTTACTTCAAAGTTAATAAATAGTGTTCTCATTTATTGCGTCGAAACCGTAAACGCGGCGTATTAAGAGGGTTGCGAGTTTACCGCGTTGGATCGTTTGTTACGGGTATTTCATGGGTAAAAAAATAAAAATAAAAAGTTGGAAAAACCGGTTATGTTGGGTTATATAGATTGATCGTGCATTACCTAACGGATGCGATCATACCAGCACTAATGCACCGGATCCCATCAGAACTCCGCAGTTAAGCGTGCTTGGGCGAGAGTAGTACTAGGATGGATGACCTCCTGGGAAGTCCTCGTGTTGCATCCCCCTTTTTATGAATTTTTAATTTCGGTTCGGGTCGGTCCACCCCGGACCTACGTTTTTTTGTAACGATCTTGATTGGCGTACATTATTACGAAAAAAAAAACGAATCGGATTCTCGTGTTCCTATTTGTTAGGAAAACAACGAATCGGATTCTAGTGTTCCTATTTTTTAGGAACAATCGATTTTTTTGAATTTTAAATTTTGCTTTGGGTCGGTCAACCCCGGACATAAGTTTATTTGTAACGATCCTGATTTGCGTACATCATTGGGAGAAAAAACGAATCGGACTCCCGTGTTCCTATTTTTTAGGAACAAACGATTTTTATGAATTTTAAATGTTGGTTTGGGTCGGTCGACCCCGGAGATAAGTTTATTTGTAACGATCTTGATTGGCGTACATATTATATCCAGGGAAAAAAACGAATCGGATTCCCGTGTTCCTATTTTTTAGGAACAATCGGCTTTTATGAATTTTAAATGTTGGTTTGGGTCGGTCAAGCCCGGAGATTTGTCTATTTGTAACGATCATGATTGGCGCACATTATTAGGGAAAAAAACGAATCAGATTCCCGTGTTCCTATTTTTTAGGAACAATCGATTTTCAAAGTGATTAGCGGTACTGCGGATCTGAAAAGAAGGGTTATTTAGAGTGCATTGCATTTATTATCGTTTTAGAAAATAGCATTTATTGTTGATTACCACGTATAATTAATTGCATTTATTTAAATTTTGCTCGTAATGTGTACTAAATGAAACCGCGATTCTTGAAAAGTAAAAAGCAATCCTTTTATTTTATTTTCGGACCTAAAAAGAATCGTTATCTAGTTTAATAAGAGACGTTGTTTAAAACATAGACTCAAACGTTACACGGTTTTTTCGAAATTCCAAGATAGCATTTATTGTTGTTCACCACACATGTGCGTGTATCCGCGATGTTTTATTGTATTATATTATAGTTTATTCGTAATTATGTTTCCTTACTTCAAAGTTAATAAATAGTGTTCTCATTTATTGCGTCGAAACCGTAAACGCGGCGTATTAAGAGGGTTGCGAGTTTACCGCGTTGGATCGTTTGTTACGGGTATTTCATGGGTAAAAAAATAAAAATAAAAAGTTGGAAAAACCGGTTATGTTGGGTTATATAGATTGATCGTGCATTACCTAACGGATGCGATCATACCAGCACTAATGCACCGGATCCCATCAGAACTCCGCAGTTAAGCGTGCTTGGGCGAGAGTAGTACTAGGATGGGTGACCTCCTGGGAAGTCCTCGTGTTGCATCCCCCTTTTTATGAATTTTTAATTTCGGTTCGGGTCGGTCCACCCCGGACCTACGTTTTTTTGTAACGATCTTGATTGGCGTACATTATTACGAAAAAAAAAACGAATCGGATTCTCGTGTTCCTATTTTTTAGGAAAACAACGAATCGGATTCTAGTGTTCCTATTTTTTAGGAACAATCGATTTTTTTGAATTTTAAATTTTGCTTTGGGTCGGTCAACCCCGGACATAAGTTTATTTGTAACGATCCTGATTTGCGTACATCATTGGGAGAAAAAACGAATCGGACTCCCGTGTTCCTATTTTTTAGGAACAAACGATTTTTATGAATTTTAAATGTTGGTTTGGGTCGGTCGACCCCGGAGATAAGTTTATTTGTAACGATCTTGATTGGCGTACATATTATATCCAGGGAAAAAAAACGAATCGGATTCCCGTGTTCCTATTTTTTAGGAACAATCGGCTTTTATGAATTTTAAATGTTGGTTTGGGTCGGTCAAGCCCGGAGATTTGTCTATTTGTAACGATCATGATTGGCGCACATTATTAGGGAAAAAAACGAATCGGATTCCCGTGTTCCTATTTTTTAGGAACAATCGATTTTCAAAGTGATTAGCGGTACTGCGGATCTGAAAAGAAGGGTTATTTAGAGTGCATTGCATTTATTATCGTTTTAGAAAATAGCATTTATTGTTGATTACCACGTATAATTAATTGCATTTATTTAAATTTTGCTCGTAATGTGTACTAAATGAAACCGCGATTCTTGAAAAGTAAAAAGCAATCCTTTTATTTTATTTTCGGACCTAAAAAGAATCGTTATCTAGTTTAATAAGAGACGTTGTTTAAAACATAGACTCAAACGTTACACGGTTTTTTCGAAATTCCAAGATAGCATTTATTGTTGTTCACCACACATGTGCGTGTATCCGCGATGTTTTATTGTATTATATTATAGTTTATTCGTAATTATGTTTCCTTACTTCAAAGTTAATAAATAGTGTTCTCATTTATTGCGTCGAAACCGTAAACGCGGCGTATTAAGAGGGTTGCGAGTTTACCGCGTTGGATCGTTTGTTACGGGTATTTCATGGGTAAAAAAATAAAAATAAAAAGTTGGAAAAACCGGTTATGTTGGGTTATATAGATTGATCGTGCATTACCTAACGGATGCGATCATACCAGCACTAATGCACCGGATCCCATCAGAACTCCGCAGTTAAGCGTGTTTGGGCGAGAGTAGTACTAGGATGGGTGACCTCCTGGGAAGTCCTCGTGTTGCATCCCCCTTTTTATGAATTTTTAATTTCGGTTCGGGTCGGTCCACCCCGGACCTACGTTTTTTTGTAACGATCTTGATTGGCGTACATTATTACGAAAAAAAAAACGAATCGGATTCTCGTGTTCCTATTTGTTAGGAAAACAACGAATCGGATTCTAGTGTTCCTATTTTTTAGGAACAATCGATTTTTTTGAATTTTAAATTTTGCTTTGGGTCGGTCAACCCCGGACATAAGTTTATTTGTAACGATCCTGATTTGCGTACATCATTGGGAGAAAAAACGAATCGGACTCCCGTGTTCCTATTTTTTAGGAACAAACGATTTTTATGAATTTTAAATGTTGGTTTGGGTCGGTCGACCCCGGAGATAAGTTTATTTGTAACGATCTTGATTGGCGTACATATTATATCCAGGGAAAAAAACGAATCGGATTCCCGTGTTCCTATTTTTTAGGAACAATCGGCTTTTATGAATTTTAAATGTTGGTTTGGGTCGGTCAAGCCCGGAGATTTGTCTATTTGTAACGATCATGATTGGCGCACATTATTAGGGAAAAAAACGAATCGGATTCCCGTGTTCCTATTTTTTAGGAACAATCGATTTTCAAAGTGATTAGCGGTACTGCGGATCTGAAAAGAAGGGTTATTTAGAGTGCATTGCATTTATTATCGTTTTAGAAAATAGCATTTATTGTTGATTACCACGTATAATTAATTGCATTTATTTAAATTTTGCTCGTAATGTGTACTAAATGAAACCGCGATTCTTGAAAAGTAAAAAGCAATCCTTTTATTTTATTTTCGGACCTAAAAAGAATCGTTATCTAGTTTAATAAGAGACGTTGTTTAAAACATAGACTCAAACGTTACACGGTTTTTTCGAAATTCCAAGATAGCATTTATTGTTGTTCACCACACATGTGCGTGTATCCGCGATGTTTTATTGTATTATATTATAGTTTATTCGTAATTATGTTTCCTTACTTCAAAGTTAATAAATAGTGTTCTCATTTATTGCGTCGAAACCGTAAACGCGGCGTATTAAGAGGGTTGCGAGTTTACCGCGTTGGATCGTTTGTTACGGGTATTTCATGGGTAAAAAAATAAAAATAAAAAGTTGGAAAAACCGGTTATGTTGGGTTATATAGATTGATCGTGCATTACCTAACGGATGCGATCATACCAGCACTAATGCACCGGATCCCATCAGAACTCCGCAGTTAAGCGTGCTTGGGCGAGAGTAGTACTAGGATGGGTGATCTCCTGGGAAGTCCTCGTGTTGCATCCCCCTTTTTATGAATTTTTAATTTCGGTTCGGGTCGGTCCACCCCGGACCTACGTTTTTTTGTAACGATCTTGATTGGCGTACATTATTACGAAAAAAAAAACGAATCGGATTCTCGTGTTCCTATTTTTTAGGAAAACAACGAATCGGATTCTAGTGTTCCTATTTTTTAGGAACAATCGATTTTTTTGAATTTTAAATTTTGCTTTGGGTCGGTCAACCCCGGACATAAGTTTATTTGTAACGATCCTGATTTGCGTACATCATTGGGAGAAAAAACGAATCGGACTCCCGTGTTCCTATTTTTTAGGAACAAACGATTTTTATGAATTTTAAATGTTGGTTTGGGTCGGTCGACCCCGGAGATAAGTTTATTTGTAACGATCTTGATTGGCGTACATATTATATCCAGGGAAAAAAACGAATCGGATTCCCGTGTTCCTATTTTTTAGGAACAATCGGCTTTTATGAATTTTAAATGTTGGTTTGGGTCGGTCAAGCCCGGAGATTTGTCTATTTGTAACGATCATGATTGGCGCACATTATTAGGGAAAAAAACGAATCGGATTCCCGTGTTCCTATTTTTTAGGAACAATCGATTTTCAAAGTGATTAGCGGTACTGCGGATCTGAAAAGAAGGGTTATTTAGAGTGCATTGCATTTATTATCGTTTTAGAAAATAGCATTTATTGTTGATTACCACGTATAATTAATTGCATTTATTTAAATTTTGCTCGTAATGTGTACTAAATGAAACCGCGATTCTTGAAAAGTAAAAAGCAATCCTTTTATTTTATTTTCGGACCTAAAAAGAATCGTTATCTAGTTTAATAAGAGACGTTGTTTAAAACATAGACTCAAACGTTACACGGTTTTTTCGAAATTCCAAGATAGCATTTATTGTTGTTCACCACACATGTGCGTGTATCCGCGATGTTTTATTGTATTATATTATAGTTTATTCGTAATTATGTTTCCTTACTTCAAAGTTAATAAATAGTGTTCTCATTTATTGCGTCGAAACCGTAAACGCGGCGTATTAAGAGGGTTGCGAGTTTACCGCGTTGGATCGTTTGTTACGGGTATTTCATGGGTAAAAAAATAAAAATAAAAAGTTGGAAAAACCGGTTATGTTGGGTTATATAGATTGATCGTGCATTACCTAACGAATGCGATCATACCAGCACTAATGCACCGGATCCCATCAGAACTCCGCAGTTAAGCGTGCTTGGGCGAGAGTAGTACTAGGATGGGTGACCTCCTGGGAAGTCCTCGTGTTGCATCCCCCTTTTTATGAATTTTTAATTTCGGTTCGGGTCGGTCCACCCCGGACCTACGTTTTTTTGTAACGATCTTGATTGGCGTACATTATTACGAAAAAAAAAACGAATCGGATTCTCGTGTTCCTATTTGTTAGGAAAACAACGAATCGGATTCTAGTGTTCCTATTTTTTAGGAACAATCGATTTTTTTGAATTTTAAATTTTGCTTTGGGTCGGTCAACCCCGGACATAAGTTTATTTGTAACGATCCTGATTTGCGTACATCATTGGGAGAAAAAACGAATCGGACTCCCGTGTTCCTATTTTTTAGGAACAAACGATTTTTATGAATTTTAAATGTTGGTTTGGGTCGGTCGACCCCGGAGATAAGTTTATTTGTAACGATCTTGATTGGCGTACATATTATATCCAGGGAAAAAAACGAATCGGATTCCCGTGTTCCTATTTTTTAGGAACAATCGGCTTTTATGAATTTTAAATGTTGGTTTGGGTCGGTCAAGCCCGGAGATTTGTCTATTTGTAACGATCATGATTGGCGCACATTATTAGGGAAAAAAACGAATCGGATTCCCGTGTTCCTATTTTTTAGGAACAATCGATTTTCAAAGTGATTAGCGGTACTGCGGATCTGAAAAGAAGGGTTATTTAGAGTGCATTGCATTTATTATCGTTTTAGAAAATAGCATTTATTGTTGATTACCACGTATAATTAATTGCATTTATTTAAATTTTGCTCGTAATGTGTACTAAATGAAACCGCGATTCTTGAAAAGTAAAAAGCAATCCTTTTATTTTATTTTCGGACCTAAAAAGAATCGTTATCTAGTTTAATAAGAGACGTTGTTTAAAACATAGACTCAAACGTTACACGGTTTTTTCGAAATTCCAAGATAGCATTTATTGTTGTTCACCACACATGTGCGTGTATCCGCGATGTTTTATTGTATTATATTATAGTTTATTCGTAATTATGTTTCCTTACTTCAAAGTTAATAAATAGTGTTCTCATTTATTGCGTCGAAACCGTAAACGCGGCGTATTAAGAGGGTTGCGAGTTTACCGCGTTGGATCGTTTGTTACGGGTATTTCATGGGTAAAAAAATAAAAATAAAAAGTTGGAAAAACCGGTTATGTTGGGTTATATAGATTGATCGTGCATTACCTAACGGATGCGATCATACCAGCACTAATGCACCGGATCCCATCAGAACTCCGCAGTTAAGCGTGCTTGGGCGAGAGTAGTACTAGGATGGGTGATCTCCTGGGAAGTCCTCGTGTTGCATCCCCCTTTTTATGAATTTTTAATTTCGGTTCGGGTCGGTCCACCCCGGACCTACGTTTTTTTGTAACGATCTTGATTGGCGTACATTATTACGAAAAAAAAAACGAATCGGATTCTCGTGTTTCTATTTTTTAGGAAAACAACGAATCGGATTCTAGTGTTCCTATTTTTTAGGAACAATCGATTTTTTTGAATTTTAAATTTTGCTTTGGGTCGGTCAACCCCGGACATAAGTTTATTTGTAACGATCCTGATTTGCGTACATCATTGGGAGAAAAAACGAATCGGACTCCCGTGTTCCTATTTTTTAGGAACAAACGATTTTTATGAATTTTAAATGTTGGTTTGGGTCGGTCGACCCCGGAGATAAGTTTATTTGTAACGATCTTGATTGGCGTACATATTATATCCAGGGAAAAAAACGAATCGGATTCCCGTGTTCCTATTTTTTAGGAACAATCGGCTTTTATGAATTTTAAATGTTGGTTTGGGTCGGTCAAGCCCGGAGATTTGTCTATTTGTAACGATCATGATTGGCGCACATTATTAGGGAAAAAAACGAATCGGATTCCCGTGTTCCTATTTTTTAGGAACAATCGATTTTCAAAGTGATTAGCGGTACTGCGGATCTGAAAAGAAGGGTTATTTAGAGTGCATTGCATTTATTATCGTTTTAGAAAATAGCATTTATTGTTGATTACCACGTATAATTAATTGCATTTATTTAAATTTTGCTCGTAATGTGTACTAAATGAAACCGCGATTCTTGAAAAGTAAAAAGCAATCCTTTTATTTTATTTTCGGACCTAAAAAGAATCGTTATCTAGTTTAATAAGAGACGTTGTTTAAAACATAGACTCAAACGTTACACGGTTTTTTCGAAATTCCAAGATAGCATTTATTGTTGTTCACCACACATGTGCGTGTATCCGCGATGTTTTATTGTATTATATTATAGTTTATTCGTAATTATGTTTCCTTACTTCAAAGTTAATAAATAGTGTTCTCATTTATTGCGTCGAAACCGTAAACGCGGCGTATTAAGAGGGTTGCGAGTTTACCGCGTTGGATCGTTTGTTACGGGTATTTCATGGGTAAAAAAATAAAAATAAAAAGTTGGAAAAACCGGTTATGTTGGGTTATATAGATTGATCGTGCATTACCTAACGGATGCGATCATACCAGCACTAATGCACCGGATCCCATCAGAACTCCGCAGTTAAGCGTGCTTGGGCGAGAGTAGTACTAGGATGGGTGACCTCCTGGGAAGTCCTCGTGTTGCATCCCCCTTTTTATGAATTTTTAATTTCGGTTCGGGTCGGTCCACCCCGGACCTACGTTTTTTTGTAACGATCTTGATTGGCGTACATTATTACGAAAAAAAAAACGAATCGGATTCTCGTGTTCCTATTTGTTAGGAAAACAACGAATCGGATTCTAGTGTTCCTATTTTTTAGGAACAATCGATTTTTTTGAATTTTAAATTTTGCTTTGGGTCGGTCAACCCCGGACATAAGTTTATTTGTAACGATCCTGATTTGCGTACATCATTGGGAGAAAAAACGAATCGGACTCCCGTGTTCCTATTTTTTAGGAACAAACGATTTTTATGAATTTTAAATGTTGGTTTGGGTCGGTCGACCCCGGAGATAAGTTTATTTGTAACGATCTTGATTGGCGTACATATTATATCCAGGGAAAAAAACGAATCGGATTCCCGTGTTCCTATTTTTTAGGAACAATCGGCTTTTATGAATTTTAAATGTTGGTTTGGGTCGGTCAAGCCCGGAGATTTGTCTATTTGTAACGATCATGATTGGCGCACATTATTAGGGAAAAAAACGAATCGGATTCCCGTGTTCCTATTTTTTAGGAACAATCGATTTTCAAAGTGATTAGCGGTACTGCGGATCTGAAAAGAAGGGTTATTTAGAGTGCATTGCATTTATTATCGTTTTAGAAAATAGCATTTATTGTTGATTACCACGTATAATTAATTGCATTTATTTAAATTTTGCTCGTAATGTGTACTAAATGAAACCGCGATTCTTGAAAAGTAAAAAGCAATCCTTTTATTTTATTTTCGGACCTAAAAAGAATCGTTATCTAGTTTAATAAGAGACGTTGTTTAAAACATAGACTCAAACGTTACACGGTTTTTTCGAAATTCCAAGATAGCATTTATTGTTGTTCACCACACATGTGCGTGTATCCGCGATGTTTTATTGTATTATATTATAGTTTATTCGTAATTATGTTTCCTTACTTCAAAGTTAATAAATAGTGTTCTCATTTATTGCGTCGAAACCGTAAACGCGGCGTATTAAGAGGGTTGCGAGTTTACCGCGTTGGATCGTTTGTTACGGGTATTTCATGGGTAAAAAAATAAAAATAAAAAGTTGGAAAAACCGGTTATGTTGGGTTATATAGATTGATCGTGCATTACCTAACGGATGCGATCATACCAGCACTAATGCACCGGATCCCATCAGAACTCCGCAGTTAAGCGTGCTTGGGCGAGAGTAGTACTAGGATGGGTGACCTCCTGGGAAGTCCTCGTGTTGCATCCCCCTTTTTATGAATTTTTAATTTCGGTTCGGGTCGGTCCACCCCGGACCTACGTTTTTTTGTAACGATCTTGATTGGCGTACATTATTACGAAAAAAAAAACGAATCGGATTCTCGTGTTCCTATTTTTTAGGAAAACAACGAATCGGATTCTAGTGTTCCTATTTTTTAGGAACAATCGATTTTTTTGAATTTTAAATTTTGCTTTGGGTCGGTCAACCCCGGACATAAGTTTATTTGTAACGATCCTGATTTGCGTACATCATTGGGAGAAAAAACGAATCGGACTCCCGTGTTCCTATTTTTTAGGAACAAACGATTTTTATGAATTTTAAATGTTGGTTTGGGTCGGTCGACCCCGGAGATAAGTTTATTTGTAACGATCTTGATTGGCGTACATATTATATCCAGGGAAAAAAAACGAATCGGATTCCCGTGTTCCTATTTTTTAGGAACAATCGGCTTTTATGAATTTTAAATGTTGGTTTGGGTCGGTCAAGCCCGGAGATTTGTCTATTTGTAACGATCATGATTGGCGCACATTATTAGGGAAAAAAACGAATCGGATTCCCGTGTTCCTATTTTTTAGGAACAATCGATTTTCAAAGTGATTAGCGGTACTGCGGATCTGAAAAGAAGGGTTATTTAGAGTGCATTGCATTTATTATCGTTTTAGAAAATAGCATTTATTGTTGATTACCACGTATAATTAATTGCATTTATTTAAATTTTGCTCGTAATGTGTACTAAATGAAACCGCGATTCTTGAAAAGTAAAAAGCAATCCTTTTATTTTATTTTCGGACCTAAAAAGAATCGTTATCTAGTTTAATAAGAGACGTTGTTTAAAACATAGACTCAAACGTTACACGGTTTTTTCGAAATTCCAAGATAGCATTTATTGTTGTTCACCACACATGTGCGTGTATCCGCGATGTTTTATTGTATTATATTATAGTTTATTCGTAATTATGTTTCCTTACTTCAAAGTTAATAAATAGTGTTCTCATTTATTGCGTCGAAACCGTAAACGCGGCGTATTAAGAGGGTTGCGAGTTTACCGCGTTGGATCGTTTGTTACGGGTATTTCATGGGTAAAAAAATAAAAATAAAAAGTTGGAAAAACCGGTTATGTTGGGTTATATAGATTGATCGTGCATTACCTAACGGATGCGATCATACCAGCACTAATGCACCGGATCCCATCAGAACTCCGCAGTTAAGCGTGCTTGGGCGAGAGTAGTACTAGGATGGGTGACCTCCTGGGAAGTCCTCGTGTTGCATCCCCCTTTTTATGAATTTTTAATTTCGGTTCGGGTCGGTCCACCCCGGACCTACGTTTTTTTGTAACGATCTTGATTGGCGTACATTATTACGAAAAAAAAAACGAATCGGATTCTCGTGTTCCTATTTGTTAGGAAAACAACGAATCGGATTCTAGTGTTCCTATTTTTTAGGAACAATCGATTTTTTTGAATTTTAAATTTTGCTTTGGGTCGGTCAACCCCGGACATAAGTTTATTTGTAACGATCCTGATTTGCGTACATCATTGGGAGAAAAAACGAATCGGACTCCCGTGTTCCTATTTTTTAGGAACAAACGATTTTTATGAATTTTAAATGTTGGTTTGGGTCGGTCGACCCCGGAGATAAGTTTATTTGTAACGATCTTGATTGGCGTACATATTATATCCAGGGAAAAAAACGAATCGGATTCCCGTGTTCCTATTTTTTAGGAACAATCGACTTTTATGAATTTTAAATGTTGGTTTGGGTCGGTCAAGCCCGGAGATTTGTCTATTTGTAACGATCATGATTGGCGCACATTATTAGGGAAAAAAACGAATCGGATTCCCGTGTTCCTATTTTTTAGGAACAATCGATTTTCAAAGTGATTAGCGGTACTGCGGATCTGAAAAGAAGGGTTATTTAGAGTGCATTGCATTTATTATCGTTTTAGAAAATAGCATTTATTGTTGATTACCACGTATAATTAATTGCATTTATTTAAATTTTGCTCGTAATGTGTACTAAATGAAACCGCGATTCTTGAAAAGTAAAAAAGCAATCCTTTTATTTTATTTTCGGACCTAAAAAGAATCGTTATCTAGTTTAATAAGAGACGTTGTTTAAAACATAGACTCAAACGTTACACGGTTTTTTCGAAATTCCAAGATAGCATTTATTGTTGTTCACCACACATGTGCGTGTATCCGCGATGTTTTATTGTATTATATTATAGTTTATTCGTAATTATGTTTCCTTACTTCAAAGTTAATAAATAGTGTTCTCATTTATTGCGTCGAAACCGTAAACGCGGCGTATTAAGAGGGTTGCGAGTTTACCGCGTTGGATCGTTTGTTACGGGTATTTCATGGGTAAAAAAATAAAAATAAAAAGTTGGAAAAACCGGTTATGTTGGGTTATATAGATTGATCGTGCATTACCTAACGGATGCGATCATACCAGCACTAATGCACCGGATCCCATCAGAACTCCGCAGTTAAGCGTGCTTGGGCGAGAGTAGTACTAGGATGGGTGATCTCCTGGGAAGTCCTCGTGTTGCATCCCCCTTTTTATGAATTTTTAATTTCGGTTCGGGTCGGTCCACCCCGGACCTACGTTTTTTTGTAACGATCTTGATTGGCGTACATTATTACGAAAAAAAAAACGAATCGGATTCTCGTGTTCCTATTTTTTAGGAAAACAACGAATCGGATTCTAGTGTTCCTATTTTTTAGGAACAATCGATTTTTTTGAATTTTAAATTTTGCTTTGGGTCGGTCAACCCCGGACATAAGTTTATTTGTAACGATCCTGATTTGCGTACATCATTGGGAGAAAAAACGAATCGGACTCCCGTGTTCCTATTTTTTAGGAACAAACGATTTTTATGAATTTTAAATGTTGGTTTGGGTCGGTCGACCCCGGAGATAAGTTTATTTGTAACGATCTTGATTGGCGTACATATTATATCCAGGGAAAAAAACGAATCGGATTCCCGTGTTCCTATTTTTTAGGAACAATCGGCTTTTATGAATTTTAAATGTTGGTTTGGGTCGGTCAAGCCCGGAGATTTGTCTATTTGTAACGATCATGATTGGCGCACATTATTAGGGAAAAAAACGAATCAGATTCCCGTGTTCCTATTTTTTAGGAACAATCGATTTTCAAAGTGATTAGCGGTACTGCGGATCTGAAAAGAAGGGTTATTTAGAGTGCATTGCATTTATTATCGTTTTAGAAAATAGCATTTATTGTTGATTACCACGTATAATTAATTGCATTTATTTAAATTTTGCTCGTAATGTGTACTAAATGAAACCGCGATTCTTGAAAAGTAAAAAGCAATCCTTTTATTTTATTTTCGGACCTAAAAAGAATCGTTATCTAGTTTAATAAGAGACGTTGTTTAAAACATAGACTCAAACGTTACACGGTTTTTTCGAAATTCCAAGATAGCATTTATTGTTGTTCACCACACATGTGCGTGTATCCGCGATGTTTTATTGTATTATATTATAGTTTATTCGTAATTATGTTTCCTTACTTCAAAGTTAATAAATAGTGTTCTCATTTATTGCGTCGAAACCGTAAACGCGGCGTATTAAGAGGGTTGCGAGTTTACCGCGTTGGATCGTTTGTTACGGGTATTTCATGGGTAAAAAAATAAAAATAAAAAGTTGGAAAAACCGGTTATGTTGGGTTATATAGATTGATCGTGCATTACCTAACGGATGCGATCATACCAGCACTAATGCACCGGATCCCATCAGAACTCCGCAGTTAAGCGTGCTTGGGCGAGAGTAGTACTAGGATGGGTGACCTCCTGGGAAGTCCTCGTGTTGCATCCCCCTTTTTATGAATTTTTAATTTCGGTTCGGGTCGGTCCACCCCGGACCTACGTTTTTTTGTAACGATCTTGATTGGCGTACATTATTACGAAAAAAAAAACGAATCGGATTCTCGTGTTCCTATTTTTTAGGAAAACAACGAATCGGATTCTAGTGTTCCTATTTTTTAGGAACAATCGATTTTTTTGAATTTTAAATTTTGCTTTGGGTCGGTCAACCCCGGACATAAGTTTATTTGTAACGATCCTGATTTGCGTACATCATTGGGAGAAAAAACGAATCGGACTCCCGTGTTCCTATTTTTTAGGAACAAACGATTTTTATGAATTTTAAATGTTGGTTTGGGTCGGTCGACCCCGGAGATAAGTTTATTTGTAACGATCTTGATTGGCGTACATATTATATCCAGGGAAAAAAAACGAATCGGATTCCCGTGTTCCTATTTTTTAGGAACAATCGGCTTTTATGAATTTTAAATGTTGGTTTGGGTCGGTCAAGCCCGGAGATTTGTCTATTTGTAACGATCATGATTGGCGCACATTATTAGGGAAAAAAACGAATCGGATTCCCGTGTTCCTATTTTTTAGGAACAATCGATTTTCAAAGTGATTAGCGGTACTGCGGATCTGAAAAGAAGGGTTATTTAGAGTGCATTGCATTTATTATCGTTTTAGAAAATAGCATTTATTGTTGATTACCACGTATAATTAATTGCATTTATTTAAATTTTGCTCGTAATGTGTACTAAATGAAACCGCGATTCTTGAAAAGTAAAAAGCAATCCTTTTATTTTATTTTCGGACCTAAAAAGAATCGTTATCTAGTTTAATAAGAGACGTTGTTTAAAACATAGACTCAAACGTTACACGGTTTTTTCGAAATTCCAAGATAGCATTTATTGTTGTTCACCACACATGTGCGTGTATCCGCGATGTTTTATTGTATTATATTATAGTTTATTCGTAATTATGTTTCCTTACTTCAAAGTTAATAAATAGTGTTCTCATTTATTGCGTCGAAACCGTAAACGCGGCGTATTAAGAGGGTTGCGAGTTTACCGCGTTGGATCGTTTGTTACGGGTATTTCATGGGTAAAAAAATAAAAATAAAAAGTTGGAAAAACCGGTTATGTTGGGTTATATAGATTGATCGTGCATTACCTAACGGATGCGATCATACCAGCACTAATGCACCGGATCCCATCAGAACTCCGCAGTTAAGCGTGCTTGGGCGAGAGTAGTACTAGGATGGGTGATCTCCTGGGAAGTCCTCGTGTTGCATCCCCCTTTTTATGAATTTTTAATTTCGGTTCGGGTCGGTCCACCCCGGACCTACGTTTTTTTGTAACGATCTTGATTGGCGTACATTATTACGAAAAAAAAAACGAATCGGATTCTCGTGTTTCTATTTTTTAGGAAAACAACGAATCGGATTCTAGTGTTCCTATTTTTTAGGAACAATCGATTTTTTTGAATTTTAAATTTTGCTTTGGGTCGGTCAACCCCGGACATAAGTTTATTTGTAACGATCCTGATTTGCGTACATCATTGGGAGAAAAAACGAATCGGACTCCCGTGTTCCTATTTTTTAGGAACAAACGATTTTTATGAATTTTAAATGTTGGTTTGGGTCGGTCGACCCCGGAGATAAGTTTATTTGTAACGATCTTGATTGGCGTACATATTATATCCAGGGAAAAAAACGAATCGGATTCCCGTGTTCCTATTTTTTAGGAACAATCGGCTTTTATGAATTTTAAATGTTGGTTTGGGTCGGTCAAGCCCGGAGATTTGTCTATTTGTAACGATCATGATTGGCGCACATTATTAGGGAAAAAAACGAATCGGATTCCCGTGTTCCTATTTTTTAGGAACAATCGATTTTCAAAGTGATTAGCGGTACTGCGGATCTGAAAAGAAGGGTTATTTAGAGTGCATTGCATTTATTATCGTTTTAGAAAATAGCATTTATTGTTGATTACCACGTATAATTAATTGCATTTATTTAAATTTTGCTCGTAATGTGTACTAAATGAAACCGCGATTCTTGAAAAGTAAAAAGCAATCCTTTTATTTTATTTTCGGACCTAAAAAGAATCGTTATCTAGTTTAATAAGAGACGTTGTTTAAAACATAGACTCAAACGTTACACGGTTTTTTCGAAATTCCAAGATAGCATTTATTGTTGTTCACCACACATGTGCGTGTATCCGCGATGTTTTATTGTATTATATTATAGTTTATTCGTAATTATGTTTCCTTACTTCAAAGTTAATAAATAGTGTTCTCATTTATTGCGTCGAAACCGTAAACGCGGCGTATTAAGAGGGTTGCGAGTTTACCGCGTTGGATCGTTTGTTACGGGTATTTCATGGGTAAAAAAATAAAAATAAAAAGTTGGAAAAACCGGTTATGTTGGGTTATATAGATTGATCGTGCATTACCTAACGGATGCGATCATACCAGCACTAATGCACCGGATCCCATCAGAACTCCGCAGTTAAGCGTGCTTGGGCGAGAGTAGTACTAGGATGGGTGACCTCCTGGGAAGTCCTCGTGTTGCATCCCCCTTTTTATGAATTTTTAATTTCGGTTCGGGTCGGTCCACCCCGGACCTACGTTTTTTTGTAACGATCTTGATTGGCGTACATTATTACGAAAAAAAAAACGAATCGGATTCTCGTGTTCCTATTTGTTAGGAAAACAACGAATCGGATTCTAGTGTTCCTATTTTTTAGGAACAATCGATTTTTTTGAATTTTAAATTTTGCTTTGGGTCGGTCAACCCCGGACATAAGTTTATTTGTAACGATCCTGATTTGCGTACATCATTGGGAGAAAAAACGAATCGGACTCCCGTGTTCCTATTTTTTAGGAACAAACGATTTTTATGAATTTTAAATGTTGGTTTGGGTCGGTCGACCCCGGAGATAAGTTTATTTGTAACGATCTTGATTGGCGTACATATTATATCCAGGGAAAAAAACGAATCGGATTCCCGTGTTCCTATTTTTTAGGAACAATCGGCTTTTATGAATTTTAAATGTTGGTTTGGGTCGGTCAAGCCCGGAGATTTGTCTATTTGTAACGATCATGATTGGCGCACATTATTAGGGAAAAAAACGAATCGGATTCCCGTGTTCCTATTTTTTAGGAACAATCGATTTTCAAAGTGATTAGCGGTACTGCGGATCTGAAAAGAAGGGTTATTTAGAGTGCATTGCATTTATTATCGTTTTAGAAAATAGCATTTATTGTTGATTACCACGTATAATTAATTGCATTTATTTAAATTTTGCTCGTAATGTGTACTAAATGAAACCGCGATTCTTGAAAAGTAAAAAGCAATCCTTTTATTTTATTTTCGGACCTAAAAAGAATCGTTATCTAGTTTAATAAGAGACGTTGTTTAAAACATAGACTCAAACGTTACACGGTTTTTTCGAAATTCCAAGATAGCATTTATTGTTGTTCACCACACATGTGCGTGTATCCGCGATGTTTTATTGTATTATATTATAGTTTATTCGTAATTATGTTTCCTTACTTCAAAGTTAATAAATAGTGTTCTCATTTATTGCGTCGAAACCGTAAACGCGGCGTATTAAGAGGGTTGCGAGTTTACCGCGTTGGATCGTTTGTTACGGGTATTTCATGGGTAAAAAAATAAAAATAAAAAGTTGGAAAAACCGGTTATGTTGGGTTATATAGATTGATCGTGCATTACCTAACGGATGCGATCATACCAGCACTAATGCACCGGATCCCATCAGAACTCCGCAGTTAAGCGTGCTTGGGCGAGAGTAGTACTAGGATGGGTGACCTCCTGGGAAGTCCTCGTGTTGCATCCCCCTTTTTATGAATTTTTAATTTCGGTTCGGGTCGGTCCACCCCGGACCTACGTTTTTTTGTAACGATCTTGATTGGCGTACATTATTACGAAAAAAAAAACGAATCGGATTCTCGTGTTCCTATTTTTTAGGAAAACAACGAATCGGATTCTAGTGTTCCTATTTTTTAGGAACAATCGATTTTTTTGAATTTTAAATTTTGCTTTGGGTCGGTCAACCCCGGACATAAGTTTATTTGTAACGATCCTGATTTGCGTACATCATTGGGAGAAAAAACGAATCGGACTCCCGTGTTCCTATTTTTTAGGAACAAACGATTTTTATGAATTTTAAATGTTGGTTTGGGTCGGTCGACCCCGGAGATAAGTTTATTTGTAACGATCTTGATTGGCGTACATATTATATCCAGGGAAAAAAAACGAATCGGATTCCCGTGTTCCTATTTTTTAGGAACAATCGGCTTTTATGAATTTTAAATGTTGGTTTGGGTCGGTCAAGCCCGGAGATTTGTCTATTTGTAACGATCATGATTGGCGCACATTATTAGGGAAAAAAACGAATCGGATTCCCGTGTTCCTATTTTTTAGGAACAATCGATTTTCAAAGTGATTAGCGGTACTGCGGATCTGAAAAGAAGGGTTATTTAGAGTGCATTGCATTTATTATCGTTTTAGAAAATAGCATTTATTGTTGATTACCACGTATAATTAATTGCATTTATTTAAATTTTGCTCGTAATGTGTACTAAATGAAACCGCGATTCTTGAAAAGTAAAAAGCAATCCTTTTATTTTATTTTCGGACCTAAAAAGAATCGTTATCTAGTTTAATAAGAGACGTTGTTTAAAACATAGACTCAAACGTTACACGGTTTTTTCGAAATTCCAAGATAGCATTTATTGTTGTTCACCACACATGTGCGTGTATCCGCGATGTTTTATTGTATTATATTATAGTTTATTCGTAATTATGTTTCCTTACTTCAAAGTTAATAAATAGTGTTCTCATTTATTGCGTCGAAACCGTAAACGCGGCGTATTAAGAGGGTTGCGAGTTTACCGCGTTGGATCGTTTGTTACGGGTATTTCATGGGTAAAAAAATAAAAATAAAAAGTTGGAAAAACCGGTTATGTTGGGTTATATAGATTGATCGTGCATTACCTAACGGATGCGATCATACCAGCACTAATGCACCGGATCCCATCAGAACTCCGCAGTTAAGCGTGCTTGGGCGAGAGTAGTACTAGGATGGGTGACCTCCTGGGAAGTCCTCGTGTTGCATCCCCCTTTTTATGAATTTTTAATTTCGGTTCGGGTCGGTCCACCCCGGACCTACGTTTTTTTGTAACGATCTTGATTGGCGTACATTATTACGAAAAAAAAAACGAATCGGATTCTCGTGTTCCTATTTGTTAGGAAAACAACGAATCGGATTCTAGTGTTCCTATTTTTTAGGAACAATCGATTTTTTTGAATTTTAAATTTTGCTTTGGGTCGGTCAACCCCGGACATAAGTTTATTTGTAACGATCCTGATTTGCGTACATCATTGGGAGAAAAAACGAATCGGACTCCCGTGTTCCTATTTTTTAGGAACAAACGATTTTTATGAATTTTAAATGTTGGTTTGGGTCGGTCGACCCCGGAGATAAGTTTATTTGTAACGATCTTGATTGGCGTACATATTATATCCAGGGAAAAAAACGAATCGGATTCCCGTGTTCCTATTTTTTAGGAACAATCGACTTTTATGAATTTTAAATGTTGGTTTGGGTCGGTCAAGCCCGGAGATTTGTCTATTTGTAACGATCATGATTGGCGCACATTATTAGGGAAAAAAACGAATCGGATTCCCGTGTTCCTATTTTTTAGGAACAATCGATTTTCAAAGTGATTAGCGGTACTGCGGATCTGAAAAGAAGGGTTATTTAGAGTGCATTGCATTTATTATCGTTTTAGAAAATAGCATTTATTGTTGATTACCACGTATAATTAATTGCATTTATTTAAATTTTGCTCGTAATGTGTACTAAATGAAACCGCGATTCTTGAAAAGTAAAAAGCAATCCTTTTATTTTATTTTCGGACCTAAAAAGAATCGTTATCTAGTTTAATAAGAGACGTTGTTTAAAACATAGACTCAAACGTTACACGGTTTTTTCGAAATTCCAAGATAGCATTTATTGTTGTTCACCACACATGTGCGTGTATCCGCGATGTTTTATTGTATTATATTATAGTTTATTCGTAATTATGTTTCCTTACTTCAAAGTTAATAAATAGTGTTCTCATTTATTGCGTCGAAACCGTAAACGCGGCGTATTAAGAGGGTTGCGAGTTTACCGCGTTGGATCGTTTGTTACGGGTATTTCATGGGTAAAAAAATAAAAATAAAAAGTTGGAAAAACCGGTTATGTTGGGTTATATAGATTGATCGTGCATTACCTAACGGATGCGATCATACCAGCACTAATGCACCGGATCCCATCAGAACTCCGCAGTTAAGCGTGCTTGGGCGAGAGTAGTACTAGGATGGGTGATCTCCTGGGAAGTCCTCGTGTTGCATCCCCCTTTTTATGAATTTTTAATTTCGGTTCGGGTCGGTCCACCCCGGACCTACGTTTTTTTGTAACGATCTTGATTGGCGTACATTATTACGAAAAAAAAAACGAATCGGATTCTCGTGTTCCTATTTTTTAGGAAAACAACGAATCGGATTCTAGTGTTCCTATTTTTTAGGAACAATCGATTTTTTTGAATTTTAAATTTTGCTTTGGGTCGGTCAACCCCGGACATAAGTTTATTTGTAACGATCCTGATTTGCGTACATCATTGGGAGAAAAAACGAATCGGACTCCCGTGTTCCTATTTTTTAGGAACAAACGATTTTTATGAATTTTAAATGTTGGTTTGGGTCGGTCGACCCCGGAGATAAGTTTATTTGTAACGATCTTGATTGGCGTACATATTATATCCAGGGAAAAAAACGAATCGGATTCCCGTGTTCCTATTTTTTAGGAACAATCGGCTTTTATGAATTTTAAATGTTGGTTTGGGTCGGTCAAGCCCGGAGATTTGTCTATTTGTAACGATCATGATTGGCGCACATTATTAGGGAAAAAAACGAATCAGATTCCCGTGTTCCTATTTTTTAGGAACAATCGATTTTCAAAGTGATTAGCGGTACTGCGGATCTGAAAAGAAGGGTTATTTAGAGTGCATTGCATTTATTATCGTTTTAGAAAATAGCATTTATTGTTGATTACCACGTATAATTAATTGCATTTATTTAAATTTTGCTCGTAATGTGTACTAAATGAAACCGCGATTCTTGAAAAGTAAAAAGCAATCCTTTTATTTTATTTTCGGACCTAAAAAGAATCGTTATCTAGTTTAATAAGAGACGTTGTTTAAAACATAGACTCAAACGTTACACGGTTTTTTCGAAATTCCAAGATAGCATTTATTGTTGTTCACCACACATGTGCGTGTATCCGCGATGTTTTATTGTATTATATTATAGTTTATTCGTAATTATGTTTCCTTACTTCAAAGTTAATAAATAGTGTTCTCATTTATTGCGTCGAAACCGTAAACGCGGCGTATTAAGAGGGTTGCGAGTTTACCGCGTTGGATCGTTTGTTACGGGTATTTCATGGGTAAAAAAATAAAAATAAAAAGTTGGAAAAACCGGTTATGTTGGGTTATATAGATTGATCGTGCATTACCTAACGGATGCGATCATACCAGCACTAATGCACCGGATCCCATCAGAACTCCGCAGTTAAGCGTGCTTGGGCGAGAGTAGTACTAGGATGGGTGACCTCCTGGGAAGTCCTCGTGTTGCATCCCCCTTTTTATGAATTTTTAATTTCGGTTCGGGTCGGTCCACCCCGGACCTACGTTTTTTTGTAACGATCTTGATTGGCGTACATTATTACGAAAAAAAAAACGAATCGGATTCTCGTGTTCCTATTTGTTAGGAAAACAACGAATCGGATTCTAGTGTTCCTATTTTTTAGGAACAATCGATTTTTTTGAATTTTAAATTTTGCTTTGGGTCGGTCAACCCCGGACATAAGTTTATTTGTAACGATCCTGATTTGCGTACATCATTGGGAGAAAAAACGAATCGGACTCCCGTGTTCCTATTTTTTAGGAACAAACGATTTTTATGAATTTTAAATGTTGGTTTGGGTCGGTCGACCCCGGAGATAAGTTTATTTGTAACGATCTTGATTGGCGTACATATTATATCCAGGGAAAAAAACGAATCGGATTCCCGTGTTCCTATTTTTTAGGAACAATCGGCTTTTATGAATTTTAAATGTTGGTTTGGGTCGGTCAAGCCCGGAGATTTGTCTATTTGTAACGATCATGATTGGCGCACATTATTAGGGAAAAAAACGAATCGGATTCCCGTGTTCCTATTTTTTAGGAACAATCGATTTTCAAAGTGATTAGCGGTACTGCGGATCTGAAAAGAAGGGTTATTTAGAGTGCATTGCATTTATTATCGTTTTAGAAAATAGCATTTATTGTTGATTACCACGTATAATTAATTGCATTTATTTAAATTTTGCTCGTAATGTGTACTAAATGAAACCGCGATTCTTGAAAAGTAAAAAGCAATCCTTTTATTTTATTTTCGGACCTAAAAAGAATCGTTATCTAGTTTAATAAGAGACGTTGTTTAAAACATAGACTCAAACGTTACACGGTTTTTTCGAAATTCCAAGATAGCATTTATTGTTGTTCACCACACATGTGCGTGTATCCGCGATGTTTTATTGTATTATATTATAGTTTATTCGTAATTATGTTTCCTTACTTCAAAGTTAATAAATAGTGTTCTCATTTATTGCGTCGAAACCGTAAACGCGGCGTATTAAGAGGGTTGCGAGTTTACCGCGTTGGATCGTTTGTTACGGGTATTTCATGGGTAAAAAAATAAAAATAAAAAGTTGGAAAAACCGGTTATGTTGGGTTATATAGATTGATCGTGCATTACCTAACGGATGCGATCATACCAGCACTAATGCACCGGATCCCATCAGAACTCCGCAGTTAAGCGTGCTTGGGCGAGAGTAGTACTAGGATGGGTGACCTCCTGGGAAGTCCTCGTGTTGCATCCCCCTTTTTATGAATTTTTAATTTCGGTTCGGGTCGGTCCACCCCGGACCTACGTTTTTTTGTAACGATCTTGATTGGCGTACATTATTACGAAAAAAAAAACGAATCGGATTCTCGTGTTCCTATTTTTTAGGAAAACAACGAATCGGATTCTAGTGTTCCTATTTTTTAGGAACAATCGATTTTTTTGAATTTTAAATTTTGCTTTGGGTCGGTCAACCCCGGACATAAGTTTATTTGTAACGATCCTGATTTGCGTACATCATTGGGAGAAAAAACGAATCGGACTCCCGTGTTCCTATTTTTTAGGAACAAACGATTTTTATGAATTTTAAATGTTGGTTTGGGTCGGTCGACCCCGGAGATAAGTTTATTTGTAACGATCTTGATTGGCGTACATATTATATCCAGGGAAAAAAAACGAATCGGATTCCCGTGTTCCTATTTTTTAGGAACAATCGGCTTTTATGAATTTTAAATGTTGGTTTGGGTCGGTCAAGCCCGGAGATTTGTCTATTTGTAACGATCATGATTGGCGCACATTATTAGGGAAAAAAACGAATCGGATTCCCGTGTTCCTATTTTTTAGGAACAATCGATTTTCAAAGTGATTAGCGGTACTGCGGATCTGAAAAGAAGGGTTATTTAGAGTGCATTGCATTTATTATCGTTTTAGAAAATAGCATTTATTGTTGATTACCACGTATAATTAATTGCATTTATTTAAATTTTGCTCGTAATGTGTACTAAATGAAACCGCGATTCTTGAAAAGTAAAAAGCAATCCTTTTATTTTATTTTCGGACCTAAAAAGAATCGTTATCTAGTTTAATAAGAGACGTTGTTTAAAACATAGACTCAAACGTTACACGGTTTTTTCGAAATTCCAAGATAGCATTTATTGTTGTTCACCACACATGTGCGTGTATCCGCGATGTTTTATTGTATTATATTATAGTTTATTCGTAATTATGTTTCCTTACTTCAAAGTTAATAAATAGTGTTCTCATTTATTGCGTCGAAACCGTAAACGCGGCGTATTAAGAGGGTTGCGAGTTTACCGCGTTGGATCGTTTGTTACGGGTATTTCATGGGTAAAAAAATAAAAATAAAAAGTTGGAAAAACCGGTTATGTTGGGTTATATAGATTGATCGTGCATTACCTAACGGATGCGATCATACCAGCACTAATGCACCGGATCCCATCAGAACTCCGCAGTTAAGCGTGCTTGGGCGAGAGTAGTACTAGGATGGGTGACCTCCTGGGAAGTCCTCGTGTTGCATCCCCCTTTTTATGAATTTTTAATTTCGGTTCGGGTCGGTCCACCCCGGACCTACGTTTTTTTGTAACGATCTTGATTGGCGTACATTATTACGAAAAAAAAAACGAATCGGATTCTCGTGTTCCTATTTGTTAGGAAAACAACGAATCGGATTCTAGTGTTCCTATTTTTTAGGAACAATCGATTTTTTTGAATTTTAAATTTTGCTTTGGGTCGGTCAACCCCGGACATAAGTTTATTTGTAACGATCCTGATTTGCGTACATCATTGGGAGAAAAAACGAATCGGACTCCCGTGTTCCTATTTTTTAGGAACAAACGATTTTTATGAATTTTAAATGTTGGTTTGGGTCGGTCGACCCCGGAGATAAGTTTATTTGTAACGATCTTGATTGGCGTACATATTATATCCAGGGAAAAAAACGAATCGGATTCCCGTGTTCCTATTTTTTAGGAACAATCGGCTTTTATGAATTTTAAATGTTGGTTTGGGTCGGTCAAGCCCGGAGATTTGTCTATTTGTAACGATCATGATTGGCGCACATTATTAGGGAAAAAAACGAATCGGATTCCCGTGTTCCTATTTTTTAGGAACAATCGATTTTCAAAGTGATTAGCGGTACTGCGGATCTGAAAAGAAGGGTTATTTAGAGTGCATTGCATTTATTATCGTTTTAGAAAATAGCATTTATTGTTGATTACCACGTATAATTAATTGCATTTATTTAAATTTTGCTCGTAATGTGTACTAAATGAAACCGCGATTCTTGAAAAGTAAAAAGCAATCCTTTTATTTTATTTTCGGACCTAAAAAGAATCGTTATCTAGTTTAATAAGAGACGTTGTTTAAAACATAGACTCAAACGTTACACGGTTTTTTCGAAATTCCAAGATAGCATTTATTGTTGTTCACCACACATGTGCGTGTATCCGCGATGTTTTATTGTATTATATTATAGTTTATTCGTAATTATGTTTCCTTACTTCAAAGTTAATAAATAGTATTCTCATTTATTGCGTCGAAACCGTAAACGCGGCGTATTAAGAGGGTTGCGAGTTTACCGCGTTGGATCGTTTGTTACGGGTATTTCATGGGTAAAAAAATAAAAATAAAAAGTTGGAAAAACCGGTTATGTTGGGTTATATAGATTGATCGTGCATTACCTAACGGATGCGATCATACCAGCACTAATGCACCGGATCCCATCAGAACTCCGCAGTTAAGCGTGCTTGGGCGAGAGTAGTACTAGGATGGGTGACCTCCTGGGAAGTCCTCGTGTTGCATCCCCCTTTTTATGAATTTTTAATTTCGGTTCGGGTCGGTCCACCCCGGACCTACGTTTTTTTGTAACGATCTTGATTGGCGTACATTATTACGAAAAAAAAAACGAATCGGATTCTCGTGTTCCTATTTGTTAGGAAAACAACGAATCGGATTCTAGTGTTCCTATTTTTTAGGAACAATCGATTTTTTTGAATTTTAAATTTTGCTTTGGGTCG
Source organism: Limnanthes douglasii subsp. nivea (assembly GCA_036936605.1). Classification (NCBI taxonomy): domain Eukaryota; kingdom Viridiplantae; phylum Streptophyta; class Magnoliopsida; order Brassicales; family Limnanthaceae; genus Limnanthes; species Limnanthes douglasii. The sequence goes on along the minus strand of JAUPFV010000004.1, from coordinate 154,956,561 downwards.
GTCAACCCCGGACATAAGTTTATTTGTAACGATCCTGATTTGCGTACATCATTGGGAGAAAAAACGAATCGGACTCCCGTGTTCCTATTTTTTAGGAACAAACGATTTTTATGAATTTTAAATGTTGGTTTGGGTCGGTCGACCCCGGAGATAAGTTTATTTGTAACGATCTTGATTGGCGTACATATTATATCCAGGGAAAAAAACGAATCGGATTCCCGTGTTCCTATTTTTTAGGAACAATCGGCTTTTATGAATTTTAAATGTTGGTTTGGGTCGGTCAAGCCCGGAGATTTGTCTATTTGTAACGATCATGATTGGCGCACATTATTAGGGAAAAAAACGAATCGGATTCCCGTGTTCCTATTTTTTAGGAACAATCGATTTTCAAAGTGATTAGCGGTACTGCGGATCTGAAAAGAAGGGTTATTTAGAGTGCATTGCATTTATTATCGTTTTAGAAAATAGCATTTATTGTTGATTACCACGTATAATTAATTGCATTTATTTAAATTTTGCTCGTAATGTGTACTAAATGAAACCGCGATTCTTGAAAAGTAAAAAGCAATCCTTTTATTTTATTTTCGGACCTAAAAAGAATCGTTATCTAGTTTAATAAGAGACGTTGTTTAAAACATAGACTCAAACGTTACACGGTTTTTTCGAAATTCCAAGATAGCATTTATTGTTGTTCACCACACATGTGCGTGTATCCGCGATGTTTTATTGTATTATATTATAGTTTATTCGTAATTATGTTTCCTTACTTCAAAGTTAATAAATAGTGTTCTCATTTATTGCGTCGAAACCGTAAACGCGGCGTATTAAGAGGGTTGCGAGTTTACCGCGTTGGATCGTTTGTTACGGGTATTTCATGGGTAAAAAAATAAAAATAAAAAGTTGGAAAAACCGGTTATGTTGGGTTATATAGATTGATCGTGCATTACCTAACGGATGCGATCATACCAGCACTAATGCACCGGATCCCATCAGAACTCCGCAGTTAAGCGTGCTTGGGCGAGAGTAGTACTAGGATGGGTGACCTCCTGGGAAGTCCTCGTGTTGCATCCCCCTTTTTATGAATTTTTAATTTCGGTTCGGGTCGGTCCACCCCGGACCTACGTTTTTTTGTAACGATCTTGATTGGCGTACATTATTACGAAAAAAAAAACGAATCGGATTCTCGTGTTCCTATTTGTTAGGAAAACAACGAATCGGATTCTAGTGTTCCTATTTTTTAGGAACAATCGATTTTTTTGAATTTTAAATTTTGCTTTGGGTCGGTCAACCCCGGACATAAGTTTATTTGTAACGATCCTGATTTGCGTACATCATTGGGAGAAAAAACGAATCGGACTCCCGTGTTCCTATTTTTTAGGAACAAACGATTTTTATGAATTTTAAATGTTGGTTTGGGTCGGTCGACCCCGGAGATAAGTTTATTTGTAACGATCTTGATTGGCGTACATATTATATCCAGGGAAAAAAACGAATCGGATTCCCGTGTTCCTATTTTTTAGGAACAATCGGCTTTTATGAATTTTAAATGTTGGTTTGGGTCGGTCAAGCCCGGAGATTTGTCTATTTGTAACGATCATGATTGGCGCACATTATTAGGGAAAAAAACGAATCGGATTCCCGTGTTCCTATTTTTTAGGAACAATCGATTTTCAAAGTGATTAGCGGTACTGCGGATCTGAAAAGAAGGGTTATTTAGAGTGCATTGCATTTATTATCGTTTTAGAAAATAGCATTTATTGTTGATTACCACGTATAATTAATTGCATTTATTTAAATTTTGCTCGTAATGTGTACTAAATGAAACCGCGATTCTTGAAAAGTAAAAAGCAATCCTTTTATTTTATTTTCGGACCTAAAAAGAATCGTTATCTAGTTTAATAAGAGACGTTGTTTAAAACATAGACTCAAACGTTACACGGTTTTTTCGAAATTCCAAGATAGCATTTATTGTTGTTCACCACACATGTGCGTGTATCCGCGATGTTTTATTGTATTATATTATAGTTTATTCGTAATTATGTTTCCTTACTTCAAAGTTAATAAATAGTATTCTCATTTATTGCGTCGAAACCGTAAACGCGGCGTATTAAGAGGGTTGCGAGTTTACCGCGTTGGATCGTTTGTTACGGGTATTTCATGGGTAAAAAAATAAAAATAAAAAGTTGGAAAAACCGGTTATGTTGGGTTATATAGATTGATCGTGCATTACCTAACGGATGCGATCATACCAGCACTAATGCACCGGATCCCATCAGAACTCCGCAGTTAAGCGTGCTTGGGCGAGAGTAGTACTAGGATGGGTGACCTCCTGGGAAGTCCTCGTGTTGCATCCCCCTTTTTATGAATTTTTAATTTCGGTTCGGGTCGGTCCACCCCGGACCTACGTTTTTTTGTAACGATCTTGATTGGCGTACATTATTACGAAAAAAAAAACGAATCGGATTCTCGTGTTCCTATTTGTTAGGAAAACAACGAATCGGATTCTAGTGTTCCTATTTTTTAGGAACAATCGATTTTTTTGAATTTTAAATTTTGCTTTGGGTCGGTCAACCCCGGACATAAGTTTATTTGTAACGATCCTGATTTGCGTACATCATTGGGAGAAAAAACGAATCGGACTCCCGTGTTCCTATTTTTTAGGAACAAACGATTTTTATGAATTTTAAATGTTGGTTTGGGTCGGTCGACCCCGGAGATAAGTTTATTTGTAACGATCTTGATTGGCGTACATATTATATCCAGGGAAAAAAACGAATCGGATTCCCGTGTTCCTATTTTTTAGGAACAATCGGCTTTTATGAATTTTAAATGTTGGTTTGGGTCGGTCAAGCCCGGAGATTTGTCTATTTGTAACGATCATGATTGGCGCACATTATTAGGGAAAAAAACGAATCGGATTCCCGTGTTCCTATTTTTTAGGAACAATCGATTTTCAAAGTGATTAGCGGTACTGCGGATCTGAAAAGAAGGGTTATTTAGAGTGCATTGCATTTATTATCGTTTTAGAAAATAGCATTTATTGTTGATTACCACGTATAATTAATTGCATTTATTTAAATTTTGCTCGTAATGTGTACTAAATGAAACCGCGATTCTTGAAAAGTAAAAAGCAATCCTTTTATTTTATTTTCGGACCTAAAAAGAATCGTTATCTAGTTTAATAAGAGACGTTGTTTAAAACATAGACTCAAACGTTACACGGTTTTTTCGAAATTCCAAGATAGCATTTATTGTTGTTCACCACACATGTGCGTGTATCCGCGATGTTTTATTGTATTATATTATAGTTTATTCGTAATTATGTTTCCTTACTTCAAAGTTAATAAATAGTGTTCTCATTTATTGCGTCGAAACCGTAAACGCGGCGTATTAAGAGGGTTGCGAGTTTACCGCGTTGGATCGTTTGTTACGGGTATTTCATGGGTAAAAAAATAAAAATAAAAAGTTGGAAAAACCGGTTATGTTGGGTTATATAGATTGATCGTGCATTACCTAACGGATGCGATCATACCAGCACTAATGCACCGGATCCCATCAGAACTCCGCAGTTAAGCGTGCTTGGGCGAGAGTAGTACTAGGATGGGTGACCTCCTGGGAAGTCCTCGTGTTGCATCCCCCTTTTTATGAATTTTTAATTTCGGTTCGGGTCGGTCCACCCCGGACCTACGTTTTTTTGTAACGATCTTGATTGGCGTACATTATTACGAAAAAAAAAACGAATCGGATTCTCGTGTTCCTATTTGTTAGGAAAACAACGAATCGGATTCTAGTGTTCCTATTTTTTAGGAACAATCGATTTTTTTGAATTTTAAATTTTGCTTTGGGTCGGTCAACCCCGGACATAAGTTTATTTGTAACGATCCTGATTTGCGTACATCATTGGGAGAAAAAACGAATCGGACTCCCGTGTTCCTATTTTTTAGGAACAAACGATTTTTATGAATTTTAAATGTTGGTTTGGGTCGGTCGACCCCGGAGATAAGTTTATTTGTAACGATCTTGATTGGCGTACATATTATATCCAGGGAAAAAAACGAATCGGATTCCCGTGTTCCTATTTTTTAGGAACAATCGGCTTTTATGAATTTTAAATGTTGGTTTGGGTCGGTCAAGCCCGGAGATTTGTCTATTTGTAACGATCATGATTGGCGCACATTATTAGGGAAAAAAACGAATCGGATTCCCGTGTTCCTATTTTTTAGGAACAATCGATTTTCAAAGTGATTAGCGGTACTGCGGATCTGAAAAGAAGGGTTATTTAGAGTGCATTGCATTTATTATCGTTTTAGAAAATAGCATTTATTGTTGATTACCACGTATAATTAATTGCATTTATTTAAATTTTGCTCGTAATGTGTACTAAATGAAACCGCGATTCTTGAAAAGTAAAAAGCAATCCTTTTATTTTATTTTCGGACCTAAAAAGAATCGTTATCTAGTTTAATAAGAGACGTTGTTTAAAACATAGACTCAAACGTTACACGGTTTTTTCGAAATTCCAAGATAGCATTTATTGTTGTTCACCACACATGTGCGTGTATCCGCGATGTTTTATTGTATTATATTATAGTTTATTCGTAATTATGTTTCCTTACTTCAAAGTTAATAAATAGTGTTCTCATTTATTGCGTCGAAACCGTAAACGCGGCGTATTAAGAGGGTTGCGAGTTTACCGCGTTGGATCGTTTGTTACGGGTATTTCATGGGTAAAAAAATAAAAATAAAAAGTTGGAAAAACCGGTTATGTTGGGTTATATAGATTGATCGTGCATTACCTAACGGATGCGATCATACCAGCACTAATGCACCGGATCCCATCAGAACTCCGCAGTTAAGCGTGCTTGGGCGAGAGTAGTACTAGGATGGGTGACCTCCTGGGAAGTCCTCGTGTTGCATCCCCCTTTTTATGAATTTTTAATTTCGGTTCGGGTCGGTCCACCCCGGACCTACGTTTTTTTGTAACGATCTTGATTGGCGTACATTATTACGAAAAAAAAAACGAATCGGATTCTCGTGTTCCTATTTGTTAGGAAAACAACGAATCGGATTCTAGTGTTCCTATTTTTTAGGAACAATCGATTTTTTTGAATTTTAAATTTTGCTTTGGGTCGGTCAACCCCGGACATAAGTTTATTTGTAACGATCCTGATTTGCGTACATCATTGGGAGAAAAAACGAATCGGACTCCCGTGTTCCTATTTTTTAGGAACAAACGATTTTTATGAATTTTAAATGTTGGTTTGGGTCGGTCGACCCCGGAGATAAGTTTATTTGTAACGATCTTGATTGGCGTACATATTATATCCAGGGAAAAAAACGAATCGGATTCCCGTGTTCCTATTTTTTAGGAACAATCGGCTTTTATGAATTTTAAATGTTGGTTTGGGTCGGTCAAGCCCGGAGATTTGTCTATTTGTAACGATCATGATTGGCGCACATTATTAGGGAAAAAAACGAATCGGATTCCCGTGTTCCTATTTTTTAGGAACAATCGATTTTCAAAGTGATTAGCGGTACTGCGGATCTGAAAAGAAGGGTTATTTAGAGTGCATTGCATTTATTATCGTTTTAGAAAATAGCATTTATTGTTGATTACCACGTATAATTAATTGCATTTATTTAAATTTTGCTCGTAATGTGTACTAAATGAAACCGCGATTCTTGAAAAGTAAAAAGCAATCCTTTTATTTTATTTTCGGACCTAAAAAGAATCGTTATCTAGTTTAATAAGAGACGTTGTTTAAAACATAGACTCAAACGTTACACGGTTTTTTCGAAATTCCAAGATAGCATTTATTGTTGTTCACCACACATGTGCGTGTATCCGCGATGTTTTATTGTATTATATTATAGTTTATTCGTAATTATGTTTCCTTACTTCAAAGTTAATAAATAGTGTTCTCATTTATTGCGTCGAAACCGTAAACGCGGCGTATTAAGAGGGTTGCGAGTTTACCGCGTTGGATCGTTTGTTACGGGTATTTCATGGGTAAAAAAATAAAAATAAAAAGTTGGAAAAACCGGTTATGTTGGGTTATATAGATTGATCGTGCATTACCTAACGGATGCGATCATACCAGCACTAATGCACCGGATCCCATCAGAACTCCGCAGTTAAGCGTGCTTGGGCGAGAGTAGTACTAGGATGGGTGACCTCCTGGGAAGTCCTCGTGTTGCATCCCCCTTTTTATGAATTTTTAATTTCGGTTCGGGTCGGTCCACCCCGGACCTACGTTTTTTTGTAACGATCTTGATTGGCGTACATTATTACGAAAAAAAAACGAATCGGATTCTCGTGTTCCTATTTGTTAGGAAAACAACGAATCGGATTCTAGTGTTCCTATTTTTTAGGAACAATCGATTTTTTTGAATTTTAAATTTTTCTTTGGGTCGGTCAACCCCGGACATAAGTTTATTTGTAACGATCCTGATTTGCGTACATCATTGGGAGAAAAAACGAATCGGACTCCCGTGTTCCTATTTTTTAGGAACAAACGATTTTTATGAATTTTAAATGTTGGTTTGGGTCGGTCGACCCCGGAGATAAGTTTATTTGTAACGATCTTGATTGGCGTACATATTATATCCAGGGAAAAAAACGAATCGGATTCCCGTGTTCCTATTTTTTAGGAACAATCGGCTTTTATGAATTTTAAATGTTGGTTTGGGTCGGTCAAGCCCGGAGATTTGTCTATTTGTAACGATCATGATTGGCGCACATTATTAGGGAAAAAAACGAATCGGATTCCCGTGTTCCTATTTTTTAGGAACAATCGATTTTCAAAGTGATTAGCGGTACTGCGGATCTGAAAAGAAGGGTTATTTAGAGTGCATTGCATTTATTATCGTTTTAGAAAATAGCATTTATTGTTGATTACCACGTATAATTAATTGCATTTATTTAAATTTTGCTCGTAATGTGTACTAAATGAAACCGCGATTCTTGAAAAGTAAAAAGCAATCCTTTTATTTTATTTTCGGACCTAAAAAGAATCGTTATCTAGTTTAATAAGAGACGTTGTTTAAAACATAGACTCAAACGTTACACGGTTTTTTCGAAATTCCAAGATAGCATTTATTGTTGTTCACCACACATGTGCGTGTATCCGCGATGTTTTATTGTATTATATTATAGTTTATTCGTAATTATGTTTCCTTACTTCAAAGTTAATAAATAGTGTTCTCATTTATTGCGTCGAAACCGTAAACGCGGCGTATTAAGAGGGTTGCGAGTTTACCGCGTTGGATCGTTTGTTACGGGTATTTCATGGGTAAAAAAATAAAAATAAAAAGTTGGAAAAACCGGTTATGTTGGGTTATATAGATTGATCGTGCATTACCTAACGGATGCGATCATACCAGCACTAATGCACCGGATCCCATCAGAACTCCGCAGTTAAGCGTGCTTGGGCGAGAGTAGTACTAGGATGGGTGATCTCCTGGGAAGTCCTCGTGTTGCATCCCCCTTTTTATGAATTTTTAATTTCGGTTCGGGTCGGTCCACCCCGGACCTACGTTTTTTTGTAACGATCTTGATTGGCGTACATTATTACGAAAAAAAAAACGAATCGGATTCTCGTGTTCCTATTTTTTAGGAAAACAACGAATCGGATTCTAGTGTTCCTATTTTTTAGGAACAATCGATTTTTTTGAATTTTAAATTTTGCTTTGGGTCGGTCAACCCCGGACATAAGTTTATTTGTAACGATCCTGATTTGCGTACATCATTGGGAGAAAAAACGAATCGGACTCCCGTGTTCCTATTTTTTAGGAACAAACGATTTTTATGAATTTTAAATGTTGGTTTGGGTCGGTCGACCCCGGAGATAAGTTTATTTGTAACGATCTTGATTGGCGTACATATTATATCCAGGGAAAAAAACGAATCGGATTCCCGTGTTCCTATTTTTTAGGAACAATCGGCTTTTATGAATTTTAAATGTTGGTTTGGGTCGGTCAAGCCCGGAGATTTGTCTATTTGTAACGATCATGATTGGCGCACATTATTAGGGAAAAAAACGAATCGGATTCCCGTGTTCCTATTTTTTAGGAACAATCGATTTTCAAAGTGATTAGCGGTACTGCGGATCTGAAAAGAAGGGTTATTTAGAGTGCATTGCATTTATTATCGTTTTAGAAAATAGCATTTATTGTTGATTACCACGTATAATTAATTGCATTTATTTAAATTTTGCTCGTAATGTGTACTAAATGAAACCGCGATTCTTGAAAAGTAAAAAGCAATCCTTTTATTTTATTTTCGGACCTAAAAAGAATCGTTATCTAGTTTAATAAGAGACGTTGTTTAAAACATAGACTCAAACGTTACACGGTTTTTTCGAAATTCCAAGATAGCATTTATTGTTGTTCACCACACATGTGCGTGTATCCGCGATGTTTTATTGTATTATATTATAGTTTATTCGTAATTATGTTTCCTTACTTCAAAGTTAATAAATAGTGTTCTCATTTATTGCGTCGAAACCGTAAACGCGGCGTATTAAGAGGGTTGCGAGTTTACCGCGTTGGATCGTTTGTTACGGGTATTTCATGGGTAAAAAAATAAAAATAAAAAGTTGGAAAAACCGGTTATGTTGGGTTATATAGATTGATCGTGCATTACCTAACGGATGCGATCATACCAGCACTAATGCACCGGATCCCATCAGAACTCCGCAGTTAAGCGTGCTTGGGCGAGAGTAGTACTAGGATGGGTGACCTCCTGGGAAGTCCTCGTGTTGCATCCCCCTTTTTATGAATTTTTAATTTCGGTTCGGGTCGGTCCACCCCGGACCTACGTTTTTTTGTAACGATCTTGATTGGCGTACATTATTACGAAAAAAAAACGAATCGGATTCTCGTGTTCCTATTTGTTAGGAAAACAACGAATCGGATTCTAGTGTTCCTATTTTTTAGGAACAATCGATTTTTTTGAATTTTAAATTTTTCTTTGGGTCGGTCAACCCCGGACATAAGTTTATTTGTAACGATCCTGATTTGCGTACATCATTGGGAGAAAAAACGAATCGGACTCCCGTGTTCCTATTTTTTAGGAACAAACGATTTTTATGAATTTTAAATGTTGGTTTGGGTCGGTCGACCCCGGAGATAAGTTTATTTGTAACGATCTTGATTGGCGTACATATTATATCCAGGGAAAAAAACGAATCGGATTCCCGTGTTCCTATTTTTTAGGAACAATCGGCTTTTATGAATTTTAAATGTTGGTTTGGGTCGGTCAAGCCCGGAGATTTGTCTATTTGTAACGATCATGATTGGCGCACATTATTAGGGAAAAAAACGAATCGGATTCCCGTGTTCCTATTTTTTAGGAACAATCGATTTTCAAAGTGATTAGCGGTACTGCGGATCTGAAAAGAAGGGTTATTTAGAGTGCATTGCATTTATTATCGTTTTAGAAAATAGCATTTATTGTTGATTACCACGTATAATTAATTGCATTTATTTAAATTTTGCTCGTAATGTGTACTAAATGAAACCGCGATTCTTGAAAAGTAAAAAGCAATCCTTTTATTTTATTTTCGGACCTAAAAAGAATCGTTATCTAGTTTAATAAGAGACGTTGTTTAAAACATAGACTCAAACGTTACACGGTTTTTTCGAAATTCCAAGATAGCATTTATTGTTGTTCACCACACATGTGCGTGTATCCGCGATGTTTTATTGTATTATATTATAGTTTATTCGTAATTATGTTTCCTTACTTCAAAGTTAATAAATAGTGTTCTCATTTATTGCGTCGAAACCGTAAACGCGGCGTATTAAGAGGGTTGCGAGTTTACCGCGTTGGATCGTTTGTTACGGGTATTTCATGGGTAAAAAAATAAAAATAAAAAGTTGGAAAAACCGGTTATGTTGGGTTATATAGATTGATCGTGCATTACCTAACGGATGCGATCATACCAGCACTAATGCACCGGATCCCATCAGAACTCCGCAGTTAAGCGTGCTTGGGCGAGAGTAGTACTAGGATGGGTGATCTCCTGGGAAGTCCTCGTGTTGCATCCCCCTTTTTATGAATTTTTAATTTCGGTTCGGGTCGGTCCACCCCGGACCTACGTTTTTTTGTAACGATCTTGATTGGCGTACATTATTACGAAAAAAAAAACGAATCGGATTCTCGTGTTCCTATTTTTTAGGAAAACAACGAATCGGATTCTAGTGTTCCTATTTTTTAGGAACAATCGATTTTTTTGAATTTTAAATTTTGCTTTGGGTCGGTCAACCCCGGACATAAGTTTATTTGTAACGATCCTGATTTGCGTACATCATTGGGAGAAAAAACGAATCGGACTCCCGTGTTCCTATTTTTTAGGAACAAACGATTTTTATGAATTTTAAATGTTGGTTTGGGTCGGTCGACCCCGGAGATAAGTTTATTTGTAACGATCTTGATTGGCGTACATATTATATCCAGGGAAAAAAACGAATCGGATTCCCGTGTTCCTATTTTTTAGGAACAATCGGCTTTTATGAATTTTAAATGTTGGTTTGGGTCGGTCAAGCCCGGAGATTTGTCTATTTGTAACGATCATGATTGGCGCACATTATTAGGGAAAAAAACGAATCGGATTCCCGTGTTCCTATTTTTTAGGAACAATCGATTTTCAAAGTGATTAGCGGTACTGCGGATCTGAAAAGAAGGGTTATTTAGAGTGCATTGCATTTATTATCGTTTTAGAAAATAGCATTTATTGTTGATTACCACGTATAATTAATTGCATTTATTTAAATTTTGCTCGTAATGTGTACTAAATGAAACCGCGATTCTTGAAAAGTAAAAAGCAATCCTTTTATTTTATTTTCGGACCTAAAAAGAATCGTTATCTAGTTTAATAAGAGACGTTGTTTAAAACATAGACTCAAACGTTACACGGTTTTTTCGAAATTCCAAGATAGCATTTATTGTTGTTCACCACACATGTGCGTGTATCCGCGATGTTTTATTGTATTATATTATAGTTTATTCGTAATTATGTTTCCTTACTTCAAAGTTAATAAATAGTGTTCTCATTTATTGCGTCGAAACCGTAAACGCGGCGTATTAAGAGGGTTGCGAGTTTACCGCGTTGGATCGTTTGTTACGGGTATTTCATGGGTAAAAAAATAAAAATAAAAAGTTGGAAAAACCGGTTATGTTGGGTTATATAGATTGATCGTGCATTACCTAACGGATGCGATCATACCAGCACTAATGCACCGGATCCCATCAGAACTCCGCAGTTAAGCGTGCTTGGGCGAGAGTAGTACTAGGATGGGTGATCTCCTGGGAAGTCCTCGTGTTGCATCCCCCTTTTTATGAATTTTTAATTTCGGTTCGGGTCGGTCCACCCCGGACCTACGTTTTTTTGTAACGATCTTGATTGGCGTACATTATTACGAAAAAAAAAACGAATCGGATTCTCGTGTTCCTATTTTTTAGGAAAACAACGAATCGGATTCTAGTGTTCCTATTTTTTAGGAACAATCGATTTTTTTGAATTTTAAATTTTGCTTTGGGTCGGTCAACCCCGGACATAAGTTTATTTGTAACGATCCTGATTTGCGTACATCATTGGGAGAAAAAACGAATCGGACTCCCGTGTTCCTATTTTTTAGGAACAAACGATTTTTATGAATTTTAAATGTTGGTTTGGGTCGGTCGACCCCGGAGATAAGTTTATTTGTAACGATCTTGATTGGCGTACATATTATATCCAGGGAAAAAAACGAATCGGATTCCCGTGTTCCTATTTTTTAGGAACAATCGGCTTTTATGAATTTTAAATGTTGGTTTGGGTCGGTCAAGCCCGGAGATTTGTCTATTTGTAACGATCATGATTGGCGCACATTATTAGGGAAAAAAACGAATCGGATTCCCGTGTTCCTATTTTTTAGGAACAATCGATTTTCAAAGTGATTAGCGGTACTGCGGATCTGAAAAGAAGGGTTATTTAGAGTGCATTGCATTTATTATCGTTTTAGAAAATAGCATTTATTGTTGATTACCACGTATAATTAATTGCATTTATTTAAATTTTGCTCGTAATGTGTACTAAATGAAACCGCGATTCTTGAAAAGTAAAAAGCAATCCTTTTATTTTATTTTCGGACCTAAAAAGAATCGTTATCTAGTTTAATAAGAGACGTTGTTTAAAACATAGACTCAAACGTTACACGGTTTTTTCGAAATTCCAAGATAGCATTTATTGTTGTTCACCACACATGTGCGTGTATCCGCGATGTTTTATTGTATTATATTATAGTTTATTCGTAATTATGTTTCCTTACTTCAAAGTTAATAAATAGTGTTCTCATTTATTGCGTCGAAACCGTAAACGCGGCGTATTAAGAGGGTTGCGAGTTTACCGCGTTGGATCGTTTGTTACGGGTATTTCATGGGTAAAAAAATAAAAATAAAAAGTTGGAAAAACCGGTTATGTTGGGTTATATAGATTGATCGTGCATTACCTAACGGATGCGATCATACCAGCACTAATGCACCGGATCCCATCAGAACTCCGCAGTTAAGCGTGCTTGGGCGAGAGTAGTACTAGGATGGGTGACCTCCTGGGAAGTCCTCGTGTTGCATCCCCCTTTTTATGAATTTTTAATTTCGGTTCGGGTCGGTCCACCCCGGACCTACGTTTTTTTGTAACGATCTTGATTGGCGTACATTATTACGAAAAAAAAAACGAATCGGATTCTCGTGTTCCTATTTGTTAGGAAAACAACGAATCGGATTCTAGTGTTCCTATTTTTTAGGAACAATCGATTTTTTTGAATTTTAAATTTTGCTTTGGGTCGGTCAACCCCGGACATAAGTTTATTTGTAACGATCCTGATTTGCGTACATCATTGGGAGAAAAAACGAATCGGACTCCCGTGTTCCTATTTTTTAGGAACAAACGATTTTTATGAATTTTAAATGTTGGTTTGGGTCGGTCGACCCCGGAGATAAGTTTATTTGTAACGATCTTGATTGGCGTACATATTATATCCAGGGAAAAAAACGAATCGGATTCCCGTGTTCCTATTTTTTAGGAACAATCGGCTTTTATGAATTTTAAATGTTGGTTTGGGTCGGTCAAGCCCGGAGATTTGTCTATTTGTAACGATCATGATTGGCGCACATTATTAGGGAAAAAAACGAATCGGATTCCCGTGTTCCTATTTTTTAGGAACAATCGATTTTCAAAGTGATTAGCGGTACTGCGGATCTGAAAAGAAGGGTTATTTAGAGTGCATTGCATTTATTATCGTTTTAGAAAATAGCATTTATTGTTGATTACCACGTATAATTAATTGCATTTATTTAAATTTTGCTCGTAATGTGTACTAAATGAAACCGCGATTCTTGAAAAGTAAAAAGCAATCCTTTTATTTTATTTTCGGACCTAAAAAGAATCGTTATCTAGTTTAATAAGAGACGTTGTTTAAAACATAGACTCAAACGTTACACGGTTTTTTCGAAATTCCAAGATAGCATTTATTGTTGTTCACCACACATGTGCGTGTATCCGCGATGTTTTATTGTATTATATTATAGTTTATTCGTAATTATGTTTCCTTACTTCAAAGTTAATAAATAGTGTTCTCATTTATTGCGTCGAAACCGTAAACGCGGCGTATTAAGAGGGTTGCGAGTTTACCGCGTTGGATCGTTTGTTACGGGTATTTCATGGGTAAAAAAATAAAAATAAAAAGTTGGAAAAACCGGTTATGTTGGGTTATATAGATTGATCGTGCATTACCTAACGGATGCGATCATACCAGCACTAATGCACCGGATCCCATCAGAACTCCGCAGTTAAGCGTGCTTGGGCGAGAGTAGTACTAGGATGGGTGACCTCCTGGGAAGTCCTCGTGTTGCATCCCCCTTTTTATGAATTTTTAATTTCGGTTCGGGTCGGTCCACCCCGGACCTACGTTTTTTTGTAACGATCTTGATTGGCGTACATTATTACGAAAAAAAAAACGAATCGGATTCTCGTGTTCCTATTTTTTAGGAAAACAACGAATCGGATTCTAGTGTTCCTATTTTTTAGGAACAATCGATTTTTTTGAATTTTAAATTTTGCTTTGGGTCGGTCAACCCCGGACATAAGTTTATTTGTAACGATCCTGATTTGCGTACATCATTGGGAGAAAAAACGAATCGGACTCCCGTGTTCCTATTTTTTAGGAACAAACGATTTTTATGAATTTTAAATGTTGGTTTGGGTCGGTCGACCCCGGAGATAAGTTTATTTGTAACGATCTTGATTGGCGTACATATTATATCCAGGGAAAAAAAACGAATCGGATTCCCGTGTTCCTATTTTTTAGGAACAATCGGCTTTTATGAATTTTAAATGTTGGTTTGGGTCGGTCAAGCCCGGAGATTTGTCTATTTGTAACGATCATGATTGGCGCACATTATTAGGGAAAAAAACGAATCGGATTCCCGTGTTCCTATTTTTTAGGAACAATCGATTTTCAAAGTGATTAGCGGTACTGCGGATCTGAAAAGAAGGGTTATTTAGAGTGCATTGCATTTATTATCGTTTTAGAAAATAGCATTTATTGTTGATTACCACGTATAATTAATTGCATTTATTTAAATTTTGCTCGTAATGTGTACTAAATGAAACCGCGATTCTTGAAAAGTAAAAAGCAATCCTTTTATTTTATTTTCGGACCTAAAAAGAATCGTTATCTAGTTTAATAAGAGACGTTGTTTAAAACATAGACTCAAACGTTACACGGTTTTTTCGAAATTCCAAGATAGCATTTATTGTTGTTCACCACACATGTGCGTGTATCCGCGATGTTTTATTGTATTATATTATAGTTTATTCGTAATTATGTTTCCTTACTTCAAAGTTAATAAATAGTGTTCTCATTTATTGCGTCGAAACCGTAAACGCGGCGTATTAAGAGGGTTGCGAGTTTACCGCGTTGGATCGTTTGTTACGGGTATTTCATGGGTAAAAAAATAAAAATAAAAAGTTGGAAAAACCGGTTATGTTGGGTTATATAGATTGATCGTGCATAACCTAACGGATGCGATCATACCAGCACTAATGCACCGGATCCCATCAGAACTCCGCAGATAAGCGTGCTTGGGCGAGAGTAGTACTAGGATGGGTGACCTCCTGGGAAGTCCTCGTGTTGCATCCCCCTTTTTATGAATTTTTAATTTCGGTTCGGGTCGGTCCACCCCGGACCTACGTTTTTTTGTAACGATCTTGATTGGCGTACATTATTACGAAAAAAAAACGAATCGGATTCTCGTGTTCCTATTTGTTAGGAAAACAACGAATCGGATTCTAGTGTTCCTATTTTTTAGGAACAATCGATTTTTTTGAATTTTAAATTTTGCTTTGGGTCGGTCAACCCCGGACATAAGTTTATTTGTAACGATCCTGATTTGCGTACATCATTGGGAGAAAAAACGAATCGGACTCCCGTGTTCCTATTTTTTAGGAACAAACGATTTTTATGAATTTTAAATGTTGGTTTGGGTCGGTCGACCCCGGAGATAAGTTTATTTGTAACGATCTTGATTGGCGTACATATTATATCCAGGGAAAAAAACGAATCGGATTCCCGTGTTCCTATTTTTTAGGAACAATCGGCTTTTATGAATTTTAAATGTTGGTTTGGGTCGGTCAAGCCCGGAGATTTGTCTATTTGTAACGATCATGATTGGCGCACATTATTAGGGAAAAAAACGAATCGGATTCCCGTGTTCCTATTTTTTAGGAACAATCGATTTTCAAAGTGATTAGCGGTACTGCGGATCTGAAAAGAAGGGTTATTTAGAGTGCATTGCATTTATTATCGTTTTAGAAAATAGCATTTATTGTTGATTACCACGTATAATTAATTGCATTTATTTAAATTTTGCTCGTAATGTGTACTAAATGAAACCGCGATTCTTGAAAAGTAAAAAGCAATCCTTTTATTTTATTTTCGGACCTAAAAAGAATCGTTATCTAGTTTAATAAGAGACGTTGTTTAAAACATAGACTCAAACGTTACACGGTTTTTTCGAAATTCCAAGATAGCATTTATTGTTGTTCACCACACATGTGCGTGTATCCGCGATGTTTTATTGTATTATATTATAGTTTATTCGTAATTATGTTTCCTTACTTCAAAGTTAATAAATAGTGTTCTCATTTATTGCGTCGAAACCGTAAACGCGGCGTATTAAGAGGGTTGCGAGTTTACCGCGTTGGATCGTTTGTTACGGGTATTTCATGGGTAAAAAAATAAAAATAAAAAGTTGGAAAAACCGGTTATGTTGGGTTATATAGATTGATCGTGCATTACCTAACGGATGCGATCATACCAGCACTAATGCACCGGATCCCATCAGAACTCCGCAGTTAAGCGTGCTTGGGCGAGAGTAGTACTAGGATGGGTGACCTCCTGGGAAGTCCTCGTGTTGCATCCCCCTTTTTATGAATTTTTAATTTCGGTTCGGGTCGGTCCACCCCGGACCTACGTTTTTTTGTAACGATCTTGATTGGCGTACATTATTACGAAAAAAAAAACGAATCGGATTCTCGTGTTCCTATTTGTTAGGAAAACAACGAATCGGATTCTAGTGTTCCTATTTTTTAGGAACAATCGATTTTTTTGAATTTTAAATTTTGCTTTGGGTCGGTCAACCCCGGACATAAGTTTATTTGTAACGATCCTGATTTGCGTACATCATTGGGAGAAAAAACGAATCGGACTCCCGTGTTCCTATTTTTTAGGAACAAACGATTTTTATGAATTTTAAATGTTGGTTTGGGTCGGTCGACCCCGGAGATAAGTTTATTTGTAACGATCTTGATTGGCGTACATATTATATCCAGGGAAAAAAACGAATCGGATTCCCGTGTTCCTATTTTTTAGGAACAATCGACTTTTATGAATTTTAAATGTTGGTTTGGGTCGGTCAAGCCCGGAGATTTGTCTATTTGTAACGATCATGATTGGCGCACATTATTAGGGAAAAAAACGAATCGGATTCCCGTGTTCCTATTTTTTAGGAACAATCGATTTTCAAAGTGATTAGCGGTACTGCGGATCTGAAAAGAAGGGTTATTTAGAGTGCATTGCATTTATTATCGTTTTAGAAAATAGCATTTATTGTTGATTACCACGTATAATTAATTGCATTTATTTAAATTTTGCTCGTAATGTGTACTAAATGAAACCGCGATTCTTGAAAAGTAAAAAGCAATCCTTTTATTTTATTTTCGGACCTAAAAAGAATCGTTATCTAGTTTAATAAGAGACGTTGTTTAAAACATAGACTCAAACGTTACACGGTTTTTTCGAAATTCCAAGATAGCATTTATTGTTGTTCACCACACATGTGCGTGTATCCGCGATGTTTTATTGTATTATATTATAGTTTATTCGTAATTATGTTTCCTTACTTCAAAGTTAATAAATAGTGTTCTCATTTATTGCGTCGAAACCGTAAACGCGGCGTATTAAGAGGGTTGCGAGTTTACCGCGTTGGATCGTTTGTTACGGGTATTTCATGGGTAAAAAAATAAAAATAAAAAGTTGGAAAAACCGGTTATGTTGGGTTATATAGATTGATCGTGCATTACCTAACGGATGCGATCATACCAGCACTAATGCACCGGATCCCATCAGAACTCCGCAGTTAAGCGTGCTTGGGCGAGAGTAGTACTAGGATGGGTGATCTCCTGGGAAGTCCTCGTGTTGCATCCCCCTTTTTATGAATTTTTAATTTCGGTTCGGGTCGGTCCACCCCGGACCTACGTTTTTTTGTAACGATCTTGATTGGCGTACATTATTACGAAAAAAAAAACGAATCGGATTCTCGTGTTCCTATTTTTTAGGAAAACAACGAATCGGATTCTAGTGTTCCTATTTTTTAGGAACAATCGATTTTTTTGAATTTTAAATTTTGCTTTGGGTCGGTCAACCCCGGACATAAGTTTATTTGTAACGATCCTGATTTGCGTACATCATTGGGAGAAAAAACGAATCGGACTCCCGTGTTCCTATTTTTTAGGAACAAACGATTTTTATGAATTTTAAATGTTGGTTTGGGTCGGTCGACCCCGGAGATAAGTTTATTTGTAACGATCTTGATTGGCGTACATATTATATCCAGGGAAAAAAACGAATCGGATTCCCGTGTTCCTATTTTTTAGGAACAATCGGCTTTTATGAATTTTAAATGTTGGTTTGGGTCGGTCAAGCCCGGAGATTTGTCTATTTGTAACGATCATGATTGGCGCACATTATTAGGGAAAAAAACGAATCGGATTCCCGTGTTCCTATTTTTTAGGAACAATCGATTTTCAAAGTGATTAGCGGTACTGCGGATCTGAAAAGAAGGGTTATTTAGAGTGCATTGCATTTATTATCGTTTTAGAAAATAGCATTTATTGTTGATTACCACGTATAATTAATTGCATTTATTTAAATTTTGCTCGTAATGTGTACTAAATGAAACCGCGATTCTTGAAAAGTAAAAAGCAATCCTTTTATTTTATTTTCGGACCTAAAAAGAATCGTTATCTAGTTTAATAAGAGACGTTGTTTAAAACATAGACTCAAACGTTACACGGTTTTTTCGAAATTCCAAGATAGCATTTATTGTTGTTCACCACACATGTGCGTGTATCCGCGATGTTTTATTGTATTATATTATAGTTTATTCGTAATTATGTTTCCTTACTTCAAAGTTAATAAATAGTGTTCTCATTTATTGCGTCGAAACCGTAAACGCGGCGTATTAAGAGGGTTGCGAGTTTACCGCGTTGGATCGTTTGTTACGAGTATTTCATGGGTAAAAAAATAAAAATAAAAAGTTGGAAAAACCGGTTATGTTGGGTTATATAGATTGATCGTGCATTACCTAACGGATGCGATCATACCAGCACTAATGCACCGGATCCCATCAGAACTCCGCAGTTAAGCGTGCTTGGGCGAGAGTAGTACTAGGATGGGTGACCTCCTGGGAAGTCCTCGTGTTGCATCCCCCTTTTTATGAATTTTTAATTTCGGTTCGGGTCGGTCCACCCCGGACCTACGTTTTTTTGTAACGATCTTGATTGGCGTACATTATTACGAAAAAAAAAACGAATCGGATTCTCGTGTTCCTATTTTTTAGGAAAACAACGAATCGGATTCTAGTGTTCCTATTTTTTAGGAACAATCGATTTTTTTGAATTTTAAATTTTGCTTTGGGTCGGTCAACCCCGGACATAAGTTTATTTGTAACGATCCTGATTTGCGTACATCATTGGGAGAAAAAACGAATCGGACTCCCGTGTTCCTATTTTTTAGGAACAAACGATTTTTATGAATTTTAAATGTTGGTTTGGGTCGGTCGACCCCGGAGATAAGTTTATTTGTAACGATCTTGATTGGCGTACATATTATATCCAGGGAAAAAAACGAATCGGATTCCCGTGTTCCTATTTTTTAGGAACAATCGGCTTTTATGAATTTTAAATGTTGGTTTGGGTCGGTCAAGCCCGGAGATTTGTCTATTTGTAACGATCATGATTGGCGCACATTATTAGGGAAAAAAACGAATCGGATTCCCGTGTTCCTATTTTTTAGGAACAATCGATTTTCAAAGTGATTAGCGGTACTGCGGATCTGAAAAGAAGGGTTATTTAGAGTGCATTGCATTTATTATCGTTTTAGAAAATAGCATTTATTGTTGATTACCACGTATAATTAATTGCATTTATTTAAATTTTGCTCGTAATGTGTACTAAATGAAACCGCGATTCTTGAAAAGTAAAAAGCAATCCTTTTATTTTATTTTCGGACCTAAAAAGAATCGTTATCTAGTTTAATAAGAGACGTTGTTTAAAACATAGACTCAAACGTTACACGGTTTTTTCGAAATTCCAAGATAGCATTTATTGTTGTTCACCACACATGTGCGTGTATCCGCGATGTTTTATTGTATTATATTATAGTTTATTCGTAATTATGTTTCCTTACTTCAAAGTTAATAAATAGTGTTCTCATTTATTGCGTCGAAACCGTAAACGCGGCGTATTAAGAGGGTTGCGAGTTTACCGCGTTGGATCGTTTGTTACGGGTATTTCATGGGTAAAAAAATAAAAATAAAAAGTTGGAAAAACCGGTTATGTTGGGTTATATAGATTGATCGTGCATTACCTAACGGATGCGATCATACCAGCACTAATGCACCGGATCCCATCAGAACTCCGCAGTTAAGCGTGCTTGGGCGAGAGTAGTACTAGGATGGGTGACCTCCTGGGAAGTCCTCGTGTTGCATCCCCCTTTTTATGAATTTTTAATTTCGGTTCGGGTCGGTCCACCCCGGACCTACGTTTTTTTGTAACGATCTTGATTGGCGTACATTATTACGAAAAAAAAAACGAATCGGATTCTCGTGTTCCTATTTGTTAGGAAAACAACGAATCGGATTCTAGTGTTCCTATTTTTTAGGAACAATCGATTTTTTTGAATTTTAAATTTTGCTTTGGGTCGGTCAACCCCGGACATAAGTTTATTTGTAACGATCCTGATTTGCGTACATCATTGGGAGAAAAAACGAATCGGACTCCCGTGTTCCTATTTTTTAGGAACAAACGATTTTTATGAATTTTAAATGTTGGTTTGGGTCGGTCGACCCCGGAGATAAGTTTATTTGTAACGATCTTGATTGGCGTACATATTATATCCAGGGAAAAAAACGAATCGGATTCCCGTGTTCCTATTTTTTAGGAACAATCGGCTTTTATGAATTTTAAATGTTGGTTTGGGTCGGTCAAGCCCGGAGATTTGTCTATTTGTAACGATCATGATTGGCGCACATTATTAGGGAAAAAAACGAATCGGATTCCCGTGTTCCTATTTTTTAGGAACAATCGATTTTCAAAGTGATTAGCGGTACTGCGGATCTGAAAAGAAGGGTTATTTAGAGTGCATTGCATTTATTATCGTTTTAGAAAATAGCATTTATTGTTGATTACCACGTATAATTAATTGCATTTATTTAAATTTTGCTCGTAATGTGTACTAAATGAAACCGCGATTCTTGAAAAGTAAAAAGCAATCCTTTTATTTTATTTTCGGACCTAAAAAGAATCGTTATCTAGTTTAATAAGAGACGTTGTTTAAAACATAGACTCAAACGTTACACGGTTTTTTCGAAATTCCAAGATAGCATTTATTGTTGTTCACCACACATGTGCGTGTATCCGCGATGTTTTATTGTATTATATTATAGTTTATTCGTAATTATGTTTCCTTACTTCAAAGTTAATAAATAGTGTTCTCATTTATTGCGTCGAAACCGTAAACGCGGCGTATTAAGAGGGTTGCGAGTTTACCGCGTTGGATCGTTTGTTACGGGTATTTCATGGGTAAAAAAATAAAAATAAAAAGTTGGAAAAACCGGTTATGTTGGGTTATATAGATTGATCGTGCATTACCTAACGGATGCGATCATACCAGCACTAATGCACCGGATCCCATCAGAACTCCGCAGTTAAGCGTGCTTGGGCGAGAGTAGTACTAGGATGGGTGACCTCCTGGGAAGTCCTCGTGTTGCATCCCCCTTTTTATGAATTTTTAATTTCGGTTCGGGTCGGTCCACCCCGGACCTACGTTTTTTTGTAACGATCTTGATTGGCGTACATTATTACGAAAAAAAAAACGAATCGGATTCTCGTGTTCCTATTTTTTAGGAAAACAACGAATCGGATTCTAGTGTTCCTATTTTTTAGGAACAATCGATTTTTTTGAATTTTAAATTTTGCTTTGGGTCGGTCAACCCCGGACATAAGTTTATTTGTAACGATCCTGATTTGCGTACATCATTGGGAGAAAAAACGAATCGGACTCCCGTGTTCCTATTTTTTAGGAACAAACGATTTTTATGAATTTTAAATGTTGGTTTGGGTCGGTCGACCCCGGAGATAAGTTTATTTGTAACGATCTTGATTGGCGTACATATTATATCCAGGGAAAAAAACGAATCGGATTCCCGTGTTCCTATTTTTTAGGAACAATCGGCTTTTATGAATTTTAAATGTTGGTTTGGGTCGGTCAAGCCCGGAGATTTGTCTATTTGTAACGATCATGATTGGCGCACATTATTAGGGAAAAAAACGAATCGGATTCCCGTGTTCCTATTTTTTAGGAACAATCGATTTTCAAAGTGATTAGCGGTACTGCGGATCTGAAAAGAAGGGTTATTTAGAGTGCATTGCATTTATTATCGTTTTAGAAAATAGCATTTATTGTTGATTACCACGTATAATTAATTGCATTTATTTAAATTTTGCTCGTAATGTGTACTAAATGAAACCGCGATTCTTGAAAAGTAAAAAGCAATCCTTTTATTTTATTTTCGGACCTAAAAAGAATCGTTATCTAGTTTAATAAGAGACGTTGTTTAAAACATAGACTCAAACGTTACACGGTTTTTTCGAAATTCCAAGATAGCATTTATTGTTGTTCACCACACATGTGCGTGTATCCGCGATGTTTTATTGTATTATATTATAGTTTATTCGTAATTATGTTTCCTTACTTCAAAGTTAATAAATAGTGTTCTCATTTATTGCGTCGAAACCGTAAACGCGGCGTATTAAGAGGGTTGCGAGTTTACCGCGTTGGATCGTTTGTTACGGGTATTTCATGGGTAAAAAAATAAAAATAAAAAGTTGGAAAAACCGGTTATGTTGGGTTATATAGATTGATCGTGCATTACCTAACGGATGCGATCATACCAGCACTAATGCACCGGATCCCATCAGAACTCCGCAGTTAAGCGTGCTTGGGCGAGAGTAGTACTAGGATGGGTGACCTCCTGGGAAGTCCTCGTGTTGCATCCCCCTTTTTATGAATTTTTAATTTCGGTTCGGGTCGGTCCACCCCGGACCTACGTTTTTTTGTAACGATCTTGATTGGCGTACATTATTACGAAAAAAAAAACGAATCGGATTCTCGTGTTCCTATTTTTTAGGAAAACAACGAATCGGATTCTAGTGTTCCTATTTTTTAGGAACAATCGATTTTTTTGAATTTTAAATTTTGCTTTGGGTCGGTCAACCCCGGACATAAGTTTATTTGTAACGATCCTGATTTGCGTACATCATTGGGAGAAAAAACGAATCGGACTCCCGTGTTCCTATTTTTTAGGAACAAACGATTTTTATGAATTTTAAATGTTGGTTTGGGTCGGTCGACCCCGGAGATAAGTTTATTTGTAACGATCTTGATTGGCGTACATATTATATCCAGGGAAAAAAACGAATCGGATTCCCGTGTTCCTATTTTTTAGGAACAATCGGCTTTTATGAATTTTAAATGTTGGTTTGGGTCGGTCAAGCCCGGAGATTTGTCTATTTGTAACGATCATGATTGGCGCACATTATTAGGGAAAAAAACGAATCGGATTCCCGTGTTCCTATTTTTTAGGAACAATCGATTTTCAAAGTGATTAGCGGTACTGCGGATCTGAAAAGAAGGGTTATTTAGAGTGCATTGCATTTATTATCGTTTTAGAAAATAGCATTTATTGTTGATTACCACGTATAATTAATTGCATTTATTTAAATTTTGCTCGTAATGTGTACTAAATGAAACCGCGATTCTTGAAAAGTAAAAAGCAATCCTTTTATTTTATTTTCGGACCTAAAAAGAATCGTTATCTAGTTTAATAAGAGACGTTGTTTAAAACATAGACTCAAACGTTACACGGTTTTTTCGAAATTCCAAGATAGCATTTATTGTTGTTCACCACACATGTGCGTGTATCCGCGATGTTTTATTGTATTATATTATAGTTTATTCGTAATTATGTTTCCTTACTTCAAAGTTAATAAATAGTGTTCTCATTTATTGCGTCGAAACCGTAAACGCGGCGTATTAAGAGGGTTGCGAGTTTACCGCGTTGGATCGTTTGTTACGGGTATTTCATGGGTAAAAAAATAAAAATAAAAAGTTGGAAAAACCGGTTATGTTGGGTTATATAGATTGATCGTGCATTACCTAACGGATGCGATCATACCAGCACTAATGCACCGGATCCCATCAGAACTCCGCAGTTAAGCGTGCTTGGGCGAGAGTAGTACTAGGATGGGTGACCTCCTGGGAAGTCCTCGTGTTGCATCCCCCTTTTTATGAATTTTTAATTTCGGTTCGGGTCGGTCCACCCCGGACCTACGTTTTTTTGTAACGATCTTGATTGGCGTACATTATTACGAAAAAAAAAACGAATCGGATTCTCGTGTTCCTATTTTTTAGGAAAACAACGAATCGGATTCTAGTGTTCCTATTTTTTAGGAACAATCGATTTTTTTGAATTTTAAATTTTGCTTTGGGTCGGTCAACCCCGGACATAAGTTTATTTGTAACGATCCTGATTTGCGTACATCATTGGGAGAAAAAACGAATCGGACTCCCGTGTTCCTATTTTTTAGGAACAAACGATTTTTATGAATTTTAAATGTTGGTTTGGGTCGGTCGACCCCGGAGATAAGTTTATTTGTAACGATCTTGATTGGCGTACATATTATATCCAGGGAAAAAAAACGAATCGGATTCCCGTGTTCCTATTTTTTAGGAACAATCGGCTTTTATGAATTTTAAATGTTGGTTTGGGTCGGTCAAGCCCGGAGATTTGTCTATTTGTAACGATCATGATTGGCGCACATTATTAGGGAAAAAAACGAATCGGATTCCCGTGTTCCTATTTTTTAGGAACAATCGATTTTCAAAGTGATTAGCGGTACTGCGGATCTGAAAAGAAGGGTTATTTAGAGTGCATTGCATTTATTATCGTTTTAGAAAATAGCATTTATTGTTGATTACCACGTATAATTAATTGCATTTATTTAAATTTTGCTCGTAATGTGTACTAAATGAAACCGCGATTCTTGAAAAGTAAAAAGCAATCCTTTTATTTTATTTTCGGACCTAAAAAGAATCGTTATCTAGTTTAATAAGAGACGTTGTTTAAAACATAGACTCAAACGTTACACGGTTTTTTCGAAATTCCAAGATAGCATTTATTGTTGTTCACCACACATGTGCGTGTATCCGCGATGTTTTATTGTATTATATTATAGTTTATTCGTAATTATGTTTCCTTACTTCAAAGTTAATAAATAGTGTTCTCATTTATTGCGTCGAAACCGTAAACGCGGCGTATTAAGAGGGTTGCGAGTTTACCGCGTTGGATCGTTTGTTACGGGTATTTCATGGGTAAAAAAATAAAAATAAAAAGTTGGAAAAACCGGTTATGTTGGGTTATATAGATTGATCGTGCATTACCTAACGGATGCGATCATACCAGCACTAATGCACCGGATCCCATCAGAACTCCGCAGTTAAGCGTGCTTGGGCGAGAGTAGTACTAGGATGGGTGACCTCCTGGGAAGTCCTCGTGTTGCATCCCCCTTTTTATGAATTTTTAATTTCGGTTCGGGTCGGTCCACCCCGGACCTACGTTTTTTTGTAACGATCTTGATTGGCGTACATTATTACGAAAAAAAAAACGAATCGGATTCTCGTGTTCCTATTTGTTAGGAAAACAACGAATCGGATTCTAGTGTTCCTATTTTTTAGGAACAATCGATTTTTTTGAATTTTAAATTTTGCTTTGGGTCGGTCAACCCCGGACATAAGTTTATTTGTAACGATCCTGATTTGCGTACATCATTGGGAGAAAAAACGAATCGGACTCCCGTGTTCCTATTTTTTAGGAACAAACGATTTTTATGAATTTTAAATGTTGGTTTGGGTCGGTCGACCCCGGAGATAAGTTTATTTGTAACGATCTTGATTGGCGTACATATTATATCCAGGGAAAAAAACGAATCGGATTCCCGTGTTCCTATTTTTTAGGAACAATCGGCTTTTATGAATTTTAAATGTTGGTTTGGGTCGGTCAAGCCCGGAGATTTGTCTATTTGTAACGATCATGATTGGCGCACATTATTAGGGAAAAAAACGAATCGGATTCCCGTGTTCCTATTTTTTAGGAACAATCGATTTTCAAAGTGATTAGCGGTACTGCGGATCTGAAAAGAAGGGTTATTTAGAGTGCATTGCATTTATTATCGTTTTAGAAAATAGCATTTATTGTTGATTACCACGTATAATTAATTGCATTTATTTAAATTTTGCTCGTAATGTGTACTAAATGAAACCGCGATTCTTGAAAAGTAAAAAGCAATCCTTTTATTTTATTTTCGGACCTAAAAAGAATCGTTATCTAGTTTAATAAGAGACGTTGTTTAAAACATAGACTCAAACGTTACACGGTTTTTTCGAAATTCCAAGATAGCATTTATTGTTGTTCACCACACATGTGCGTGTATCCGCGATGTTTTATTGTATTATATTATAGTTTATTCGTAATTATGTTTCCTTACTTCAAAGTTAATAAATAGTGTTCTCATTTATTGCGTCGAAACCGTAAACGCGGCGTATTAAGAGGGTTGCGAGTTTACCGCGTTGGATCGTTTGTTACGGGTATTTCATGGGTAAAAAAATAAAAATAAAAAGTTGGAAAAACCGGTTATGTTGGGTTATATAGATTGATCGTGCATTACCTAACGGATGCGATCATACCAGCACTAATGCACCGGATCCCATCAGAACTCCGCAGTTAAGCGTGCTTGGGCGAGAGTAGTACTAGGATGGGTGACCTCCTGGGAAGTCCTCGTGTTGCATCCCCCTTTTTATGAATTTTTAATTTCGGTTCGGGTCGGTCCACCCCGGACCTACGTTTTTTTGTAACGATCTTGATTGGCGTACATTATTACGAAAAAAAAAAACGAATCGGATTCTCGTGTTCCTATTTTTTAGGAAAACAACGAATCGGATTCTAGTGTTCCTATTTTTTAGGAACAATCGATTTTTTTGAATTTTAAATTTTGCTTTGGGTCGGTCAACCCCGGACATAAGTTTATTTGTAACGATCCTGATTTGCGTACATCATTGGGAGAAAAAACGAATCGGACTCCCGTGTTCCTATTTTTTAGGAACAAACGATTTTTATGAATTTTAAATGTTGGTTTGGGTCGGTCGACCCCGGAGATAAGTTTATTTGTAACGATCTTGATTGGCGTACATATTATATCCAGGGAAAAAAAACGAATCGGATTCCCGTGTTCCTATTTTTTAGGAACAATCGGCTTTTATGAATTTTAAATGTTGGTTTGGGTCGGTCAAGCCCGGAGATTTGTCTATTTGTAACGATCATGATTGGCGCACATTATTAGGGAAAAAAACGAATCGGATTCCCGTGTTCCTATTTTTTAGGAACAATCGATTTTCAAAGTGATTAGCGGTACTGCGGATCTGAAAAGAAGGGTTATTTAGAGTGCATTGCATTTATTATCGTTTTAGAAAATAGCATTTATTGTTGATTACCACGTATAATTAATTGCATTTATTTAAATTTTGCTCGTAATGTGTACTAAATGAAACCGCGATTCTTGAAAAGTAAAAAGCAATCCTTTTATTTTATTTTCGGACCTAAAAAGAATCGTTATCTAGTTTAATAAGAGACGTTGTTTAAAACATAGACTCAAACGTTACACGGTTTTTTCGAAATTCCAAGATAGCATTTATTGTTGTTCACCACACATGTGCGTGTATCCGCGATGTTTTATTGTATTATATTATAGTTTATTCGTAATTATGTTTCCTTACTTCAAAGTTAATAAATAGTGTTCTCATTTATTGCGTCGAAACCGTAAACGCGGCGTATTAAGAGGGTTGCGAGTTTACCGCGTTGGATCGTTTGTTACGGGTATTTCATGGGTAAAAAAATAAAAATAAAAAGTTGGAAAAACCGGTTATGTTGGGTTATATAGATTGATCGTGCATTACCTAACGGATGCGATCATACCAGCACTAATGCACCGGATCCCATCAGAACTCCGCAGTTAAGCGTGCTTGGGCGAGAGTAGTACTAGGATGGGTGACCTCCTGGGAAGTCCTCGTGTTGCATCCCCCTTTTTATGAATTTTTAATTTCGGTTCGGGTCGGTCCACCCCGGACCTACGTTTTTTTGTAACGATCTTGATTGGCGTACATTATTACGAAAAAAAAAACGAATCGGATTCTCGTGTTCCTATTTTTTAGGAAAACAACGAATCGGATTCTAGTGTTCCTATTTTTTAGGAACAATCGATTTTTTTGAATTTTAAATTTTGCTTTGGGTCGGTCAACCCCGGACATAAGTTTATTTGTAACGATCCTGATTTGCGTACATCATTGGGAGAAAAAACGAATCGGACTCCCGTGTTCCTATTTTTTAGGAACAAACGATTTTTATGAATTTTAAATGTTGGTTTGGGTCGGTCGACCCCGGAGATAAGTTTATTTGTAACGATCTTGATTGGCGTACATATTATATCCAGGGAAAAAAACGAATCGGATTCCCGTGTTCCTATTTTTTAGGAACAATCGGCTTTTATGAATTTTAAATGTTGGTTTGGGTCGGTCAAGCCCGGAGATTTGTCTATTTGTAACGATCATGATTGGCGCACATTATTAGGGAAAAAAACGAATCGGATTCCCGTGTTCCTATTTTTTAGGAACAATCGATTTTCAAAGTGATTAGCGGTACTGCGGATCTGAAAAGAAGGGTTATTTAGAGTGCATTGCATTTATTATCGTTTTAGAAAATAGCATTTATTGTTGATTACCACGTATAATTAATTGCATTTATTTAAATTTTGCTCGTAATGTGTACTAAATGAAACCGCGATTCTTGAAAAGTAAAAAGCAATCCTTTTATTTTATTTTCGGACCTAAAAAGAATCGTTATCTAGTTTAATAAGAGACGTTGTTTAAAACATAGACTCAAACGTTACACGGTTTTTTCGAAATTCCAAGATAGCATTTATTGTTGTTCACCACACATGTGCGTGTATCCGCGATGTTTTATTGTATTATATTATAGTTTATTCGTAATTATGTTTCCTTACTTCAAAGTTAATAAATAGTGTTCTCATTTATTGCGTCGAAACCGTAAACGCGGCGTATTAAGAGGGTTGCGAGTTTACCGCGTTGGATCGTTTGTTACGGGTATTTCATGGGTAAAAAAATAAAAATAAAAAGTTGGAAAAACCGGTTATGTTGGGTTATATAGATTGATCGTGCATTACCTAACGGATGCGATCATACCAGCACTAATGCACCGGATCCCATCAGAACTCCGCAGTTAAGCGTGCTTGGGCGAGAGTAGTACTAGGATGGGTGATCTCCTGGGAAGTCCTCGTGTTGCATCCCCCTTTTTATGAATTTTTAATTTCGGTTCGGGTCGGTCCACCCCGGACCTACGTTTTTTTGTAACGATCTTGATTGGCGTACATTATTACGAAAAAAAAAACGAATCGGATTCTCGTGTTCCTATTTTTTAGGAAAACAACGAATCGGATTCTAGTGTTCCTATTTTTTAGGAACAATCGATTTTTTTGAATTTTAAATTTTGCTTTGGGTCGGTCAACCCCGGACATAAGTTTATTTGTAACGATCCTGATTTGCGTACATCATTGGGAGAAAAAACGAATCGGACTCCCGTGTTCCTATTTTTTAGGAACAAACGATTTTTATGAATTTTAAATGTTGGTTTGGGTCGGTCGACCCCGGAGATAAGTTTATTTGTAACGATCTTGATTGGCGTACATATTATATCCAGGGAAAAAAACGAATCGGATTCCCGTGTTCCTATTTTTTAGGAACAATCGGCTTTTATGAATTTTAAATGTTGGTTTGGGTCGGTCAAGCCCGGAGATTTGTCTATTTGTAACGATCATGATTGGCGCACATTATTAGGGAAAAAAACGAATCGGATTCCCGTGTTCCTATTTTTTAGGAACAATCGATTTTCAAAGTGATTAGCGGTACTGCGGATCTGAAAAGAAGGGTTATTTAGAGTGCATTGCATTTATTATCGTTTTAGAAAATAGCATTTATTGTTGATTACCACGTATAATTAATTGCATTTATTTAAATTTTGCTCGTAATGTGTACTAAATGAAACCGCGATTCTTGAAAAGTAAAAAGCAATCCTTTTATTTTATTTTCGGACCTAAAAAGAATCGTTATCTAGTTTAATAAGAGACGTTGTTTAAAACATAGACTCAAACGTTACACGGTTTTTTCGAAATTCCAAGATAGCATTTATTGTTGTTCACCACACATGTGCGTGTATCCGCGATGTTTTATTGTATTATATTATAGTTTATTCGTAATTATGTTTCCTTACTTCAAAGTTAATAAATAGTGTTCTCATTTATTGCGTCGAAACCGTAAACGCGGCGTATTAAGAGGGTTGCGAGTTTACCGCGTTGGATCGTTTGTTACGGGTATTTCATGGGTAAAAAAATAAAAATAAAAAGTTGGAAAAACCGGTTATGTTGGGTTATATAGATTGATCGTGCATTACCTAACGGATGCGATCATACCAGCACTAATGCACCGGATCCCATCAGAACTCCGCAGTTAAGCGTGCTTGGGCGAGAGTAGTACTAGGATGGGTGACCTCCTGGGAAGTCCTCGTGTTGCATCCCCCTTTTTATGAATTTTTAATTTCGGTTCGGGTCGGTCCACCCCGGACCTACGTTTTTTTGTAACGATCTTGATTGGCGTACATTATTACGAAAAAAAAAACGAATCGGATTCTCGTGTTCCTATTTTTTAGGAAAACAACGAATCGGATTCTAGTGTTCCTATTTTTTAGGAACAATCGATTTTTTTGAATTTTAAATTTTGCTTTGGGTCGGTCAACCCCGGACATAAGTTTATTTGTAACGATCCTGATTTGCGTACATCATTGGGAGAAAAAACGAATCGGACTCCCGTGTTCCTATTTTTTAGGAACAAACGATTTTTATGAATTTTAAATGTTGGTTTGGGTCGGTCGACCCCGGAGATAAGTTTATTTGTAACGATCTTGATTGGCGTACATATTATATCCAGGGAAAAAAAACGAATCGGATTCCCGTGTTCCTATTTTTTAGGAACAATCGGCTTTTATGAATTTTAAATGTTGGTTTGGGTCGGTCAAGCCCGGAGATTTGTCTATTTGTAACGATCATGATTGGCGCACATTATTAGGGAAAAAAACGAATCGGATTCCCGTGTTCCTATTTTTTAGGAACAATCGATTTTCAAAGTGATTAGCGGTACTGCGGATCTGAAAAGAAGGGTTATTTAGAGTGCATTGCATTTATTATCGTTTTAGAAAATAGCATTTATTGTTGATTACCACGTATAATTAATTGCATTTATTTAAATTTTGCTCGTAATGTGTACTAAATGAAACCGCGATTCTTGAAAAGTAAAAAGCAATCCTTTTATTTTATTTTCGGACCTAAAAAGAATCGTTATCTAGTTTAATAAGAGACGTTGTTTAAAACATAGACTCAAACGTTACACGGTTTTTTCGAAATTCCAAGATAGCATTTATTGTTGTTCACCACACATGTGCGTGTATCCGCGATGTTTTATTGTATTATATTATAGTTTATTCGTAATTATGTTTCCTTACTTCAAAGTTAATAAATAGTGTTCTCATTTATTGCGTCGAAACCGTAAACGCGGCGTATTAAGAGGGTTGCGAGTTTACCGCGTTGGATCGTTTGTTACGGGTATTTCATGGGTAAAAAAATAAAAATAAAAAGTTGGAAAAACCGGTTATGTTGGGTTATATAGATTGATCGTGCATTACCTAACGGATGCGATCATACCAGCACTAATGCACCGGATCCCATCAGAACTCCGCAGTTAAGCGTGCTTGGGCGAGAGTAGTACTAGGATGGGTGACCTCCTGGGAAGTCCTCGTGTTGCATCCCCCTTTTTATGAATTTTTAATTTCGGTTCGGGTCGGTCCACCCCGGACCTACGTTTTTTTGTAACGATCTTGATTGGCGTACATTATTACGAAAAAAAAAAACGAATCGGATTCTCGTGTTCCTATTTTTTAGGAAAACAACGAATCGGATTCTAGTGTTCCTATTTTTTAGGAACAATCGATTTTTTTGAATTTTAAATTTTGCTTTGGGTCGGTCAACCCCGGACATAAGTTTATTTGTAACGATCCTGATTTGCGTACATCATTGGGAGAAAAAACGAATCGGACTCCCGTGTTCCTATTTTTTAGGAACAAACGATTTTTATGAATTTTAAATGTTGGTTTGGGTCGGTCGACCCCGGAGATAAGTTTATTTGTAACGATCTTGATTGGCGTACATATTATATCCAGGGAAAAAAACGAATCGGATTCCCGTGTTCCTATTTTTTAGGAACAATCGGCTTTTATGAATTTTAAATGTTGGTTTGGGTCGGTCAAGCCCGGAGATTTGTCTATTTGTAACGATCATGATTGGCGCACATTATTAGGGAAAAAAACGAATCGGATTCCCGTGTTCCTATTTTTTAGGAACAATCGATTTTCAAAGTGATTAGCGGTACTGCGGATCTGAAAAGAAGGGTTATTTAGAGTGCATTGCATTTATTATCGTTTTAGAAAATAGCATTTATTGTTGATTACCACGTATAATTAATTGCATTTATTTAAATTTTGCTCGTAATGTGTACTAAATGAAACCGCGATTCTTGAAAAGTAAAAAGCAATCCTTTTATTTTATTTTCGGACCTAAAAAGAATCGTTATCTAGTTTAATAAGAGACGTTGTTTAAAACATAGACTCAAACGTTACACGGTTTTTTCGAAATTCCAAGATAGCATTTATTGTTGTTCACCACACATGTGCGTGTATCCGCGATGTTTTATTGTATTATATTATAGTTTATTCGTAATTATGTTTCCTTACTTCAAAGTTAATAAATAGTGTTCTCATTTATTGCGTCGAAACCGTAAACGCGGCGTATTAAGAGGGTTGCGAGTTTACCGCGTTGGATCGTTTGTTACGGGTATTTCATGGGTAAAAAAATAAAAATAAAAAGTTGGAAAAACCGGTTATGTTGGGTTATATAGATTGATCGTGCATTACCTAACGGATGCGATCATACCAGCACTAATGCACCGGATCCCATCAGAACTCCGCAGTTAAGCGTGCTTGGGCGAGAGTAGTACTAGGATGGGTGACCTCCTGGGAAGTCCTCGTGTTGCATCCCCCTTTTTATGAATTTTTAATTTCGGTTCGGGTCGGTCCACCCCGGACCTACGTTTTTTTGTAACGATCTTGATTGGCGTACATTATTACGAAAAAAAAAACGAATCGGATTCTCGTGTTCCTATTTTTTAGGAAAACAACGAATCGGATTCTAGTGTTCCTATTTTTTAGGAACAATCGATTTTTTTGAATTTTAAATTTTGCTTTGGGTCGGTCAACCCCGGACATAAGTTTATTTGTAACGATCCTGATTTGCGTACATCATTGGGAGAAAAAACGAATCGGACTCCCGTGTTCCTATTTTTTAGGAACAAACGATTTTTATGAATTTTAAATGTTGGTTTGGGTCGGTCGACCCCGGAGATAAGTTTATTTGTAACGATCTTGATTGGCGTACATATTATATCCAGGGAAAAAAACGAATCGGATTCCCGTGTTCCTATTTTTTAG
Organism: Limnanthes douglasii subsp. nivea; assembly: GCA_036936605.1. Taxonomy (NCBI): domain Eukaryota; kingdom Viridiplantae; phylum Streptophyta; class Magnoliopsida; order Brassicales; family Limnanthaceae; genus Limnanthes; species Limnanthes douglasii. The sequence goes on along the minus strand of JAUPFV010000004.1, from coordinate 154,922,963 downwards.
GAACAATCGGCTTTTATGAATTTTAAATGTTGGTTTGGGTCGGTCAAGCCCGGAGATTTGTCTATTTGTAACGATCATGATTGGCGCACATTATTAGGGAAAAAAACGAATCGGATTCCCGTGTTCCTATTTTTTAGGAACAATCGATTTTCAAAGTGATTAGCGGTACTGCGGATCTGAAAAGAAGGGTTATTTAGAGTGCATTGCATTTATTATCGTTTTAGAAAATAGCATTTATTGTTGATTACCACGTATAATTAATTGCATTTATTTAAATTTTGCTCGTAATGTGTACTAAATGAAACCGCGATTCTTGAAAAGTAAAAAGCAATCCTTTTATTTTATTTTCGGACCTAAAAAGAATCGTTATCTAGTTTAATAAGAGACGTTGTTTAAAACATAGACTCAAACGTTACACGGTTTTTTCGAAATTCCAAGATAGCATTTATTGTTGTTCACCACACATGTGCGTGTATCCGCGATGTTTTATTGTATTATATTATAGTTTATTCGTAATTATGTTTCCTTACTTCAAAGTTAATAAATAGTGTTCTCATTTATTGCGTCGAAACCGTAAACGCGGCGTATTAAGAGGGTTGCGAGTTTACCGCGTTGGATCGTTTGTTACGGGTATTTCATGGGTAAAAAAATAAAAATAAAAAGTTGGAAAAACCGGTTATGTTGGGTTATATAGATTGATCGTGCATTACCTAACGGATGCGATCATACCAGCACTAATGCACCGGATCCCATCAGAACTCCGCAGTTAAGCGTGCTTGGGCGAGAGTAGTACTAGGATGGGTGACCTCCTGGGAAGTCCTCGTGTTGCATCCCCCTTTTTATGAATTTTTAATTTCGGTTCGGGTCGGTCCACCCCGGACCTACGTTTTTTTGTAACGATCTTGATTGGCGTACATTATTACGAAAAAAAAAAACGAATCGGATTCTCGTGTTCCTATTTGTTAGGAAAACAACGAATCGGATTCTAGTGTTCCTATTTTTTAGGAACAATCGATTTTTTTGAATTTTAAATTTTGCTTTGGGTCGGTCAACCCCGGACATAAGTTTATTTGTAACGATCCTGATTTGCGTACATCATTGGGAGAAAAAACGAATCGGACTCCCGTGTTCCTATTTTTTAGGAACAAACGATTTTTATGAATTTTAAATGTTGGTTTGGGTCGGTCGACCCCGGAGATAAGTTTATTTGTAACGATCTTGATTGGCGTACATATTATATCCAGGGAAAAAAACGAATCGGATTCCCGTGTTCCTATTTTTTAGGAACAATCGGCTTTTATGAATTTTAAATGTTGGTTTGGGTCGGTCAAGCCCGGAGATTTGTCTATTTGTAACGATCATGATTGGCGCACATTATTAGGGAAAAAAACGAATCGGATTCCCGTGTTCCTATTTTTTAGGAACAATCGATTTTCAAAGTGATTAGCGGTACTGCGGATCTGAAAAGAAGGGTTATTTAGAGTGCATTGCATTTATTATCGTTTTAGAAAATAGCATTTATTGTTGATTACCACGTATAATTAATTGCATTTATTTAAATTTTGCTCGTAATGTGTACTAAATGAAACCGCGATTCTTGAAAAGTAAAAAGCAATCCTTTTATTTTATTTTCGGACCTAAAAAGAATCGTTATCTAGTTTAATAAGAGACGTTGTTTAAAACATAGACTCAAACGTTACACGGTTTTTTCGAAATTCCAAGATAGCATTTATTGTTGTTCACCACACATGTGCGTGTATTCGCGATGTTTTATTGTATTATATTATAGTTTATTCGTAATTATGTTTCCTTACTTCAAAGTTAATAAATAGTGTTCTCATTTATTGCGTCGAAACCGTAAACGCGGCGTATTAAGAGGGTTGCGAGTTTACCGCGTTGGATCGTTTGTTACGGGTATTTCATGGGTAAAAAAATAAAAATAAAAAGTTGGAAAAACCGGTTATGTTGGGTTATATAGATTGATCGTGCATTACCTAACGGATGCGATCATACCAGCACTAATGCACCGGATCCCATCAGAACTCCGCAGTTAAGCGTGCTTGGGCGAGAGTAGTACTAGGATGGGTGACCTCCTGGGAAGTCCTCGTGTTGCATCCCCCTTTTTATGAATTTTTAATTTCGGTTCGGGTCGGTCCACCCCGGACCTACGTTTTTTTGTAACGATCTTGATTGGCGTACATTATTACGAAAAAAAAAACGAATCGGATTCTCGTGTTCCTATTTTTTAGGAAAACAACGAATCGGATTCTAGTGTTCCTATTTTTTAGGAACAATCGATTTTTTTGAATTTTAAATTTTGCTTTGGGTCGGTCAACCCCGGACATAAGTTTATTTGTAACGATCCTGATTTGCGTACATCATTGGGAGAAAAAACGAATCGGACTCCCGTGTTCCTATTTTTTAGGAACAAACGATTTTTATGAATTTTAAATGTTGGTTTGGGTCGGTCGACCCCGGAGATAAGTTTATTTGTAACGATCTTGATTGGCGTACATATTATATCCAGGGAAAAAAAACGAATCGGATTCCCGTGTTCCTATTTTTTAGGAACAATCGGCTTTTATGAATTTTAAATGTTGGTTTGGGTCGGTCAAGCCCGGAGATTTGTCTATTTGTAACGATCATGATTGGCGCACATTATTAGGGAAAAAAACGAATCGGATTCCCGTGTTCCTATTTTTTAGGAACAATCGATTTTCAAAGTGATTAGCGGTACTGCGGATCTGAAAAGAAGGGTTATTTAGAGTGCATTGCATTTATTATCGTTTTAGAAAATAGCATTTATTGTTGATTACCACGTATAATTAATTGCATTTATTTAAATTTTGCTCGTAATGTGTACTAAATGAAACCGCGATTCTTGAAAAGTAAAAAGCAATCCTTTTATTTTATTTTCGGACCTAAAAAGAATCGTTATCTAGTTTAATAAGAGACGTTGTTTAAAACATAGACTCAAACGTTACACGGTTTTTTCGAAATTCCAAGATAGCATTTATTGTTGTTCACCACACATGTGCGTGTATCCGCGATGTTTTATTGTATTATATTATAGTTTATTCGTAATTATGTTTCCTTACTTCAAAGTTAATAAATAGTGTTCTCATTTATTGCGTCGAAACCGTAAACGCGGTGTATTAAGAGGGTTGCGAGTTTACCGCGTTGGATCGTTTGTTACGGGTATTTCATGGGTAAAAAAATAAAAATAAAAAGTTGGAAAAACCGGTTATGTTGGGTTATATAGATTGATCGTGCATTACCTAACGGATGCGATCATACCAGCACTAATGCACCGGATCCCATCAGAACTCCGCAGTTAAGCGTGCTTGGGCGAGAGTAGTACTAGGATGGGTGACCTCCTGGGAAGTCCTCGTGTTGCATCCCCCTTTTTATGAATTTTTAATTTCGGTTCGGGGTGGACGGTCGGTCCACCCCGGACCTACGTTTTTTTGTAACGATCTTGATTGGCGTACATTATTACGAAAAAAAAAACGAATCGGATTCTCGTGTTCCTATTTGTTAGGAAAACAACGAATCGGATTCTAGTGTTCCTATTTTTTAGGAACAATCGATTTTTTTGAATTTTAAATTTTGCTTTGGGTCGGTCAACCCCGGACATAAGTTTATTTGTAACGATCCTGATTTGCGTACATCATTGGGAGAAAAAACGAATCGGACTCCCGTGTTCCTATTTTTTAGGAACAAACGATTTTTATGAATTTTAAATGTTGGTTTGGGTCGGTCGACCCCGGAGATAAGTTTATTTGTAACGATCTTGATTGGCGTACATATTATATCCAGGGAAAAAAACGAATCGGATTCCCGTGTTCCTATTTTTTAGGAACAATCGGCTTTTATGAATTTTAAATGTTGGTTTGGGTCGGTCAAGCCCGGAGATTTGTCTATTTGTAACGATCATGATTGGCGCACATTATTAGGGAAAAAAACGAATCGGATTCCCGTGTTCCTATTTTTTAGGAACAATCGATTTTCAAAGTGATTAGCGGTACTGCGGATCTGAAAAGAAGGGTTATTTAGAGTGCATTGCATTTATTATCGTTTTAGAAAATAGCATTTATTGTTGATTACCACGTATAATTAATTGCATTTATTTAAATTTTGCTCGTAATGTGTACTAAATGAAACCGCGATTCTTGAAAAGTAAAAAGCAATCCTTTTATTTTATTTTCGGACCTAAAAAGAATCGTTATCTAGTTTAATAAGAGACGTTGTTTAAAACATAGACTCAAACGTTACACGGTTTTTTCGAAATTCCAAGATAGCATTTATTGTTGTTCACCACACATGTGCGTGTATCCGCGATGTTTTATTGTATTATATTATAGTTTATTCGTAATTATGTTTCCTTACTTCAAAGTTAATAAATAGTGTTCTCATTTATTGCGTCGAAACCGTAAACGCGGCGTATTAAGAGGGTTGCGAGTTTACCGCGTTGGATCGTTTGTTACGGGTATTTCATGGGTAAAAAAATAAAAATAAAAAGTTGGAAAAACCGGTTATGTTGGGTTATATAGATTGATCGTGCATTACCTAACGGATGCGATCATACCAGCACTAATGCACCGGATCCCATCAGAACTCCGCAGTTAAGCGTGCTTGGGCGAGAGTAGTACTAGGATGGGTGACCTCCTGGGAAGTCCTCGTGTTGCATCCCCCTTTTTATGAATTTTTAATTTCGGTTCGGGTCGGTCCACCCCGGACCTACGTTTTTTTGTAACGATCTTGATTGGCGTACATTATTACGAAAAAAAAAACGAATCGGATTCTCGTGTTCCTATTTGTTAGGAAAACAACGAATCGGATTCTAGTGTTCCTATTTTTTAGGAACAATCGATTTTTTTGAATTTTAAATTTTGCTTTGGGTCGGTCAACCCCGGACATAAGTTTATTTGTAACGATCCTGATTTGCGTACATCATTGGGAGAAAAAACGAATCGGACTCCCGTGTTCCTATTTTTTAGGAACAAACGATTTTTATGAATTTTAAATGTTGGTTTGGGTCGGTCGACCCCGGAGATAAGTTTATTTGTAACGATCTTGATTGGCGTACATATTATATCCAGGGAAAAAAACGAATCGGATTCCCGTGTTCCTATTTTTTAGGAACAATCGGCTTTTATGAATTTTAAATGTTGGTTTGGGTCGGTCAAGCCCGGAGATTTGTCTATTTGTAACGATCATGATTGGCGCACATTATTAGGGAAAAAAACGAATCGGATTCCCGTGTTCCTATTTTTTAGGAACAATCGATTTTCAAAGTGATTAGCGGTACTGCGGATCTGAAAAGAAGGGTTATTTAGAGTGCATTGCATTTATTATCGTTTTAGAAAATAGCATTTATTGTTGATTACCACGTATAATTAATTGTATTTATTTAAATTTTGCTCGTAATGTGTACTAAATGAAACCGCGATTCTTGAAAAGTAAAAAGCAATCCTTTTATTTTATTTTCGGACCTAAAAAGAATCGTTATCTAGTTTAATAAGAGACGTTGTTTAAAACATAGACTCAAACGTTACACGGTTTTTTCGAAATTCCAAGATAGCATTTATTGTTGTTCACCACACATGTGCGTGTATCCGCGATGTTTTATTGTATTATATTATAGTTTATTCGTAATTATGTTTCCTTACTTCAAAGTTAATAAATAGTGTTCTCATTTATTGCGTCGAAACCGTAAACGCGGCGTATTAAGAGGGTTGCGAGTTTACCGCGTTGGATCGTTTGTTACGGGTATTTCATGGGTAAAAAAATAAAAATAAAAAGTTGGAAAAACCGGTTATGTTGGGTTATATAGATTGATCGTGCATTACCTAACGGATGCGATCATACCAGCACTAATGCACCGGATCCCATCAGAACTCCGCAGTTAAGCGTGCTTGGGCGAGAGTAGTACTAGGATGGGTGACCTCCTGGGAAGTCCTCGTGTTGCATCCCCCTTTTTATGAATTTTTAATTTCGGTTCGGGTCGGTCCACCCCGGACCTACGTTTTTTTGTAACGATCTTGATTGGCGTACATTATTACGAAAAAAAAAACGAATCGGATTCTCGTGTTCCTATTTTTTAGGAAAACAACGAATCGGATTCTAGTGTTCCTATTTTTTAGGAACAATCGATTTTTTTGAATTTTAAATTTTGCTTTGGGTCGGTCAACCCCGGACATAAGTTTATTTGTAACGATCCTGATTTGCGTACATCATTGGGAGAAAAAACGAATCGGACTCCCGTGTTCCTATTTTTTAGGAACAAACGATTTTTATGAATTTTAAATGTTGGTTTGGGTCGGTCGACCCCGGAGATAAGTTTATTTGTAACGATCTTGATTGGCGTACATATTATATCCAGGGAAAAAAACGAATCGGATTCCCGTGTTCCTATTTTTTAGGAACAATCGGCTTTTATGAATTTTAAATGTTGGTTTGGGTCGGTCAAGCCCGGAGATTTGTCTATTTGTAACGATCATGATTGGCGCACATTATTAGGGAAAAAAACGAATCGGATTCCCGTGTTCCTATTTTTTAGGAACAATCGATTTTCAAAGTGATTAGCGGTACTGCGGATCTGAAAAGAAGGGTTATTTAGAGTGCATTGCATTTATTATCGTTTTAGAAAATAGCATTTATTGTTGATTACCACGTATAATTAATTGCATTTATTTAAATTTTGCTCGTAATGTGTACTAAATGAAACCGCGATTCTTGAAAAGTAAAAAGCAATCCTTTTATTTTATTTTCGGACCTAAAAAGAATCGTTATCTAGTTTAATAAGAGACGTTGTTTAAAACATAGACTCAAACGTTACACGGTTTTTTCGAAATTCCAAGATAGCATTTATTGTTGTTCACCACACATGTGCGTGTATCCGCGATGTTTTATTGTATTATATTATAGTTTATTCGTAATTATGTTTCCTTACTTCAAAGTTAATAAATAGTGTTCTCATTTATTGCGTCGAAACCGTAAACGCGGCGTATTAAGAGGGTTGCGAGTTTACCGCGTTGGATCGTTTGTTACGGGTATTTCATGGGTAAAAAAATAAAAATAAAAAGTTGGAAAAACCGGTTATGTTGGGTTATATAGATTGATCGTGCATTACCTAACGGATGCGATCATACCAGCACTAATGCACCGGATCCCATCAGAACTCCGCAGTTAAGCGTGCTTGGGCGAGAGTAGTACTAGGATGGGTGACCTCCTGGGAAGTCCTCGTGTTGCATCCCCCTTTTTATGAATTTTTAATTTCGGTTCGGGTCGGTCCACCCCGGACCTACGTTTTTTTGTAACGATCTTGATTGGCGTACATTATTACGAAAAAAAAAACGAATCGGATTCTCGTGTTCCTATTTGTTAGGAAAACAACGAATCGGATTCTAGTGTTCCTATTTTTTAGGAACAATCGATTTTTTTGAATTTTAAATTTTGCTTTGGGTCGGTCAACCCCGGACATAAGTTTATTTGTAACGATCCTGATTTGCGTACATCATTGGGAGAAAAAACGAATCGGACTCCCGTGTTCCTATTTTTTAGGAACAAACGATTTTTATGAATTTTAAATGTTGGTTTGGGTCGGTCGACCCCGGAGATAAGTTTATTTGTAACGATCTTGATTGGCGTACATATTATATCCAGGGAAAAAAACGAATCGGATTCCCGTGTTCCTATTTTTTAGGAACAATCGGCTTTTATGAATTTTAAATGTTGGTTTGGGTCGGTCAAGCCCGGAGATTTGTCTATTTGTAACGATCATGATTGGCGCACATTATTAGGGAAAAAAACGAATCGGATTCCCGTGTTCCTATTTTTTAGGAACAATCGATTTTCAAAGTGATTAGCGGTACTGCGGATCTGAAAAGAAGGGTTATTTAGAGTGCATTGCATTTATTATCGTTTTAGAAAATAGCATTTATTGTTGATTACCACGTATAATTAATTGCATTTATTTAAATTTTGCTCGTAATGTGTACTAAATGAAACCGCGATTCTTGAAAAGTAAAAAGCAATCCTTTTATTTTATTTTCGGACCTAAAAAGAATCGTTATCTAGTTTAATAAGAGACGTTGTTTAAAACATAGACTCAAACGTTACACGGTTTTTTCGAAATTCCAAGATAGCATTTATTGTTGTTCACCACACATGTGCGTGTATCCGCGATGTTTTATTGTATTATATTATAGTTTATTCGTAATTATGTTTCCTTACTTCAAAGTTAATAAATAGTGTTCTCATTTATTGCGTCGAAACCGTAAACGCGGCGTATTAAGAGGGTTGCGAGTTTACCGCGTTGGATCGTTTGTTACGGGTATTTCATGGGTAAAAAAATAAAAATAAAAAGTTGGAAAAACCGGTTATGTTGGGTTATATAGATTGATCGTGCATTACCTAACGGATGCGATCATACCAGCACTAATGCACCGGATCCCATCAGAACTCCGCAGTTAAGCGTGCTTGGGCGAGAGTAGTACTAGGATGGGTGACCTCCTGGGAAGTCCTCGTGTTGCATCCCCCTTTTTATGAATTTTTAATTTCGGTTCGGGTCGGTCCACCCCGGACCTACGTTTTTTTGTAACGATCTTGATTGGCGTACATTATTACGAAAAAAAAAACGAATCGGATTCTCGTGTTCCTATTTGTTAGGAAAACAACGAATCGGATTCTAGTGTTCCTATTTTTTAGGAACAATCGATTTTTTTGAATTTTAAATTTTGCTTTGGGTCGGTCAACCCCGGACATAAGTTTATTTGTAACGATCCTGATTTGCGTACATCATTGGGAGAAAAAACGAATCGGACTCCCGTGTTCCTATTTTTTAGGAACAAACGATTTTTATGAATTTTAAATGTTGGTTTGGGTCGGTCGACCCCGGAGATAAGTTTATTTGTAACGATCTTGATTGGCGTACATATTATATCGAGGGAAAAAAACGAATCGGATTCCCGTGTTCCTATTTTTTAGGAACAATCGGCTTTTATGAATTTTAAATGTTGGTTTGGGTCGGTCAAGCCCGGAGATTTGTCTATTTGTAACGATCATGATTGGCGCACATTATTAGGGAAAAAAACGAATCGGATTCCCGTGTTCCTATTTTTTAGGAACAATCGATTTTCAAAGTGATTAGCGGTACTGCGGATCTGAAAAGAAGGGTTATTTAGAGTGCATTGCATTTATTATCGTTTTAGAAAATAGCATTTATTGTTGATTACCACGTATAATTAATTGCATTTATTTAAATTTTGCTCGTAATGTGTACTAAATGAAACCGCGATTCTTGAAAAGTAAAAAGCAATCCTTTTATTTTATTTTCGGACCTAAAAAGAATCGTTATCTAGTTTAATAAGAGACGTTGTTTAAAACATAGACTCAAACGTTACACGGTTTTTTCGAAATTCCAAGATAGCATTTATTGTTGTTCACCACACATGTGCGTGTATCCGCGATGTTTTATTGTATTATATTATAGTTTATTCGTAATTATGTTTCCTTACTTCAAAGTTAATAAATAGTGTTCTCATTTATTGCGTCGAAACCGTAAACGCGGCGTATTAAGAGGGTTGCGAGTTTACCGCGTTGGATCGTTTGTTACGGGTATTTCATGGGTAAAAAAATAAAAATAAAAAGTTGGAAAAACCGGTTATGTTGGGTTATATAGATTGATCGTGCATTACCTAACGGATGCGATCATACCAGCACTAATGCACCGGATCCCATCAGAACTCCGCAGTTAAGCGTGCTTGGGCGAGAGTAGTACTAGGATGGGTGACCTCCTGGGAAGTCCTCGTGTTGCATCCCCCTTTTTATGAATTTTTAATTTCGGTTCGGGTCGGTCCACCCCGGACCTACGTTTTTTTGTAACGATCTTGATTGGCGTACATTATTACGAAAAAAAAAACGAATCGGATTCTCGTGTTCCTATTTGTTAGGAAAACAACGAATCGGATTCTAGTGTTCCTATTTTTTAGGAACAATCGATTTTTTTGAATTTTAAATTTTGCTTTGGGTCGGTCAACCCCGGACATAAGTTTATTTGTAACGATCCTGATTTGCGTACATCATTGGGAGAAAAAACGAATCGGACTCCCGTGTTCCTATTTTTTAGGAACAAACGATTTTTATGAATTTTAAATGTTGGTTTGGGTCGGTCGACCCCGGAGATAAGTTTATTTGTAACGATCTTGATTGGCGTACATATTATATCCAGGGAAAAAAACGAATCGGATTCCCGTGTTCCTATTTTTTAGGAACAATCGGCTTTTATGAATTTTAAATGTTGGTTTGGGTCGGTCAAGCCCGGAGATTTGTCTATTTGTAACGATCATGATTGGCGCACATTATTAGGGAAAAAAACGAATCGGATTCCCGTGTTCCTATTTTTTAGGAACAATCGATTTTCAAAGTGATTAGCGGTACTGCGGATCTGAAAAGAAGGGTTATTTAGAGTGCATTGCATTTATTATCGTTTTAGAAAATAGCATTTATTGTTGATTACCACGTATAATTAATTGCATTTATTTAAATTTTGCTCGTAATGTGTACTAAATGAAACCGCGATTCTTGAAAAGTAAAAAGCAATCCTTTTATTTTATTTTCGGACCTAAAAAGAATCGTTATCTAGTTTAATAAGAGACGTTGTTTAAAACATAGACTCAAACGTTACACGGTTTTTTCGAAATTCCAAGATAGCATTTATTGTTGTTCACCACACATGTGCGTGTATCCGCGATGTTTTATTGTATTATATTATAGTTTATTCGTAATTATGTTTCCTTACTTCAAAGTTAATAAATAGTGTTCTCATTTATTGCGTCGAAACCGTAAACGCGGCGTATTAAGAGGGTTGCGAGTTTACCGCGTTGGATCGTTTGTTACGGGTATTTCATGGGTAAAAAAATAAAAATAAAAAGTTGGAAAAACCGGTTATGTTGGGTTATATAGATTGATCGTGCATTACCTAACGGATGCGATCATACCAGCACTAATGCACCGGATCCCATCAGAACTCCGCAGTCAAGCGTGCTTGGGCGAGAGTAGTACTAGGATGGGTGACCTCCTGGGAAGTCCTCGTGTTGCATCCCCCTTTTTATGAATTTTTAATTTCGGTTCGGGTCGGTCCACCCCGGACCTACGTTTTTTTGTAACGATCTTGATTGGCGTACATTATTACGAAAAAAAAAACGAATCGGATTCTCGTGTTCCTATTTGTTAGGAAAACAACGAATCGGATTCTAGTGTTCCTATTTTTTAGGAACAATCGATTTTTTTGAATTTTAAATTTTGCTTTGGGTCGGTCAACCCCGGACATAAGTTTATTTGTAACGATCCTGATTTGCGTACATCATTGGGAGAAAAAACGAATCGGACTCCCGTGTTCCTATTTTTTAGGAACAAACGATTTTTATGAATTTTAAATGTTGGTTTGGGTCGGTCGACCCCGGAGATAAGTTTATTTGTAACGATCTTGATTGGCGTACATATTATATCCAGGGAAAAAAACGAATCGGATTCCCGTGTTCCTATTTTTTAGGAACAATCGGCTTTTATGAATTTTAAATGTTGGTTTGGGTCGGTCAAGCCCGGAGATTTGTCTATTTGTAACGATCATGATTGGCGCACATTATTAGGGAAAAAAACGAATCGGATTCCCGTGTTCCTATTTTTTAGGAACAATCGATTTTCAAAGTGATTAGCGGTACTGCGGATCTGAAAAGAAGGGTTATTTAGAGTGCATTGCATTTATTATCGTTTTAGAAAATAGCATTTATTGTTGATTACCACGTATAATTAATTGCATTTATTTAAATTTTGCTCGTAATGTGTACTAAATGAAACCGCGATTCTTGAAAAGTAAAAAGCAATCCTTTTATTTTATTTTCGGACCTAAAAAGAATCGTTATCTAGTTTAATAAGAGACGTTGTTTAAAACATAGACTCAAACGTTACACGGTTTTTTCGAAATTCCAAGATAGCATTTATTGTTGTTCACCACACATGTGCGTGTATCCGCGATGTTTTATTGTATTATATTATAGTTTATTCGTAATTATGTTTCCTTACTTCAAAGTTAATAAATAGTGTTCTCATTTATTGCGTCGAAACCGTAAACGCGGCGTATTAAGAGGGTTGCGAGTTTACCGCGTTGGATCGTTTGTTACGGGTATTTCATGGGTAAAAAAATAAAAATAAAAAGTTGGAAAAACCGGTTATGTTGGGTTATATAGATTGATCGTGCATTACCTAACGGATGCGATCATACCAGCACTAATGCACCGGATCCCATCAGAACTCCGCAGTTAAGCGTGCTTGGGCGAGAGTAGTACTAGGATGGGTGACCTCCTGGGAAGTCCTCGTGTTGCATCCCCCTTTTTATGAATTTTTAATTTCGGTTCGGGTCGGTCCACCCCGGACCTACGTTTTTTTGTAACGATCTTGATTGGCGTACATTATTACGAAAAAAAAAACGAATCGGATTCTCGTGTTCCTATTTGTTAGGAAAACAACGAATCGGATTCTAGTGTTCCTATTTTTTAGGAACAATCGATTTTTTTGAATTTTAAATTTTGCTTTGGGTCGGTCAACCCCGGACATAAGTTTATTTGTAACGATCCTGATTTGCGTACATCATTGGGAGAAAAAACGAATCGGACTCCCGTGTTCCTATTTTTTAGGAACAAACGATTTTTATGAATTTTAAATGTTGGTTTGGGTCGGTCGACCCCGGAGATAAGTTTATTTGTAACGATCTTGATTGGCGTACATATTATATCCAGGGAAAAAAACGAATCGGATTCCCGTGTTCCTATTTTTTAGGAACAATCGGCTTTTATGAATTTTAAATGTTGGTTTGGGTCGGTCAAGCCCGGAGATTTGTCTATTTGTAACGATCATGATTGGCGCACATTATTAGGGAAAAAAACGAATCGGATTCCCGTGTTCCTATTTTTTAGGAACAATCGATTTTCAAAGTGATTAGCGGTACTGCGGATCTGAAAAGAAGGGTTATTTAGAGTGCATTGCATTTATTATCGTTTTAGAAAATAGCATTTATTGTTGATTACCACGTATAATTAATTGCATTTATTTAAATTTTGCTCGTAATGTGTACTAAATGAAACCGCGATTCTTGAAAAGTAAAAAGCAATCCTTTTATTTTATTTTCGGACCTAAAAAGAATCGTTATCTAGTTTAATAAGAGACGTTGTTTAAAACATAGACTCAAACGTTACACGGTTTTTTCGAAATTCCAAGATAGCATTTATTGTTGTTCACCACACATGTGCGTGTATCCGCGATGTTTTATTGTATTATATTATAGTTTATTCGTAATTATGTTTCCTTACTTCAAAGTTAATAAATAGTGTTCTCATTTATTGCGTCGAAACCGTAAACGCGGCGTATTAAGAGGGTTGCGAGTTTACCGCGTTGGATCGTTTGTTACGGGTATTTCATGGGTAAAAAAATAAAAATAAAAAGTTGGAAAAACCGGTTATGTTGGGTTATATAGATTGATCGTGCATTACCTAACGGATGCGATCATACCAGCACTAATGCACCGGATCCCATCAGAACTCCGCAGTCAAGCGTGCTTGGGCGAGAGTAGTACTAGGATGGGTGACCTCCTGGGAAGTCCTCGTGTTGCATCCCCCTTTTTATGAATTTTTAATTTCGGTTCGGGTCGGTCCACCCCGGACCTACGTTTTTTTGTAACGATCTTGATTGGCGTACATTATTACGAAAAAAAAAACGAATCGGATTCTCGTGTTCCTATTTGTTAGGAAAACAACGAATCGGATTCTAGTGTTCCTATTTTTTAGGAACAATCGATTTTTTTGAATTTTAAATTTTGCTTTGGGTCGGTCAACCCCGGACATAAGTTTATTTGTAACGATCCTGATTTGCGTACATCATTGGGAGAAAAAACGAATCGGACTCCCGTGTTCCTATTTTTTAGGAACAAACGATTTTTATGAATTTTAAATGTTGGTTTGGGTCGGTCGACCCCGGAGATAAGTTTATTTGTAACGATCTTGATTGGCGTACATATTATATCCAGGGAAAAAAACGAATCGGATTCCCGTGTTCCTATTTTTTAGGAACAATCGGCTTTTATGAATTTTAAATGTTGGTTTGGGTCGGTCAAGCCCGGAGATTTGTCTATTTGTAACGATCATGATTGGCGCACATTATTAGGGAAAAAAACGAATCGGATTCCCGTGTTCCTATTTTTTAGGAACAATCGATTTTCAAAGTGATTAGCGGTACTGCGGATCTGAAAAGAAGGGTTATTTAGAGTGCATTGCATTTATTATCGTTTTAGAAAATAGCATTTATTGTTGATTACCACGTATAATTAATTGCATTTATTTAAATTTTGCTCGTAATGTGTACTAAATGAAACCGCGATTCTTGAAAAGTAAAAAGCAATCCTTTTATTTTATTTTCGGACCTAAAAAGAATCGTTATCTAGTTTAATAAGAGACGTTGTTTAAAACATAGACTCAAACGTTACACGGTTTTTTCGAAATTCCAAGATAGCATTTATTGTTGTTCACCACACATGTGCGTGTATCCGCGATGTTTTATTGTATTATATTATAGTTTATTCGTAATTATGTTTCCTTACTTCAAAGTTAATAAATAGTGTTCTCATTTATTGCGTCGAAACCGTAAACGCGGCGTATTAAGAGGGTTGCGAGTTTACCGCGTTGGATCGTTTGTTACGGGTATTTCATGGGTAAAAAAATAAAAATAAAAAGTTGGAAAAACCGGTTATGTTGGGTTATATAGATTGATCGTGCATTACCTAACGGATGCGATCATACCAGCACTAATGCACCGGATCCCATCAGAACTCCGCAGTCAAGCGTGCTTGGGCGAGAGTAGTACTAGGATGGGTGACCTCCTGGGAAGTCCTCGTGTTGCATCCCCCTTTTTATGAATTTTTAATTTCGGTTCGGGTCGGTCCACCCCGGACCTACGTTTTTTTGTAACGATCTTGATTGGCGTACATTATTACGAAAAAAAAAACGAATCGGATTCTCGTGTTCCTATTTGTTAGGAAAACAACGAATCGGATTCTAGTGTTCCTATTTTTTAGGAACAATCGATTTTTTTGAATTTTAAATTTTGCTTTGGGTCGGTCAACCCCGGACATAAGTTTATTTGTAACGATCCTGATTTGCGTACATCATTGGGAGAAAAAACGAATCGGACTCCCGTGTTCCTATTTTTTAGGAACAAACGATTTTTATGAATTTTAAATGTTGGTTTGGGTCGGTCGACCCCGGAGATAAGTTTATTTGTAACGATCTTGATTGGCGTACATATTATATCCAGGGAAAAAAACGAATCGGATTCCCGTGTTCCTATTTTTTAGGAACAATCGGCTTTTATGAATTTTAAATGTTGGTTTGGGTCGGTCAAGCCCGGAGATTTGTCTATTTGTAACGATCATGATTGGCGCACATTATTAGGGAAAAAAACGAATCGGATTCCCGTGTTCCTATTTTTTAGGAACAATCGATTTTCAAAGTGATTAGCGGTACTGCGGATCTGAAAAGAAGGGTTATTTAGAGTGCATTGCATTTATTATCGTTTTAGAAAATAGCATTTATTGTTGATTACCACGTATAATTAATTGCATTTATTTAAATTTTGCTCGTAATGTGTACTAAATGAAACCGCGATTCTTGAAAAGTAAAAAGCAATGCTTTTATTTTATTTTCGGACCTAAAAAGAATCGTTATCTAGTTTAATAAGAGACGTTGTTTAAAACATAGACTCAAACGTTACACGGTTTTTTCGAAATTCCAAGATAGCATTTATTGTTGTTCACCACACATGTGCGTGTATCCGCGATGTTTTATTGTATTATATTATAGTTTATTCGTAATTATGTTTCCTTACTTCAAAGTTAATAAATAGTGTTCTCATTTATTGCGTCGAAACCGTAAACGCGGCGTATTAAGAGGGTTGCGAGTTTACCGCGTTGGATCGTTTGTTACGGGTATTTCATGGGTAAAAAAATAAAAATAAAAAGTTGGAAAAACCGGTTATGTTGGGTTATATAGATTGATCGTGCATTACCTAACGGATGCGATCATACCAGCACTAATGCACCGGATCCCATCAGAACTCCGCAGTCAAGCGTGCTTGGGCGAGAGTAGTACTAGGATGGGTGACCTCCTGGGAAGTCCTCGTGTTGCATCCCCCTTTTTATGAATTTTTAATTTCGGTTCGGGTCGGTCCACCCCGGACCTACGTTTTTTTGTAACGATCTTGATTGGCGTACATTATTACGAAAAAAAAAACGAATCGGATTCTCGTGTTCCTATTTGTTAGGAAAACAACGAATCGGATTCTAGTGTTCCTATTTTTTAGGAACAATCGATTTTTTTGAATTTTAAATTTTGCTTTGGGTCGGTCAACCCCGGACATAAGTTTATTTGTAACGATCCTGATTTGCGTACATCATTGGGAGAAAAAACGAATCGGACTCCCGTGTTCCTATTTTTTAGGAACAAACGATTTTTATGAATTTTAAATGTTGGTTTGGGTCGGTCGACCCCGGAGATAAGTTTATTTGTAACGATCTTGATTGGCGTACATATTATATCCAGGGAAAAAAACGAATCGGATTCCCGTGTTCCTATTTTTTAGGAACAATCGGCTTTTATGAATTTTAAATGTTGGTTTGGGTCGGTCAAGCCCGGAGATTTGTCTATTTGTAACGATCATGATTGGCGCACATTATTAGGGAAAAAAACGAATCGGATTCCCGTGTTCCTATTTTTTAGGAACAATCGATTTTCAAAGTGATTAGCGGTACTGCGGATCTGAAAAGAAGGGTTATTTAGAGTGCATTGCATTTATTATCGTTTTAGAAAATAGCATTTATTGTTGATTACCACGTATAATTAATTGCATTTATTTAAATTTTGCTCGTAATGTGTACTAAATGAAACCGCGATTCTTGAAAAGTAAAAAGCAATGCTTTTATTTTATTTTCGGACCTAAAAAGAATCGTTATCTAGTTTAATAAGAGACGTTGTTTAAAACATAGACTCAAACGTTACACGGTTTTTTCGAAATTCCAAGATAGCATTTATTGTTGTTCACCACACATGTGCGTGTATCCGCGATGTTTTATTGTATTATATTATAGTTTATTCGTAATTATGTTTCCTTACTTCAAAGTTAATAAATAGTGTTCTCATTTATTGCGTCGAAACCGTAAACGCGGCGTATTAAGAGGGTTGCGAGTTTACCGCGTTGGATCGTTTGTTACGGGTATTTCATGGGTAAAAAAATAAAAATAAAAAGTTGGAAAAACCGGTTATGTTGGGTTATATAGATTGATCGTGCATTACCTAACGGATGCGATCATACCAGCACTAATGCACCGGATCCCATCAGAACTCCGCAGTTAAGCGTGCTTGGGCGAGAGTAGTACTAGGATGGGTGACCTCCTGGGAAGTCCTCGTGTTGCATCCCCCTTTTTATGAATTTTTAATTTCGGTTCGGGTCGGTCCACCCCGGACCTACGTTTTTTTGTAACGATCTTGATTGGCGTACATTATTACGAAAAAAAAAACGAATCGGATTCTCGTGTTCCTATTTTTTAGGAAAACAACGAATCGGATTCTAGTGTTCCTATTTTTTAGGAACAATCGATTTTTTTGAATTTTAAATTTTGCTTTGGGTCGGTCAACCCCGGACATAAGTTTATTTGTAACGATCCTGATTTGCGTACATCATTGGGAGAAAAAACGAATCGGACTCCCGTGTTCCTATTTTTTAGGAACAAACGATTTTTATGAATTTTAAATGTTGGTTTGGGTCGGTCGACCCCGGAGATAAGTTTATTTGTAACGATCTTGATTGGCGTACATATTATATCCAGGGAAAAAAAACGAATCGGATTCCCGTGTTCCTATTTTTTAGGAACAATCGGCTTTTATGAATTTTAAATGTTGGTTTGGGTCGGTCAAGCCCGGAGATTTGTCTATTTGTAACGATCATGATTGGCGCACATTATTAGGGAAAAAAACGAATCGGATTCCCGTGTTCCTATTTTTTAGGAACAATCGATTTTCAAAGTGATTAGCGGTACTGCGGATCTGAAAAGAAGGGTTATTTAGAGTGCATTGCATTTATTATCGTTTTAGAAAATAGCATTTATTGTTGATTACCACGTATAATTAATTGCATTTATTTAAATTTTGCTCGTAATGTGTACTAAATGAAACCGCGATTCTTGAAAAGTAAAAAGCAATCCTTTTATTTTATTTTCGGACCTAAAAAGAATCGTTATCTAGTTTAATAAGAGACGTTGTTTAAAACATAGACTCAAACGTTACACGGTTTTTTCGAAATTCCAAGATAGCATTTATTGTTGTTCACCACACATGTGCGTGTATCCGCGATGTTTTATTGTATTATATTATAGTTTATTCGTAATTATGTTTCCTTACTTCAAAGTTAATAAATAGTGTTCTCATTTATTGCGTCGAAACCGTAAACGCGGCGTATTAAGAGGGTTGCGAGTTTACCGCGTTGGATCGTTTGTTACGGGTATTTCATGGGTAAAAAAATAAAAATAAAAAGTTGGAAAAACCGGTTATGTTGGGTTATATAGATTGATCGTGCATTACCTAACGGATGCGATCATACCAGCACTAATGCACCGGATCCCATCAGAACTCCGCAGTTAAGCGTGCTTGGGCGAGAGTAGTACTAGGATGGGTGACCTCCTGGGAAGTCCTCGTGTTGCATCCCCCTTTTTATGAATTTTTAATTTCGGTTCGGGTCGGTCCACCCCGGACCTACGTTTTTTTGTAACGATCTTGATTGGCGTACATTATTACGAAAAAAAAACGAATCGGATTCTCGTGTTCCTATTTGTTAGGAAAACAACGAATCGGATTCTAGTGTTCCTATTTTTTAGGAACAATCGATTTTTTTGAATTTTAAATTTTGCTTTGGGTCGGTCAACCCCGGACATAAGTTTATTTGTAACGATCCTGATTTGCGTACATCATTGGGAGAAAAAACGAATCGGACTCCCGTGTTCCTATTTTTTAGGAACAAACGATTTTTATGAATTTTAAATGTTGGTTTGGGTCGGTCGACCCCGGAGATAAGTTTATTTGTAACGATCTTGATTGGCGTACATATTATATCCAGGGAAAAAAACGAATCGGATTCCCGTGTTCCTATTTTTTAGGAACAATCGGCTTTTATGAATTTTAAATGTTGGTTTGGGTCGGTCAAGCCCGGAGATTTGTCTATTTGTAACGATCATGATTGGCGCACATTATTAGGGAAAAAAACGAATCGGATTCCCGTGTTCCTATTTTTTAGGAACAATCGATTTTCAAAGTGATTAGCGGTACTGCGGATCTGAAAAGAAGGGTTATTTAGAGTGCATTGCATTTATTATCGTTTTAGAAAATAGCATTTATTATTGATTACCACGTATAATTAATTGCATTTATTTAAATTTTGCTCGTAATGTGTACTAAATGAAACCGCGATTCTTGAAAAGTAAAAAGCAATCCTTTTATTTTATTTTCGGACCTAAAAAGAATCGTTATCTAGTTTAATAAGAGACGTTGTTTAAAACATAGACTCAAACGTTACACGGTTTTTTCGAAATTCCAAGATAGCATTTATTGTTGTTCACCACACATGTGCGTGTATCCGCGATGTTTTATTGTATTATATTATAGTTTATTCGTAATTATGTTTCCTTACTTCAAAGTTAATAAATAGTGTTCTCATTTATTGCGTCGAAACCGTAAACGCGGCGTATTAAGAGGGTTGCGAGTTTACCGCGTTGGATCGTTTGTTACGGGTATTTCATGGGTAAAAAAATAAAAATAAAAAGTTGGAAAAACCGGTTATGTTGGGTTATATAGATTGATCGTGCATTACCTAACGGATGCGATCATACCAGCACTAATGCACCGGATCCCATCAGAACTCCGCAGTCAAGCGTGCTTGGGCGAGAGTAGTACTAGGATGGGTGACCTCCTGGGAAGTCCTCGTGTTGCATCCCCCTTTTTATGAATTTTTAATTTCGGTTCGGGTCGGTCCACCCCGGACCTACGTTTTTTTGTAACGATCTTGATTGGCGTACATTATTACGAAAAAAAAAACGAATCGGATTCTCGTGTTCCTATTTGTTAGGAAAACAACGAATCGGATTCTAGTGTTCCTATTTTTTAGGAACAATCGATTTTTTTGAATTTTAAATTTTGCTTTGGGTCGGTCAACCCCGGACATAAGTTTATTTGTAACGATCCTGATTTGCGTACATCATTGGGAGAAAAAACGAATCGGACTCCCGTGTTCCTATTTTTTAGGAACAAACGATTTTTATGAATTTTAAATGTTGGTTTGGGTCGGTCGACCCCGGAGATAAGTTTATTTGTAACGATCTTGATTGGCGTACATATTATATCCAGGGAAAAAAACGAATCGGATTCCCGTGTTCCTATTTTTTAGGAACAATCGGCTTTTATGAATTTTAAATGTTGGTTTGGGTCGGTCAAGCCCGGAGATTTGTCTATTTGTAACGATCATGATTGGCGCACATTATTAGGGAAAAAAACGAATCGGATTCCCGTGTTCCTATTTTTTAGGAACAATCGATTTTCAAAGTGATTAGCGGTACTGCGGATCTGAAAAGAAGGGTTATTTAGAGTGCATTGCATTTATTATCGTTTTAGAAAATAGCATTTATTGTTGATTACCACGTATAATTAATTGCATTTATTTAAATTTTGCTCGTAATGTGTACTAAATGAAACCGCGATTCTTGAAAAGTAAAAAGCAATCCTTTTATTTTATTTTCGGACCTAAAAAGAATCGTTATCTAGTTTAATAAGAGACGTTGTTTAAAACATAGACTCAAACGTTACACGGTTTTTTCGAAATTCCAAGATAGCATTTATTGTTGTTCACCACACATGTGCGTGTATCCGCGATGTTTTATTGTATTATATTATAGTTTATTCGTAATTATGTTTCCTTACTTCAAAGTTAATAAATAGTGTTCTCATTTATTGCGTCGAAACCGTAAACGCGGCGTATTAAGAGGGTTGCGAGTTTACCGCGTTGGATCGTTTGTTACGGGTATTTCATGGGTAAAAAAATAAAAATAAAAAGTTGGAAAAACCGGTTATGTTGGGTTATATAGATTGATCGTGCATTACGTAACGGATGCGATCATACCAGCACTAATGCACCGGATCCCATCAGAACTCCGCAGTTAAGCGTGCTTGGGCGAGAGTAGTACTAGGATGGGTGACCTCCTGGGAAGTCCTCGTGTTGCATCCCCCTTTTTATGAATTTTTAATTTCGGTTCGGGTCGGTCCACCCCGGACCTATGTTTTTTTGTAACGATCTTGATTGGCGTACATTATTACGAAAAAAAAAACGAATCGGATTCTCGTGTTCCTATTTTTTAGGAAAACAACGAATCGGATTCTAGTGTTCCTATTTTTTAGGAACAATCGATTTTTTTGAATTTTAAATTTTGCTTTGGGTCGGTCAACCCCGGACATAAGTTTATTTGTAACGATCCTGATTTGCGTACATCATTGGGAGAAAAAACGAATCGGACTCCCGTGTTCCTATTTTTTAGGAACAAACGATTTTTATGAATTTTAAATGTTGGTTTGGGTCGGTCGACCCCGGAGATAAGTTTATTTGTAACGATCTTGATTGGCGTACATATTATATCCAGGGAAAAAAACGAATCGGATTCCCGTGTTCCTATTTTTTAGGAACAATCGGCTTTTATGAATTTTAAATGTTGGTTTGGGTCGGTCAAGCACGGAGATTTGTCTATTTGTAACGATCATGATTGGCGCACATTATTAGGGAAAAACACGAATCGGATTCCCGTGTTCCTATTTTTTAGGAACAATCGATTTTCAAAGTGATTAGCGGTACTGCGGATCTGAAAAGAAGGGTTATTTAGAGTGCATTGCATTTATTATCGTTTTAGAAAATAGCATTTATTGTTGATTACCACGTATAATTAATTGCATTTATTTAAATTTTGCTCGTAATGTGTACTAAATGAAACCGCGATTCTTGAAAAGTAAAAAGCAATCCTTTTATTTTATTTTCGGACCTAAAAAGAATCGTTATCTAGTTTAATAAGAGACGTTGTTTAAAACATAGACTCAAACGTTACACGGTTTTTTCGAAATTCCAAGATAGCATTTATTGTTGTTCACCACACATGTGCGTGTATCCGCGATGTTTTATTGTATTATATTATAGTTTATTCGTAATTATGTTTCCTTACTTCAAAGTTAATAAATAGTGTTCTCATTTATTGCGTCGAAACCGTAAACGCGGCGTATTAAGAGGGTTGCGAGTTTACCGCGTTGGATCGTTTGTTACGGGTATTTCATGGGTAAAAAAATAAAAATAAAAAGTTGGAAAAACCGGTTATGTTGGGTTATATAGATTGATCGTGCATTACCTAACGGATGCGATCATACCAGCACTAATGCACCGGATCCCATCAGAACTCCGCAGTTAAGCGTGCTTGGGCGAGAGTAGTACTAGGATGGGTGACCTCCTGGGAAGTCCTCGTGTTGCATCCCCCTTTTTATGAATTTTTAATTTCGGTTCGGGTCGGTCCACCCCGGACCTACGTTTTTTTGTAACGATCTTGATTGGCGTACATTATTACGAAAAAAAAACGAATCGGATTCTCGTGTTCCTATTTTTTAGGAAAACAACGAATCGGATTCTAGTGTTCCTATTTTTTAGGAACAATCGATTTTTTTGAATTTTAAATTTTGCTTTGGGTCGGTCAACCCCGGACATAAGTTTATTTGTAACGATCCTGATTTGCGTACATCATTGGGAGAAAAAACGAATCGGACTCCCGTGTTCCTATTTTTTAGGAACAAACGATTTTTATGAATTTTAAATGTTGGTTTGGGTCGGTCGACCCCGGAGATAAGTTTATTTGTAACGATCTTGATTGGCGTACATATTATATCCAGGGAAAAAAACGAATCGGATTCCCGTGTTCCTATTTTTTAGGAACAATCGGCTTTTATGAATTTTAAATGTTGGTTTGGGTCGGTCAAGCCCGGAGATTTGTCTATTTGTAACGATCATGATTGGCGCACATTATTAGGGAAAAAAACGAATCGGATTCCCGTGTTCCTATTTTTTAGGAACAATCGATTTTCAAAGTGATTAGCGGTACTGCGGATCTGAAAAGAAGGGTTATTTAGAGTGCATTGCATTTATTATCGTTTTAGAAAATAGCATTTATTGTTGATTACCACGTATAATTAATTGCATTTATTTAAATTTTGCTCGTAATGTGTACTAAATGAAACCGCGATTCTTGAAAAGTAAAAAGCAATCCTTTTATTTTATTTTCGGACCTAAAAAGAATCGTTATCTAGTTTAATAAGAGACGTTGTTTAAAACATAGACTCAAACGTTACACGGTTTTTTCGAAATTCCAAGATAGCATTTATTGTTGTTCACCACACATGTGCGTGTATCCGCGATGTTTTATTGTATTATATTATAGTTTATTCGTAATTATGTTTCCTTACTTCAAAGTTAATAAATAGTGTTCTCATTTATTGCGTCGAAACCGTAAACGCGGCGTATTAAGAGGGTTGCGAGTTTACCGCGTTGGATCGTTTGTTACGGGTATTTCATGGGTAAAAAAATAAAAATAAAAAGTTGGAAAAACCGGTTATGTTGGGTTATATAGATTGATCGTGCATTACCTAACGGATGCGATCATACCAGCACTAATGCACCGGATCCCATCAGAACTCCGCAGTTAAGCGTGCTTGGGCGAGAGTAGTACTAGGATGGGTGACCTCCTGGGAAGTCCTCGTGTTGCATCCCCCTTTTTATGAATTTTTAATTTCGGTTCGGGTCGGTCCACCCCGGACCTACGTTTTTTTGTAACGATCTTGATTGGCGTACATTATTACGAAAAAAAAACGAATCGGATTCTCGTGTTCCTATTTTTTAGGAAAACAACGAATCGGATTCTAGTGTTCCTATTTTTTAGGAACAATCGATTTTTTTGAATTTTAAATTTTGCTTTGGGTCGGTCAACCCCGGACATAAGTTTATTTGTAACGATCCTGATTTGCGTACATCATTGGGAGAAAAAACGAATCGGACTCCCGTGTTCCTATTTTTTAGGAACAAACGATTTTTATGAATTTTAAATGTTGGTTTGGGTCGGTCGACCCCGGAGATAAGTTTATTTGTAACGATCTTGATTGGCGTACATATTATATCCAGGGAAAAAAACGAATCGGATTCCCGTGTTCCTATTTTTTAGGAACAATCGGCTTTTATGAATTTTAAATGTTGGTTTGGGTCGGTCAAGCCCGGAGATTTGTCTATTTGTAACGATCATGATTGGCGCACATTATTAGGGAAAAAAACGAATCGGATTCCCGTGTTCCTATTTTTTAGGAACAATCGATTTTCAAAGTGATTAGCGGTACTGCGGATCTGAAAAGAAGGGTTATTTAGAGTGCATTGCATTTATTATCGTTTTAGAAAATAGCATTTATTGTTGATTACCACGTATAATTAATTGCATTTATTTAAATTTTGCTCGTAATGTGTACTAAATGAAACCGCGATTCTTGAAAAGTAAAAAGCAATCCTTTTATTTTATTTTCGGACCTAAAAAGAATCGTTATCTAGTTTAATAAGAGACGTTGTTTAAAACATAGACTCAAACGTTACACGGTTTTTTCGAAATTCCAAGATAGCATTTATTGTTGTTCACCACACATGTGCGTGTATCCGCGATGTTTTATTGTATTATATTATAGTTTATTCGTAATTATGTTTCCTTACTTCAAAGTTAATAAATAGTGTTCTCATTTATTGCGTCGAAACCGTAAACGCGGCGTATTAAGAGGGTTGCGAGTTTACCGCGTTGGATCGTTTGTTACGGGTATTTCATGGGTAAAAAAATAAAAATAAAAAGTTGGAAAAACCGGTTATGTTGGGTTATATAGATTGATCGTGCATTACCTAACGGATGCGATCATACCAGCACTAATGCACCGGATCCCATCAGAACTCCGCAGTTAAGCGTGCTTGGGCGAGAGTAGTACTAGGATGGGTGACCTCCTGGGAAGTCCTCGTGTTGCATCCCCCTTTTTATGAATTTTTAATTTCGGTTCGGGTCGGTCCACCCCGGACCTACGTTTTTTTGTAACGATCTTGATTGGCGTACATTATTACGAAAAAAAAACGAATCGGATTCTCGTGTTCCTATTTTTTAGGAAAACAACGAATCGGATTCTAGTGTTCCTATTTTTTAGGAACAATCGATTTTTTTGAATTTTAAATTTTGCTTTGGGTCGGTCAACCCCGGACATAAGTTTATTTGTAACGATCCTGATTTGCGTACATCATTGGGAGAAAAAACGAATCGGACTCCCGTGTTCCTATTTTTTAGGAACAAACGATTTTTATGAATTTTAAATGTTGGTTTGGGTCGGTCGACCCCGGAGATAAGTTTATTTGTAACGATCTTGATTGGCGTACATATTATATCCAGGGAAAAAAACGAATCGGATTCCCGTGTTCCTATTTTTTAGGAACAATCGGCTTTTATGAATTTTAAATGTTGGTTTGGGTCGGTCAAGCCCGGAGATTTGTCTATTTGTAACGATCATGATTGGCGCACATTATTAGGGAAAAAAACGAATCGGATTCCCGTGTTCCTATTTTTTAGGAACAATCGATTTTCAAAGTGATTAGCGGTACTGCGGATCTGAAAAGAAGGGTTATTTAGAGTGCATTGCATTTATTATCGTTTTAGAAAATAGCATTTATTGTTGATTACCACGTATAATTAATTGCATTTATTTAAATTTTGCTCGTAATGTGTACTAAATGAAACCGCGATTCTTGAAAAGTAAAAAGCAATCCTTTTATTTTATTTTCGGACCTAAAAAGAATCGTTATCTAGTTTAATAAGAGACGTTGTTTAAAACATAGACTCAAACGTTACACGGTTTTTTCGAAATTCCAAGATAGCATTTATTGTTGTTCACCACACATGTGCGTGTATCCGCGATGTTTTATTGTATTATATTATAGTTTATTCGTAATTATGTTTCCTTACTTCAAAGTTAATAAATAGTGTTCTCATTTATTGCGTCGAAACCGTAAACGCGGCGTATTAAGAGGGTTGCGAGTTTACCGCGTTGGATCGTTTGTTACGGGTATTTCATGGGTAAAAAAATAAAAATAAAAAGTTGGAAAAACCGGTTATGTTGGGTTATATAGATTGATCGTGCATTACCTAACGGATGCGATCATACCAGCACTAATGCACTGGATCCCATCAGAACTCCGCAGTTAAGCGTGCTTGGGCGAGAGTAGTACTAGGATGGGTGACCTCCTGGGAAGTCCTCGTGTTGCATCCCCCTTTTTATGAATTTTTAATTTCGGTTCGGGTCGGTCCACCCCGGACCTACGTTTTTTTGTAACGATCTTGATTGGCGTACATTATTACGAAAAAAAAAACGAATCGGATTCTCGTGTTCCTATTTGTTAGGAAAACAACGAATCGGATTCTAGTGTTCCTATTTTTTAGGAACAATCGATTTTTTTGAATTTTAAATTTTGCTTTGGGTCGGTCAACCCCGGACATAAGTTTATTTGTAACGATCCTGATTTGCGTACATCATTGGGAGAAAAAACGAATCGGACTCCCGTGTTCCTATTTTTTAGGAACAAACGATTTTTATGAATTTTAAATGTTGGTTTGGGTCGGTCGACCCCGGAGATAAGTTTATTTGTAACGATCTTGATTGGCGTACATATTATATCCAGGGAAAAAAACGAATCGGATTCCCGTGTTCCTATTTTTTAGGAACAATCGGCTTTTATGAATTTTAAATGTTGGTTTGGGTCGGTCAAGCCCGGAGATTTGTCTATTTGTAACGATCATGATTGGCGCACATTATTAGGGAAAAAAACGAATCGGATTCCCGTGTTCCTATTTTTTAGGAACAATCGATTTTCAAAGTGATTAGCGGTACTGCGGATCTGAAAAGAAGGGTTATTTAGAGTGCATTGCATTTATTATCGTTTTAGAAAATAGCATTTATTGTTGATTACCACGTATAATTAATTGCATTTATTTAAATTTTGCTCGTAATGTGTACTAAATGAAACCGCGATTCTTGAAAAGTAAAAAGCAATCCTTTTATTTTATTTTCGGACCTAAAAAGAATCGTTATCTAGTTTAATAAGAGACGTTGTTTAAAACATAGACTCAAACGTTACACGGTTTTTTCGAAATTCCAAGATAGCATTTATTGTTGTTCACCACACATGTGCGTGTATCCGCGATGTTTTATTGTATTATATTATAGTTTATTCGTAATTATGTTTCCTTACTTCAAAGTTAATAAATAGTGTTCTCATTTATTGCGTCGAAACCGTAAACGCGGCGTATTAAGAGGGTTGCGAGTTTACCGCGTTGGATCGTTTGTTACGGGTATTTCATGGGTAAAAAAATAAAAATAAAAAGTTGGAAAAACCGGTTATGTTGGGTTATATAGATTGATCGTGCATTACCTAACGGATGCGATCATACCAGCACTAATGCACCGGATCCCATCAGAACTCCGCAGTTAAGCGTGCTTGGGCGAGAGTAGTACTAGGATGGGTGACCTCCTGGGAAGTCCTCGTGTTGCATCCCCCTTTTTATGAATTTTTAATTTCGGTTCGGGTCGGTCCACCCCGGACCTACGTTTTTTTGTAACGATCTTGATTGGCGTACATTATTACGAAAAAAAAAACGAATCGGATTCTCGTGTTCCTATTTGTTAGGAAAACAACGAATCGGATTCTAGTGTTCCTATTTTTTAGGAACAATCGATTTTTTTGAATTTTAAATTTTGCTTTGGGTCGGTCAACTCCGGACATAAGTTTATTTGTAACGATCCTGATTTGCGTACATCATTGGGAGAAAAAACGAATCGGACTCCCGTGTTCCTATTTTTTAGGAACAAACGATTTTTATGAATTTTAAATGTTGGTTTGGGTCGGTCGACCCCGGAGATAAGTTTATTTGTAACGATCTTGATTGGCGTACATATTATATCCAGGGAAAAAAACGAATCGGATTCCCGTGTTCCTATTTTTTAGGAACAATCGGCTTTTATGAATTTTAAATGTTGGTTTGGGTCGGTCAAGCCCGGAGATTTGTCTATTTGTAACGATCATGATTGGCGCACATTATTAGGGAAAAAAACGAATCGGATTCCCGTGTTCCTATTTTTTAGGAACAATCGATTTTCAAAGTGATTAGCGGTACTGCGGATCTGAAAAGAAGGGTTATTTAGAGTGCATTGCATTTATTATCGTTTTAGAAAATAGCATTTATTGTTGATTACCACGTATAATTAATTGCATTTATTTAAATTTTGCTCGTAATGTGTACTAAATGAAACCGCGATTCTTGAAAAGTAAAAAGCAATCCTTTTATTTTATTTTCGGACCTAAAAAGAATCGTTATCTAGTTTAATAAGAGACGTTGTTTAAAACATAGACTCAAACGTTACACGGTTTTTTCGAAATTCCAAGATAGCATTTATTGTTGTTCACCACACATGTGCGTGTATCCGCGATGTTTTATTGTATTATATTATAGTTTATTCGTAATTATGTTTCCTTACTTCAAAGTTAATAAATAGTGTTCTCATTTATTGCGTCGAAACCGTAAACGCGGCGTATTAAGAGGGTTGCGAGTTTACCGCGTTGGATCGTTTGTTACGGGTATTTCATGGGTAAAAAAATAAAAATAAAAAGTTGGAAAAACCGGTTATGTTGGGTTATATAGATTGATCGTGCATTACCTAACGGATGCGATCATACCAGCACTAACGCACCGGATCCCATCAGAACTCCGCAGTTAAGCGTGCTTGGGCGAGAGTAGTACTAGGATGGGTGACCTCCTGGGAAGTCCTCGTGTTGCATCCCCCTTTTTATGAATTTTTAATTTCGGTTCGGGTCGGTCCACCCCGGACCTACGTTTTTTTGTAACGATCTTGATTGGCGTACATTATTACGAAAAAAAAAACGAATCGGATTCTCGTGTTCCTATTTTTTAGGAAAACAACGAATCGGATTCTAGTGTTCCTATTTTTTAGGAACAATCGATTTTTTTGAATTTTAAATTTTGCTTTGGGTCGGTCAACCCCGGACATAAGTTTATTTGTAACGATCCTGATTTGCGTACATCATTGGGAGAAAAAACGAATCGGACTCCCGTGTTCCTATTTTTTAGGAACAAACGATTTTTATGAATTTTAAATGTTGGTTTGGGTCGGTCGACCCCGGAGATAAGTTTATTTGTAACGATCTTGATTGGCGTACATATTATATCCAGGGAAAAAAACGAATCGGATTCCCGTGTTCCTATTTTTTAGGAACAATCGGCTTTTATGAATTTTAAATGTTGGTTTGGGTCGGTCAAGCCCGGAGATTTGTCTATTTGTAACGATCATGATTGGCGCACATTATTAGGGAAAAAAACGAATCGGATTCCCGTGTTCCTATTTTTTAGGAACAATCGATTTTCAAAGTGATTAGCGGTACTGCGGATCTGAAAAGAAGGGTTATTTAGAGTGCATTGCATTTATTATCGTTTTAGAAAATAGCATTTATTGTTGATTACCACGTATAATTAATTGTATTTATTTAAATTTTGCTCGTAATGTGTACTAAATGAAACCGCGATTCTTGAAAAGTAAAAAGCAATCCTTTTATTTTATTTTCGGACCTAAAAAGAATCGTTATCTAGTTTAATAAGAGACGTTGTTTAAAACATAGACTCAAACGTTACACGGTTTTTTCGAAATTCCAAGATAGCATTTATTGTTGTTCACCACACATGTGCGTGTATCCGCGATGTTTTATTGTATTATATTATAGTTTATTCGTAATTATGTTTCCTTACTTCAAAGTTAATAAATAGTGTTCTCATTTATTGCGTCGAAACCGTAAATGCGGCGTATTAAGAGGGTTGCGAGTTTACCGCGTTGGATCGTTTGTTACGGGTATTTCATGGGTAAAAAAATAAAAATAAAAAGTTGGAAAAACCGGTTATGTTGGGTTATATAGATTGATCGTGCATTACCTAACGGATGCGATCATACCAGCACTAATGCACCGGATCCCATCAGAACTCCGCAGTTAAGCGTGCTTGGGCGAGAGTAGTACTAGGATGGGTGACCTCCTGGGAAGTCCTCGTGTTGCATCCCCCTTTTTATGAATTTTTAATTTCGGTTCGGGTCGGTCCACCCCGGACCTACGTTTTTTTGTAACGATCTTGATTGGCGTACATTATTACGAAAAAAAAAACGAATCGGATTCTCGTGTTCCTATTTGTTAGGAAAACAACGAATCGGATTCTAGTGTTCCTATTTTTTAGGAACAATCGATTTTTTTGAATTTTAAATTTTGCTTTGGGTCGGTCAACCCCGGACATAAGTTTATTTGTAACGATCCTGATTTGCGTACATCATTGGGAGAAAAAACGAATCGGACTCCCGTGTTCCTATTTTTTAGGAACAAACGATTTTTATGAATTTTAAATGTTGGTTTGGGTCGGTCGACCCCGGAGATAAGTTTATTTGTAACGATCTTGATTGGCGTACATATTATATCCAGGGAAAAAAACGAATCGGATTCCCGTGTTCCTATTTTTTAGGAACAATCGGCTTTTATGAATTTTAAATGTTGGTTTGGGTCGGTCAAGCCCGGAGATTTGTCTATTTGTAACGATCATGATTGGCGCACATTATTAGGGAAAAAAACGAATCGGATTCCCGTGTTCCTATTTTTTAGGAACAATCGATTTTCAAAGTGATTAGCGGTACTGCGGATCTGAAAAGAAGGGTTATTTAGAGTGCATTGCATTTATTATCGTTTTAGAAAATAGCATTTATTGTTGATTACCACGTATAATTAATTGCATTTATTTAAATTTTGCTCGTAATGTGTACTAAATGAAACCGCGATTCTTGAAAAGTAAAA
The DNA here is from genome assembly GCA_036936605.1 of Limnanthes douglasii subsp. nivea. Taxonomy (NCBI): domain Eukaryota; kingdom Viridiplantae; phylum Streptophyta; class Magnoliopsida; order Brassicales; family Limnanthaceae; genus Limnanthes; species Limnanthes douglasii. Next base: position 154,891,838 of record JAUPFV010000004.1, on the reverse strand, counting down.
AGCAATCCTTTTATTTTATTTTCGGACCTAAAAAGAATCGTTATCTAGTTTAATAAGAGACGTTGTTTAAAACATAGACTCAAACGTTACACGGTTTTTTCGAAATTCCAAGATAGCATTTATTGTTGTTCACCACACATGTGCGTGTATCCGCGATGTTTTATTGTATTATATTATAGTTTATTCGTAATTATGTTTCCTTACTTCAAAGTTAATAAATAGTGTTCTCATTTATTGCGTCGAAACCGTAAACGCGGCGTATTAAGAGGGTTGCGAGTTTACCGCGTTGGATCGTTTGTTACGGGTATTTCATGGGTAAAAAAATAAAAATAAAAAGTTGGAAAAACCGGTTATGTTGGGTTATATAGATTGATCGTGCATTACCTAACGGATGCGATCATACCAGCACTAATGCACCGGATCCCATCAGAACTCCGCAGTTAAGCGTGCTTGGGCGAGAGTAGTACTAGGATGGGTGACCTCCTGGGAAGTCCTTGTGTTGCATCCCCCTTTTTATGAATTTTTAATTTCGGTTCGGGTCGGTCCACCCCGGACCTACGTTTTTTTGTAACGATCTTGATTGGCGTACATTATTACGAAAAAAAAACGAATCGGATTCTCGTGTTCCTATTTGTTAGGAAAACAACGAATCGGATTCTAGTGTTCCTATTTTTTAGGAACAATCGATTTTTTTGAATTTTAAATTTTGCTTTGGGTCGGTCAACCCCGGACATAAGTTTATTTGTAACGATCCTGATTTGCGTACATCATTGGGAGAAAAAACGAATCGGACTCCCGTGTTCCTATTTTTTAGGAACAAACGATTTTTATGAATTTTAAATGTTGGTTTGGGTCGGTCGACCCCGGAGATAAGTTTATTTGTAACGATCTTGATTGGCGTACATATTATATCCAGGGAAAAAAACGAATCGGATTCCCGTGTTCCTATTTTTTAGGAACAATCGGCTTTTATGAATTTTAAATGTTGGTTTGGGTCGGTCAAGCCGGGAGATTTGTCTATTTGTAACGATCATGATTGGCGCACATTATTAGGGAAAAAAACGAATCGGATTCCCGTGTTCCTATTTTTTAGGAACAATCGATTTTCAAAGTGATTAGCGGTACTGCGGATCTGAAAAGAAGGGTTATTTAGAGTGCATTGCATTTATTATCGTTTTAGAAAATAGCATTTATTGTTGATTACCACGTATAATTAATTGCATTTATTTAAATTTTGCTCGTAATGTGTACTAAATGAAACCGCGATTCTTGAAAAGTAAAAAGCAATCCTTTTATTTTATTTTCGGACCTAAAAAGAATCGTTATCTAGTTTAATAAGAGACGTTGTTTAAAACATAGACTCAAACGTTACACGGTTTTTTCGAAATTCCAAGATAGCATTTATTGTTGTTCACCACACATGTGCGTGTATCCGCGATGTTTTATTGTATTATATTATAGTTTATTCGTAATTATGTTTCCTTACTTCAAAGTTAATAAATAGTGTTCTCATTTATTGCGTCGAAACCGTAAACGCGGCGTATTAAGAGGGTTGCGAGTTTACCGCGTTGGATCGTTTGTTACGGGTATTTCATGGGTAAAAAAATAAAAATAAAAAGTTGGAAAAACCGGTTATGTTGGGTTATATAGATTGATCGTGCATTACCTAACGGATGCGATCATACCAGCACTAATGCACCGGATCCCATCAGAACTCCGCAGTTAAGCGTGCTTGGGCGAGAGTAGTACTAGGATGGGTGACCTCCTGGGAAGTCCTCGTGTTGCATCCCCCTTTTTATGAATTTTTAATTTCGGTTCGGGTCGGTCCACCCCGGACCTACGTTTTTTTGTAACGATCTTGATTGGCGTACATTATTACGAAAAAAAAAACGAATCGGATTCTCGTGTTCCTATTTTTTAGGAAAACAACGAATCGGATTCTAGTGTTCCTATTTTTTAGGAACAATCGATTTTTTTGAATTTTAAATTTTGCTTTGGGTCGGTCAACCCCGGACATAAGTTTATTTGTAACGATCCTGATTTGCGTACATCATTGGGAGAAAAAACGAATCGGACTCCCGTGTTCCTATTTTTTAGGAACAAACGATTTTTATGAATTTTAAATGTTGGTTTGGGTCGGTCGACCCCGGAGATAAGTTTATTTGTAACGATCTTGATTGGCGTACATATTATATCCAGGGAAAAAAACGAATCGGATTCCCGTGTTCCTATTTTTTAGGAACAATCGGCTTTTATGAATTTTAAATGTTGGTTTGGGTCGGTCAAGCCCGGAGATTTGTCTATTTGTAACGATCATGATTGGCGCACATTATTAGGGAAAAAAACGAATCGGATTCCCGTGTTCCTATTTTTTAGGAACAATCGATTTTCAAAGTGATTAGCGGTACTGCGGATCTGAAAAGAAGGGTTATTTAGAGTGCATTGCATTTATTATCGTTTTAGAAAATAGCATTTATTGTTGATTACCACGTATAATTAATTGCATTTATTTAAATTTTGCTCGTAATGTGTACTAAATGAAACCGCGATTCTTGAAAAGTAAAAAGCAATCCTTTTATTTTATTTTCGGACCTAAAAAGAATCGTTATCTAGTTTAATAAGAGACGTTGTTTAAAACATAGACTCAAACGTTACACGGTTTTTTCGAAATTCCAAGATAGCATTTATTGTTGTTCACCACACATGTGCGTGTATCCGCGATGTTTTATTGTATTATATTATAGTTTATTCGTAATTATGTTTCCTTACTTCAAAGTTAATAAATAGTGTTCTCATTTATTGCGTCGAAACCGTAAACGCGGCGTATTAAGAGGGTTGCGAGTTTACCGCGTTGGATCGTTTGTTACGGGTATTTCATGGGTAAAAAAATAAAAATAAAAAGTTGGAAAAACCGGTTATGTTGGGTTATATAGATTGATCGTGCATTACCTAACTGATGCGATCATACCAGCACTAATGCACCGGATCCCATCAGAACTCCGCAGTTAAGCGTGCATGGGCGAGAGTAGTACTAGGATGGGTGACCTCCTGGGAAGTCCTCGTGTTGCATCCCCCTTTTTATGAATTTTTAATTTCGGTTCGGGTCGGTCCACCCCGGACCTACGTTTTTTTGTAACGATCTTGATTGGCGTACATTATTACGAAAAAAAAAACGAATCGGATTCTCGTGTTCCTATTTTTTAGGAAAACAACGAATCGGATTCTAGTGTTCCTATTTTTTAGGAACAATCGATTTTTTTGAATTTTAAATTTTGCTTTGGGTCGGTCAACCCCGGACATAAGTTTATTTGTAACGATCCTGATTTGCGTACATCATTGGGAGAAAAAACGAATCGGACTCCCGTGTTCCTATTTTTTAGGAACAAACGATTTTTATGAATTTTAAATGTTGGTTTGGGTCGGTCGACCCCGGAGATAAGTTTATTTGTAACGATCTTGATTGGCGTACATATTATATCCAGGGAAAAAAACGAATCGGATTCCCGTGTTCCTATTTTTTAGGAACAATCGGCTTTTATGAATTTTAAATGTTGGTTTGGGTCGGTCAAGCCGGGAGATTTGTCTATTTGTAACGATCATGATTGGCGCACATTATTAGGGAAAAAAACGAATCGGATTCCCGTGTTCCTATTTTTTAGGAACAATCGATTTTCAAAGTGATTAGCGGTACTGCGGATCTGAAAAGAAGGGTTATTTAGAGTGCATTGCATTTATTATCGTTTTAGAAAATAGCATTTATTGTTGATTACCACGTATAATTAATTGCATTTATTTAAATTTTGCTCGTAATGTGTACTAAATGAAACCGCGATTCTTGAAAAGTAAAAAGCAATCCTTTTATTTTATTTTCGGACCTAAAAAGAATCGTTATCTAGTTTAATAAGAGACGTTGTTTAAAACATAGACTCAAACGTTACACGGTTTTTTCGAAATTCCAAGATAGCATTTATTGTTGTTCACCACACATGTGCGTGTATCCGCGATGTTTTATTGTATTATATTATAGTTTATTCGTAATTATGTTTCCTTACTTCAAAGTTAATAAATAGTGTTCTCATTTATTGCGTCGAAACCGTAAACGCGGCGTATTAAGAGGGTTGCGAGTTTACCGCGTTGGATCGTTTGTTACGGGTATTTCATGGGTAAAAAAATAAAAATAAAAAGTTGGAAAAACCGGTTATGTTGGGTTATATAGATTGATCGTGCATTACCTAACGGATGCGATCATACCAGCACTAATGCACCGGATCCCATCAGAACTCCGCAGTTAAGCGTGCTTGGGCGAGAGTAGTACTAGGATGGGTGACCTCCTGGGAAGTCCTCGTGTTGCATCCCCCTTTTTATGAATTTTTAATTTCGGTTCGGGTCGGTCCACCCCGGACCTACGTTTTTTTGTAACGATCTTGATTGGCGTACATTATTACGAAAAAAAAAACGAATCGGATTCTCGTGTTCCTATTTTTTAGGAAAACAACGAATCGGATTCTAGTGTTCCTATTTTTTAGGAACAATCGATTTTTTTGAATTTTAAATTTTGCTTTGGGTCGGTCAACCCCGGACATAAGTTTATTTGTAACGATCCTGATTTGCGTACATCATTGGGAGAAAAAACGAATCGGACTCCCGTGTTCCTATTTTTTAGGAACAAACGATTTTTATGAATTTTAAATGTTGGTTTGGGTCGGTCGACCCCGGAGATAAGTTTATTTGTAACGATCTTGATTGGCGTACATATTATATCCAGGGAAAAAAACGAATCGGATTCCCGTGTTCCTATTTTTTAGGAACAATCGGCTTTTATGAATTTTAAATGTTGGTTTGGGTCGGTCAAGCCCGGAGATTTGTCTATTTGTAACGATCATGATTGGCGCACATTATTAGGGAAAAAAACGAATCGGATTCCCGTGTTCCTATTTTTTAGGAACAATCGATTTTCAAAGTGATTAGCGGTACTGCGGATCTGAAAAGAAGGGTTATTTAGAGTGCATTGCATTTATTATCGTTTTAGAAAATAGCATTTATTGTTGATTACCACGTATAATTAATTGCATTTATTTAAATTTTGCTCGTAATGTGTACTAAATGAAACCGCGATTCTTGAAAAGTAAAAAGCAATCCTTTTATTTTATTTTCGGACCTAAAAAGAATCGTTATCTAGTTTAATAAGAGACGTTGTTTAAAACATAGACTCAAACGTTACACGGTTTTTTCGAAATTCCAAGATAGCATTTATTGTTGTTCACCACACATGTGCGTGTATCCGCGATGTTTTATTGTATTATATTATAGTTTATTCGTAATTATGTTTCCTTACTTCAAAGTTAATAAATAGTGTTCTCATTTATTGCGTCGAAACCGTAAACGCGGCGTATTAAGAGGGTTGCGAGTTTACCGCGTTGGATCGTTTGTTACGGGTATTTCATGGGTAAAAAAATAAAAATAAAAAGTTGGAAAAACCGGTTATGTTGGGTTATATAGATTGATCGTGCATTACCTAACTGATGCGATCATACCAGCACTAATGCACCGGATCCCATCAGAACTCCGCAGTTAAGCGTGCATGGGCGAGAGTAGTACTAGGATGGGTGACCTCCTGGGAAGTCCTCGTGTTGCATCCCCCTTTTTATGAATTTTTAATTTCGGTTCGGGTCGGTCCACCCCGGACCTACGTTTTTTTGTAACGATCTTGATTGGCGTACATTATTACGAAAAAAAAAACGAATCGGATTCTCGTGTTCCTATTTTTTAGGAAAACAACGAATCGGATTCTAGTGTTCCTATTTTTTAGGAACAATCGATTTTTTTGAATTTTAAATTTTGCTTTGGGTCGGTCAACCCCGGACATAAGTTTATTTGTAACGATCCTGATTTGCGTACATCATTGGGAGAAAAAACGAATCGGACTCCCGTGTTCCTATTTTTTAGGAACAAACGATTTTTATGAATTTTAAATGTTGGTTTGGGTCGGTCGACCCCGGAGATAAGTTTATTTGTAACGATCTTGATTGGCGTACATATTATATCCAGGGAAAAAAACGAATCGGATTCCCGTGTTCCTATTTTTTAGGAACAATCGGCTTTTATGAATTTTAAATGTTGGTTTGGGTCGGTCAAGCCCGGAGATTTGTCTATTTGTAACGATCATGATTGGCGCACATTATTAGGGAAAAAAACGAATCGGATTCCCGTGTTCCTATTTTTTAGGAACAATCGATTTTCAAAGTGATTAGCGGTACTGCGGATCTGAAAAGAAGGGTTATTTAGAGTGCATTGCATTTATTATCGTTTTAGAAAATAGCATTTATTGTTGATTACCACGTATAATTAATTGCATTTATTTAAATTTTGCTCGTAATGTGTACTAAATGAAACCGCGATTCTTGAAAAGTAAAAAGCAATCCTTTTATTTTATTTTCGGACCTAAAAAGAATCGTTATCTAGTTTAATAAGAGACGTTGTTTAAAACATAGACTCAAACGTTACACGGTCTTTTCGAAATTCCAAGATAGCATTTATTGTTGTTCACCACACATGTGCGTGTATCCGCGATGTTTTATTGTATTATATTATAGTTTATTCGTAATTATGTTTCCTTACTTCAAAGTTAATAAATAGTGTTCTCATTTATTGCGTCGAAACCGTAAACGCGGCGTATTAAGAGGGTTGCGAGTTTACCGCGTTGGATCGTTTGTTACGGGTATTTCATGGGTAAAAAAATAAAAATAAAAAGTTGGAAAAACCGGTTATGTTGGGTTATATAGATTGATCGTGCATTACCTAACGGATGCGATCATACCAGCACTAATGCACCGGATCCCATCAGAACTCCGCAGTTAAGCGTGCTTGGGCGAGAGTAGTACTAGGATGGGTGACCTCCTGGGAAGTCCTCGTGTTGCATCCCCCTTTTTATGAATTTTTAATTTCGGTTCGGGTCGGTCCACCCCGGACCTACGTTTTTTTGTAACGATCTTGATTGGCGTACATTATTACGAAAAAAAAAACGAATCGGATTCTCGTGTTCCTATTTGTTAGGAAAACAACGAATCGGATTCTAGTGTTCCTATTTTTTAGGAACAATCGATTTTTTTGAATTTTAAATTTTGCTTTGGGTCGGTCAACCCCGGACATAAGTTTATTTGTAACGATCCTGATTTGCGTACATCATTGGGAGAAAAAACGAATCGGACTCCCGTGTTCCTATTTTTTAGGAACAAACGATTTTTATGAATTTTAAATGTTGGTTTGGGTCGGTCGACCCGGAGATAAGTTTATTTGTAACGATCTTGATTGGCGTACATATTATATCCAGGGAAAAAAACGAATCGGATTCCCGTGTTCCTATTTTTAGGAACAATCGGCTTTTATGAATTTTAAATGTTGGTTTGGGTCGGTCAAGCCCGGAGATTTGTCTATTTGTAACGATCATGATTGGCGCACATTATTAGGGAAAAAAACGAATCGGATTCCCGTGTTCCTATTTTTTAGGAACAATCGATTTTCAAAGTGATTAGCGGTACTGCGGATCTGAAAAGAAGGGTTATTTAGAGTGCATTGCATTTATTATCGTTTTAGAAAATAGCATTTATTGTTGATTACCACGTATAATTAATTGCATTTATTTAAATTTTGCTCGTAATGTGTACTAAATGAAACCGCGATTCTTGAAAAGTAAAAAGCAATCCTTTTATTTTATTTTCGGACCTAAAAAGAATCGTTATCTAGTTTAATAAGAGACGTTGTTTAAAACATAGACTCAAACGTTACACGGTTTTTTCGAAATTCCAAGATAGCATTTATTGTTGTTCACCACACATGTGCGTGTATCCGCGATGTTTTATTGTATTATATTATAGTTTATTCGTAATTATGTTTCCTTACTTCAAAGTTAATAAATAGTGTTCTCATTTATTGCGTCGAAACCGTAAACGCGGCGTATTAAGAGGGTTGCGAGTTTACCGCGTTGGATCGTTTGTTACGGGTATTTCATGGGTAAAAAAATAAAAATAAAAAGTTGGAAAAACCGGTTATGTTGGGTTATATAGATTGATCGTGCATTACCTAACTGATGCGATCATACCAGCACTAATGCACCGGATCCCATCAGAACTCCGCAGTTAAGCGTGCATGGGCGAGAGTAGTACTAGGATGGGTGACCTCCTGGGAAGTCCTCGTGTTGCATCCCCCTTTTTATGAATTTTTAATTTCGGTTCGGGTCGGTCCACCCCGGACCTACGTTTTTTTGTAACGATCTTGATTGGCGTACATTATTACGAAAAAAAAAACGAATCGGATTCTCGTGTTCCTATTTTTTAGGAAAACAACGAATCGGATTCTAGTGTTCCTATTTTTTAGGAACAATCGATTTTTTTGAATTTTAAATTTTGCTTTGGGTCGGTCAACCCCGGACATAAGTTTATTTGTAACGATCCTGATTTGCGTACATCATTGGGAGAAAAAACGAATCGGACTCCCGTGTTCCTATTTTTTAGGAACAAACGATTTTTATGAATTTTAAATGTTGGTTTGGGTCGGTCGACCCCGGACATAAGTTTATTTGTAACGATCCTGATTTGCGTACATCATTGGGAGAAAAAACGAATCGGACTCCCGTGTTCCTATTTTTTAGGAACAATCGATTTTTTTGAATTTTAAATTTTGCTTTGGGTCGGTCGACCCCGGACATAAGTTTATTTGTAACGATCCTGATTTGCGTACATCATTGGGAGAAAAAACGAATCGGACTCCCGTGTTCCTATTTTTTAGGAACAAACGATTTTTATGAATTTTAAATGTTGGTTTGGGTCGGTCGACCCCGGAGATAAGTTTATTTGTAACGATCTTGATTGGCGTACATATTATATCCAGGGAAAAAAACGAATCGGATTCCCGTGTTCCTATTTTTTAGGAACAATCGGCTTTTATGAATTTTAAATGTTGGTTTGGGTCGGTCAAGCCCGGAGATTTGTCTATTTGTAACGATCATGATTGGCGCACATTATTAGGGAAAAAAACGAATCGGATTCCCGTGTTCCTATTTTTTAGGAACAATCGATTTTCAAAGTGATTAGCGGTACTGCGGATCTGAAAAGAAGGGTTATTTAGAGTGCATTGCATTTATTATCGTTTTAGAAAATAGCATTTATTGTTGATTACCACGTATAATTAATTGCATTTATTTAAATTTTGCTCGTAATGTGTACTAAATGAAACCGCGATTCTTGAAAAGTAAAAAGCAATCCTTTTATTTTATTTTCGGACCTAAAAAGAATCGTTATCTAGTTTAATAAGAGACGTTGTTTAAAACATAGACTCAAACGTTACACGGTTTTTTCGAAATTCCAAGATAGCATTTATTGTTGTTCACCACACATGTGCGTGTATCCGCGATGTTTTATTGTATTATATTATAGTTTATTCGTAATTATGTTTCCTTACTTCAAAGTTAATAAATAGTGTTCTCATTTATTGCGTCGAAACCGTAAACGCGGCGTATTAAGAGGGTTGCGAGTTTACCGCGTTGGATCGTTTGTTACGGGTATTTCATGGGTAAAAAAATAAAAATAAAAAGTTGGAAAAACCGGTTATGTTGGGTTATATAGATTGATCGTGCATTACCTAACGGATGCGATCATACCAGCACTAATGCACCGGATCCCATCAGAACTCCGCAGTTAAGCGTGCTTGGGCGAGAGTAGTACTAGGATGGGTGACCTCCTGGGAAGTCCTCGTGTTGCATCCCCCTTTTTATGAATTTTTAATTTCGGTTCGGGTCGGTCCACCCCGGACCTACGTTTTTTTGTAACGATCTTGATTGGCGTACATTATTACGAAAAAAAAAACGAATCGGATTCTCGTGTTCCTATTTTTTAGGAAAACAACGAATCGGATTCTAGTGTTCCTATTTTTTAGGAACAATCGATTTTTTTGAATTTTAAATTTTGCTTTGGGTCGGTCAACCCCGGACATAAGTTTATTTGTAACGATCCTGATTTGCGTACATCATTGGGAGAAAAAACGAATCGGACTCCCGTGTTCCTATTTTTTAGGAACAAACGATTTTTATGAATTTTAAATGTTGGTTTGGGTCGGTCGACCCCGGACATAAGTTTATTTGTAACGATCCTGATTTGCGTACATCATTGGGAGAAAAAACGAATCGGACTCCCGTGTTCCTATTTTTTAGGAACAATCGATTTTTTTGAATTTTAAATTTTGCTTTGGGTCGGTCGACCCCGGACATAAGTTTATTTGTAACGATCCTGATTTGCGTACATCATTGGGAGAAAAAACGAATCGGACTCCCGTGTTCCTATTTTTTAGGAACAAACGATTTTTATGAATTTTAAATGTTGGTTTGGGTCGGTCGACCCCGGAGATAAGTTTATTTGTAACGATCTTGATTGGCGTACATATTATATCCAGGGAAAAAAACGAATCGGATTCCCGTGTTCCTATTTTTTAGGAACAATCGGCTTTTATGAATTTTAAATGTTGGTTTGGGTCGGTCAAGCCCGGAGATTTGTCTATTTGTAACGATCATGATTGGCGCACATTATTAGGGAAAAAAACGAATCGGATTCCCGTGTTCCTATTTTTTAGGAACAATCGATTTTCAAAGTGATTAGCGGTACTGCGGATCTGAAAAGAAGGGTTATTTAGAGTGCATTGCATTTATTATCGTTTTAGAAAATAGCATTTATTGTTGATTACCACGTATAATTAATTGCATTTATTTAAATTTTGCTCGTAATGTGTACTAAATGAAACCGCGATTCTTGAAAAGTAAAAAGCAATCCTTTTATTTTATTTTCGGACCTAAAAAGAATCGTTATCTAGTTTAATAAGAGACGTTGTTTAAAACATAGACTCAAACGTTACACGGTTTTTTCGAAATTCCAAGATAGCATTTATTGTTGTTCACCACACATGTGCGTGTATCCGCGATGTTTTATTGTATTATATTATAGTTTATTCGTAATTATGTTTCCTTACTTCAAAGTTAATAAATAGTGTTCTCATTTATTGCGTCGAAACCGTAAACGCGGCGTATTAAGAGGGTTGCGAGTTTACCGCGTTGGATCGTTTGTTACGGGTATTTCATGGGTAAAAAAATAAAAATAAAAAGTTGGAAAAACCGGTTATGTTGGGTTATATAGATTGATCGTGCATTACCTAACGGATGCGATCATACCAGCACTAATGCACCGGATCCCATCAGAACTCCGCAGTTAAGCGTGCTTGGGCGAGAGTAGTACTAGGATGGGTGACCTCCTGGGAAGTCCTCGTGTTGCATCCCCCTTTTTATGAATTTTTAATTTCGGTTCGGGTCGGTCCACCCCGGACCTACGTTTTTTTGTAACGATCTTGATTGGCGTACATTATTACGAAAAAAAAACGAATCGGATTCTCGTGTTCCTATTTGTTAGGAAAACAACGAATCGGATTCTAGTGTTCCTATTTTTTAGGAACAATCGATTTTTTTGAATTTTAAATTTTGCTTTGGGTCGGTCAACCCCGGACATAAGTTTATTTGTAACGATCCTGATTTGCGTACATCATTGGGAGAAAAAACGAATCGGACTCCCGTGTTCCTATTTTGTAGGAACAAACGATTTTTATGAATTTTAAATGTTGGTTTGGGTCGGTCGACCCCGGAGATAAGTTTATTTGTAACGATCTTGATTGGCGTACATATTATATCCAGGGAAAAAAACGAATCGGATTCCCGTGTTCCTATTTTTTAGGAACAATCGGCTTTTATGAATTTTAAATGTTGGTTTGGGTCGGTCAAGCCCGGAGATTTGTCTATTTGTAACGATCATGATTGGCGCACATTATTAGGGAAAAAAACGAATCGGATTCCCGTGTTCCTATTTTTTAGGAACAATCGATTTTCAAAGTGATTAGCGGTACTGCGGATCTGAAAAGAAGGGTTATTTAGAGTGCATTGCATTTATTATCGTTTTAGAAAATAGCATTTATTGTTGATTACCACGTATAATTAATTGCATTTATTTAAATTTTGCTCGTAATGTGTACTAAATGAAACCGCGATTCTTGAAAAGTAAAAAGCAATCCTTTTATTTTATTTTCGGACCTAAAAAGAATCGTTATCTAGTTTAATAAGAGACGTTGTTTAAAACATAGACTCAAACGTTACACGGTTTTTTCGAAATTCCAAGATAGCATTTATTGTTGTTCACCACACATGTGCGTGTATCCGCGATGTTTTATTGTATTATATTATAGTTTATTCGTAATTATGTTTCCTTACTTCAAAGTTAATAAATAGTGTTCTCATTTATTGCGTCGAAACCGTAAACGCGGCGTATTAAGAGGGTTGCGAGTTTACCGCGTTGGATCGTTTGTTACGGGTATTTCATGGGTAAAAAAATAAAAATAAAAAGTTGGAAAAACCGGTTATGTTGGGTTATATAGATTGATCGTGCATTACCTAACGGATGCGATCATACCAGCACTAATGCACCGGATCCCATTAGAACTCCGCAGTTAAGCGTGCTTGGGCGAGAGTAGTACTAGGATGGGTGACCTCCTGGGAAGTCCTCGTGTTGCATCCCCCTTTTTATGAATTTTTAATTTCGGTTCGGGTCGGTCCACCCCGGACCTACGTTTTTTTGTAACGATCTTGATTGGCGTACATTATTACGAAAAAAAAAACGAATCGGATTCTCGTGTTCCTATTTTTTAGGAAAACAACGAATCGGATTCTAGTGTTCCTATTTTTAGGAACAATCGATTTTTTTGAATTTTAAATTTTGCTTTGGGTCGGTCAACCCCGGACATAAGTTTATTTGTAACGATCCTGATTTGCGTACATCATTGGGAGAAAAAACGAATCGGACTCCCGTGTTCCTATTTTTTAGGAACAAACGATTTTTATGAATTTTAAATGTTGGTTTGGGTCGGTCAACCCCGGAGATAAGTTTATTTGTAACGATCTTGATTGGCGTACATATTATATCCAGGGAAAAAAACGAATCGGATTCCCGTGTTCCTATTTTTTAGGAACAATCGGCTTTTATGAATTTTAAATGTTGGTTTGGGTCGGTCAAGCCCGGAGATTTGTCTATTTGTAACGATCATGATTGGCGCACATTATTAGGGAAAAAAACGAATCGGATTCCCGTGTTCCTATTTTTTAGGAACAATCGATTTTCAAAGTGATTAGCGGTACTGCGGATCTGAAAAGAAGGGTTATTTAGAGTGCATTGCATTTATTATCGTTTTAGAAAATAGCATTTATTGTTGATTACCACGTATAATTAATTGCATTTATTTAAATTTTGCTCGTAATGTGTACTAAATGAAACCGCGATTCTTGAAAAGTAAAAAGCAATCCTTTTATTTTATTTTCGGACCTAAAAAGAATCGTTATCTAGTTTAATAAGAGACGTTGTTTAAAACATAGACTCAAACGTTACACGGTTTTTTCGAAATTCCAAGATAGCATTTATTGTTGTTCACCACACATGTGCGTGTATCCGCGATGTTTTATTGTATTATATTATAGTTTATTCGTAATTATGTTTCCTTACTTCAAAGTTAATAAATAGTGTTCTCATTTATTGCGTCGAAACCGTAAACGCGGCGTATTAAGAGGGTTGCGAGTTTACCGCGTTGGATCGTTTGTTACGGGTATTTCATGGGTAAAAAAATAAAAATAAAAAGTTGGAAAAACCGGTTATGTTGGGTTATATAGATTGATCGTGCATTACCTAACGGATGCGATCATACCAGCACTAATGCACCGGATCCCATCAGAACTCCGCAGTTAAGCGTGCTTGGGCGAGAGTAGTACTAGGATGGGTGACCTCCTGGGAAGTCCTCGTGTTGCATCCCCCTTTTTATGAATTTTTAATTTCGGTTCGGGTCGGTCCACCCCGGACCTACGTTTTTTTGTAACGATCTTGATTGGCGTACATTATTACGAAAAAAAAAACGAATCGGATTCTCGTGTTCCTATTTGTTAGGAAAACAACGAATCGGATTCTAGTGTTCCTATTTTTTAGGAACAATCGATTTTTTTGAATTTTAAATTTTGCTTTGGGTCGGTCAACCCCGGACATAAGTTTATTTGTAACGATCCTGATTTGCGTACATCATTGGGAGAAAAAACGAATCGGACTCCCGTGTTCCTATTTTTTAGGAACAAACGATTTTTATGAATTTTAAATGTTGGTTTGGGTCGGTCGACCCCGGAGATAAGTTTATTTGTAACGATCTTGATTGGCGTACATATTATATCCAGGGAAAAAAACGAATCGGATTCCCGTGTTCCTATTTTTTAGGAACAATCGGCTTTTATGAATTTTAAATGTTGGTTTGGGTCGGTCAAGCCCGGAGATTTGTCTATTTGTAACGATCATGATTGGCGCACATTATTAGGGAAAAAAACGAATCGGATTCCCGTGTTCCTATTTTTTAGGAACAATCGATTTTCAAAGTGATTAGCGGTACTGCGGATCTGAAAAGAAGGGTTATTTAGAGTGCATTGCATTTATTATCGTTTTAGAAAATAGCATTTATTGTTGATTACCACGTATAATTAATTGCATTTATTTAAATTTTGCTCGTAATGTGTACTAAATGAAACCGCGATTCTTGAAAAGTAAAAAGCAATCCTTTTATTTTATTTTCGGACCTAAAAAGAATCGTTATCTAGTTTAATAAGAGACGTTGTTTAAAACATAGACTCAAACGTTACACGGTTTTTTCGAAATTCCAAGATAGCATTTATTGTTGTTCACCACACATGTGCGTGTATCCGCGATGTTTTATTGTATTATATTATAGTTTATTCGTAATTATGTTTCCTTACTTCAAAGTTAATAAATAGTGTTCTCATTTATTGCGTCGAAACCGTAAACGCGGCGTATTAAGAGGGTTGCGAGTTTACCGCGTTGGATCGTTTGTTACGGGTATTTCATGGGTAAAAAAATAAAAATAAAAAGTTGGAAAAACCGGTTATGTTGGGTTATATAGATTGATCGTGCATTACCTAACGGATGCGATCATACCAGCACTAATGCACCGGATCCCATCAGAACTCCGCAGTCAAGCGTGCTTGGGCGAGAGTAGTACTAGGATGGGTGACCTCCTGGGAAGTCCTCGTGTTGCATCCCCCTTTTTATGAATTTTTAATTTCGGTTCGGGTCGGTCCACCCCGGACCTACGTTTTTTTGTAACGATCTTGATTGGCGTACATTATTACGAAAAAAAAAACGAATCGGATTCTCGTGTTCCTATTTGTTAGGAAAACAACGAATCGGATTCTAGTGTTCCTATTTTTTAGGAACAATCGATTTTTTTGAATTTTAAATTTTGCTTTGGGTCGGTCAACCCCGGACATAAGTTTATTTGTAACGATCCTGATTTGCGTACATCATTGGGAGAAAAAACGAATCGGACTCCCGTGTTCCTATTTTTTAGGAACAAACGATTTTTATGAATTTTAAATGTTGGTTCGGGTCGGTCGACCCCGGAGATAAGTTTATTTGTAACGATCTTGATTGGCGTACATATTATATCCAGGGAAAAAAACGAATCGGATTCCCGTGTTCCTATTTTTTAGGAACAATCGGCTTTTATGAATTTTAAATGTTGGTTTGGGTCGGTCAAGCCCGGAGATTTGTCTATTTGTAACGATCATGATTGGCGCACATTATTAGGGAAAAAAACGAATCGGATTCCCGTGTTCCTATTTTTTAGGAACAATCGATTTTCAAAGTGATTAGCGGTACTGCGGATCTGAAAAGAAGGGTTATTTAGAGTGCATTGCATTTATTATCGTTTTAGAAAATAGCATTTATTGTTGATTACCACGTGTAATTAATTGCATTTATTTAAATTTTGCTCGTAATGTGTACTAAATGAAACCGCGATTCTTGAAAAGTAAAAAGCAATCCTTTTATTTTATTTTCGGACCTAAAAAGAATCGTTATCTAGTTTAATAAGAGACGTTGTTTAAAACATAGACTCAAACGTTACACGGTTTTTTCGAAATTCCAAGATAGCATTTATTGTTGTTCACCACACATGTGCGTGTATCCGCGATGTTTTATTGTATTATATTATAGTTTATTCGTAATTATGTTTCCTTACTTCAAAGTTAATAAATAGTGTTCTCATTTATTGCGTCGAAACCGTAAACGCGGCGTATTAAGAGGGTTGCGAGTTTACCGCGTTGGATCGTTTGTTACGGGTATTTCATGGGTAAAAAAATAAAAATAAAAAGTTGGAAAAACCGGTTATGTTGGGTTATATAGATTGATCGTGCATTACCTAACGGATGCGATCATACCAGCACTAATGCACCGGATCCCATCAGAACTCCGCAGTTAAGCGTGCTTGGGCGAGAGTAGTACTAGGATGGATGACCTCCTGGGAAGTCCTCGTGTTGCATCCCCCTTTTTATGAATTTTTAATTTCGGTTCGGGTCGGTCCACCCCGGACCTACGTTTTTTTGTAACGATCTTGATTGGCGTACATTATTACGAAAAAAAAAACGAATCGGATTCTCGTGTTCCTATTTGTTAGGAAAACAACGAATCGGATTCTAGTGTTCCTATTTTTTAGGAACAATCGATTTTTTTGAATTTTAAATTTTGCTTTGGGTCGGTCAACCCCGGACATAAGTTTATTTGTAACGATCCTGATTTGCGTACATCATTGGGAGAAAAAACGAATCGGACTCCCGTGTTCCTATTTTTTAGGAACAAACGATTTTTATGAATTTTAAATGTTGGTTTGGGTCGGTCGACCCCGGAGATAAGTTTATTTGTAACGATCTTGATTGGCGTACATATTATATCCAGGGAAAAAAACGAATCGGATTCCCGTGTTCCTATTTTTTAGGAACAATCGGCTTTTATGAATTTTAAATGTTGGTTTGGGTCGGTCAAGCCCGGAGATTTGTCTATTTGTAACGATCATGATTGGCGCACATTATTAGGGAAAAAAACGAATCGGATTCCCGTGTTCCTATTTTTTAGGAACAATCGATTTTCAAAGTGATTAGCGGTACTGCGGATCTGAAAAGAAGGGTTATTTAGAGTGCATTGCATTTATTATCGTTTTAGAAAATAGCATTTATTGTTGATTACCACGTATAATTAATTGCATTTATTTAAATTTTGCTCGTAATGTGTACTAAATGAAACCGCGATTCTTGAAAAGTAAAAAGCAATCCTTTTATTTTATTTTCGGACCTAAAAAGAATCGTTATCTAGTTTAATAAGAGACGTTGTTTAAAACATAGACTCAAACGTTACACGGTTTTTTCGAAATTCCAAGATAGCATTTATTGTTGTTCACCACACATGTGCGTGTATCCGCGATGTTTTATTGTATTATATTATAGTTTATTCGTAATTATGTTTCCTTA
The DNA here is from genome assembly GCA_036936605.1 of Limnanthes douglasii subsp. nivea. NCBI lineage: Eukaryota > Viridiplantae > Streptophyta > Magnoliopsida > Brassicales > Limnanthaceae > Limnanthes > Limnanthes douglasii. Next base: position 154,874,413 of record JAUPFV010000004.1, on the reverse strand, counting down.
CTTCAAAGTTAATAAATAGTGTTCTCATTTATTGCGTCGAAACCGTAAACGCGGCGTATTAAGAGGGTTGCGAGTTTACCGCGTTGGATCGTTTGTTACGGGTATTTCATGGGTAAAAAAATAAAAATAAAAAGTTGGAAAAACCGGTTATGTTGGGTTATATAGATTGATCGTGCATTACCTAACGGATGCGATCATACCAGCACTAATGCACCGGATCCCATCAGAACTCCGCAGTTAAGCGTGCTTGGGCGAGAGTAGTACTAGGATGGGTGACCTCCTGGGAAGTCCTCGTGTTGCATCCCCCTTTTTATGAATTTTTAATTTCGGTTCGGGTCGGTCCACCCCGGACCTACGTTTTTTTGTAACGATCTTGATTGGCGTACATTATTACGAAAAAAAAAACGAATCGGATTCTCGTGTTCCTATTTGTTAGGAAAACAACGAATCGGATTCTAGTGTTCCTATTTTTTAGGAACAATCGATTTTTTTGAATTTTAAATTTTGCTTTGGGTCGGTCAACCCCGGACATAAGTTTATTTGTAACGATCCTGATTTGCGTACATCATTGGGAGAAAAAACGAATCGGACTCCCGTGTTCCTATTTTTTAGGAACAAACGATTTTTATGAATTTTAAATGTTGGTTTGGGTCGGTCGACCCCGGAGATAAGTTTATTTGTAACGATCTTGATTGGCGTACATATTATATCCAGGGAAAAAAACGAATCGGATTCCCGTGTTCCTATTTTTTAGGAACAATCGGCTTTTATGAATTTTAAATGTTGGTTTGGGTCGGTCAAGCCCGGAGATTTGTCTATTTGTAACGATCATGATTGGCGCACATTATTAGGGAAAAAAACGAATCGGATTCCCGTGTTCCTATTTTTTAGGAACAATCGATTTTCAAAGTGATTAGCGGTACTGCGGATCTGAAAAGAAGGGTTATTTAGAGTGCATTGCATTTATTATCGTTTTAGAAAATAGCATTTATTGTTGATTACCACGTATAATTAATTGCATTTATTTAAATTTTGCTCGTAATGTGTACTAAATGAAACCGCGATTCTTGAAAAGTAAAAAGCAATCCTCTTATTTTATTTTCGGACCTAAAAAGAATCGTTATCTAGTTTAATAAGAGACGTTGTTTAAAACATAGACTCAAACGTTACACGGTTTTTTCGAAATTCCAAGATAGCATTTATTGTTGTTCACCACACATGTGCGTGTATCCGCGATGTTTTATTGTATTATATTATAGTTTATTCGTAATTATGTTTCCTTACTTTAAAGTTAATAAATAGTGTTCTCATTTATTGCGTCGAAACCGTAAACGCGGCGTATTAAGAGGGTTGCGAGTTTACCGCGTTGGATCGTTTGTTACGGGTATTTCATGGGTAAAAAAATAAAAATAAAAAGTTGGAAAAACCGGTTATGTTGGGTTATATAGATTGATCGTGCATTACCTAACGGATGCGATCATACCAGCACTAATGCACCGGATCCCATCAGAACTCCGCAGTTAAGCGGGCTTGGGCGAGAGTAGTACTAGGATGGGTGACCTCCTGGGAAGTCCTCGTGTTGCATCCCCCTTTTTATGAATTTTTAATTTCGGTTCGGGTCGGTCCACCCCGGACCTACGTTTTTTTGTAACGATCTTGATTGGCGTACATTATTACGAAAAAAAAAACGAATCGGATTCTCGTGTTCCTATTTTTTAGGAAAACAACGAATCGGATTCTAGTGTTCCTATTTTTTAGGAACAATCGATTTTTTTGAATTTTAAATTTTGCTTTGGGTCGGTCAACCCCGGACATAAGTTTATTTGTAACGATCCTGATTTGCGTACATCATTGGGAGAAAAAACGAATCGGACTCCCGTGTTCCTATTTTTTAGGAACAAACGATTTTTATGAATTTTAAATGTTGGTTTGGGTCGGTCGACCCCGGAGATAAGTTTATTTGTAACGATCTTGATTGGCGTACATATTATATCCAGGGAAAAAAACGAATCGGATTCCCGTGTTCCTATTTTTTAGGAACAATCGGCTTTTATGAATTTTAAATGTTGGTTTGGGTCGGTCAAGCCCGGAGATTTGTCTATTTGTAACGATCATGATTGGCGCACATTATTAGGGAAAAAAACGAATCGGATTCCCGTGTTCCTATTTTTTAGGAACAATCGATTTTCAAAGTGATTAGCGGTACTGCGGATCTGAAAAGAAGGGTTATTTAGAGTGCATTGCATTTATTATCGTTTTAGAAAATAGCATTTATTGTTGATTACCACGTATAATTAATTGCATTTATTTAAATTTTGCTCGTAATGTGTACTAAATGAAACCGCGATTCTTGAAAAGTAAAAAGCAATCCTCTTATTTTATTTTCGGACCTAAAAAGAATCGTTATCTAGTTTAATAAGAGACGTTGTTTAAAACATAGACTCAAACGTTACACGGTTTTTTCGAAATTCCAAGATAGCATTTATTGTTGTTCACCACACATGTGCGTGTATCCGCGATGTTTTATTGTATTATATTATAGTTTATTCGTAATTATGTTTCCTTACTTCAAAGTTAATAAATAGTGTTCTCATTTATTGCGTCGAAACCGTAAACGCGGCGTATTAAGAGGGTTGCGAGTTTACCGCGTTGGATCGTTTGTTACGGGTATTTCATGGGTAAAAAAATAAAAATAAAAAGTTGGAAAAACCGGTTATGTTGGGTTATATAGATTGATCGTGCATTACCTAACGGATGCGATCATACCAGCACTAATGCACCGGATCCCATCAGAACTCCGCAGTTAAGCGTGCTTGGGCGAGAGTAGTACTAGGATGGGTGACCTCCTGGGAAGTCCTCGTGTTGCATCCCCCTTTTTATGAATTTTTAATTTCGGTTCGGGTCGGTCCACCCCGGACCTACGTTTTTTTGTAACGATCTTGATTGGCGTACATTATTACGAAAAAAAAAACGAATCGGATTCTCGTGTTCCTATTTTTTAGGAAAACAACGAATCAGATTCTAGTGTTCCTATTTTTTAGGAACAATCGATTTTTTTGAATTTTAAATTTTGCTTTGGGTCGGTCAACCCCGGACATAAGTTTATTTGTAACGATCCTGATTTGCGTACATCATTGGGAGAAAAAACGAATCGGACTCCCGTGTTCCTATTTTTTAGGAACAAACGATTTTTATGAATTTTAAATGTTGGTTTGGGTCGGTCGACCCCGGAGATAAGTTTATTTGTAACGATCTTGATTGGCGTACATATTATATCCAGGGAAAAAAACGAATCGGATTCCCGTGTTCCTATTTTTTAGGAACAATCGGCTTTTATGAATTTTAAATGTTGGTTTGGGTCGGTCAAGCCCGGAGATTTGTCTATTTGTAACGATCATGATTGGCGCACATTATTAGGGAAAAAAACGAATCGGATTCCCGTGTTCCTATTTTTTAGGAACAATCGATTTTCAAAGTGATTAGCGGTACTGCGGATCTGAAAAGAAGGGTTATTTAGAGTGCATTGCATTTATTATCGTTTTAGAAAATAGCATTTATTGTTGATTACCACGTATAATTAATTGCATTTATTTAAATTTTGCTCGTAATGTGTACTAAATGAAACCGCGATTCTTGAAAAGTAAAAAGCAATCCTCTTATTTTATTTTCGGACCTAAAAAGAATCGTTATCTAGTTTAATAAGAGACGTTGTTTAAAACATAGACTCAAACGTTACACGGTTTTTTCGAAATTCCAAGATAGCATTTATTGTTGTTCACCACACATGTGCGTGTATCCGCGATGTTTTATTGTATTATATTATAGTTTATTCGTAATTATGTTTCCTTACTTCAAAGTTAATAAATAGTGTTCTCATTTATTGCGTCGAAACCGTAAACGCGGCGTATTAAGAGGGTTGCGAGTTTACCGCGTTGGATCGTTTGTTACGGGTATTTCATGGGTAAAAAAATAAAAATAAAAAGTTGGAAAAACCGGTTATGTTGGGTTATATAGATTGATCGTGCATTACCTAACGGATGCGATCATACCAGCACTAATGCACCGGATCCCATCAGAACTCCGCAGTTAAGCGGGCTTGGGCGAGAGTAGTACTAGGATGGGTGACCTCCTGGGAAGTCCTCGTGTTGCATCCCCCTTTTTATGAATTTTTAATTTCGGTTCGGGTCGGTCCACCCCGGACCTACGTTTTTTTGTAACGATCTTGATTGGCGTACATTATTACGAAAAAAAAAACGAATCGGATTCTCGTGTTCCTATTTTTTAGGAAAACAACGAATCGGATTCTAGTGTTCCTATTTTTTAGGAACAATCGATTTTTTTGAATTTTAAATTTTGCTTTGGGTCGGTCAACCCCGGACATAAGTTTATTTGTAACGATCCTGATTTGCGTACATCATTGGGAGAAAAAACGAATCGGACTCCCGTGTTCCTATTTTTTAGGAACAAACGATTTTTATGAATTTTAAATGTTGGTTTGGGTCGGTCGACCCCGGAGATAAGTTTATTTGTAACGATCTTGATTGGCGTACATATTATATCCAGGGAAAAAAACGAATCGGATTCCCGTGTTCCTATTTTTTAGGAACAATCGGCTTTTATGAATTTTAAATGTTGGTTTGGGTCGGTCAAGCCCGGAGATTTGTCTATTTGTAACGATCATGATTGGCGCACATTATTAGGGAAAAAAACGAATCGGATTCCCGTGTTCCTATTTTTTAGGAACAATCGATTTTCAAAGTGATTAGCGGTACTGCGGATCTGAAAAGAAGGGTTATTTAGAGTGCATTGCATTTATTATCGTTTTAGAAAATAGCATTTATTGTTGATTACCACGTATAATTAATTGCATTTATTTAAATTTTGCTCGTAATGTGTACTAAATGAAACCGCGATTCTTGAAAAGTAAAAAGCAATCCTTTTATTTTATTTTCGGACCTAAAAAGAATCGTTATCTAGTTTAATAAGAGACGTTGTTTAAAACATAGACTCAAACGTTACACGGTTTTTTCGAAATTCCAAGATAGCATTTATTGTTGTTCACCACACATGTGCGTGTATCCGCGATGTTTTATTGTATTATATTATAGTTTATTCGTAATTATGTTTCCTTACTTCAAAGTTAATAAATAGTGTTCTCATTTATTGCGTCGAAACCGTAAACGCGGCGTATTAAGAGGGTTGCGAGTTTACCGCGTTGGATCGTTTGTTACGGGTATTTCATGGGTAAAAAAATAAAAATAAAAAGTTGGAAAAACCGGTTATGTTGGGTTATATAGATTGATCGTGCATTACCTAACGGATGCGATCATACCAGCACTAATGCACCGGATCCCATCAGAACTCCGCAGTTAAGCGTGCTTGGGCGAGAGTAGTACTAGGATGGGTGACCTCCTGGGAAGTCCTCGTGTTGCATCCCCCTTTTATGAATTTTTAATTTCGGTTCGGGTCGGTCCACCCCGGACCTACGTTTTTTTGTAACGATCTTGATTGGCGTACATTATTACGAAAAAAAAAACGAATCGGATTCTCGTGTTCCTATTTTTTAGGAAAACAACGAATCGGATTCTAGTGTTCCTATTTTTTAGGAACAATCGATTTTTTTGAATTTTAAATTTTGCTTTGGGTCGGTCAACCCCGGACATAAGTTTATTTGTAACGATCCTGATTTGCGTACATCATTGGGAGAAAAAACGAATCGGACTCCCGTGTTCCTATTTTTTAGGAACAAACGATTTTTATGAATTTTAAATGTTGGTTTGGGTCGGTCGACCCCGGAGATAAGTTTATTTGTAACGATCTTGATTGGCGTACATATTATATCCAGGGAAAAAAACGAATCGGATTCCCGTGTTCCTATTTTTTAGGAACAATCGGCTTTTATGAATTTTAAATGTTGGTTTGGGTCGGTCAAGCCCGGAGATTTGTCTATTTGTAACGATCATGATTGGCGCACATTATTAGGGAAAAAAACGAATCGGATTCCCGTGTTCCTATTTTTTAGGAACAATCGATTTTCAAAGTGATTAGCGGTACTGCGGATCTGAAAAGAAGGGTTATTTAGAGTGCATTGCATTTATTATCGTTTTAGAAAATAGCATTTATTGTTGATTACCACGTATGATTAATTGCATTTATTTAAATTTTGCTCGTAATGTGTACTAAATGAAACCGCGATTCTTGAAAAGTAAAAAGCAATCCTTTTATTTTATTTTCGGACCTAAAAAGAATCGTTATCTAGTTTAATAAGAGACGTTGTTTAAAACATAGACTCAAACGTTACACGGTTTTTTCGAAATTCCAAGATAGCATTTATTGTTGTTCACCACACATGTGCGTGTATCCGCGATGTTTTATTGTATTATATTATAGTTTATTCGTAATTATGTTTCCTTACTTCAAAGTTAATAAATAGTGTTCTCATTTATTGCGTCGAAACCGTAAACGCGGCGTATTAAGAGGGTTGCGAGTTTACCGCGTTGGATCGTTTGTTACGGGTATTTCATGGGTAAAAAAATAAAAATAAAAAGTTGGAAAAACCGGTTATGTTGGGTTATATAGATTGATCGTGCATTACCTAACGGATGCGATCATACCAGCACTAATGCACCGGATCCCATCAGAACGCCGCAGTTAAGCGTGCTTGGGCGAGAGTAGTACTAGGATGGGTGACCTCCTGGGAAGTCCTCGTGTTGCATCTCCCTTTTTATGAATTTTTAATTTCGGTTCGGGTCGGTCCACCCCGGACCTACGTTTTTTTGTAACGATCTTGATTGGCGTACATTATTACGAAAAAAAAAACGAATCGGATTCTCGTGTTCCTATTTTTTAGGAAAACAACGAATCGGATTCTAGTGTTCCTATTTTTTAGGAACAATCGATTTTTTTGAATTTTAAATTTTGCTTTGGGTCGGTCAACCCCGGACATAAGTTTATTTGTAACGATCCTGATTTGCGTACATCATTGGGAGAAAAAACGAATCGGACTCCCGTGTTCCTATTTTTTAGGAACAAACGATTTTTATGAATTTTAAATGTTGGTTTGGGTCGGTCGACCCCGGAGATAAGTTTATTTGTAACGATCTTGATTGGCGTACATATTATATCCAGGGAAAAAAACGAATCGGATTCCCGTGTTCCTATTTTTTAGGAACAATCGGCTTTTATGAATTTTAAATGTTGGTTTGGGTCGGTCAAGCCCGGAGATTTGTCTATTTCTAACGATCATGATTGGCGCACATTATTAGGGAAAAAAACGAATCGGATTCCCGTGTTCCTATTTTTTAGGAACAATCGATTTTCAAAGTGATTAGCGGTACTGCGGATCTGAAAAGAAGGGTTATTTAGAGTGCATTGCATTTATTATCGTTTTAGAAAATAGCATTTATTGTTGATTACCACGTATAATTAATTGCATTTATTTAAATTTTGCTCGTAATGTGTACTAAATGAAACCGCGATTCTTGAAAAGTAAAAAGCAATCCTTTTATTTTATTTTCGGACCTAAAAAGAATCGTTATCTAGTTTAATAAGAGACGTTGTTTAAAACATAGACTCAAACGTTACACGGTTTTTTCGAAATTCCAAGATAGCATTTATTGTTGTTCACCACACATGTGCGTGTATCCGCGATGTTTTATTGTATTATATTATAGTTTATTCGTAATTATGTTTCCTTACTTCAAAGTTAATAAATAGTGTTCTCATTTATTGCGTCGAAACCGTAAACGCGGCGTATTAAGAGGGTTGCGAGTTTACCGCGTTGGATCGTTTGTTACGGGTATTTCATGGGTAAAAAAATAAAAATAAAAAGTTGGAAAAACCGGTTATGTTGGGTTATATAGATTGATCGTGCATTACCTAACGGATGCGATCATACCAGCACTAATGTACCGGATCCCATCAGAACTCCGCAGTGAAGCGTGCTTGGGCGAGAGTAGTACTAGGATGGGTGACCTCCTGGGAAGTCCTCGTGTTGCATCCCCCTTTTTATGAATTTTTAATTTCGGTTCGGGTCGGTCCACCCCGGACCTACGTTTTTTTGTAACGATCTTGATTGGCGTACATTATTACGAAAAAAAAAACGAATCGGATTCTCGTGTTCCTATTTTTTAGGAAAACAACGAATCGGATTCTAGTGTTCCTATTTTTTAGGAACAATCGATTTTTTTGAATTTTAAATTTTGCTTTGGGTCGGTCAACCCCGGACATAAGTTTATTTGTAACGATCCTGATTTGCGTACATCATTGGGAGAAAAAACGAATCGGACTCCCGTGTTCCTATTTTTTAGGAACAAACGATTTTTATGAATTTTAAATGTTGGTTTGGGTCGGTCGACCCCGGAGATAAGTTTATTTGTAACGATCTTGATTGGCGTACATATTATATCCAGGGAAAAAAACGAATCGGATTCCCGTGTTCCTATTTTTTAGGAACAATCGGCTTTTATGAATTTTAAATGTTGGTTTGGGTCGGTCAAGCCCGGAGATTTGTCTATTTGTAACGATCATGATTGGCGCACATTATTAGGGAAAAAAACGAATCGGATTCCCGTGTTCCTATTTTTTAGGAACAATCGATTTTCAAAGTGATTAGCGGTACTGCGGATCTGAAAAGAAGGGTTATTTAGAGTGCATTGCATTTATTATCGTTTTAGAAAATAGCATTTATTGTTGATTACCACGTATAATTAATTGCATTTATTTAAATTTTGCTCGTAATGTGTACTAAATGAAACCGCGATTCTTGAAAAGTAAAAAGCAATCCTTTTATTTTATTTTCGGACCTAAAAAGAATCGTTATCTAGTTTAATAAGAGACGTTGTTTAAAACATAGACTCAAACGTTACACGGTTTTTTCGAAATTCCAAGATAGCATTTATTGTTGTTCACCACACATGTGCGTGTATTCGCGATGTTTTATTGTATTATATTATAGTTTATTCGTAATTATGTTTCCTTACTTCAAAGTTAATAAATAGTGTTCTCATTTATTGCGTCGAAACCGTAAACGCGGCGTATTAAGAGGGTTGCGAGTTTACCGCGTTGGATCGTTTGTTACGGGTATTTCATGGGTAAAAAAATAAAAATAAAAAGTTGGAAAAACCGGTTATGTTGGGTTATATAGATTGATCGTGCATTACCTAACGGATGCGATCATACCAGCACTAATGCACCGGATCCCATCAGAACTCCGCAGTGAAGCGTGCTTGGGCGAGAGTAGTACTAGGATGGGTGACCTCCTGGGAAGTCCTCGTGTTGCATCCCCCTTTTTATGAATTTTTAATTTCGGTTCGGGTCGGTCCACCCCGGACCTACGTTTTTTTGTAACGATCTTGATTGGCGTACATTATTACGAAAAAAAAAACGAATCGGATTCTCGTGTTCCTATTTTTTAGGAAAACAACGAATCGGATTCTAGTGTTCCTATTTTTTAGGAACAATCGATTTTTTTGAATTTTAAATTTTGCTTTGGGTCGGTCAACCCCGGACATAAGTTTATTTGTAACGATCCTGATTTGCGTACATCATTGGGAGAAAAAACGAATCGGACTCCCGTGTTCCTATTTTTTAGGAACAAACGATTTTTATGAATTTTAAATGTTGGTTTGGGTCGGTCGACCCCGGAGATAAGTTTATTTGTAACGATCTTGATTGGCGTACATATTATATCCAGGGAAAAAAACGAATCGGATTCCCGTGTTCCTATTTTTTAGGAACAATCGGCTTTTATGAATTTTAAATGTTGGTTTGGGTCGGTCAAGCCCGGAGATTTGTCTATTTGTAACGATCATGATTGGCGCACATTATTAGGGAAAAAAACGAATCGGATTCCCGTGTTCCTATTTTTTAGGAACAATCGATTTTCAAAGTGATTAGCGGTACTGCGGATCTGAAAAGAAGGGTTATTTAGAGTGCATTGCATTTATTATCGTTTTAGAAAATAGCATTTATTGTTGATTACCACGTATAATTAATTGCATTTATTTAAATTTTGCTCGTAATGTGTACTAAATGAAACCGCGATTCTTGAAAAGTAAAAAGCAATCCTTTTATTTTATTTTCGGACCTAAAAAGAATCGTTATCTAGTTTAATAAGAGACGTTGTTTAAAACATAGACTCAAACGTTACACGGTTTTTTCGAAATTCCAAGATAGCATTTATTGTTGTTCACCACACATGTGCGTGTATCCGCGATGTTTTATTGTATTATATTATAGTTTATTCGTAATTATGTTTCCTTACTTCAAAGTTAATAAATAGTGTTCTCATTTATTGCGTCGAAACCGTAAACGCGGCGTATTAAGAGGGTTGCGAGTTTACCGCGTTGGATCGTTTGTTACGGGTATTTCATGGGTAAAAAAATAAAAATAAAAAGTTGGAAAAACCGGTTATGTTGGGTTATATAGATTGATCGTGCATTACCTAACGGATGCGATCATACCGGCACTAATGCACCGGATCCCATCAGAACTCCGCAGTGAAGCGTGCTTGGGCGAGAGTAGTACTAGGATGGGTGACCTCCTGGGAAGTCCTCGTGTTGCATCCCCCTTTTTATGAATTTTTAATTTCGGTTCGGGTCGGTCCACCCCGGACCTACGTTTTTTTGTAACGATCTTGATTGGCGTACATTATTACGAAAAAAAAAACGAATCGGATTCTCGTGTTCCTATTTTTTAGGAAAACAACGAATCGGATTCTAGTGTTCCTATTTTTTAGGAACAATCGATTTTTTTGAATTTTAAATTTTGCTTTGGGTCGGTCAACCCCGGACATAAGTTTATTTGTAACGATCCTGATTTGCGTACATCATTGGGAGAAAAAACGAATCGGACTCCCGTGTTCCTATTTTTTAGGAACAAACGATTTTTATGAATTTTAAATGTTGGTTTGGGTCGGTCGACCCCGAAGATAAGTTTATTTGTAACGATCTTGATTGGCGTACATATTATATCCAGGGAAAAAAACGAATCGGATTCCCGTGTTCCTATTTTTTAGGAACAATCGGCTTTTATGAATTTTAAATGTTGGTTTGGGTCGGTCAAGCCCGGAGATTTGTCTATTTGTAACGATCATGATTGGCGCACATTATTAGGGAAAAAAACGAATCGGATTCCCGTGTTCCTATTTTTTAGGAACAATCGATTTTCAAAGTGATTAGCGGTACTGCGGATCTGAAAAGAAGGGTTATTTAGAGTGCATTGCATTTATTATCGTTTTAGAAAATAGCATTTATTGTTGATTACCACGTATAATTAATTGCATTTATTTAAATTTTGCTCGTAATGTGTACTAAATGAAACCGCGATTCTTGAAAAGTAAAAAGCAATCCTTTTATTTTATTTTCGGACCTAAAAAGAATCGTTATCTAGTTTAATAAGAGACGTTGTTTAAAACATAGACTCAAACGTTACACGGTTTTTTCGAAATTCCAAGATAGCATTTATTGTTGTTCACCACACATGTGCGTGTATCCGCGATGTTTTATTGTATTATATTATAGTTTATTCGTAATTATGTTTCCTTACTTCAAAGTTAATAAATAGTGTTCTCATTTATTGCGTCGAAACCGTAAACGCGGCGTATTAAGAGGGTTGCGAGTTTACCGCGTTGGATCGTTTGTTACGGGTATTTCATGGGTAAAAAAATAAAAATAAAAAGTTGGAAAAACCGGTTATGTTGGGTTATATAGATTGATCGTGCATTACCTAACGGATGCGATCATACCAGCACTAATGCACCGGATCCCATCAGAACTCCGCAGTTAAGCGTGCTTGGGCGAGAGTAGTACTAGGATGGGTGACCTCCTGGGAAGTCCTCGTGTTGCATCCCCCTTTTTATGAATTTTTAATTTCGGTTCGGGTCGGTCCACCCCGGACCTACGTTTTTTTGTAACGATCTTGATTGGCGTACATTATTACGAAAAAAAAAACGAATCGGATTCTCGTGTTCCTATTTTTTAGGAAAACAACGAATCGGATTCTAGTGTTCCTATTTTTTAGGAACAATCGATTTTTTTGAATTTTAAATTTTGCTTTGGGTCGGTCAACCCCGGACATAAGTTTATTTGTAACGATCCTGATTTGCGTACATCATTGGGAGAAAAAACGAATCGGACTCCCGTGTTCCTATTTTTTAGGAACAAACGATTTTTATGAATTTTAAATGTTGGTTTGGGTCGGTCGACCCCGGAGATAAGTTTATTTGTAACGATCTTGATTGGCGTACATATTATATCCAGGGAAAAAAACGAATCGGATTCCCGTGTTCCTATTTTTTAGGAACAATCGGCTTTTATGAATTTTAAATGTTGGTTTGGGTCGGTCAAGCCCGGAGATTTGTCTATTTGTAACGATCATGATTGGCGCACATTATTAGGGAAAAAACGAATCGGATTCCCGTGTTCCTATTTTTTAGGAACAATCGATTTTCAAAGTGATTAGCGGTACTGCGGATCTGAAAAGAAGGGTTATTTAGAGTGCATTGCATTTATTATCGTTTTAGAAAATAGCATTTATTGTTGATTACCACGTATAATTAATTGCATTTATTTAAATTTTGCTCGTAATGTGTACTAAATGAAACCGCGATTCTTGAAAAGTAAAAAGCAATCCTTTTATTTTATTTTCGGACCTAAAAAGAATCGTTATCTAGTTTAATAAGAGACGTTGTTTAAAACATAGACTCAAACGTTACACGGTTTTTTCGAAATTCCAAGATAGCATTTATTGTTGTTCACCACACATGTGCGTGTATCCGCGATGTTTTATTGTATTATATTATAGTTTATTCGTAATTATGTTTCCTTACTTCAAAGTTAATAAATAGTGTTCTCATTTATTGCGTCGAAACCGTAAACGCGGCGTATTAAGAGGGTTGCGAGTTTACCGCGTTGGATCGTTTGTTACGGGTATTTCATGGGTAAAAAAATAAAAATAAAAAGTTGGAAAAACCGGTTATGTTGGGTTATATAGATTGATCGTGCATTACCTAACGGATGCGATCATACCAGCACTAATGCACCGGATCCCATCAGAACTCCGCAGGTAAGCGTGCTTGGGCGAGAGTAGTACTAGGATGGGTGACCTCCTGGGAAGTCCTCGTGTTGCATCCCCCTTTTTATGAATTTTTAATTTCGGTTCGGGTCGGTCCACCCCGGACCTACGTTTTTTTGTAACGATCTTGATTGGCGTACATTATTACGAAAAAAAAAACGAATCGGATTCTCGTGTTCCTATTTTTTAGGAAAACAACGAATCGGATTCTAGTGTTCCTATTTTTTAGGAACAATCGATTTTTTTGAATTTTAAATTTTGCTTTGGGTCGGTCAACCCCGGACATAAGTTTATTTGTAACGATCCTGATTTGCGTACATCATTGGGAGAAAAAACGAATCGGACTCCCGTGTTCCTATTTTTTAGGAACAAACGATTTTTATGAATTTTAAATGTTGGTTTGGGTCGGTCGACCCCGGAGATAAGTTTATTTGTAACGATCTTGATTGGCGTACATATTATATCCAGGGAAAAAAACGAATCGGATTCCCGTGTTCCTATTTTTTAGGAACAATCGGCTTTTATGAATTTTAAATGTTGGTTTGGGTCGGTCAAGCCCGGAGATTTGTCTATTTGTAACGATCATGATTGGCGCACATTATTAGGGAAAAAAACGAATCGGATTCCCGTGTTCCTATTTTTTAGGAACAATCGATTTTCAAAGTGATTAGCGGTACTGCGGATCTGAAAAGAAGGGTTATTTAGAGTGCATTACATTTATTATCGTTTTAGAAAATAGCATTTATTGTTGATTACCACGTATAATTAATTGCATTTATTTAAATTTTGCTCGTAATGTGTACTAAATGAAACCGCGATTCTTGAAAAGTAAAAAGCAATCCTTTTATTTTATTTTCGGACCTAAAAAGAATCGTTATCTAGTTTAATAAGAGACGTTGTTTAAAACATAGACTCAAACGTTACACGGTTTTTTCGAAATTCCAAGATAGCATTTATTGTTGTTCACCACACATGTGCGTGTATCCGCGATGTTTTATTGTATTATATTATAGTTTATTCGTAATTATGTTTCCTTACTTCAAAGTTAATAAATAGTGTTCTCATTTATTGCGTCGAAACCGTAAACGCGGCGTATTAAGAGGGTTGCGAGTTTACCGCGTTGGATCGTTTGTTACGGGTATTTCATGGGTAAAAAAATAAAAATAAAAAGTTGGAAAAACCGGTTATGTTGGGTTATATAGATTGATCGTGCATTACCTAACGGATGCGATCATACCAGCACTAATGCACCGGATCCCATCAGAACTCCGCAGTTAAGCGTGCTTGGGCGAGAGTAGTACTAGGATGGGTGACCTCCTGGGAAGTCCTCGTGTTGCATCCCCCTTTTTATGAATTTTTAATTTCGGTTCGGGTCGGTCCACCCCGGACCTACGTTTTTTTGTAACGATCTTGATTGGCGTACATTATTACGAAAAAAAAAACGAATCGGATTCTCGTGTTCCTATTTTTTAGGAAAACAACGAATCAGATTCTAGTGTTCCTATTTTTTAGGAACAATCGATTTTTTTGAATTTTAAATTTTGCTTTGGGTCGGTCAACCCCGGACATAAGTTTATTTGTAACGATCCTGATTTGCATACATCATTGGGAGAAAAAACGAATCGGACTCCCGTGTTCCTATTTTTTAGGAACAAACGATTTTTATGAATTTTAAATGTTGGTTTGGGTCGGTCGACCCCGGAGATAAGTTTATTTGTAACGATCTTGATTGGCGTACATATTATATCCAGGGAAAAAAACGAATCGGATTCCCGTGTTCCTATTTTTTAGGAACAATCGGCTTTTATGAATTTTAAATGTTGGTTTGGGTCGGTCAAGCCCGGAGATTTGTCTATTTGTAACGATCATGATTGGCGCACATTATTAGGGAAAAAACGAATCGGATTCCCGTGTTCCTATTTTTTAGGAACAATCGATTTTCAAAGTGATTAGCGGTACTGCGGATCTGAAAAGAAGGGTTATTTAGAGTGCATTGCATTTATTATCGTTTTAGAAAATAGCATTTATTGTTGATTACCACGTATAATTAATTGCATTTATTTAAATTTTGCTCGTAATGTGTACTAAATGAAACCGCGATTCTTGAAAAGTAAAAAGCAATCCTTTTATTTTATTTTCGGACCTAAAAAGAATCGTTATCTAGTTTAATAAGAGACGTTGTTTAAAACATAGACTCAAACGTTACACGGTTTTTTCGAAATTCCAAGATAGCATTTATTGTTGTTCACCACACATGTGCGTGTATCCGCGATGTTTTATTGTATTATATTATAGTTTATTCGTAATTATGTTTCCTTACTTCAAAGTTAATAAATAGTGTTCTCATTTATTGCGTCGAAACCGTAAACGCGGCGTATTAAGAGGGTTGCGAGTTTACCGCGTTGGATCGTTTGTTACGGGTATTTCATGGGTAAAAAAATAAAAATAAAAAGTTGGAAAAACCGGTTATGTTGGGTTATATAGATTGATCGTGCATTACCTAACGGATGCGATCATACCAGCACTAATGCACCGGATCCCATCAGAACTCCGCAGTGAAGCGTGCTTGGGCGAGAGTAGTACTAGGATGGGTGACCTCCTGGGAAGTCCTCGTGTTGCATCCCCCTTTTTATGAATTTTTAATTTCGGTTCGGGTCGGTCCACCCCGGACCTACGTTTTTTTGTAACGATCTTGATTGGCGTACATTATTACGAAAAAAAAAACGAATCGGATTCTCGTGTTCCTATTTTTTAGGAAAACAACGAATCGGATTCTAGTGTTCCTATTTTTTAGGAACAATCGATTTTTTTGAATTTTAAATTTTGCTTTGGGTCGGTCAACCCCGGACATAAGTTTATTTGTAACGATCCTGATTTGCGTACATCATTGGGAGAAAAAACGAATCGGACTCCCGTGTTCCTATTTTTTAGGAACAAACGATTTTTATGAATTTTAAATGTTGGTTTGGGTCGGTCGACCCCGGAGATAAGTTTATTTGTAACGATCTTGATTGGCGTACATATTATATCCAGGGAAAAAAACGAATCGGATTCCCGTGTTCCTATTTTTTAGGAACAATCGGCTTTTATGAATTTTAAATGTTGGTTTGGGTCGGTCAAGCCCGGAGATTTGTCTATTTGTAACGATCATGATTGGCGCACATTATTAGGGAAAAAAACGAATCGGATTCCCGTGTTCCTATTTTTTAGGAACAATCGATTTTCAAAGTGATTAGCGGTACTGCGGATCTGAAAAGAAGGGTTATTTAGAGTGCATTACATTTATTATCGTTTTAGAAAATAGCATTTATTGTTGATTACCACGTATAATTAATTGCATTTATTTAAATTTTGCTCGTAATGTGTACTAAATGAAACCGCGATTCTTGAAAAGTAAAAAGCAATCCTTTTATTTTATTTTCGGACCTAAAAAGAATCGTTATCTAGTTTAATAAGAGACGTTGTTTAAAACATAGACTCAAACGTTACACGGTTTTTTCGAAATTCCAAGATAGCATTTATTGTTGTTCACCACACATGTGCGTGTATCCGCGATGTTTCATTGTATTATATTATAGTTTATTCGTAATTATGTTTCCTTACTTCAAAGTTAATAAATAGTGTTCTCATTTATTGCGTCGAAACCGTAAACGCGGCGTATTAAGAGGGTTGCGAGTTTACCGCGTTGGATCGTTTGTTACGGGTATTTCATGGGTAAAAAAATAAAAATAAAAAGTTGGAAAAACCGGTTATGTTGGGTTATATAGATTGATCGTGCATTACCTAACGGATGCGATCATACCGGCACTAATGCACCGGATCCCATCAGAACTCCGCAGTGAAGCGTGCTTGGGCGAGAGTAGTACTAGGATGGGTGACCTCCTGGGAAGTCCTCGTGTTGCATCCCCCTTTTTATGAATTTTTAATTTCGGTTCGGGTCGGTCCACCCCGGACCTACGTTTTTTTGTAACGATCTTGATTGGCGTACATTATTACGAAAAAAAAAACGAATCGGATTCTCGTGTTCCTATTTTTTAGGAAAACAACGAATCGGATTCTAGTGTTCCTATTTTTTAGGAACAATCGATTTTTTTGAATTTTAAATTTTGCTTTGGGTCGGTCAACCCCGGACATAAGTTTATTTGTAACGATCCTGATTTGCGTACATCATTGGGAGAAAAAACGAATCGGACTCCCGTGTTCCTATTTTTTAGGAACAAACGATTTTTATGAATTTTAAATGTTGGTTTGGGTCGGTCGACCCCGGAGATAAGTTTATTTGTAACGATCTTGATTGGCGTACATATTATATCCAGGGAAAAAAACGAATCGGATTCCCGTGTTCCTATTTTTTAGGAACAATCGGCTTTTATGAATTTTAAATGTTGGTTTGGGTCGGTCAAGCCCGGAGATTTGTCTATTTGTAACGATCATGATTGGCGCACATTATTAGGGAAAAAAACGAATCGGATTCCCGTGTTCCTATTTTTTAGGAACAATCGATTTTCAAAGTGATTAGCGGTACTGCGGATCTGAAAAGAAGGGTTATTTAGAGTGCATTACATTTATTATCGTTTTAGAAAATAGCATTTATTGTTGATTACCACGTATAATTAATTGCATTTATTTAAATTTTGCTCGTAATGTGTACTAAATGAAACCGCGATTCTTGAAAAGTAAAAAAGCA
Organism: Limnanthes douglasii subsp. nivea; assembly: GCA_036936605.1. Lineage (NCBI taxonomy): Eukaryota > Viridiplantae > Streptophyta > Magnoliopsida > Brassicales > Limnanthaceae > Limnanthes > Limnanthes douglasii. The sequence continues at coordinate 154,856,652 of JAUPFV010000004.1, read as the reverse complement.
ATCCTTTTATTTTATTTTCGGACCTAAAAAGAATCGTTATCTAGTTTAATAAGAGACGTTGTTTAAAACATAGACTCAAACGTTACACGGTTTTTTCGAAATTCCAAGATAGCATTTATTGTTGTTCACCACACATGTGCGTGTATCCGCGATGTTTTATTGTATTATATTATAGTTTATTCGTAATTATGTTTCCTTACTTCAAAGTTAATAAATAGTGTTCTCATTTATTGCGTCGAAACCGTAAACGCGGCGTATTAAGAGGGTTGCGAGTTTACCGCGTTGGATCGTTTGTTACGGGTATTTCATGGGTAAAAAAATAAAAATAAAAAGTTGGAAAAACCGGTTATGTTGGGTTATATAGATTGATCGTGCATTACCTAACGGATGCGATCATACCAGCACTAATGCACCGGATCCCATCAGAACTCCGCAGTTAAGCGTGCTTGGGCGAGAGTAGTACTAGGATGGGTGACCTCCTGGGAAGTCCTCGTGTTGCATCCCCCTTTTTATGAATTTTTAATTTCGGTTCGGGTCGGTCCACCCCGGACCTACGTTTTTTTGTAACGATCTTGATTGGCGTACATTATTACGAAAAAAAAAACGAATCGGATTCTCGTGTTCCTATTTTTTAGGAAAACAACGAATCGGATTCTAGTGTTCCTATTTTTTAGGAACAATCGATTTTTTTGAATTTTAAATTTTGCTTTGGGTCGGTCAACCCCGGACATAAGTTTATTTGTAACGATCCTGATTTGCGTACATCATTGGGAGAAAAAACGAATCGGACTCCCGTGTTCCTATTTTTTAGGAACAAACGATTTTTATGAATTTTAAATGTTGGTTTGGGTCGGTCGACCCCGGAGATAAGTTTATTTGTAACGATCTTGATTGGCGTACATATTATATCCAGGGAAAAAAACGAATCGGATTCCCGTGTTCCTATTTTTTAGGAACAATCGGCTTTTATGAATTTTAAATGTTGGTTTGGGTCGGTCAAGCCCGGAGATTTGTCTATTTCTAACGATCATGATTGGCGCACATTATTAGGGAAAAAAACGAATCGGATTCCCGTGTTCCTATTTTTTAGGAACAATCGATTTTCAAAGTGATTAGCGGTACTGCGGATCTGAAAAGAAGGGTTATTTAGAGTGCATTGCATTTATTATCGTTTTAGAAAATAGCATTTATTGTTGATTACCACGTATAATTAATTGCATTTATTTAAATTTTGCTCGTAATGTGTACTAAATGAAACCGCGATTCTTGAAAAGTAAAAAGCAATCCTTTTATTTTATTTTCGGACCTAAAAAGAATCGTTATCTAGTTTAATAAGAGACGTTGTTTAAAACATAGACTCAAACGTTACACGGTTTTTTCGAAATTCCAAGATAGCATTTATTGTTGTTCACCACACATGTGCGTGTATCCGCGATGTTTTATTGTATTATATTATAGTTTATTCGTAATTATGTTTCCTTACTTCAAAGTTAATAAATAGTGTTCTCATTTATTGCGTCGAAACCGTAAACGCGGCGTATTAAGAGGGTTGCGAGTTTACCGCGTTGGATCGTTTGTTACGGGTATTTCATGGGTAAAAAAATAAAAATAAAAAGTTGGAAAAACCGGTTATGTTGGGTTATATAGATTGATCGTGCATTACCTAACGGATGCGATCATACCAGCACTAATGCACCGGATCCCATCAGAACTCCGCAGTTAAGCGTGCTTGGGCGAGAGTAGTACTAGGATGGGTGACCTCCTGGGAAGTCCTCGTGTTGCATCCCCCTTTTTATGAATTTTTAATTTCGGTTCGGGTCGGTCCACCCCGGACCTACGTTTTTTTGTAACGATCTTGATTGGCGTACATTATTACGAAAAAAAAAACGAATCGGATTCTCGTGTTCCTATTTTTTAGGAAAACAACGAATCGGATTCTAGTGTTCCTATTTTTTAGGAACAATCGATTTTTTTGAATTTTAAATTTTGCTTTGGGTCGGTCAACCCCGGACATAAGTTTATTTGTAACGATCCTGATTTGCGTACATCATTGGGAGAAAAAACGAATCGGACTCCCGTGTTCCTATTTTTTAGGAACAAACGATTTTTATGAATTTTAAATGTTGGTTTGGGTCGGTCGACCCCGGAGATAAGTTTATTTGTAACGATCTTGATTGGCGTACATATTATATCCAGGGAAAAAAACGAATCGGATTCCCGTGTTCCTATTTTTTAGGAACAATCGGCTTTTATGAATTTTAAATGTTGGTTTGGGTCGGTCAAGCCCGGAGATTTGTCTATTTGTAACGATCATGATTGGCGCACATTATTAGGGAAAAAAACGAATCGGATTCCCGTGTTCCTATTTTTTAGGAACAATCGATTTTCAAAGTGATTAGCGGTACTGCGGATCTGAAAAGAAGGGTTATTTAGAGTGCATTGCATTTATTATCGTTTTAGAAAATAGCATTTATTGTTGATTACCACGTATAATTAATTGCATTTATTTAAATTTTGCTCGTAATGTGTACTAAATGAAACCGCGATTCTTGAAAAGTAAAAAGCAATCCTTTTATTTTATTTTCGGACCTAAAAAGAATCGTTATCTAGTTTAATAAGAGACGTTGTTTAAAACATAGACTCAAACGTTACACGGTTTTTTCGAAATTCCAAGATAGCATTTATTGTTGTTCACCACACATGTGCGTGTATCCGCGATGTTTTATTGTATTATATTATAGTTTATTCGTAATTATGTTTCCTTACTTCAAAGTTAATAAATAGTGTTCTCATTTATTGCGTCGAAACCGTAAACGCGGCGTATTAAGAGGGTTGCGAGTTTACCGCGTTGGATCGTTTGTTACGGGTATTTCATGGGTAAAAAAATAAAAATAAAAAGTTGGAAAAACCGGTTATGTTGGGTTATATAGATTGATCGTGCATTACCTAACGGATGCGATCATACCAGCACTAATGCACCGGATCCCATCAGAACTCCGCAGTTAAGCGTGCTTGGGCGAGAGTAGTACTAGGATGGGTGACCTCCTGGGAAGTCCTCGTGTTGCATCCCCCTTTTTATGAATTTTTAATTTCGGTTCGGGTCGGTCCACCCCGGACCTACGTTTTTTTGTAACGATCTTGATTGGCGTACATTATTACGAAAAAAAAAACGAATCGGATTCTCGTGTTCCTATTTTTTAGGAAAACAACGAATCGGATTCTAGTGTTCCTATTTTTTAGGAACAATCGATTTTTTTGAATTTTAAATTTTGCTTTGGGTCGGTCAACCCCGGACATAAGTTTATTTGTAACGATCCTGATTTGCGTACATCATTGGGAGAAAAAACGAATCGGACTCCCGTGTTCCTATTTTTTAGGAACAAACGATTTTTATGAATTTTAAATGTTGGTTTGGGTCGGTCGACCCCGGAGATAAGTTTATTTGTAACGATCTTGATTGGCGTACATATTATATCCAGGGAAAAAAACGAATCGGATTCCCGTGTTCCTATTTTTTAGGAACAATCGGCTTTTATGAATTTTAAATGTTGGTTTGGGTCGGTCAAGCCCGGAGATTTGTCTATTTGTAACGATCATGATTGGCGCACATTATTAGGGAAAAAAACGAATCGGATTCCCGTGTTCCTATTTTTTAGGAACAATCGATTTTCAAAGTGATTAGCGGTACTGCGGATCTGAAAAGAAGGGTTATTTAGAGTGCATTGCATTTATTATCGTTTTAGAAAATAGCATTTATTGTTGATTACCACGTATAATTAATTGCATTTATTTAAATTTTGCTCGTAATGTGTACTAAATGAAACCGCGATTCTTGAAAAGTAAAAAGCAATCCTTTTATTTTATTTTCGGACCTAAAAAGAATCGTTATCTAGTTTAATAAGAGACGTTGTTTAAAACATAGACTCAAACGTTACACGGTTTTTTCGAAATTCCAAGATAGCATTTATTGTTGTTCACCACACATGTGCGTGTATCCGCGATGTTTTATTGTATTATATTATAGTTTATTCGTAATTATGTTTCCTTACTTCAAAGTTAATAAATAGTGTTCTCATTTATTGCGTCGAAACCGTAAACGCGGCGTATTAAGAGGGTTGCGAGTTTACCGCGTTGGATCGTTTGTTACGGGTATTTCATGGGTAAAAAAATAAAAATAAAAAGTTGGAAAAACCGGTTATGTTGGGTTATATAGATTGATCGTGCATTACCTAACGGATGCGATCATACCAGCACTAATGCACCGGATCCCATCAGAACTCCGCAGTTAAGCGTGCTTGGGCGAGAGTAGTACTAGGATAGGTGACCTCCTGGGAAGTCCTCGTGTTGCATCCCCCTTTTTATGAATTTTTAATTTCGGTTCGGGTCGGTCCACCCCGGACCTACGTTTTTTTGTAACGATCTTGATTGGCGTACATTATTACGAAAAAAAAAACGAATCGGATTCTCGTGTTCCTATTTTTTAGGAAAACAACGAATCGGATTCTAGTGTTCCTATTTTTTAGGAACAATCGATTTTTTTGAATTTTAAATTTTGCTTTGGGTCGGTCAACCCCGGACATAAGTTTATTTGTAACGATCCTGATTTGCGTACATCATTGGGAGAAAAAACGAATCGGACTCCCGTGTTCCTATTTTTTAGGAACAAACGATTTTTATGAATTTTAAATGTTGGTTTGGGTCGGTCGACCCCGGAGATAAGTTTATTTGTAACGATCTTGATTGGCGTACATATTATATCCAGGGAAAAAAACGAATCGGATTCCCGTGTTCCTATTTTTTAGGAACAATCGGCTTTTATGAATTTTAAATGTTGGTTTGGGTCGGTCAAGCCCGGAGATTTGTCTATTTGTAACGATCATGATTGGCGCACATTATTAGGGAAAAAAACGAATCGGATTCCCGTGTTCCTATTTTTTAGGAACAATCGATTTTCAAAGTGATTAGCGGTACTGCGGATCTGAAAAGAAGGGTTATTTAGAGTGCATTGCATTTATTATCGTTTTAGAAAATAGCATTTATTGTTGATTACCACGTATAATTAATTGCATTTATTTAAATTTTGCTCGTAATGTGTACTAAATGAAACCGCGATTCTTGAAAAGTAAAAAGCAATCCTTTTATTTTATTTTCGGACCTAAAAAGAATCGTTATCTAGTTTAATAAGAGACGTTGTTTAAAACATAGACTCAAACGTTACACGGTTTTTTCGAAATTCCAAGATAGCATTTATTGTTGTTCACCACACATGTGCGTGTATCCGCGATGTTTTATTGTATTATATTATAGTTTATTCGTAATTATGTTTCCTTACTTCAAAGTTAATAAATAGTGTTCTCATTTATTGCGTCGAAACCGTAAACGCGGCGTATTAAGAGGGTTGCGAGTTTACCGCGTTGGATCGTTTGTTACGGGTATTTCATGGGTAAAAAAATAAAAATAAAAAGTTGGAAAAACCGGTTATGTTGGGTTATATAGATTGATCGTGCATTACCTAACGGATGCGATCATACCAGCACTAATGCACCGGATCCCATCAGAACTCCGCAGTTAAGCGTGCTTGGGCGAGAGTAGTACTAGGATGGGTGACCTCCTGGGAAGTCCTCGTGTTGCATCCCCCTTTTTATGAATTTTTAATTTCGGTTCGGGTCGGTCCACCCCGGACCTACGTTTTTTTGTAACGATCTTGATTGGCGTACATTATTACGAAAAAAAAAACGAATCGGATTCTCGTGTTCCTATTTTTTAGGAAAACAACGAATCGGATTCTAGTGTTCCTATTTTTTAGGAACAATCGATTTTTTTGAATTTTAAATTTTGCTTTGGGTCGGTCAACCCCGGACATAAGTTTATTTGTAACGATCCTGATTTGCGTACATCATTGGGAGAAAAAACGAATCGGACTCCCGTGTTCCTATTTTTTAGGAACAAACGATTTTTATGAATTTTAAATGTTGGTTTGGGTCGGTCGACCCCGGAGATAAGTTTATTTGTAACGATCTTGATTGGCGTACATATTATATCCAGGGAAAAAAACGAATCGGATTCCCGTGTTCCTATTTTTTAGGAACAATCGGCTTTTATGAATTTTAAATGTTGGTTTGGGTCGGTCAAGCCCGGAGATTTGTCTATTTGTAACGATCATGATTGGCGCACATTATTAGGGAAAAAAACGAATCGGATTCCCGTGTTCCTATTTTTTAGGAACAATCGATTTTCAAAGTGATTAGCGGTACTGCGGATCTGAAAAGAAGGGTTATTTAGAGTGCATTGCATTTATTATCGTTTTAGAAAATAGCATTTATTGTTGATTACCACGTATAATTAATTGCATTTATTTAAATTTTGCTCGTAATGTGTACTAAATGAAACCGCGATTCTTGAAAAGTAAAAAGCAATCCTTTTATTTTATTTTCGGACCTAAAAAGAATCGTTATCTAGTTTAATAAGAGACGTTGTTTAAAACATAGACTCAAACGTTACACGGTTTTTTCGAAATTCCAAGATAGCATTTATTGTTGTTCACCACACATGTGCGTGTATCCGCGATGTTTTATTGTATTATATTATAGTTTATTCGTAATTATGTTTCCTTACTTCAAAGTTAATAAATAGTGTTCTCATTTATTGCGTCGAAACCGTAAACGCGGCGTATTAAGAGGGTTGCGAGTTTACCGCGTTGGATCGTTTGTTACGGGTATTTCATGGGTAAAAAAATAAAAATAAAAAGTTGGAAAAACCGGTTATGTTGGGTTATATAGATTGATCGTGCATTACCTAACGGATGCGATCATACCAGCACTAATGCACCGGATCCCATCAGAACTCCGCAGTTAAGCGTGCGAAGTCCTCGTGTTGCATCCCCCTTTTTATGAATTTTTAATTTCGGTTCGGGTCGGTCCACCCCGGACCTACGTTTTTTTGTAACGATCTTGATTGGCGTACATTATTACGAAAAAAAAAACGAATCGGATTCTCGTGTTCCTATTTTTTAGGAAAACAACGAATCGGATTCTAGTGTTCCTATTTTTTAGGAACAATCGATTTTTTTGAATTTTAAATTTTGCTTTGGGTCGGTCAACCCCGGACATAAGTTTATTTGTAACGATCCTGATTTGCGTACATCATTGGGAGAAAAAACGAATCGGACTCCCGTGTTCCTATTTTTTAGGAACAAACGATTTTTATGAATTTTAAATGTTGGTTTTGGTCGGTCGACCCCGGAGATAAGTTTATTTGTAACGATCTTGATTGGCGTACATATTATATCCAGGGAAAAAAACGAATCGGATTCCCGTGTTCCTATTTTTTAGGAACAATCGGCTTTTATGAATTTTAAATGTTGGTTTGGGTCGGTCAAGCCCGGAGATTTGTCTATTTGTAACGATCATGATTGGCGCACATTATTAGGGAAAAAAACGAATCGGATTCCCGTGTTCCTATTTTTTAGGAACAATCGATTTTCAAAGTGATTAGCGGTACTGCGGATCTGAAAAGAAGGGTTATTTAGAGTGCATTACATTTATTATCGTTTTAGAAAATAGCATTTATTGTTGATTACCACGTATAATTAATTGCATTTATTTAAATTTTGCTCGTAATGTGTACTAAATGAAACCGCGATTCTTGAAAAGTAAAAAACAATCCTTTTATTTTATTTTCGGACCTAAAAAGAATCGTTATCTAGTTTAATAAGAGACATTGTTTAAAACATAGACTCAAACGTTACACGGTTTTTTCGAAATTCCAAGATAGCATTTATTGTTGTTCACCACACATGTGCGTGTATCCGCGATGTTTTATTGTATTATATTATAGTTTATTCGTAATTATGTTTCCTTACTTCAAAGTTAATAAATAGTGTTCTCATTTATTGCGTCGAAACTGTAAACGCGGCGTATTAAGAGGGTTGCGAGTTTACCGCGTTGGATCGTTTGTTACGGGTATTTCATGGGTAAAAAAATAAAAATAAAAAGTTGGAAAAACCGGTTATGTTGGGTTATATAGATTGATCGTGCATTACCTAACGGATGCGATCATACCAGCACTAATGCACCGGATCCCATCAGAACTCCGCAGTTAAGCGTGCGAAGTCCTCGTGTTGCATCCCCCTTTTTATGAATTTTTAATTTCGGTTCGGGTCGGTCCACCCCGGACCTACGTTTTTTTGTAACGATCTTGATTGGCGTACATTATTACGAAAAAAAAAACGAATCGGATTCTCGTGTTCCTATTTTTTAGGAAAACAACGAATCGGATTCTAGTGTTCCTATTTTTTAGGAACAATCGATTTTTTTGAATTTTAAATTTTGCTTTGGGTCGGTCAACCCCGGACATAAGTTTATTTGTAACGATCCTGATTTGCGTACATCATTGGGAGAAAAAACGAATCGGACTCCCGTGTTCCTATTTTTTAGGAACAAACGATTTTTATGAATTTTAAATGTTGGTTTGGGTCGGTCGACCCCGGAGATAAGTTTATTTGTAACGATCTTGATTGGCGTACATATTATATCCAGGGAAAAAAACGAATCGGATTCCCGTGTTCCTATTTTTTAGGAACAATCGGCTTTTATGAATTTTAAATGTTGGTTTGGGTCGGTCAAGCCCGGAGATTTGTCTATTTGTAACGATCATGATTGGCGCACATTATTAGGGAAAAAAACGAATCGGATTCCCGTGTTCCTATTTTTTAGGAACAATCGATTTTCGAAGTGATTAGCGGTACTGCGGATCTGAAAAGAAGGGTTATTTAGAGTGCATTACATTTATTATCGTTTTAGAAAATAACATTTATTGTTGATTACCACGTATAATTAATTGCATTTATTTAAATTTTGCTCGTAATGTGTACTAAATGAAACCGCGATTCTTGAAAAGTAAAAAGCAATCCTTTTATTTTATTTTCGGACCTTAAAAGAATCGTTATCTAGTTTAATAAGAGACGTTGTTTAAAACATAGACTCAAACGTTACACGGTTTTTTTGAAATTCCAAGATAGCATTTATTGTTGTTCACCACACATGTGCGTGTATCCGCGATGTTTTATTGTATTATATTATAGTTTATTCGTAATTATGTTTCCTTACTTCAAAGTTAATAAATAGTGTTCTCATTTATTGCGTCGAAACCGTAAACGCGGCGTATTAAGAGGGTTGCGAGTTTACCGCGTTGGATCGTTTGTTACAGGTATTTCATGGGTAAAAAAATAAAAATAAAAAGTTGGAAAAACCGGTTATGTTGGGTTATATAGATTGATCGTGCATTACCTAACGGATGCGATCATACCAGCACTAATGCACCGGATCCCATCAGAACTCCGCAGTTAAGCGTGCTTGGGGGCGAGAGTAGTACTAGGATGGGTGACCTCCTGGGAAGTCCTCGTGTTGCATCCCCCTTTTTATGAATTTTTAATTTCGGTTCGGGTCGGTCCACCCCGGACCTACGTTTTTTTGTAACGATCTTGATTGGCGTACATTATTACGAAAAAAAAACGAATCGGATTCTCGTGTTCCTATTTTTTAGGAAAACAACGAATCGGATTCTAGTGTTCCTATTTTTTAGGAACAATCGATTTTTTTGAATTTTAAATTTTGCTTTGGGTCGGTCAACCCCGGACATAAGTTTATTTGTAACGATCCTGATTTGCGTACATCATTGGGAGAAAAAACGAATCGGACTCCCGTGTTCCTATTTTTTAGGAACAAACGATTTTTATGAATTTTAAATGTTGGTTTGGGTCGGTCGACCCCGGAGATAAGTTTATTTGTAACGATCTTGATTGGCGTACATATTATATCCAGGGAAAAAAACGAATCGGATTCCCGTGTTCCTATTTTTTAGGAACAATCGGCTTTTATGAATTTTAAATGTTGGTTTGGGTCGGTCAAGCCCGGAGATTTGTCTATTTGTAACGATCATGATTGGCGCACATTATTAGGGAAAAAAACGAATCGGATTCCCGTGTTCCTATTTTTTAGGAACAATCGATTTTCAAAGTGATTAGCGGTACTGCGGATCTGAAAAGAAGGTTTATTTAGAGTGCATTACATTTATTATCGTTTTAGAAAATAGCATTTATTGTTGATTACCACGTATAATTAATTGCATTTATTTAAATTTTGCTCGTAATGTGTACTAAATGAAACCGCGATTCTTGAAAAGTAAAAAGCAATCCTTTTATTTTATTTTCGGACCTAAAAAGAATCGTTATCTAGTTTAATAAGAGACGTTGTTTAAAACATAGACTCAAACGTTACACGGTTTTTTCGAAATTCCAAGATAGCATTTATTGTTGTTCACCACACATGTGCGTGTATCCGCGATGTTTTATTGTATTATATTATAGTTTATTCGTAATTATGTTTCCTTACTTCAAAGTTAATAAATAGTGTTCTCATTTATTGCGTCGAAACCGTAAACGCGGCGTATTAAGAGGGTTGCGAGTTTACCGCGTTGGATCGTTTGTTACGGGTATTTCATGGGTAAAAAAATAAAAATAAAAAGTTGGAAAAACCGGTTATGTTGGGTTATATAGATTGATCGTGCATTACCTAACGGATGCGATCATACCAGCACTAATGCACCGGATCCCATCAGAACTCCGCAGTTAAGCGTGCTTGGGCGAGAGTAGTACTAGGATCCTCGTGTTGCATCCCCCTTTTTATGAATTTTTAATTTCGGTTCGGGTCGGTCCACCCCGGACCTACGTTTTTTTGTAACGATCTTGATTGGCGTACATTATTACGAAAAAAAAAACGAATCGGATTCTCGTGTTCCTATTTTTTAGGAAAACAACGAATCGGATTCTAGTGTTCCTATTTTTTAGGAACAATCGATTTTTTTGAATTTTAAATTTTGCTTTGGGTCGGTCAACCCCGGACATAAGTTTATTTGTAACGATCCTGATTTGCGTACATCATTGGGAGAAAAAACGAATCGGACTCCCGTGTTCCTATTTTTTAGGAACAAACGATTTTTATGAATTTTAAATGTTGGTTTGGGTCGGTCGACCCCGGAGATAAGTTTATTTGTAACGATCTTGATTGGCGTACATATTATATCCAGGGAAAAAAACGAATCGGATTCCCGTGTTCCTATTTTTTAGGAACAATCGGCTTTTATGAATTTTAAATGTTGGTTTGGGTCGGTCAAGCCCGGAGATTTGTCTATTTGTAACGATCATGATTGGCGCACATTATTAGGGAAAAAAACGAATCGGATTCCCGTGTTCCTATTTTTTAGGAACAATCGATTTTCAAAGTGATTAGCGGTACTGCGGATCTGAAAAGAAGGGTTATTTAGAGTGCATTACATTTATTATCGTTTTAGAAAATAGCATTTATTGTTGATTACCACGTATAATTAATTGCATTTATTTAAATTTTGCTCGTAATGTGTACTAAATGAAACCGCGATTCTTGAAAAGTAAAAAGCAATCCTTTTATTTTATTTTCGGACCTAAAAAGAATCGTTATCTAGTTTAATAAGAGACGTTGTTTAAAACATAGACTCAAACGTTACACGGTTTTTTCGAAATTCCAAGATAGCATTTATTGTTGTTCACCACACATGTGCGTGTATCCGCGATGTTTTATTGTATTATATTATAGTTTATTCGTAATTATGTTTCCTTACTTCAAAGTTAATAAATAGTGTTCTCATTTATTGCGTCGAAACCGTAAACGCGGCGTATTAAGAGGGTTGCGAGTTTACCGCGTTGGATCGTTTGTTACGGGTATTTCATGGGTAAAAAAATAAAAATAAAAAGTTGGAAAAACCGGTTATGTTGGGTTATATAGATTGATCGTGCATTACCTAACGGATGCGATCATACCAGCACTAATGCACCGGATCCCATCAGAACTCCGCAGTTAAACGTGCTTGGGCGAGAGTAGTACTAGGATAGGTGACCTCCTGGGAAGTCCTCGTGTTGCATCCCCCTTTTTATGAATTTTTAATTTCGGTTCGGGTCGGTCCGATTTTTAATTTCGGTTCGGGTCGGTCCACCCCGGACCTACGTTTTTTTGTAACGATCTTGATTGGCGTACATTATTACGAAAAAAAAAACGAATCGGATTCTCGTGTTCCTATTTTTTAGGAAAACAACGAATCGGATTCTAGTGTTCCTATTTTTTAGGAACAATCGATTTTTTTGAATTTTAAATTTTGCTTTGGGTCGGTCAACCCCGGACATAAGTTTATTTGTAACGATCCTGATTTGCGTACATCATTGGGAGAAAAAACGAATCGGACTCCCGTGTTCCTATTTTTTAGGAACAAACGATTTTTATGAATTTTAAATGTTGGTTTGGGTCGGTCGACCCCGGAGATAAGTTTATTTGTAACGATCTTGATTGGCGTACATATTATATCCAGGGAAAAAAACGAATCGGATTCCCGTGTTCCTATTTTTTAGGAACAATCGGCTTTTATGAATTTTAAATGTTGGTTTGGGTCGGTCAAGCCCGGAGATTTGTCTATTTGTAACGATCATGATTGGCGCACATTATTAGGGAAAAAAACGAATCGGATTCCCGTGTTCCTATTTTTTAGGAACAATCGATTTTCAAAGTGATTAGCGGTACTGCGGATCTGAAAAGAAGGGTTATTTAGAGTGCATTACATTTATTATCGTTTTAGAAAATAGCATTTATTGTTGATTACCACGTATAATTAATTGCATTTATTTAAATTTTGCTCGTAATGTGTACTAAATGAAACCGCGATTCTTGAAAAGTAAAAAGCAATCCTTTTATTTTATTTTCGGACCTAAAAAGAATCGTTATCTAGTTTAATAAGAGACGTTGTTTAAAACATAGACTCAAACGTTACACGGTTTTTTCGAAATTCCAAGATAGCATTTATTGTTGTTCACCACACATGTGCGTGTATCCGCGATGTTTTATTGTATTATATTATAGTTTATTCGTAATTATGTTTCCTTACTTCAAAGTTAATAAATAGTGTTCTCATTTATTGCGTCGAAACCGTAAACGCGGCGTATTAAGAGGGTTGCGAGTTTACCGCGTTGGATCGTTTGTTACGGGTATTTCATGGGTAAAAAAATAAAAATAAAAAGTTGGAAAAACCGGTTATGTTGGGTTATATAGATTGATCGTGCATTACCTAACGGATGCGATCATACCAGCACTAATGCACCGGATCCCATCAGAACTCCGCAGTCAAGCGTGCTTGGGCGAGAGTAGTACTAGGATGGGTGACCTCCCGGGAAGTCCTCGTGTTGCATCCCCCTTTTTATGAATTTTTAATTTCGGTTCGGGTCGGTCCACCCCGGACCTACGTTTTTTTGTAACGATCTTGATTGGCGTACATTATTACGAAAAAAAAAACGAATCGGATTCTCGTGTTCCTATTTTTTAGGAAAACAACGAATCGGATTCTAGTGTTCCTATTTTTTAGGAACAATCGATTTTTTTGAATTTTAAATTTTGCTTTGGGTCGGTCAACCCCGGACATAAGTTTATTTGTAACGATCCTGATTTGCGTACATCATTGGGAGAAAAAACGAATCGGACTCCCGTGTTCCTATTTTTTAGGAACAAACGATTTTTATGAATTTTAAATGTTGGTTTGGGTCGGTCGACCCCGGAGATAAGTTTATTTGTAACGATCTTGATTGGCGTACATATTATATCCAGGGAAAAAAACGAATCGGATTCCCGTGTTCCTATTTTTTAGGAACAATCGGCTTTTATGAATTTTAAATGTTGGTTTGGGTCGGTCAAGCCCGGAGATTTGTCTATTTGTAACGATCATGATTGGCGCACATTATTAGGGAAAAAAACGAATCGGATTCCCGTGTTCCTATTTTTTAGGAACAATCGATTTTCAAAGTGATTAGCGGTACTGCGGATCTGAAAAGAAGGGTTATTTAGAGTGCATTACATTTATTATCGTTTTAGAAAATAGCATTTATTGTTGATTACCACGTATAATTAATTGCATTTATTTAAATTTTGCTCGTAATGTGTACTAAATGAAACCGCGATTCTTGAAAAGTAAAAAGCAATCCTTTTATTTTATTTTCGGACCTAAAAAGAATCGTTATCTAGTTTAATAAGAGACGTTGTTTAAAACATAGACTCAAACGTTACACGGTTTTTTTGAAATTCCAAGATAGCATTTATTGTTGTTCACCACACATGTGCGTGTATCCGCGATGTTTTATTGTATTATATTATAGTTTATTCGTAATTATGTTTCCTTACTTCAAAGTTAATAAATAGTGTTCTCATTTATTGCGTCGAAACCGTAAACGCGGCGTATTAAGAGGGTTGCGAGTTTACCGCGTTGGATCGTTTGTTACGGGTATTTCATGGGTAAAAAAATAAAAATAAAAAGTTGGAAAAACCGGTTATGTTGGGTTATATAGATTGATCGTGCATTACCTAACGGATGCGATCATACCAGCACTAATGCACCGGATCCCATCAGAACTCCGCAGTTAAGCGTGCTTGGGCGAGAGTAGTACTAGGATCCTCGTGTTGCATCCCCCTTTTTATGAATTTTTAATTTCGGTTCGGGTCGGTCCACCCCGGACCTACGTTTTTTTGTAACGATCTTGATTGGCGTACATTATTACGAAAAAAAAAACGAATCGGATTCTCGTGTTCCTATTTTTTAGGAAAACAACGAATCGGATTCTAGTGTTCCTATTTTTTAGGAACAATCGATTTTTTTGAATTTTAAATTTTGCTTTGGGTCGGTCAACCCCGGACATAAGTTTATTTGTAACGATCCTGATTTGCGTACATCATTGGGAGAAAAAACGAATCGGACTCCCGTGTTCCTATTTTTTAGGAACAAACGATTTTTATGAATTTTAAATGTTGGTTTGGGTCGGTCGACCCCGGAGATAAGTTTATTTGTAACGATCTTGATTGGCGTACATATTATATCCAGGGAAAAAAACGAATCGGATTCCCGTGTTCCTATTTTTTAGGAACAATCGGCTTTTATGAATTTTAAATGTTGGTTTGGGTCGGTCAAGCCCGGAGATTTGTCTATTTGTAACGATCATGATTGACGCACATTATTAGGGAAAAAAACGAATCGGATTCCCGTGTTCCTATTTTTTAGGAACAATCGATTTTCAAAGTGATTAGCGGTACTGCGGATCTGAAAAGAAGGGTTATTTAGAGTGCATTACATTTATTATCGTTTTAGAAAATAGCATTTATTGTTGATTACCACGTATAATTAATTGCATTTATTTAAATTTTGCTCGTAATGTGTACTAAATGAAACCGCGATTCTTGAAAAGTAAAAAGCAATCCTTTTATTTTATTTTCGGACCTAAAAAGAATCGTTATCTAGTTTAATAAGAGACGTTGTTTAAAACATAGACTCAAACGTTACACGGTTTTTTCGAAATTCCAAGATAGCATTTATTGTTGTTCACCACACATGTGCGTGTATCCGCGATGTTTTATTGTATTATATTATAGTTTATTCGTAATTATGTTTCCTTACTTCAAAGTTAATAAATAGTGTTCTCATTTATTGCGTCGAAACCGTAAACGCGGCGTATTAAGAGGGTTGCGAGTTTACCGCGTTGGATCGTTTGTTACGGGTATTTCATGGGTAAAAAAATAAAAATAAAAAGTTGGAAAAACCGGTTATGTTGGGTTATATAGATTGATCGTGCATTACCTAACGGATGCGATCATACCAGCACTAATGCACCGGATCCCATCAGAACTCCGCAGTTAAGCGTGCGAAGTCCTCGTGTTGCATCCCCCTTTTTATGAATTTTTAATTTCGGTTCGGGTCGGTCCACCCCGGACCTACGTTTTTTTGTAACGATCTTGATTGGCGTACATTATTACGAAAAAAAAAACGAATCGGATTCTCGTGTTCCTATTTTTTAGGAAAACAACGAATCGGATTCTAGTGTTCCTATTTTTTAGGAACAATCGATTTTTTTGAATTTTAAATTTTGCTTTGGGTCGGTCAACCCCGGACATAAGTTTATTTGTAACGATCCTGATTTGCGTACATCATTGGGAGAAAAAACGAATCGGACTCCCGTGTTCCTATTTTTTAGGAACAAACGATTTTTATGAATTTTAAATGTTGGTTTGGGTCGGTCGACCCCGGAGATAAGTTTATTTGTAACGATCTTGATTGGCGTACATATTATATCCAGGGAAAAAAACGAATCGGATTCCCGTGTTCCTATTTTTTAGGAACAATCGGCTTTTATGAATTTTAAATGTTGGTTTGGGTCGGTCAAGCCCGGAGATTTGTCTATTTGTAACGATCATGATTGGCGCACATTATTAGGGAAAAAAACGAATCGGATTCCCGTGTTCCTATTTTTTAGGAACAATCGATTTTCAAAGTGATTAGCGGTACTGCGGATCTGAAAAGAAGGGTTATTTAGAGTGCATTACATTTATTATCGTTTTAGAAAATAGCATTTATTGTTGATTACCACGTATAATTAATTGCATTTATTTAAATTTTGCTCGTAATGTGTACTAAATGAAACCGCGATTCTTGAAAAGTAAAAAGCAATCCTTTTATTTTATTTTCGGACCTAAAAAGAATCGTTATCTAGTTTAATAAGAGACGTTGTTTAAAACATAGACTCAAACGTTACACGGTTTTTTCGAAATTCCAAGATATCATTTATTGTTGTTCACCACACATGTGCGTGTATCCGCGATGTTTTATTGTATTATATTATAGTTTATTCGTAATTATGTTTCCTTACTTCAAAGTTAATAAATAGTGTTCTCATTTATTGCGTCGAAACCGTAAACGCGGCGTATTAAGAGGGTTGCGAGTTTACCGCGTTGGATCGTTTGTTACGGGTATTTCATGGGTAAAAAAATAAAAATAAAAAGTTGGAAAAACCGGTTATGTTGGGTTATATAGATTGATCGTGCATTACCTAACGGATGCGATCATACCAGCACTAATGCACCGGATCCCATCAGAACTCCGCAGTTAAGCGTGCTTGGGGGCGAGAGTAGTACTAGGATGGGTGACCTCCTGGGAAGTCCTCGTGTTGCATCCCCCTTTTTATGAATTTTTAATTTCGGTTCGGGTCGGTCCACCCCGGACCTACGTTTTTTTGTAACGATCTTGATTGGCGTACATTATTACGAAAAAAAAAACGAATCGGATTCTCGTGTTCCTATTTTTTAGGAAAACAACGAATCGGATTCTAGTGTTCCTATTTTTTAGGAACAATCGATTTTTTTGAATTTTAAATTTTGCTTTGGGTCGGTCAACCCCGGACATAAGTTTATTTGTAACGATCCTGATTTGCGTACATCATTGGGAGAAAAAACGAATCGGACTCCCGTGTTCCTATTTTTTAGGAACAAACGATTTTTATGAATTTTAAATGTTGGTTTGGGTCGGTCGACCCCGGAGATAAGTTTATTTGTAACGATCTTGATTGGCGTACATATTATATCCAGGGAAAAAAACGAATCGGATTCCCGTGTTCCTATTTTTTAGGAACAATCGGCTTTTATGAATTTTAAATGTTGGTTTGGGTCGGTCAAGCCCGGAGATTTGTCTATTTGTAACGATCATGATTGGCGCACATTATTAGGGAAAAAAACGAATCGGATTCCCGTGTTCCTATTTTTTAGGAACAATCGATTTTCAAAATGATTAGCGGTACTGCGGATCTGAAAAGAAGGGTTATTTAGAGTGCATTACATTTATTATCGTTTTAGAAAATAGCATTTATTGTTGATTACCACGTATAATTAATTGCATTTATTTAAATTTTGCTCGTAATGTGTACTAAATGAAACCGCGATTCTTGAAAAGTAAAAAGCAATCCTTTTATTTTATTTTCGGACCTAAAAAGAATCGTTATCTAGTTTAATAAGAGACGTTGTTTAAAACATAGACTCAAACGTTACACGGTTTTTTCGAAATTCCAAGATAGCATTTATTGTTGTTCACCACACATGTGCGTGTATCCGCGATGTTTTATTGTATTATATTATAGTTTATTCGTAATTATGTTTCCTTACTTCAAAGTTAATAAATAGTGTTCTCATTTATTGCGTCGAAACCGTAAACGCGGCGTATTAAGAGGGTTGCGAGTTTACCGCGTTGGATCGTTTGTTACGGGTATTTCATGGGTAAAAAAATAAAAATAAAAAGTTGGAAAAACCGGTTATGTTGGGTTATATAGATTGATCGTGCATTACCTAACGGATGCGATCATACCAGCACTAATGCACCGGATCCCATCAGAACTCCGCAGTTAAGCGTGCTTGGGCGAGAGTAGTACTAGGATGGGTGACCTCCTGGGAAGTCCTCGTGTTGCATCCCCCTTTTTATGAATTTTTAATTTCGGTTCGGGTCGGTCCACCCCGGACCTACGTTTTTTTGTAACGATCTTGATTGGCGTACATTATTACGAAAAAAAAAACGAATCGGATTCTCGTGTTCCTATTTTTTAGGAAAACAACGAATCGGATTCTAGTGTTCCTATTTTTTAGGAACAATCGATTTTTTTGAATTTTAAATTTTGCTTTGGGTCGGTCAACCCCGGACATAAGTTTATTTGTAACGATCCTGATTTGCGTACATCATTGGGAGAAAAAACGAATCGGACTCCCGTGTTCCTATTTTTTAGGAACAAACGATTTTTATGAATTTTAAATGTTGGTTTGGGTCGGTCGACCCCGGAGATAAGTTTATTTGTAACGATCTTGATTGGCGTACATATTATATCCAGGGAAAAAAACGAATCGGATTCCCGTGTTCCTATTTTTTAGGAACAATCGGCTTTTATGAATTTTAAATGTTGGTTTGGGTCGGTCAAGCCCGGAGATTTGTCTATTTGTAACGATCATGATTGGCGCACATTATTAGGGAAAAAAACGAATCGGATTCCCGTGTTCCTATTTTTTAGGAACAATCGATTTTCAAAGTGATTAGCGGTACTGCGGATCTGAAAAGAAGGGTTATTTAGAGTGCATTGCATTTATTATCGTTTTAGAAAATAGCATTTATTGTTGATTACCACGTATAATTAATTGCATTTATTTAAATTTTGCTCGTAATGTGTACTAAATGAAACCGCGATTCTTGAAAAGTAAAAAGCAATCCTTTTATTTTATTTTCGGACCTAAAAAGAATCGTTATCTAGTTTAATAAGAGACGTTGTTTAAAACATAGACTCAAACGTTACACGGTTTTTTCGAAATTCCAAGATAGCATTTATTGTTGTTCACCACACATGTGCGTGTATCCGCGATGTTTTATTGTATTATATTATAGTTTATTCGTAATTATGTTTCCTTACTTCAAAGTTAATAAATAGTGTTCTCATTTATTGCGTCGAAACCGTAAACGCGGCGTATTAAGAGGGTTGCGAGTTTACTGCGTTGGATCGTTTGTTACGGGTATTTCATGGGTAAAAAAATAAAAATAAAAAGTTGGAAAAACCGGTTATGTTGGGTTATATAGATTGATCGTGCATTACCTAACGGATGCGATCATACCAGCACTAATGCACCGGATCCCATCAGAACTCCGCAGTTAAGCGTGCTTGGGCGAGAGTAGTACTAGGATGGGTGACCTCCTGGGAAGTCCTCGTGTTGCATCCCCCTTTTTATGAATTTTTAATTTCGGTTCGGGTCGGTCCACCCCGGACCTACGTTTTTTTGTAACGATCTTGATTGGCGTACATTATTACGAAAAAAAAAACGAATCGGATTCTCGTGTTCCTATTTGTTAGGAAAACAACGAATCGGATTCTAGTGTTCCTATTTTTTAGGAACAATCGATTTTTTTGAATTTTAAATTTTGCTTTGGGTCGGTCAACCCCGGACATAAGTTTATTTGTAACGATCCTGATTTGCGTACATCATTGGGAGAAAAAACGAATCGGACTCCCGTGTTCCTATTTTTTAGGAACAAACGATTTTTATGAATTTTAAATGTTGGTTTGGGTCGGTCGACCCCGGAGATAAGTTTATTTGTAACGATCTTGATTGGCGTACATATTATATCCAGGGAAAAAAACGAATCGGATTCCCGTGTTCCTATTTTTTAGGAACAATCGGCTTTTATGAATTTTAAATGTTGGTTTGGGTCGGTCAAGCCCGGAGATTTGTCTATTTGTAACGATCATGATTGGCGCACATTATTAGGGAAAAAAACGAATCGGATTCCCGTGTTCCTATTTTTTAGGAACAATCGATTTTCAAAGTGATTAGCGGTACTGCGGATCTGAAAAGAAGGGTTATTTAGAGTGCATTGCATTTATTATCGTTTTAGAAAATAGCATTTATTGTTGATTACCACGTATAATTAATTGCATTTATTTAAATTTTGCTCGTAATGTGTACTAAATGAAACCGCGATTCTTGAAAAGTAAAAAGCAATCCTTTTATTTTATTTTCGGACCTAAAAAGAATCGTTATCTAGTTTAATAAGAGACGTTGTTTAAAACATAGACTCAAACGTTACACGGTTTTTTCGAAATTCCAAGATAGCATTTATTGTTGTTCACCACACATGTGCGTGTATCCGCGATGTTTTATTGTATTATATTATAGTTTATTCGTAATTATGTTTCCTTACTTCAAAGTTAATAAATAGTGTTCTCATTTATTGCGTCGAAACCGTAAACGCGGCGTATTAAGAGGGTTGCGAGTTTACCGCGTTGGATCGTTTGTTACGGGTATTTCATGGGTAAAAAAATAAAAATAAAAAGTTGGAAAAACCGGTTATGTTGGGTTATATAGATTGATCGTGCATTACCTAACGGATGCGATCATACCAGCACTAATGCACCGGATCCCATCAGAACTCCGCAGTTAAGCGTGCTTGGGGGCGAGAGTAGTACTAGGATGGGTGACCTCCTGGGAAGTCCTCGTGTTGCATCCCCCTTTTTATGAATTTTTAATTTCGGTTCGGGTCGGTCCACCCCGGACCTACGTTTTTTTGTAACGATCTTGATTGGCGTACATTATTACGAAAAAAAAAACGAATCGGATTCTCGTGTTCCTATTTTTTAGGAAAACAACGAATCGGATTCTAGTGTTCCTATTTTTTAGGAACAATCGATTTTTTTGAATTTTAAATTTTGCTTTGGGTCGGTCAACCCCGGACATAAGTTTATTTGTAACGATCCTGATTTGCGTACATCATTGGGAGAAAAAACGAATCGGACTCCCGTGTTCCTATTTTTTAGGAACAAACGATTTTTATGAATTTTAAATGTTGGTTTGGGTCGGTCGACCCCGGAGATAAGTTTATTTGTAACGATCTTGATTGGCGTACATATTATATCCAGGGAAAAAAACGAATCGGATTCCCGTGTTCCTATTTTTTAGGAACAATCGGCTTTTATGAATTTTAAATGTTGGTTTGGGTCGGTCAAGCCCGGAGATTTGTCTATTTGTAACGATCATGATTGGCGCACATTATTAGGGAAAAAAACGAATCGGATTCCCGTGTTCCTATTTTTTAGGAACAATCGATTTTCAAAGTGATTAGCGGTACTGCGGATCTGAAAAGAAGGGTTATTTAGAGTGCATTACATTTATTATCGTTTTAGAAAATAGCATTTATTGTTGATTACCACGTATAATTAATTGCATTTATTTAAATTTTGCTCGTAATGTGTACTAAATGAAACCGCGATTCTTGAAAAGTAAAAAGCAATCCTTTTATTTTATTTTCGGACCTAAAAAGAATCGTTATCTAGTTTAATAAGAGACGTTGTTTAAAACATAGACTCAAACGTTACACGGTTTTTTCGAAATTCCAAGATATCATTTATTGTTGTTCACCACACATGTGCGTGTATCCGCGATGTTTTATTGTATTATATTATAGTTTATTCGTAATTATGTTTCCTTACTTCAAAGTTAATAAATAGTGTTCTCATTTATTGCGTCGAAACCGTAAACGCGGCGTATTAAGAGGGTTGCGAGTTTACCGCGTTGGATCGTTTGTTACGGGTATTTCATGGGTAAAAAAATAAAAATAAAAAGTTGGAAAAACCGGTTATGTTGGGTTATATAGATTGATCGTGCATTACCTAACGGATGCGATCATACCAGCACTAATGCACCGGATCCCATCAGAACTCCGCAGTTAAGCGTGCTTGGGCGAGAGTAGTACTAGGATGGGTGACCTCCTGGGAAGTCCTCGTGTTGCATCCCCCTTTTTATGAATTTTTAATTTCGGTTCGGGTCGGTCCACCCCGGACCTACGTTTTTTTGTAACGATCTTGATTGGCGTACATTATTACGAAAAAAAAAACGAATCGGATTCTCGTGTTCCTATTTTTTAGGAAAACAACGAATCGGATTCTAGTGTTCCTATTTTTTAGGAACAATCGATTTTTTTGAATTTTAAATTTTGCTTTGGGTCGGTCAACCCCGGACATAAGTTTATTTGTAACGATCCTGATTTGCGTACATCATTGGGAGAAAAAACGAATCGGACTCCCGTGTTCCTATTTTTTAGGAACAAACGATTTTTATGAATTTTAAATGTTGGTTTGGGTCGGTCGACCCCGGAGATAAGTTTATTTGTAACGATCTTGATTGGCGTACATATTATATCCAGGGAAAAAAACGAATCGGATTCCCGTGTTCCTATTTTTTAGGAACAATCGGCTTTTATGAATTTTAAATGTTGGTTTGGGTCGGTCAAGCCCGGAGATTTGTCTATTTGTAACGATCATGATTGGCGCACATTATTAGGGAAAAAAACGAATCGGATTCCCGTGTTCCTATTTTTTAGGAACAATCGATTTTCAAAGTGATTAGCGGTACTGCGGATCTGAAAAGAAGGGTTATTTAGAGTGCATTACATTTATTATCGTTTTAGAAAATAGCATTTATTGTTGATTACCACGTATAATTAATTGCATTTATTTAAATTTTGCTCGTAATGTGTACTAAATGAAACCGCGATTCTTGAAAAGTAAAAAGCAATCCTTTTATTTTATTTTCGGACCTAAAAAGAATCGTTATCTAGTTTAATAAGAGACGTTGTTTAAAACATAGACTCAAACGTTACACGGTTTTTTCGAAATTCCAAGATAGCATTTATTGTTGTTCACCACACATGTGCGTGTATCCGCGATGTTTTATTGTATTATATTATAGTTTATTCGTAATTATGTTTCCTTACTTCAAAGTTAATAAATAGTGTTCTCATTTATTGCGTCGAAACCGTAAACGCGGCGTATTAAGAGGGTTGCGAGTTTACCGCGTTGGATCGTTTGTTACGGGTATTTCATGGGTAAAAAAATAAAAATAAAAAGTTGGAAAAACCGGTTATGTTGGGTTATATAGATTGATCGTGCATTACCTAACGGATGCGATCATACCAGCACTAATGCACCGGATCCCATCAGAACTCCGCAGTTAAGCGTGCTTGGGCGAGAGTAGTACTAGGATGGGTGACCTCCTGGGAAGTCCTCGTGTTGCATCCCCCTTTTTATGAATTTTTAATTTCGGTTCGGGTCGGTCCACCCCGGACCTACGTTTTTTTGTAACGATCTTGATTGGCGTACATTATTACGAAAAAAAAAACGAATCGGATTCTCGTGTTCCTATTTTTTAGGAAAACAACGAATCGGATTCTAGTGTTCCTATTTTTTAGGAACAATCGATTTTTTTGAATTTTAAATTTTGCTTTGGGTCGGTCAACCCCGGACATAAGTTTATTTGTAACGATCCTGATTTGCGTACATCATTGGGAGAAAAAACGAATCGGACTCCCGTGTTCCTATTTTTTAGGAACAAACGATTTTTATGAATTTTAAATGTTGGTTTGGGTCGGTCGACCCCGGAGATAAGTTTATTTGTAACGATCTTGATTGGCGTACATATTATATCCAGGGAAAAAAACGAATCGGATTCCCGTGTTCCTATTTTTTAGGAACAATCGGCTTTTATGAATTTTAAATGTTGGTTTGGGTCGGTCAAGCCCGGAGATTTGTCTATTTGTAACGATCATGATTGGCGCACATTATTAGGGAAAAAAACGAATCGGATTCCCGTGTTCCTATTTTTTAGGAACAATCGATTTTCAAAGTGATTAGCGGTACTGCGGATCTGAAAAGAAGGGTTATTTAGAGTGCATTGCATTTATTATCGTTTTAGAAAATAGCATTTATTGTTGATTACCACGTATAATTAATTGCATTTATTTAAATTTTGCTCGTAATGTGTACTAAATGAAACCGCGATTCTTGAAAAGTAAAAAGCAATCCTTTTATTTTATTTTCGGACCTAAAAAGAATCGTTATCTAGTTTAATAAGAGACGTTGTTTAAAACATAGACTCAAACGTTACACGGTTTTTTCGAAATTCCAAGATAGCATTTATTGTTGTTCACCACACATGTGCGTGTATCCGCGATGTTTTATTGTATTATATTATAGTTTATTCGTAATTATGTTTCCTTACTTCAAAGTTAATAAATAGTGTTCTCATTTATTGCGTCGAAACCGTAAACGCGGCGTATTAAGAGGGTTGCGAGTTTACCGCGTTGGATCGTTTGTTACGAGTATTTCATGGGTAAAAAAATAAAAATAAAAAGTTGGAAAAACCGGTTATGTTGGGTTATATAGATTGATCGTGCATTACCTAACGGATGCGATCATACCAGCACTAATGCACCGGATCCCATCAGAACTCCGCAGTCAAGCGTGCTTGGGCGAGAGTAGTACTAGGATGGGTGACCTCCTGGGAAGTCCTCGTGTTGCATCCCCCTTTTTATGAATTTTTAATTTCGGTTCGGGTCGGTCCACCCCGGACCTACGTTTTTTTGTAACGATCTTGATTGGCGTACATTATTACGAAAAAAAAAACGAATCGGATTCTCGTGTTCCTATTTTTTAGGAAAACAACGAATCGGATTCTAGTGTTCCTATTTTTTAGGAACAATCGATTTTTTTGAATTTTAAATTTTGCTTTGGGTCGGTCAACCCCGGACATAAGTTTATTTGTAACGATCCTGATTTGCGTACATCATTGGGAGAAAAAACGAATCGGACTCCCGTGTTCCTATTTTTTAGGAACAAACGATTTTTATGAATTTTAAATGTTGGTTTGGGTCGGTCGACCCCGGAGATAAGTTTATTTGTAACGATCTTGATTGGCGTACATATTATATCCAGGGAAAAAAACGAATCGGATTCCCGTGTTCCTATTTTTTAGGAACAATCGGCTTTTATGAATTTTAAATGTTGGTTTGGGTCGGTCAAGCCCGGAGATTTGTCTATTTGTAACGATCATGATTGGCGCACATTATTAGGGAAAAAAACGAATCGGATTCCCGTGTTCCTATTTTTTAGGAACAATCGATTTTCAAAGTGATTAGCGGTACTGCGGATCTGAAAAGAAGGGTTATTTAGAGTGCATTGCATTTATTATCGTTTTAGAAAATAGCATTTATTGTTGATTACCACGTATAATTAATTGCATTTATTTAAATTTTGCTCGTAATGTGTACTAAATGAAACCGCGATTCTTGAAAAGTAAAAAGCAATCCTTTTATTTTATTTTCGGACCTAAAAAGAATCGTTATCTAGTTTAATAAGAGACGTTGTTTAAAACATAGACTCAAACGTTACACGGTTTTTTCGAAATTCCAAGATAGCATTTATTGTTGTTCACCACACATGTGCGTGTATCCGCGATGTTTTATTGTATTATATTATAGTTTATTCGTAATTATGTTTCCTTACTTCAAAGTTAATAAATAGTGTTCTCATTTATTGCGTCGAAACCGTAAACGCGGCGTATTAAGAGGGTTGCGAGTTTACCGCGTTGGATCGTTTGTTACGAGTATTTCATGGGTAAAAAAATAAAAATAAAAAGTTGGAAAAACCGGTTATGTTGGGTTATATAGATTGATCGTGCATTACCTAACGGATGCGATCATACCAGCACTAATGCACCGGATCCCATCAGAACTCCGCAGTCAAGCGTGCTTGGGCGAGAGTAGTACTAGGATGGGTGACCTCCTGGGAAGTCCTCGTGTTGCATCCCCCTTTTTATGAATTTTTAATTTCGGTTCGGGTCGGTCCACCCCGGACCTACGTTTTTTTGTAACGATCTTGATTGGCGTACATTATTACGAAAAAAAAAACGAATCGGATTCTCGTGTTCCTATTTTTTAGGAAAACAACGAATCGGATTCTAGTGTTCCTATTTTTTAGGAACAATCGATTTTTTTGAATTTTAAATTTTGCTTTGGGTCGGTCAACCCCGGACATAAGTTTATTTGTAACGATCCTGATTTGCGTACATCATTGGGAGAAAAAACGAATCGGACTCCCGTGTTCCTATTTTTTAGGAACAAACGATTTTTATGAATTTTAAATGTTGGTTTGGGTCGGTCGACCCCGGAGATAAGTTTATTTGTAACGATCTTGATTGGCGTACATATTATATCCAGGGAAAAAAACGAATCGGATTCCCGTGTTCCTATTTTTTAGGAACAATCGGCTTTTATGAATTTTAAATGTTGGTTTGGGTCGGTCAAGCCCGGAGATTTGTCTATTTGTAACGATCATGATTGGCGCACATTATTAGGGAAAAAAACGAATCGGATTCCCGTGTTCCTATTTTTTAGGAACAATCGATTTTCAAAGTGATGAGCGGTACTGCGGATCTGAAAAGAAGGGTTATTTAGAGTGCATTACATTTATTATCGTTTTAGAAAATAGCATTTATTGTTGATTACCACGTATAATTAATTAAATTTATTTAAATTTTGCTCGTAATGTGTACTAAATGAAACCGCGATTCTTGAAAAGTAAAAAAGCAATCCTTTTATTTTCGGACCTAAAAAGAATCGTTATCTAGTTTAATAAGAGACGTTGTTTAAAACATAGACTCAAACGTTACACGGTTTTTTCGAAATTCCAAGATAGCATTTATTGTTGTTCACCACACATGTGCGTGTATCCGCGATGTTTTATTGTATTATATTATAGTTTATTCGTAATTATGTTTCCTTACTTCAAAGTTAATAAATAGTGTTCTCATTTATTGCGTCGAAACCGTAAACGCGGCGTATTAAGAGGGTTGCGAGTTTACCGCGTTGGATCGTTTGTTACGAGTATTTCATGGGTAAAAAAATAAAAATAAAAAGTTGGAAAAACCGGTTATGTTGGGTTATATAGATTGATCGTGCATTACCTAACGGATGCGATCATACCAGCACTAATGCACCGGATCCCATCAGAACTCCGCAGTCAAGCGTGCTTGGGCGAGAGTAGTACTAGGATGGGTGACCTCCTGGGAAGTCCTCGTGTTGCATCCCCCTTTTTATGAATTTTTAATTTCGGTTCGGGTCGGTCCACCCCGGACCTACGTTTTTTTGTAACGATCTTGATTGGCGTACATTATTACGAAAAAAAAAACGAATCGGATTCTCGTGTTCCTATTTTTTAGGAAAACAACGAATCGGATTCTAGTGTTCCTATTTTTTAGGAACAATCGATTTTTTTGAATTTTAAATTTTGCTTTGGGTCGGTCAACCCCGGACATAAGTTTATTTGTAACGATCCTGATTTGCGTACATCATTGGGAGAAAAAACGAATCGGACTCCCGTGTTCCTATTTTTTAGGAACAAACGATTTTTATGAATTTTAAATGTTGGTTTGGGTCGGTCGACCCCGGAGATAAGTTTATTTGTAACGATCTTGATTGGCGTACATATTATATCCAGGGAAAAAAACGAATCGGATTCCCGTGTTCCTATTTTTTAGGAACAATCGGCTTTTATGAATTTTAAATGTTGGTTTGGGTCGGTCAAGCCCGGAGATTTGTCTATTTGTAACGATCATGATTGGCGCACATTATTAGGGAAAAAAACGAATCGGATTCCCGTGTTCCTATTTTTTAGGAACAATCGATTTTCAAAGTGATTAGCGGTACTGCGGATCTGAAAAGAAGGGTTATTTAGAGTGCATTGCATTTATTATCGTTTTAGAAAATAGCATTTATTGTTGATTACCACGTATAATTAATTGCATTTATTTAAATTTTGCTCGTAATGTGTACTAAATGAAACCGCGATTCTTGAAAAGTAAAAAGCAATCCTTTTATTTTATTTTCGGACCTAAAAAGAATCGTTATCTAGTTTAATAAGAGACGTTGTTTAAAACATAGACTCAAACGTTACACGGTTTTTTCGAAATTCCAAGATAGCATTTATTGTTGTTCACCACACATGTGCGTGTATCCGCGATGTTTTATTGTATTATATTATAGTTTATTCGTAATTATGTTTCCTTACTTCAAAGTTAATAAATAGTGTTCTCATTTATTGCGTCGAAACCGTAAACGCGGCGTATTAAGAGGGTTGCGAGTTTACCGCGTTGGATCGTTTGTTACGGGTATTTCATGGGTAAAAAAATAAAAATAAAAAGTTGGAAAAACCGGTTATGTTGGGTTATATAGATTGATCGTGCATTACCTAACGGATGCGATCATACCAGCACTAATGCACCGGATCCCATCAGAACTCCGCAGTTAAGCGTGCTTGGGCGAGAGTAGTACTAGGATGGGTGACCTCCTGGGAAGTCCTCGTGTTGCATCCCCCTTTTTATGAATTTTTAATTTCGGTTCGGGTCGGTCCACCCCGGACCTACGTTTTTTTGTAACGATCTTGATTGGCGTACATTATTACGAAAAAAAAAACGAATCGGATTCTCGTGTTCCTATTTGTTAGGAAAACAACGAATCGGATTCTAGTGTTCCTATTTTTTAGGAACAATCGATTTTTTTGAATTTTAAATTTTGCTTTGGGTCGGTCAACCCCGGACATAAGTTTATTTGTAACGATCCTGATTTGCGTACATCATTGGGAGAAAAAACGAATCGGACTCCCGTGTTCCTATTTTTTAGGAACAAACGATTTTTATGAATTTTAAATGTTGGTTTGGGTCGGTCGACCCCGGAGATAAGTTTATTTGTAACGATCTTGATTGGCGTACATATTATATCCAGGGAAAAAAACGAATCGGATTCCCGTGTTCCTATTTTTTAGGAACAATCGGCTTTTATGAATTTTAAATGTTGGTTTGGGTCGGTCAAGCCCGGAGATTTGTCTATTTGTAACGATCATGATTGGCGCACATTATTAGGGAAAAAAACGAATCGGATTCCCGTGTTCCTATTTTTTAGGAACAATCGATTTTCAAAGTGATTAGCGGTACTGCGGATCTGAAAAGAAGGGTTATTTAGAGTGCATTGCATTTATTATCGTTTTAGAAAATAGCATTTATTGTTGATTACCACGTATAATTAATTGCATTTATTTAAATTTTGCTCGTAATGTGTACTAAATGAAACCGCGATTCTTGAAAAGTAAAAAGCAATCCTTTTATTTTATTTTCGGACCTAAAAAGAATCGTTATCTAGTTTAATAAGAGACGTTGTTTAAAACATAGACTCAAACGTTACACGGTTTTTTCGAAATTCCAAGATAGCATTTATTGTTGTTCACCACACATGTGCGTGTATCCGCGATGTTTTATTGTATTATATTATAGTTTATTCGTAATTATGTTTCCTTACTTCAAAGTTAATAAATAGTGTTCTCATTTATTGCGTCGAAACCGTAAACGCGGCGTATTAAGAGGGTTGCGAGTTTACCGCGTTGGATCGTTTGTTACGGGTATTTCATGGGTAAAAAAATAAAAATAAAAAGTTGGAAAAACCGGTTATGTTGGGTTATATAGATTGATCGTGCATTACCTAACGGATGCGATCATACCAGCACTAATGCACCGGATCCCATCAGAACTCCGCAGTTAAGCGTGCTTGGGCGAGAGTAGTACTAGGATGGGTGACCTCCTGGGAAGTCCTCGTGTTGCATCCCCCTTTTTATGAATTTTTAATTTCGGTTCGGGTCGGTCCACCCCGGACCTACGTTTTTTTGTAACGATCTTGATTGGCGTACATTATTACGAAAAAAAAAACGAATCGGATTCTCGTGTTCCTATTTGTTAGGAAAACAACGAATCGGATTCTAGTGTTCCTATTTTTTAGGAACAATCGATTTTTTTGAATTTTAAATTTTGCTTTGGGTCGGTCAACCCCGGACATAAGTTTATTTGTAACGATCCTGATTTGCGTACATCATTGGGAGAAAAAACGAATCGGACTCCCGTGTTCCTATTTTTTAGGAACAAACGATTTTTATGAATTTTAAATGTTGGTTTGGGTCGGTCGACCCCGGAGATAAGTTTATTTGTAACGATCTTGATTGGCGTACATATTATATCCAGGGAAAAAAACGAATCGGATTCCCGTGTTCCTATTTTTTAGGAACAATCGGCTTTTATGAATTTTAAATGTTGGTTTGGGTCGGTCAAGCCCGGAGATTTGTCTATTTGTAACGATCATGATTGGCGCACATTATTAGGGAAAAAAACGAATCGGATTCCCGTGTTCCTATTTTTTAGGAACAATCGATTTTCAAAGTGATTAGCGGTACTGCGGATCTGAAAAGAAGGGTTATTTAGAGTGCATTGCATTTATTATCGTTTTAGAAAATAGCATTTATTGTTGATTACCACGTATAATTAATTGCATTTATTTAAATTTTGCTCGTAATGTGTACTAAATGAAACCGCGATTCTTGAAAAGTAAAAAGCAATCCTTTTATTTTATTTTCGGACCTAAAAAGAATCGTTATCTAGTTTAATAAGAGACGTTGTTTAAAACATAGACTCAAACGTTACACGGTTTTTTCGAAATTCCAAGATAGCATTTATTGTTGTTCACCACACATGTGCGTGTATCCGCGATGTTTTATTGTATTATATTATAGTTTATTCGTAATTATGTTTCCTTACTTCAAAGTTAATAAATAGTGTTCTCATTTATTGCGTCGAAACCGTAAACGCGGCGTATTAAGAGGGTTGCGAGTTTACCGCGTTGGATCGTTTGTTACGGGTATTTCATGGGTAAAAAAATAAAAATAAAAAGTTGGAAAAACCGGTTATGTTGGGTTATATAGATTGATCGTGCATTACCTAACGGATGCGATCATACCAGCACTAATGCACCGGATCCCATCAGAACTCCGCAGTTAAGCGTGCTTGGGCGAGAGTAGTACTAGGATGGGTGACCTCCTGGGAAGTCCTCGTGTTGCATCCCCCTTTTTATGAATTTTTAATTTCGGTTCGGGTCGGTCCACCCCGGACCTACGTTTTTTTGTAACGATCTTGATTGGCGTACATTATTACGAAAAAAAAAACGAATCGGATTCTCGTGTTCCTATTTGTTAGGAAAACAACGAATCGGATTCTAGTGTTCCTATTTTTTAGGAACAATCGATTTTTTTGAATTTTAAATTTTGCTTTGGGTCGGTCAACCCCGGACATAAGTTTATTTGTAACGATCCTGATTTGCGTACATCATTGGGAGAAAAAACGAATCGGACTCCCGTGTTCCTATTTTTTAGGAACAAACGATTTTTATGAATTTTAAATGTTGGTTTGGGTCGGTCGACCCCGGAGATAAGTTTATTTGTAACGATCTTGATTGGCGTACATATTATATCCAGGGAAAAAAACGAATCGGATTCCCGTGTTCCTATTTTTTAGGAACAATCGGCTTTTATGAATTTTAAATGTTGGTTTGGGTCGGTCAAGCCCGGAGATTTGTCTATTTGTAACGATCATGATTGGCGCACATTATTAGGGAAAAAAACGAATCGGATTCCCGTGTTCCTATTTTTTAGGAACAATCGATTTTCAAAGTGATTAGCGGTACTGCGGATCTGAAAAGAAGGGTTATTTAGAGTGCATTGCATTTATTATCGTTTTAGAAAATAGCATTTATTGTTGATTACCACGTATAATTAATTGCATTTATTTAAATTTTGCTCGTAATGTGTACTAAATGAAACCGCGATTCTTGAAAAGTAAAAAGCAATCCTTTTATTTTATTTTCGGACCTAAAAAGAATCGTTATCTAGTTTAATAAGAGACGTTGTTTAAAACATAGACTCAAACGTTACACGGTTTTTTCGAAATTTCAAGATAGCATTTATTGTTGTTCACCACACATGTGCGTGTATCCGCGATGTTTTATTGTATTATATTATAGTTTATTCGTAATTATGTTTCCTTACTTCAAAGTTAATAAATAGTGTTCTCATTTATTGCGTCGAAACCGTAAACGCGGCGTATTAAGAGGGTTGCGAGTTTACCGCGTTGGATCGTTTGTTACGGGTATTTCATGGGTAAAAAAATAAAAATAAAAAGTTGGAAAAACCGGTTATGTTGGGTTATATAGATTGATCGTGCATTACCTAACGGATGCGATCATACCAGCACTAATGCACCGGATCCCATCAGAACTCCGCAGTTAAGCGTGCTTGGGCGAGAGTAGTACTAGGATGGGTGACCTCCTGGGAAGTCCTCGTGTTGCATCCCCCTTTTTATGAATTTTTAATTTCGGTTCGGGTCGGTCCACCCCGGACCTACGTTTTTTTGTAACGATCTTGATTGGCGTACATTATTACGAAAAAAAAAACGAATCGGATTCTCGTGTTCCTATTTTTTAGGAAAACAACGAATCGGATTCTAGTGTTCCTATTTTTTAGGAACAATCGATTTTTTTGAATTTTAAATTTTGCTTTGGGTCGGTCAACCCCGGACATAAGTTTATTTGTAACGATCCTGATTTGCGTACATCATTGGGAGAAAAAACGAATCGGACTCCCGTGTTCCTATTTTTTAGGAACAAACGATTTTTATGAATTTTAAATGTTGGTTTGGGTCGGTCGACCCCGGAGATAAGTTTATTTGTAACGATCTTGATTGGCGTACATATTATATCCAGGGAAAAAAACGAATCGGATTCCCGTGTTCCTATTTTTTAGGAACAATCGGCTTTTATGAATTTTAAATGTTGGTTTGGGTCGGTCAAGCCCGGAGATTTGTCTATTTGTAACGATCATGATTGGCGCACATTATTAGGGAAAAAAACGAATCGGATTCCCGTGTTCCTATTTTTTAGGAACAATCGATTTTCAAAGTGATTAGCGGTACTGCGGATCTGAAAAGAAGGGTTATTTAGAGTGCATTGCATTTATTATCGTTTTAGAAAATAGCATTTATTGTTGATTACCACGTATAATTAATTGCATTTATTTAAATTTTGCTCGTAATGTGTACTAAATGAAACCGCGATTCTTGAAAAGTAAAAAGCAATCCTTTTATTTTATTTTCGGACCTAAAAAGAATCGTTATCTAGTTTAATAAGAGACGTTGTTTAAAACATAGACTCAAACGTTACACGGTTTTTTCGAAATTCCAAGATAGCATTTATTGTTGTTCACCACACATGTGCGTGTATCCGCGATGTTTTATTGTATTATATTATAGTTTATTCGTAATTATGTTTCCTTACTTCAAAGTTAATAAATAGTGTTCTCATTTATTGCGTCGAAACCGTAAACGCGGCGTATTAAGAGGGTTGCGAGTTTACCGCGTTGGATCGTTTGTTACGGGTATTTCATGGGTAAAAAAATAAAAATAAAAAGTTGGAAAAACCGGTTATGTTGGGTTATATAGATTGATCGTGCATTACCTAACGGATGCGATCATACCAGCACTAATGCACCGGATCCCATCAGAACTCCGCAGTTAAGCGTGCTTGGGCGAGAGTAGTACTAGGATGGGTGACCTCCTGGGAAGTCCTCGTGTTGCATCCCCCTTTTTATGAATTTTTAATTTCGGTTCGGGTCGGTCCACCCCGGACCTACGTTTTTTTGTAACGATCTTGATTGGCGTACATTATTACGAAAAAAAAAACGAATCGGATTCTCGTGTTCCTATTTGTTAGGAAAACAACGAATCGGATTCTAGTGTTCCTATTTTTTAGGAACAATCGATTTTTTTGAATTTTAAATTTTGCTTTGGGTCGGTCAACCCCGGACATAAGTTTATTTGTAACGATCCTGATTTGCGTACATCATTGGGAGAAAAAACGAATCGGACTCCCGTGTTCCTATTTTTTAGGAACAAACGATTTTTATGAATTTTAAATGTTGGTTTGGGTCGGTCGACCCCGGAGATAAGTTTATTTGTAACGATCTTGATTGGCGTACATATTATATCCAGGGAAAAAAACGAATCGGATTCCCGTGTTCCTATTTTTTAGGAACAATCGGCTTTTATGAATTTTAAATGTTGGTTTGGGTCGGTCAAGCCCGGAGATTTGTCTATTTGTAACGATCATGATTGGCGCACATTATTAGGGAAAAAAACGAATCGGATTCCCGTGTTCCTATTTTTTAGGAACAATCGATTTTCAAAGTGATTAGCGGTACTGCGGATCTGAAAAGAAGGGTTATTTAGAGTGCATTGCATTTATTATCGTTTTAGAAAATAGCATTTATTGTTGATTACCACGTATAATTAATTGCATTTATTTAAATTTTGCTCGTAATGTGTACTAAATGAAACCGCGATTCTTGAAAAGTAAAAAGCAATCCTTTTATTTTATTTTCGGACCTAAAAAGAATCGTTATCTAGTTTAATAAGAGACGTTGTTTAAAACATAGACTCAAACGTTACACGGTTTTTTCGAAATTCCAAGATAGCATTTATTGTTGTTCACCACACATGTGCGTGTATCCGCGATGTTTTATTGTATTATATTATAGTTTATTCGTAATTATGTTTCCTTACTTCAAAGTTAATAAATAGTGTTCTCATTTATTGCGTCGAAACCGTAAACGCGGCGTATTAAGAGGGTTGCGAGTTTACCGCGTTGGATCGTTTGTTACGGGTATTTCATGGGTAAAAAAATAAAAATAAAAAGTTGGAAAAACCGGTTATGTTGGGTTATATAGATTGATCGTGCATTACCTAACGGATGCGATCATACCAGCACTAATGCACCGGATCCCATCAGAACTCCGCAGTTAAGCGTGCTTGGGCGAGAGTAGTACTAGGATGGGTGACCTCCTGGGAAGTCCTCGTGTTGCATCCCCCTTTTTATGAATTTTTAATTTCGGTTCGGGTCGGTCCACCCCGGACCTACGTTTTTTTGTAACGATCTTGATTGGCGTACATTATTACGAAAAAAAAAACGAATCGGATTCTCGTGTTCCTATTTGTTAGGAAAACAACGAATCGGATTCTAGTGTTCCTATTTTTTAGGAACAATCGATTTTTTTGAATTTTAAATTTTGCTTTGGGTCGGTCAACCCCGGACATAAGTTTATTTGTAACGATCCTGATTTGCGTACATCATTGGGAGAAAAAACGAATCGGACTCCCGTGTTCCTATTTTTTAGGAACAAACGATTTTTATGAATTTTAAATGTTGGTTTGGGTCGGTCGACCCCGGAGATAAGTTTATTTGTAACGATCTTGATTGGCGTACATATTATATCCAGGGAAAAAAACGAATCGGATTCCCGTGTTCCTATTTTTTAGGAACAATCGGCTTTTATGAATTTTAAATGTTGGTTTGGGTCGGTCAAGCCCGGAGATTTGTCTATTTGTAACGATCATGATTGGCGCACATTATTAGGGAAAAAAACGAATCGGATTCCCGTGTTCCTATTTTTTAGGAACAATCGATTTTCAAAGTGATTAGCGGTACTGCGGATCTGAAAAGAAGGGTTATTTAGAGTGCATTGCATTTATTATCGTTTTAGAAAATAGCATTTATTGTTGATTACCACGTATAATTAATTGCATTTATTTAAATTTTGCTCGTAATGTGTACTAAATGAAACCGCGATTCTTGAAAAGTAAAAAGCAATCCTTTTATTTTATTTTCGGACCTAAAAAGAATCGTTATCTAGTTTAATAAGAGACGTTGTTTAAAACATAGACTCAAACGTTACACGGTTTTTTCGAAATTCCAAGATAGCATTTATTGTTGTTCACCACACATGTGCGTGTATCCGCGATGTTTTATTGTATTATATTATAGTTTATTCGTAATTATGTTTCCTTACTTCAAAGTTAATAAATAGTGTTCTCATTTATTGCGTCGAAACCGTAAACGCGGCGTATTAAGAGGGTTGCGAGTTTACCGCGTTGGATCGTTTGTTACGGGTATTTCATGGGTAAAAAAATAAAAATAAAAAGTTGGAAAAACCGGTTATGTTGGGTTATATAGATTGATCGTGCATTACCTAACGGATGCGATCATACCAGCACTAATGCACCGGATCCCATCAGAACTCCGCAGTTAAGCGTGCTTGGGCGAGAGTAGTACTAGGATGGGTGACCTCCTGGGAAGTCCTCGTGTTGCATCCCCTTTTTATGAATTTTTAATTTCGGTTCGGGTCGGTCCACCCCGGACCTACGTTTTTTTGTAACGATCTTGATTGGCGTACATTATTACGAAAAAAAAAACGAATCGGATTCTCGTGTTCCTATTTTTTAGGAAAACAACGAATCGGATTCTAGTGTTCCTATTTTTTAGGAACAATCGATTTTTTTGAATTTTAAATTTTGCTTTGGGTCGGTCAACCCCGGACATAAGTTTATTTGTAACGATCCTGATTTGCGTACATCATTGGGAGAAAAAACGAATCGGACTCCCGTGTTCCTATTTTTTAGGAACAAACGATTTTTATGAATTTTAAATGTTGGTTTGGGTCGGTCGACCCCGGAGATAAGTTTATTTGTAACGATCTTGATTGGCGTACATATTATATCCAGGGAAAAAAACGAATCGGATTCCCGTGTTCCTATTTTTTAGGAACAATCGGCTTTTATGAATTTTAAATGTTGGTTTGGGTCGGTCAAGCCCGGAGATTTGTCTATTTGTAACGATCATGATTGGCGCACATTATTAGGGAAAAAAACGAATCGGATTCCCGTGTTCCTATTTTTTAGGAACAATCGATTTTCAAAGTGATTAGCGGTACTGCGGATCTGAAAAGAAGGGTTATTTAGAGTGCATTGCATTTATTATCGTTTTAGAAAATAGCATTTATTGTTGATTACCACGTATAATTAATTGCATTTATTTAAATTTTGCTCGTAATGTGTACTAAATGAAACCGCGATTCTTGAAAAGTAAAAAGCAATCCTTTTATTTTATTTTCGGACCTAAAAAGAATCGTTATCTAGTTTAATAAGAGACGTTGTTTAAAACATAGACTCAAACGTTACACGGTTTTTTCGAAATTCCAAGATAGCATTTATTGTTGTTCACCACACATGTGCGTGTATCCGCGATGTTTTATTGTATTATATTATAGTTTATTCGTAATTATGTTTCCTTACTTCAAAGTTAATAAATAGTGTTCTCATTTATTGCGTCGAAACCGTAAACGCGGCGTATTAAGAGGGTTGCGAGTTTACCGCGTTGGATCGTTTGTTACGGGTATTTCATGGGTAAAAAAATAAAAATAAAAAGTTGGAAAAACCGGTTATGTTGGGTTATATAGATTGATCGTGCATTACCTAACGGATGCGATCATACCAGCACTAATGCACCGGATCCCATCAGAACTCCGCAGTTAAGCGTGCTTGGGCGAGAGTAGTACTAGGATGGGTGACCTCCTGGGAAGTCCTCGTGTTGCATCCCCCTTTTTATGAATTTTTAATTTCGGTTCGGGTCTGTCCACCCCGGACCTACGTTTTTTTGTAACGATCTTGATTGGCGTACATTATTACGAAAAAAAAAACGAATCGGATTCTCGTGTTCCTATTTTTTAGGAAAACAACGAATCGGATTCTAGTGTTCCTATTTTTTAGGAACAATCGATTTTTTTGAATTTTAAATTTTGCTTTGGGTCGGTCAACCCCGGACATAAGTTTATTTGTAACGATCCTGATTTGCGTACATCATTGGGAGAAAAAACGAATCGGACTCCCGTGTTCCTATTTTTTAGGAACAAACGATTTTTATGAATTTTAAATGTTGGTTTGGGTCGGTCGACCCCGGAGATAAGTTTATTTGTAACGATCTTGATTGGCGTACATATTATATCCAGGGAAAAAAACGAATCGGATTCCCGTGTTCCTATTTTTTAGGAACAATCGGCTTTTATGAATTTTAAATGTTGGTTTGGGTCGGTCAAGCCCGGAGATTTGTCTATTTGTAACGATCATGATTGGCGCACATTATTAGGGAAAAAAACGAATCGGATTCCCGTGTTCCTATTTTTTAGGAACAATCGATTTTCAAAGTGATTAGCGGTACTGCGGATCTGAAAAGAAGGGTTATTTAGAGTGCATTGCATTTATTATCGTTTTAGAAAATAGCATTTATTGTTGATTACCACGTATAATTAATTGCATTTATTTAAATTTTGCTCGTAATGTGTACTAAATGAAACCGCGATTCTTGAAAAGTAAAAAGCAATCCTTTTATTTTATTTTCGGACCTAAAAAGAATCGTTATCTAGTTTAATAAGAGACGTTGTTTAAAACATAGACTCAAACGTTACACGGTTTTTTCGAAATTCCAAGATAGCATTTATTGTTGTTCACCACACATGTGCGTGTATCCGCGATGTTTTATTGTATTATATTATAGTTTATTCGTAATTATGTTTCCTTACTTCAAAGTTAATAAATAGTGTTCTCATTTATTGCGTCGAAACCGTAAACGCGACGTATTAAGAGGGTTGCGAGTTTACCGCGTTGGATCGTTTGTTACGGGTATTTCATGGGTAAAAAAATAAAAATAAAAAGTTGGAAAAACCGGTTATGTTGGGTTATATAGATTGATCGTGCATTACCTAACGGATGCGATCATACCAGCACTAATGCACCGGATCCCATCAGAACTCCGCAGTGAAGCGTGCTTGGGCGAGAGTAGTACTAGGATGGGTGACCTCCTGGGAAGTCCTCGTGTTGCATCCCCCTTTTTATGAATTTTTAATTTCGGTTCGGGTCGGTCCACCCCGGACCTACGTTTTTTTGTAACGATCTTGATTGGCGTACATTATTACGAAAAAAAAAACGAATCGGATTCTCGTGTTCCTATTTTTTAGGAAAACAACGAATCGGATTCTAGTGTTCCTATTTTTTAGGAACAATCGATTTTTTTGAATTTTAAATTTTGCTTTGGGTCGGTCAACCCCGGACATAAGTTTATTTGTAACGATCCTGATTTGCGTACATCATTGGGAGAAAAAACGAATCGGACTCCCGTGTTCCTATTTTTTAGGAACAAACGATTTTTATGAATTTTAAATGATGGTTTGGGTCGGTCGACCCCGGAGATAAGTTTATTTGTAACGATCTTGATTGGCGTACATATTATATCCAGGGAAAAAAACGAATCGGATTCCCGTGTTCCTATTTTTTAGGAACAATCGGCTTTTATGAATTTTAAATGTTGGTTTGGGTCGGTCAAGCCCGGAGATTTGTCTATTTGTAACGATCATGATTGGCGCACATTATTAGGGAAAAAAACGAATCGGATTCCCGTGTTCCTATTTTTTAGGAACAATCGATTTTCAAAGTGATTAGCGGTACTGCGGATCTGAAAAGAAGGGTTATTTAGAGTGCATTACATTTATTATCGTTTTAGAAAATAGCATTTATTGTTGATTACCACGTATAATTAATTGCATTTATTTAAATTTTGCTCGTAATGTGTACTAAATGAAACCGCGATTCTTGAAAAGTAAAAAGCAATCCTTTTATTTTATTTTCGGACCTAAAAAGAATCGTTATCTAGTTTAATAAGAGACGTTGTTTAAAACATAGACTCAAACGTTACACGGTTTTTTCGAAATTCCAAGATAGCATTTATTGTTGTTCACCACACATGTGCGTGTATCCGCGATGTTTTATTGTATTATATTATAGTTTATTCGTAATTATGTTTCCTTACTTCAAAGTTAATAAATAGTGTTCTCATTTATTGCGTCGAAACCGTAAACGCGGCGTATTAAGAGGGTTGCGAGTTTACCGCGTTGGATCGTTTGTTACGGGTATTTCATGGGTAAAAAAATAAAAATAAAAAGTTGGAAAAACCGGTTATGTTGGGTTATATAGATTGATCGTGCATTACCTAACGGATGCGATCATACTAGCACTAATGCACCGGATCCCATCAGAACTCCGCAGTTAAGCGTGCTTGGGCGAGAGTAGTACTAGGATGGGTGACCTCCTGGGAAGTCCTCGTGTTGCATCCCCCTTTTTATGAATTTTTAATTTCGGTTCGGGTCGGTCCACCCCGGACCTACGTTTACGTTTTTTTGTAACGATCTTGATTGGCGTACATTATTACGAAAAAAAAAACGAATCGGATTCTCGTGTTCCTATTTTTTAGGAAAACAACGAATCGGATTCTAGTGTTCCTATTTTTTAGGAACAATCGATTTTTTTGAATTTTAAATTTTGCTTTGGGTCGGTCAACCCCGGACATAAGTTTATTTGTAACGATCCTGATTTGCGTACATCATTGGGAGAAAAAACGAATCGGACTCCCGTGTTCCTATTTTTTAGGAACAAACGATTTTTATGAATTTTAAATGTTGGTTTGGGTCGGTCGACCCCGGAGATAAGTTTATTTGTAACGATCTTGATTGGCGTACATATTATATCCAGGGAAAAAAACGAATCGGATTCCCGTGTTCCTATTTTTTAGGAACAATCGGCTTTTATGAATTTTAAATGTTGGTTTGGGTCGGTCAAGCCCGGAGATTTGTCTATTTGTAACGATCATGATTGGCGCACATTATTAGGGAAAAAAACGAATCGGATTCTCGTGTTCCTATTTTTTAGGAACAATCGATTTTCAAAGTGATTAGCGGTACTGCGGATCTGAAAAGAAGGGTTATTTAGAGTGCATTACATTTATTATCGTTTTAGAAAATAGCATTTATTGTTGATTACCGCGTATAATTAATTGCATTTATTTAAATTTTGCTCGTAATGTGTACTAAATGAAACCGCGATTCTTGAAAAGTAAAAAGCAATCCTTTTATTTTATTTTCGGACCTAAAAAGAATCGTTATCTAGTTTAATAAGAGACGTTGTTTAAAACATAGACTCAAACGTTACACGGTTTTTTCGAAATTCCAAGATAGCATTTATTGTTGTTCACCACACATGTGCGTGTATCCGCGATGTTTTATTGTATTATATTATAGTTTATTCGTAATTATGTTTCCTTACTTCAAAGTTAATAAATAGTGTTCTCATTTATTGCGTCGAAACCGTAAACGCGGCGTATTAAGAGGGTTGCGAGTTTACCGCGTTGGATCGTTTGTTACGGGTATTTCATGGGTAAAAAAATAAAAATAAAAAGTTGGAAAAACCGGTTATGTTGGGTTATATAGATTGATCGTGCATTACCTAACGGATGCGATCATACCAGCACTAATGCACCGGATCCCATCAGAACTCCGCAGTTAAGCGTGCTTGGGCGAGAGTAGTACTAGGATGGGTGACCTCCTGGGAAGTCCTCGTGTTGCATCCCCCTTTTTATGAATTTTAAATTTCGGTTCGGGTCGGTCCACCCCGGACCTACGTTTTTTTGTAACGATCTTGATTGGCGTACATTATTACGAAAAAAAAAACGAATCGGATTCTCGTGTTCCTATTTTTTAGGAAAACAACGAATCGGATTCTAGTGTTCCTATTTTTTAGGAACAATCGATTTTTTTGAATTTTAAATTTTGCTTTGGGTCGGTCAACCCCGGACATAAGTTTATTTGTAACGATCCTGATTTGCGTACATCATTGGGAGAAAAAACGAATCGGACTCCCGTGTTCCTATTTTTTAGGAACAAACGATTTTTATGAATTTTAAATGTTGGTTTGGGTCGGTCGACCCCGGAGATAAGTTTATTTGTAACGATCTTGATTGGCGTACATATTATATCCAGGGAAAAAAACGAATCGGATTCCCGTGTTCCTATTTTTTAGGAACAATCGGCTTTTATGAATTTTAAATGTTGGTTTGGGTCGGTCAAGCCCGGAGATTTGTCTATTTGTAACGATCATGATTGGCGCACATTATTAGGGAAAAAAACGAATCGGATTCCCGTGTTCCTATTTTTTAGGAACAATCGATTTTCAAAGTGATTAGCGGTACTGCGGATCTGAAAAGAAGGGTTATTTAGAGTGCATTACATTTATTATCGTTTTAGAAAATAACATTTATTGTTGATTACCACGTATAATTAATTGCATTTATTTAAATTTTGCTCGTAATGTGTACTAAATGAAACCGCGATTCTTGAAAAGTAAAAAGCAATCCTTTTATTTTATTTTCGGACCTAAAAAGAATCGTTATCTAGTTTAATAAGAGACGTTGTTTAAAACATAGACTCAAACGTTACACGGTTTTTTCGAAATTCCAAGATAGCATTTATTGTTGTTCACCACACATGTGCGTGTATCCGCGATGTTTTATTGTATTATATTATAGTTTATTCGTAATTATGTTTCCTTACTTCAAAGTTAATAAATAGTGTTCTCATTTATTGCGTCGAAACCGTAAACGCGGCGTATTAAGAGGGTTGCGAGTTTACCGCGTTGGATCGTTTGTTACGGGTATTTCATGGGTAAAAAAATAAAAATAAAAAGTTGGAAAAACCGGTTATGTTGGGTTATATAGATTGATCGTGCATTACCTAACGGATGCGATCATACCAGCACTAATGCACCGGATCCCATCAGAACTCCGCAGTTAAGCGTGCTTGGGCGAGAGTAGTACTAGGATGGGTGACCTCCTGGGAAGTCCTCGTGTTGCATCCCCCTTTTTATGAATTTTTAATTTCGGTTCGGGTCGGTCCACCCCGGACCTACGTTTTTTTGTAACGATCTTGATTGGCGTACATTATTACGAAAAAAAAAACGAATCGGATTCTCGTGTTCCTATTTTTTAGGAAAACAACGAATCGGATTCTAGTGTTCCTATTTTTTAGGAACAATCGATTTTTTTGAATTTTAAATTTTGCTTTGGGTCGGTCAACCCCGGACATAAGTTTATTTGTAACGATCCTGATTTGCGTACATCATTGGGAGAAAAAACGAATCGGACTCCCGTGTTCCTATTTTTTAGGAACAAACGATTTTTATGAATTTTAAATGTTGGTTTGGGTCGGTCGACCCCGGAGATAAGTTTATTTGTAACAATCTTGATTGGCGTACATATTATATCCAGGGAAAAAAACGAATCGGATTCCCGTGTTCCTATTTTTTAGGAACAATCGGCTTTTATGAATTTTAAATGTTGGTTTGGGTCGGTCAAGCCCGGAGATTTGTCTATTTGTAACGATCATGATTGGCGCACATTATTAGGGAAAAAAACGAATCGGATTCCCGTGTTCCTATTTTTTAGGAACAATCGATTTTCAAAGTGATTAGCGGTACTGCGGATCTGAAAAGAAGGGTTATTTAGAGTGCATTGCATTTATTATCGTTTTAGAAAATAGCATTTATTGTTGATTACCACGTATAATTAATTGCATTTATTTAAATTTTGCTCGTAATGTGTACTAAATGAAACCGCGATTCTTGAAAAGTAAAAAGCAATCCTTTTATTTTATTTTCGGACCTAAAAAGAATCGTTATCTAGTTTAATAAGAGACGTTGTTTAAAACATAGACTCAAACGTTACACGGTTTTTTCGAAATTCCAAGATAGCATTTATTGTTGTTCACCACACATGTGCGTGTATCCGCGATGTTTTATTGTATTATATTATAGTTTATTCGTAATTATGTTTCCTTACTTCAAAGTTAATAAATAGTGTTCTCATTTATTGCGTCGAAACCGTAAACGCGGCGTATTAAGAGGGTTGCGAGTTTACCGCGTTGGATCGTTTGTTACGGGTATTTCATGGGTAAAAAAATAAAAATAAAAAGTTGGAAAAACCGGTTATGTTGGGTTATATAGATTGATCGTGCATTACCTAACGGATGCGATCATACCAGCACTAATGCACCGGATCCCATCAGGACTCCGCAGTTAAGCGTGCTTGGGCGAGAGTAGTACTAGGATGGGTGACCTCCTGGGAAGTCCTCGTGTTGCATCCCCCTTTTTATGAATTTTTAATTTCGGTTCGGGTCGGTCCACCCCGGACCTACGTTTTTTTGTAACGATCCTGATTGGCGTACATTATTACGAAAAAAAAAACGAATCGGATTCTCGTGTTCCTATTTGTTAGGAAAACAACGAATCGGATTCTAGTGTTCCTATTTTTTAGGAACAATCGATTTTTTTGAATTTTAAATTTTGCTTTGGGTCGGTCAACCCCGGACATAAGTTTATTTGTAACGATCCTGATTTGCGTACATCATTGGGAGAAAAA
Organism: Limnanthes douglasii subsp. nivea; assembly: GCA_036936605.1. Classification (NCBI taxonomy): domain Eukaryota; kingdom Viridiplantae; phylum Streptophyta; class Magnoliopsida; order Brassicales; family Limnanthaceae; genus Limnanthes; species Limnanthes douglasii. The sequence continues at coordinate 154,812,366 of JAUPFV010000004.1, read as the reverse complement.
ACGAATCGGACTCCCGTGTTCCTATTTTTTAGGAACAAACGATTTTTATGAATTTTAAATGTTGGTTTGGGTCGGTCGACCCCGGAGATAAGTTTATTTGTAACGATCTTGATTGGCGTACATATTATATCCAGGGAAAAAAACGAATCGGATTCCCGTGTTCCTATTTTTTAGGAACAATCGGCTTTTATGAATTTTAAATGTTGGTTTGGGTCGGTCAAGCCCGGAGATTTGTCTATTTGTAACGATCATGATTGGCGCACATTATTAGGGAAAAAAACGAATCGGATTCCCGTGTTCCTATTTTTTAGGAACAATCGATTTTCAAAGTGATTAGCGGTACTGCGGATCTGAAAAGAAGGGTTATTTAGAGTGCATTACATTTATTATCGTTTTAGAAAATAGCATTTATTGTTGATTACCACGTATAATTAATTGCATTTATTTAAATTTTGCTCGTAATGTGTACTAAATGAAACCGCGATTCTTGAAAAGTAAAAAACAATCCTTTTATTTTATTTTCGGACCTAAAAAGAATCGTTATCTAGTTTAATAAGAGACGTTGTTTAAAACATAGACTCAAACGTTACACGGTTTTTTCGAAATTCCAAGATAGCATTTATTGTTGTTCACCACACATGTGCGTGTATCCGCGATGTTTTATTGTATTATATTATAGTTTATTCGTAATTATGTTTCCTTACTTCAAAGTTAATAAATAGTGTTCTCATTTATTGCGTCGAAACCGTAAACGCGGCGTATTAAGAGGGTTGCGAGTTTACCGCGTTGGATCGTTTGTTACGGGTATTTCATGGGTAAAAAAATAAAAATAAAAAGTTGGAAAAACCGGTTATATTGGGTTATATAGATTGATCGTGCATTACCTAACGGATGCGATCATACCAGCACTAATGCACCGGATCCCATCAGAACTCCGCAGTTAAGCGTGCTTGGGCGAGAGTAGTACTAGGATGGGTGACCTCCTGGGAAGTCCTCGTGTTGCATCCCCCTTTTTATGAATTTTTAATTTCGGTTCGGGTCGGTCCACCCCGGACCTACGTTTTTTTGTAACGATCTTGATTGGCGTACATTATTACGAAAAAAAAAAACGAATCGGATTCTCGTGTTCCTATTTTTTAGGAAAACAACGAATCGGATTCTAGTGTTCCTATTTTTTAGGAACAATCGATTTTTTTGAATTTTAAATTTTGCTTTGGGTCGGTCAACCCCGGACATAAGTTTATTTGTAACGATCCTGATTTGCGTACATCATTGGGAGAAAAAACGAATCGGACTCCAGTGTTCCTATTTTTTAGGAACAAACGATTTTTATGAATTTTAAATGATGGTTTGGGTCGGTCGACCCCGGAGATAAGTTTATTTGTAACGATCTTGATTGGCGTACATATTATATCCAGGGAAAAAAACGAATCGGATTCCCGTGTTCCTATTTTTTAGGAACAATCGGCTTTTATGAATTTTAAATGTTGGTTTGGGTCGGTCAAGCCCGGAGATTTGTCTATTTGTAACGATCATGATTGGCGCACATTATTAGGGAAAAAAACGAATCGGATTCCCGTGTTCCTATATTTTAGGAACAATCGATTTTCAAAGTGATTAGCGGTACTGCGGATCTGAAAAGAAGGGTTATTTAGAGTGCATTACATTTATTATCGTTTTAGAAAATAGCATTTATTGTTGATTACCACGTATAATTAATTGCATTTATTTAAATTTTGCTCGTAATGTGTACTAAATGAAACCGCGATTCTTGAAAAGTAAAAAGCAATCCTTTTATTTTATTTTCGGACCTAAAAAGAATCGTTATCTAGTTTAATAAGAGACGTTGTTTAAAACATAGACTCAAACGTTACACGGTTTTTTCGAAATTCCAAGATAGCATTTATTGTTGTTCACCACACATGTGCGTGTATCCGCGATGTTTTATTGTATTATATTATAGTTTATTCGTAATTATGTTTCCTTACTTCAAAGTTAATAAATAGTGTTCTCATTTATTGCGTCGAAACCGTAAACGCGGCGTATTAAGAGGGTTGCGAGTTTACCGCGTTGGATCGTTTGTTACGGGTATTTCATGGGTAAAAAAATAAAAATAAAAAGTTGGAAAAACCGGTTATGTTGGGTTATATAGATTGATCGTGCATTACCTAACGGATGCGATCATACCAGCACTAATGCACCGGATCCCATCAGAACTCCGCAGTTAAACGTGCTTGGGCGAGAGTAGTACTAGGATGGGTGACCTCCTGGGAAGTCCTCGTGTTGCATCCCCCTTTTTATGAATTTTTAATTTCGGTTCGGGTCGGTCCACCCCGGACCTACGTTTTTTTGTAACGATCATGATTGGCGTACATTATTACGAAAAAAAAACGAATCGGATTCTCGTGTTCCTATTTTTTAGGAAAACAACGAATCGGATTCTAGTGTTCCTATTTTTTAGGAACAATCGATTTTTTTGAATTTTAAATTTTGCTTTGGGTCGGTCAACCCCGGACATAAGTTTATTTGTAACGATCCTGATTTGCGTACATCATTGGGAGAAAAAACGAATCGGACTCCCGTGTTCCTATTTTTTAGGAACAAACGATTTTTATGAATTTTAAATGTTGGTTTGGGTCGGTCGACCCCGGAGATAAGTTTATTTGTAACGATCTTGATTGGCGTACATATTATATCCAGGGAAAAAAACGAATCGGATTCCCGTGTTCCTATTTTTTAGGAACAATCGGCTTTTATGAATTTTAAATGTTGGTTTGGGTCGGTCAAGCCCGGAGATTTGTCTATTTGTAACGATCATGATTGGCGCACATTATTAGGGAAAAAAACGAATCGGATTCCCGTGTTCCTATTTTTTAGGAACAATCGATTTTCAAAGTGATTAGCGGTACTGCGGATCTGAAAAGAAGGGTTATTTAGAGTGCATTACATTTATTATCGTTTTAGAAAATAGCATTTATTGTTGATTACCACGTATAATTAATTGCATTTATTTAAATTTTGCTCGTAATGTGTACTAAATGAAACCGCGATTCTTGAAAAGTAAAAAACAATCCTTTTATTTTATTTTCGGACCTAAAAAGAATCGTTATCTAGTTTAATAAGAGACGTTGTTTAAAACATAGACTCAAACGTTACACGGTTTTTTCGAAATTCCAAGATAGCATTTATTGTTGTTCACCACACATGTGCGTGTATCCGCGATGTTTTATTGTATTATATTATAGTTTATTCGTAATTATGTTTCCTTACTTCAAAGTTAATAAATAGTGTTCTCATTTATTGCGTCGAAACCGTAAACGCGGCGTATTAAGAGGGTTGCGAGTTTACCGCGTTGGATCGTTTGTTACGGGTATTTCATGGGTAAAAAAATAAAAATAAAAAGTTGGAAAAACCGGTTATGTTGGGTTATATAGATTGATCGTGCTTTACCTAACGGATGCGATCATACCAGCACTAATGCACCGGATCCCATCAGAACTCCGCAGTCAAGCGTGCTTGGGCGAGAGTAGTACTAGGATGGGTGACCTCCCGGGAAGTCCTCGTGTTGCATCCCCCTTTTTATGAATTTTTAATTTCGGTTCGGGTCGGTCCACCCCGGACCTACGTTTTTTTGTAACGATCTTGATTGGCGTACATTATTACGAAAAAAAAAACGAATCGGATTCTCGTGTTCCTATTTTTTAGGAAAACAACGAATCGGATTCTAGTGTTCCTATTTTTTAGGAACAATCGATTTTTTTGAATTTTAAATTTTGCTTTGGGTCGGTCAACCCCGGACATAAGTTTATTTGTAACGATCCTGATTTGCGTACATCATTGGGAGAAAAAACGAATCGGACTCCCGTGTTCCTATTTTTTAGGAACAAACGATTTTTATGAATTTTAAATGCTGGTTTGGGTCGGTCGACCCCGGAGATAAGTTTATTTGTAACGATCTTGATTGGCGTACATATTATATCCAGGGAAAAAAACGAATCGGATTCCCGTGTTCCTATTTTTTAGGAACAATCGGCTTTTATGAATTTTAAATGTTGGTTTGGGTCGGTCAAGCCCGGAGATTTGTCTATTTGTAACGATCATGATTGGCGCACATTATTAGGGAAAAAAACGAATCGGATTCCCGTGTTCCTATTTTTTAGGAACAATCGATTTTCAAAGTGATTAGCGGTACTGCGGATCTGAAAAGAAGGGTTATTTAGAGTGCATTACATTTATTATCGTTTTAGAAAATAGCATTTATTGTTGATTACCACGTATAATTAATTGCATTTATTTAAATTTTGCTCGTAATGTGTACTAAATGAAACCGCGATTCTTGAAAAGTAAAAAAGCAATCCTTTTATTTTCGGACCTAAAAAGAATCGTTATCTAGTTTAATAAGAGACGTTGTTTAAAACATAGACTCAAACGTTACACGGTTTTTTCGAAATTCCAAGATAGCATTTATTGTTGTTCACCACACATGTGCGTGTATCCGCGATGTTTTATTGTATTATATTATAGTTTATTCGTAATTATGTTTCCTTACTTCAAAGTTAATAAATAGTGTTCTCATTTATTGCGTCGAAACCGTAAACGCGGCGTATTAAGAGGGTTGCGAGTTTACCGCGTTGGATCGTTTGTTACGGGTATTTCATGGGTAAAAAAATAAAAATAAAAAGTTGGAAAAACCGGTTATGTTGGGTTATATAGATTGATCGTGCATTACCTAACGGATGCGATCATACCAGCACTAATGCACGGGATCCCATCAGAACTCCGCAGTTAAGCGTGCTTGGGCGAGAGTAGTACTAGGATGGGTGACCTCCTGGGAAGTCCTCGTGTTGCATCCCCCTTTTTATGAATTTTTAATTTCGGTTCGGGTCGGTCCACCCCGGACCTACGTTTTTTTGTAACGATCTTGATTGGCGTACATTATTACGAAAAAAAAAACGAATCGGATTCTCGTGTTCCTATTTTTTAGGAAAACAACGAATCGGATTCTAGTGTTCCTATTTTTTAGGAACAATCGATTTTTTTTGAATTTTAAATTTTGCTTTGGGTCGGTCAACCCCGGACATAAGTTTATTTGTAACGATCCTGATTTGCGTACATCATTGGGAGAAAAAACGAATCGGACTCCCGTGTTCCTATTTTTTAGGAACAAACGATTTTTATGAATTTTAAATGTTGGTTTGGGTCGGTCGACCCCGGAGATAAGTTTATTTGTAACGATCTTGATTGGCGTACATATTATATCCAGGGAAAAAAACGAATCGGATTCCCGTGTTCCTATTTTTTAGGAACAATCGGCTTTTATGAATTTTAAATGTTGGTTTGGGTCGGTCAAGCCCGGAGATTTGTCTATTTGTAACGATCATGATTGGCGCACATTATTAGGGAAAAAAACGAATCGGATTCCCGTGTTCCTATTTTTTAGGAACAATCGATTTTCAAAGTGATTAGCGGTACTGCGGATCTGAAAAGAAGGGTTATTTAGAGTGCATTGCATTTATTATCGTTTTAGAAAATAGCATTTATTGTTGATTACCACGTATAATTAATTGCATTTATTTAAATTTTGCTCGTAATGTGTACTAAATGAAACCGCGATTCTTGAAAAGTAAAAAGCAATCCTTTTATTTTATTTTCGGACCTAAAAAGAATCGTTATCTAGTTTAATAAGAGACGTTGTTTAAAACATAGACTCAAACGTTACACGGTTTTTTCGAAATTCCAAGATAGCATTTATTGTTGTTCACCACACATGTGCGTGTATCCGCGATGTTTTATTGTATTATATTATAGTTTATTCGTAATTATGTTTCCTTACTTCAAAGTTAATAAATAGTGTTCTCATTTATTGCGTCGAAACCGTAAACGCGGCGTATTAAGAGGGTTGCGAGTTTACCGCGTTGGATCGTTTGTTACGGGTATTTCATGGGTAAAAAAATAAAAATAAAAAGTTGGAAAAACCGGTTATGTTGGGTTATATAGATTGATCGTGCATTACCTAACGGATGCGATCATACCAGCACTAATGCACCGGATCCCATCAGAACTCCGCAGTTAAGCGTGCTTGGGCGAGAGTAGTACTAGGATGGGTGACCTCCTGGGAAGTCCTCGTGTTGCATCCCCCTTTTTATGAATTTTTAATTTCGGTTCGGGTCTGTCCACCCCGGACCTACGTTTTTTTGTAACGATCTTGATTGGCGTACATTATTACGAAAAAAAAAACGAATCGGATTCTCGTGTTCCTATTTTTTAGGAAAACAACGAATCGGATTCTAGTGTTCCTATTTTTTAGGAACAATCGATTTTTTTGAATTTTAAATTTTGCTTTGGGTCGGTCAACCCCGGACATAAGTTTATTTGTAACGATCCTGATTTGCGTACATCATTGGGAGAAAAAACGAATCGGACTCCCGTGTTCCTATTTTTTAGGAACAAACGATTTTTATGAATTTTAAATGTTGGTTTGGGTCGGTCGACCCCGGAGATAAGTTTATTTGTAACGATCTTGATTGGCGTACATATTATATCCAGGGAAAAAAACGAATCGGATTCCCGTGTTCCTATTTTTTAGGAACAATCGGCTTTTATGAATTTTAAATGTTGGTTTGGGTCGGTCAAGCCCGGAGATTTGTCTATTTGTAACGATCATGATTGGCGCACATTATTAGGGAAAAAAACGAATCGGATTCCCGTGTTCCTATTTTTTAGGAACAATCGATTTTCAAAGTGATTAGCGGTACTGCGGATCTGAAAAGAAGGGTTATTTAGAGTGCATTGCATTTATTATCGTTTTAGAAAATAGCATTTATTGTTGATTACCACGTATAATTAATTGCATTTATTTAAATTTTGCTCGTAATGTGTACTAAATGAAACCGCGATTCTTGAAAAGTAAAAAGCAATCCTTTTATTTTATTTTCGGACCTAAAAAGAATCGTTATCTAGTTTAATAAGAGACGTTGTTTAAAACATAGACTCAAACGTTACACGGTTTTTTCGAAATTCCAAGATAGCATTTATTGTTGTTCACCACACATGTGCGTGTATCCGCGATGTTTTATTGTATTATATTATAGTTTATTCGTAATTATGTTTCCTTACTTCAAAGTTAATAAATAGTGTTCTCATTTATTGCGTCGAAACCGTAAACGCGGCGTATTAAGAGGGTTGCGAGTTTACCGCGTTGGATCGTTTGTTACGGGTATTTCATGGGTAAAAAAATAAAAATAAAAAGTTGGAAAAACCGGTTATGTTGGGTTATATAGATTGATCGTGCATTACCTAACGGATGCGATCATACCAGCACTAATGCACGGGATCCCATCAGAACTCCGCAGTTAAGCGTGCTTGGGCGAGAGTAGTACTAGGATGGGTGACCTCCTGGGAAGTCCTCGTGTTGCATCCCCCTTTTTATGAATTTTTAATTTCGGTTCGGGTCGGTCCACCCCGGACCTACGTTTTTTTGTAACGATCTTGATTGGCGTACATTATTACGAAAAAAAAAACGAATCGGATTCTCGTGTTCCTATTTTTTAGGAAAACAACGAATCGGATTCTAGTGTTCCTATTTTTTAGGAACAATCGATTTTTTTTGAATTTTAAATTTTGCTTTGGGTCGGTCAACCCCGGACATAAGTTTATTTGTAACGATCCTGATTTGCGTACATCATTGGGAGAAAAAACGAATCGGACTCCCGTGTTCCTATTTTTTAGGAACAAACGATTTTTATGAATTTTAAATGTTGGTTTGGGTCGGTCGACCCCGGAGATAAGTTTATTTGTAACGATCTTGATTGGCGTACATATTATATCCAGGGAAAAAAACGAATCGGATTCCCGTGTTCCTATTTTTTAGGAACAATCGGCTTTTATGAATTTTAAATGTTGGTTTGGGTCGGTCAAGCCCGGAGATTTGTCTATTTGTAACGATCATGATTGGCGCACATTATTAGGGAAAAAAACGAATCGGATTCCCGTGTTCCTATTTTTTAGGAACAATCGATTTTCAAAGTGATTAGCGGTACTGCGGATCTGAAAAGAAGGGTTATTTAGAGTGCATTACATTTATTATCGTTTTAGAAAATAGCATTTATTGTTGATTACCACGTATAATTAATTGCATTTATTTAAATTTTGCTCGTAATGTGTACTAAATGAAACCGCGATTCTTGAAAAGTAAAAAAGCAATCCTTTTATTTTCGGACCTAAAAAGAATCGTTATCTAGTTTAATAAGAGACGTTGTTTAAAACATAGACTCAAACGTTACACGGTTTTTTCGAAATTCCAAGATAGCATTTATTGTTGTTCACCACACATGTGCGTGTATCCGCGATGTTTTATTGTATTATATTATAGTTTATTCGTAATTATGTTTCCTTACTTCAAAGTTAATAAATAGTGTTCTCATTTATTGCGTCGAAACCGTAAACGCGGCGTATTAAGAGGGTTGCGAGTTTACCGCGTTGGATCGTTTGTTACGGGTATTTCATGGGTAAAAAAATAAAAATAAAAAGTTGGAAAAACCGGTTATGTTGGGTTATATAGATTGATCGTGCATTACCTAACGGATGCGATCATACCAGCACTAATGCACGGGATCCCATCAGAACTCCGCAGTTAAGCGTGCTTGGGCGAGAGTAGTACTAGGATGGGTGACCTCCTGGGAAGTCCTCGTGTTGCATCCCCCTTTTTATGAATTTTTAATTTCGGTTCGGGTCGGTCCACCCCGGACCTACGTTTTTTTGTAACGATCTTGATTGGCGTACATTATTACGAAAAAAAAAACGAATCGGATTCTCGTGTTCCTATTTTTTAGGAAAACAACGAATCGGATTCTAGTGTTCCTATTTTTTAGGAACAATCGATTTTTTTTGAATTTTAAATTTTGCTTTGGGTCGGTCAACCCCGGACATAAGTTTATTTGTAACGATCCTGATTTGCGTACATCATTGGGAGAAAAAACGAATCGGACTCCCGTGTTCCTATTTTTTAGGAACAAACGATTTTTATGAATTTTAAATGTTGGTTTGGGTCGGTCGACCCCGGAGATAAGTTTATTTGTAACGATCTTGATTGGCGTACATATTATATCCAGGGAAAAAAACGAATCGGATTCCCGTGTTCCTATTTTTTAGGAACAATCGGCTTTTATGAATTTTAAATGTTGGTTTGGGTCGGTCAAGCCCGGAGATTTGTCTATTTGTAACGATCATGATTGGCGCACATTATTAGGGAAAAAAACGAATCGGATTCCCGTGTTCCTATTTTTTAGGAACAATCGATTTTCAAAGTGATTAGCGGTACTGCGGATCTGAAAAGAAGGGTTATTTAGAGTGCATTGCATTTATTATCGTTTTAGAAAATAGCATTTATTGTTGATTACCACGTATAATTAATTGCATTTATTTAAATTTTGCTCGTAATGTGTACTAAATGAAACCGCGATTCTTGAAAAGTAAAAAGCAATCCTTTTATTTTATTTTCGGACCTAAAAAGAATCGTTATCTAGTTTAATAAGAGACGTTGTTTAAAACATAGACTCAAACGTTACACGGTTTTTTCGAAATTCCAAGATAGCATTTATTGTTGTTCACCACACATGTGCGTGTATCCGCGATGTTTTATTGTATTATATTATAGTTTATTCGTAATTATGTTTCCTTACTTCAAAGTTAATAAATAGTGTTCTCATTTATTGCGTCGAAACCGTAAACGCGGCGTATTAAGAGGGTTGCGAGTTTACCGCGTTGGATCGTTTGTTACGGGTATTTCATGGGTAAAAAAATAAAAATAAAAAGTTGGAAAAACCGGTTATGTTGGGTTATATAGATTGATCGTGCATTACCTAACGGATGCGATCATACCAGCACTAATGCACCGGATCCCATCAGAACTCCGCAGTTAAGCGTGCTTGGGCGAGAGTAGTACTAGGATGGGTGACCTCCTGGGAAGTCCTCGTGTTGCATCCCCCTTTTTATGAATTTTTAATTTCGGTTCGGGTCTGTCCACCCCGGACCTACGTTTTTTTGTAACGATCTTGATTGGCGTACATTATTACGAAAAAAAAAACGAATCGGATTCTCGTGTTCCTATTTTTTAGGAAAACAACGAATCGGATTCTAGTGTTCCTATTTTTTAGGAACAATCGATTTTTTTGAATTTTAAATTTTGCTTTGGGTCGGTCAACCCCGGACATAAGTTTATTTGTAACGATCCTGATTTGCGTACATCATTGGGAGAAAAAACGAATCGGACTCCCGTGTTCCTATTTTTTAGGAACAAACGATTTTTATGAATTTTAAATGTTGGTTTGGGTCGGTCGACCCCGGAGATAAGTTTATTTGTAACGATCTTGATTGGCGTACATATTATATCCAGGGAAAAAAACGAATCGGATTCCCGTGTTCCTATTTTTTAGGAACAATCGGCTTTTATGAATTTTAAATGTTGGTTTGGGTCGGTCAATCCCGGAGATTTGTCTATTTGTAACGATCATGATTGGCGCACATTATTAGGGAAAAAAACGAATCGGATTCCCGTGTTCCTATTTTTTAGGAACAATCGATTTTCAAAGTGATTAGCGGTACTGCGGATCTGAAAAGAAGGGTTATTTAGAGTGCATTACATTTATTATCGTTTTAGAAAATAGCATTTATTGTTGATTACCACGTATAATTAATTGCATTTATTTAAATTTTGCTCGTAATGTGTACTAAATGAAACCGCGATTCTTGAAAAGTAAAAAAGCAATCCTTTTATTTTCGGACCTAAAAAGAATCGTTATCTAGTTTAATAAGAGACGTTGTTTAAAACATAGACTCAAACGTTACACGGTTTTTTCGAAATTCCAAGATAGCATTTATTGTTGTTCACCACACATGTGCGTGTATCCGCGATGTTTTATTGTATTATATTATAGTTTATTCGTAATTATGTTTCCTTACTTCAAAGTTAATAAATAGTGTTCTCATTTATTGCGTCGAAACCGTAAACGCCGCGTATTAAGAGGGTTGCGAGTTTACCGCGTTGGATCGTTTGTTACGGGTATTTCATGGGTAAAAAAATAAAAATAAAAAGTTGGAAAAACCGGTTATGTTGGGTTATATAGATTGATCGTGCATTACCTAACGGATGCGATCATACCAGCACTAATGCACCGGATCCCATCAGAACTCCGCAGTTAAGCGTGCTTGGGCGAGAGTAGTACTAGGATTAAGCGTGCTTGGGCGAGAGTAGTACTAGGATGGGTGACCTCCTGGGAAGTCCTCGTGTTGCATCCCCCTTTTTATGAATTTTTAATTTCGGTTCGGGTCGGTCCACCCCGGACCTACGTTTTTTTGTAACGATCTTGATTGGCGTACATTATTACGAAAAAAAAAAACGAATCGGATTCTCGTGTTCCTATTTTTTAGGAAAACAACGAATCGAATTCTAGTGTTCCTATTTTTTAGGAACAATCGATTTTTATGAATTTTAAATTTTGCTTTGGGTCGGTCAACCCCAGACATAAGTTTATTTGTAACGATCCTGATTGGCGTACATCATTGGAAAAAAAAACGAATCAGACTCCCGTGTTCCTATTTTTTAGGAACAATCGATTTTTATGAATTTCAAATGTTGGTTTGGGTCGGTCGACCCCGGAGATAAGTTTATTTGTAACGATCTTGATTGGCGTACATTATTACGAAAAAAACGAATCGGATTCTCGTGTTCCTATTTTTAAGGAAAACAACGAATCGGATTCTAGTGTTCCTATTTTTTAGGAACAATCAATTTTTATGAATTTTAAATTTTGCTTTGGGTCGGTCAACCCCGGACATAAGTTTATTTGTAACGATCCTGATTGGCGTACATCATTGGGAAAAAAAAAACGAATCGGACTCCCGTGTTCCTATTTTTTAGGAACAAACGATTTTTATAAATTTTAAATGTTGGTTTGGGTCGGTCGACCCCGGAGATAAGTTTATTTGTAAAGATCTTGATTGGCGTACATATATCCAGGGAAAAAAACGAATCGGATTCCCGTGTTCCTATTTTTTAGGAACAATCGGTTTTTATGAATTTTAAATGTTGGTTTGGGTCGGTCAAGCCCGGAGATTTATCTATTTGTAACGATCATGATTGGCGTACATTATTAGGGTAAAAAACGAATCGGATTCCCGTGTTCCTATTTTTTAGGAACAATCCATTTTCAAAGTGATTAGCGTTACTGCAGATCTGAAAAGAAGAGTTGTTTAGAGTGCATTAAATCTATTATCGTTTTAGAAAATAGAATTTATTGTTGATTACCATGTATAATTAATTGCATTTATTTAAATTTTGCTCGCAATGTGTACTAAATGAAACCGTGATTCTTTTTTTTTTTTGGCAAAACAAAATACTATATTACTAAATTGATAGTTTACAAAGAAGAAGTCTCAAATAGAGACTATCACAAAAACAAAGGACTTAAAAACAAATTATAAGCCCTAAATAAAAGACACACGACTTAAATCCCTAAATCAAACCCCAATTCAACTCTTCCTACTACAAACCCTAGAACACACCAGGAAATCGATCTGCACCACAGAGCTTCATCTTCAAGCTAAACCATCGAATCAAAAACCCATCATTCACTGAAAGCCTAACCGGGATCAATATACCCAACCCCTAAGCTCTCAAGCACAATAATGGCGAGCAAAGGATTGGGTATATCTCGAATCGTAAAAGTCTGGTTCTTTCTTTCTTCAAACACCCATTTCGTTATCCAGTCCGCCGCCACATTTTCCGATCTGGAAATGTGGCTTAAGCGCATCGAAGGGAGAATCAAAGCTTTGATGCTATCAGCTTCAATCGAGCTACTCAAATTGATAACAAGGGACAAGCAATCAGTTTCAAGATCTACATCCCTCCAACCTCGTCTATGGCAAAGGATGAGAGCCTCCTTCAAAGCGCATCTTTCAGCCTGCAGAGGAGGAATCTTGCCAAGCAGGAATCCTGCGCCTTCAATGCAGTTCCCCCACTCATCGCGAACAATGTAGCCACCAGAAGCCTCTCCATTGTAGCAGCAAGCACCATCAGAGTTAATCTTAACTCTACTAGCCTCAGGTACTTTCCACTTCCTGTAAACAACCTTTCTAGAGCAGATAGACATAGCCCCAATCCTTAACCCTGCTTCAATAGCACGAAACCAATGCTTAGGTTTAAGTTTAGAGTCAATAGCAATAATAAACCTGTTAATCCTAGAGATAGCATTGCAGAAATTGTCTACTGGTTTGTCAAACTTACAGTGGTTTCTGTTAAACCATATTGTCCAAACAATCAATTGAGGAACAATATGGGTAACATGAAACTTACTGTAAGTATGCTTAAACCAAGTGAAAAACATATGCCGAATGCTCATAAATCGCTTGACAGGAACACTGAACATAAGGCCATAATAATTCCAAAGTGCCCAAGCAAAGCTGCAATTGATGAAAAGATGAGTAGCATCTTCACAATTGCAGCAAAACTGACACTTAGAAACAAGGGAAAAAATGCTTTTTGGAGAGAGCACAGTCAGTTGGAACAAAATTATTAAGTATCCTCCAGCTTAAGAAAGAAAATTTTGATGGTATAAAGCTGTGCCAAATGTTTTTGAAAAAGAAAGATTTGTTTCTCTTCAGTCTAATGTTTTCCCACGTAATTTTAGTATCAAATCTTTTGTTTTAAGAAATGAAACCGTGATTCTTGAAAAGTAAAAAATAATCCTTTTATTTTCGGACCTAAAAAGAATCGTTATCTAGTTTAATAAGAGACGTTGTTTAAAACATAGACTCAAACGTTACACGGGTTTTTCGAAATTCCAAGATAGCATTTATTGTTGTTCACCACACATGTGCGTGTATCCGTGATGTTTTATTGTATTATATTATAGTTTTATCGTACTTATGTTTCCTTACTTCAAAGCTAATAAATAGTGTTCTTATTTATTGTGTCGAAACCGTAGACGTCGGGTATTAAGAGGGTTGCGATTATACCGCGTTGGATCGTTTGTTACGGGTATTTCATGGGTAAAAAAATAAAAATAAAAAGTTGGAAAAACCGGTTATGTTGGGTTATATAGATTGATCGTGCATTACCTAACGGATGCGATCGTACCAGCACTAATGCACCGGATCCCATCAGAATTCCGCAGTTAAGCGTGCTTGGGCGAGAGTAGTACTAGGATGGGTGACCTCCTGGGAAGTCCTCGTGTTGCATCCCCCTTTTTATGAATTTTTAATTTCGGTTCGGGTCGGTCCACCCCGGACCTACGTTTTTTTGTAACGATCTTGATTGGCGTACATTATTACGAAAAAAAAACGAATCGGATTCTCGTGTTCCTATTTTTTAGGAAAACAACGAATCGGATTCTAGTGTTCCTATTTTTTAGGAACAATCGATTTTTTTGAATTTTAAATTTTGCTTTGGGTCGGTCAACCCCGGACATAAGTTTATTTGTAACGATCCTGATTTGCGTACATCATTGGGAGAAAAAACGAATCGGACTCCCGTGTTCCTATTTTTTAGGAACAAACGATTTTTATGAATTTTAAATGTTGGTTTGGGTCGGTCGACCCCGGAGATAAGTTTATTTGTAACGATCTTGATTGGCGTACATATTATATCCAGGGAAAAAAACGAATCGGATTCCCGTGTTCCTATTTTTTAGGAACAATCGGCTTTTATGAATTTTAAATGTTGGTTTGGGTCGGTCAAGCCCGGAGATTTGTCTATTTGTAACGATCATGATTAGCGCACATTATTAGGGAAAAAAACGAATCGGATTCCCGTGTTCCTATTTTTTAGGAACAATCGATTTTCAAAGTGATTAGCGGTACTGCGGATCTGAAAAGAAGGGTTATTTAGAGTGCATTACATTTATTATCGTTTTAGAAAATAGCATTTATTGTTGATTACCACGTATAATTAATTGCATTTATTTAAATTTTGCTCGTAATGTGTACTAAATGAAACCGCGATTCTTGAAAAGTAAAAAGCAATCCTTTTATTTTATTTTCGGACCTAAAAAGAATCGTTATCTAGTTTAATAAGAGACGTTGTTTAAAACATAGACTCAAACGTTACACGGTTTTTTCGAAATTCCAAGATAGCATTTATTGTTGTTCACCACACATGTGCGTGTATCCGCGATGTTTTATTGTATTATATTATAGTTTATTCGTAATTATGTTTCCTTACTTCAAAGTTAATAAATAGTGTTCTCATTTATTGCGTCGAAACCGTAAACGCGGCGTATTAAGAGGGTTGCGAGTTTACCGCGTTGGATCGTTTGTTACGGGTATTTCATGGGTAAAAAAATAAAAATAAAAAGTTGGAAAAACCGGTTATGTTGGGTTATATAGATTGATCGTGCATTACCTAACGGATGCGATCATACCAGCACTAATGCACCGGATCCCATCAGAACTCCGCAGTAAAGCGTGCTTGGGCGAGAGTAGTACTAGGATGGGTGACCTCCTGGGAAGTCCTCGTGTTGCATCCCCCTTTTTATGAATTTTTAATTTCGGTTCGGGTCGGTCCACCCCGGACCTACGTTTTTTTGTAACGATCTTGATTGGCGTACATTATTACGAAAAAAAAAACGAATCGGATTCTCGTGTTCCTATTTTTTAGGAAAACAACGAATCGGATTCTAGTGTTCCTATTTTTTAGGAACAATCGATTTTTTTGAATTTTAAATTTTGCTTTGGGTCGGTCAACCCCGGACATAAGTTTATTTGTAACGAGCCTGATTTGCGTACATCATTGGGAGAAAAAACGAATCGGACTCCCGTGTTCCTATTTTTTAGGAACAAACGATTTTTATGAATTTTAAATGTTGGTTTGGGTCGGTCGACCCCGGAGATAAGTTTATTTGTAACGATCTTGATTGGCGTACATATTATATCCAGGGAAAAAAACGAATCGGATTCCCGTGTTCCTATTTTTTAGGAACAATCGGCTTTTATGAATTTTAAATGTTGGTTTGGGTCGGTCAAGCCCGGAGATTTGTCTATTTGTAACGATCATGATTAGCGCACATTATTAGGGAAAAAAACGAATCGGATTCCCGTGTTCCTATTTTTTAGGAACAATCGATTTTCAAAGTGATTAGCGGTACTGCGAATCTGAAAAGAAGGGTTATTTAGAGTGCATTACATTTATTATCGTTTTAGAAAATAGCATTTATTGTTGATTACCACGTATAATTAATTGCATTTATTTAAATTTTGCTCGTAATGTGTACTAAATGAAACCGCGATTCTTGAAAAGTAAAAAGCAATCCTTTTATTTTATTTTCGGACCTAAAAAGAATCGTTATCTAGTTTAATAAGAGACGTTGTTTAAAACATAGACTCAAACGTTACACGGTTTTTTCGAAATTCCAAGATAGCATTTATTGTTGTTCACCACACATGTGCGTGTATCCGCGATGTTTTATTGTATTATATTATAGTTTATTCGTAATTATGTTTCCTTACTTCAAAGTTAATAAATAGTGTTCTCATTTATTGCGTCGAAACCGTAAACGCGGCGTATTAAGAGGGTTGCGAGTTTACCGCGTTGGATCGTTTGTTACGGGTATTTCATGGGTAAAAAAATAAAAATAAAAAGTTGGAAAAACCGGTTATGTTGGGTTATATAGATTGATCGTGCATTACCTAACGGATGCGATCATACCAGCACTAATGCACCGGATCCCATCAGAACTCCGCAGTAAAGCGTGCTTGGGCGAGAGTAGTACTAGGATGGGTGACCTCCTGGGAAGTCCTCGTGTTGCATCCCCCTTTTTATGAATTTTTAATTTCGGTTCGGGTCGGTCCACCCCGGACCTACGTTTTTTTGTAACGATCTTGATTGGCGTACATTATTACGAAAAAAAAAACGAATCGGATTCTCGTGTTCCTATTTTTTAGGAAAACAACGAATCGGATTCTAGTGTTCCTATTTTTTAGGAACAATCGATTTTTTTGAATTTTAAATTTTGCTTTGGGTCGGTCAACCCCGGACATAAGTTTATTTGTAACGATCCTGATTTGCGTACATCATTGGGAGAAAAAACGAATCGGACTCCCGTGTTCCTATTTTTTAGGAACAAACGATTTTTATGAATTTTAAATGTTGGTTTGGGTCGGTCGACCCCGGAGATAAGTTTATTTGTAACGATCTTGATTGGCGTACATATTATATCCAGGGAAAAAAACGAATCGGATTCCCGTGTTCCTATTTTTTAGGAACAATCGGCTTTTATGAATTTTAAATGTTGGTTTGGGTCGGTCAAGCCCGGAGATTTGTCTATTTGTAACGATCATGATTGGCGCACATTATTAGGGAAAAAAACGAATCGGATTCCCGTGTTCCTATTTTTTAGGAACAATCGATTTTCAAAGTGATTAGCGGTACTGCGGATCTGAAAAGAAGGGTTATTTAGAGTGCATTACATTTATTATCGTTTTAGAAAATAGCATTTATTGTTGATTACCACGTATAATTAATTGCATTTATTTAAATTTTGCTCGTAATGTGTACTAAATGAAACCGCGATTCTTGAAAAGTAAAAAGCAATCCTTTTATTTTATTTTCGGACCTAAAAAGAATCGTTATCTAGTTTAATAAGAGACGTTGTTTAAAACATAGACTTTAACGTTACACGGTTTTTTCGAAATTCCAAGATAGCATTTATTGTTGTTCACCACACATGTGCGTGTATCCGCGATGTTTTATTGTATTATATTATAGTTTATTCGTAATTATGTTTCCTTACTTCAAAGTTAATAAATAGTGTTCTCATTTATTGCGTCGAAACCGTAAACGCGGCGTATTAAGAGGGTTGCGAGTTTACCGCGTTGGATCGTTTGTTACGGGTATTTCATGGGTAAAAAAATAAAAATAAAAAGTTGGAAAAACCGGTTATGTTGGGTTATATAGATTGATCGTGCATTACCTAACGGATGCGATCATACCAGCACTAATTCACCGGATCCCATCAGAACTCCGCAGTTAAGCGTGCTTGGGCGAGAGTAGTACTAGGATGGGTGACCTCCTGGGAAGTCCTCGTGTTGCATCCCCCTTTTTATGAATTTTTAATTTCGGTTCGGGTCGGTCCACCCCGGACCTACGTTTTTTTGTAACGATCTTGATTGGCGTACATTATTACGAAAAAAAAAAACGAATCGGATTCTCGTGTTCCTATTTTTTAGGAAAACAACGAATCGGATTCTAGTGTTCCTATTTTTTAGGAACAATCGATTTTTTTGAATTTTAAATTTTGCTTTGGGTCGGTCAACCCCGGACATAAGTTTATTTGTAACGATCCTGATTTGCGTACATCATTGGGAGAAAAAACGAATCGGACTCCCATGTTCCTATTTTTTAGGAACAAACGATTTTTATGAATTTTAAATGTTGGTTTGGGTCGGTCGACCCCGGAGATAAGTTTATTTGTAACGATCTTGATTGGCGTACATATTATATCCAGGGAAAAAAACGAATCGGATTCCCGTGTTCCTATTTTTTAGGAACAATCGGCTTTTATGAATTTTAAATGTTGGTTTGGGTCGGTCAAGCCCGGAGATTTGTCTATTTGTAACGATCATGATTGGCGCACATTATTAGGGAAAAAAACGAATCGGATTCCCGTGTTCCTATTTTTTAGGAACAATCGATTTTCAAAGTGATTAGCGGTACTGCGGATCTGAAAAGAAGGGTTATTTAGAGTGCATTACATTTATTATCGTTTTAGAAAATAGCATTTATTGTTGATTACCACGTATAATTAATTGCATTTATTTAAATTTTGCTCGTAATGTGTACTAAATGAAACCGCGATTCTTGAAAAGTAAAAAGCAATCCTTTTATTTTATTTTCGGACCTAAAAAGAATCGTTATCTAGTTTAATAAGAGACGTTGTTTAAAACATAGACTTTAACGTTACACGGTTTTTTCGAAATTCCAAGATAGCATTTATTGTTGTTCACCACACATGTGCGTGTATCCGCGATGTTTTATTGTATTATATTATAGTTTATTCGTAATTATGTTTCCTTACTTCAAAGTTAATAAATAGTGTTCTCATTTATTGCGTCGAAACCGTAAACGCGGCGTATTAAGAGGGTTGCGAGTTTACCGCGTTGGATCGTTTGTTACGGGCATTTCATGGGTAAAAAAATAAAAATAAAAAGTTGGAAAAACCGGTTATGTTGGGTTATATAGATTGATCGTGCATTACCTAACGGATGCGATCATACCAGCACTAATTCACCGGATCCCATCAGAACTCCGCAGTTAAGCGTGCTTGGGCGAGAGTAGTACTAGGATGGGTGACCTCCTGGGAAGTCCTCGTGTTGCATCCCCCTTTTTATGAATTTTTAATTTCGGTTCGGGTCGGTCCACCCCGGACCTACGTTTTTTTGTAACGATCTTGATTGGCGTACATTATTACGAAAAAAAAAACGAATCGGATTCTCGTGTTCCTATTTTTTAGGAAAATAACGATTCGGATTCTAGTGTTCCTATTTTTTAGGAACAATCGATTTTTTTGAATTTTAAATTTTGCTTTGGGTCGGTCAACCCCGGACATAAGTTTATTTGTAACGATCCTGATTTGCGTACATCATTGGGAGAAAAAACGAATCGGACTCCCGTGTTCCTATTTTTTAGGAACAAACGATTTTTATGAATTTTAAATGTTGGTTTGGGTCGGTCGACCCCGGAGATAAGTTTATTTGTAACGATCTTGATTGGCGTACATATTATATCCAGGGAAAAAAACGAATCGGATTCCCGTGTTCCTATTTTGTAGGAACAATCGGCTTTTATGAATTTTAAATGTTGGTTTGGGTCGGTCAAGCCCGGAGATTTGTCTATTTGTAACGATCATGATTGGCGCACATTATTAGGGAAAAAAACGAATCGGATTCCCGTGTTCCTATTTTTTAGGAACAATCGATTTTCAAAGTGATTAGCGGTACTGCGGATCTGAAAAGAAGGGTTATTTAGAGTGAATTACATTTATTATCGTTTTAGAAAATAGCATTTATTGTTGATTACCACGTATAATTAATTGCATTTATTTAAATTTTGCTCGTAATGTGTACTAAATGAAACCGCGATTCTTGAAAAGTAAAAAGCAATCCTTTTATTTTATTTTCGGACCTAAAAAGAATCGTTATCTAGTTTAATAAGAGACGTTGTTTAAAA
Source organism: Limnanthes douglasii subsp. nivea (assembly GCA_036936605.1). Lineage (NCBI taxonomy): Eukaryota > Viridiplantae > Streptophyta > Magnoliopsida > Brassicales > Limnanthaceae > Limnanthes > Limnanthes douglasii. The sequence continues at coordinate 154,792,148 of JAUPFV010000004.1, read as the reverse complement.
CATAGACTCAAACGTTACACGGTTTTTTCGAAATTCCAAGATAGCATTTATTGTTGTTCACCACACATGTGCGTGTATCCGCGATGTTTTATTGTATTATATTATAGTTTATTCGTAATTATGTTTCCTTACTTCAAAGTTAATAAATAGTGTTCTCATTTATTGCGTCGAAACCGTAAACGCGGCGTATTAAGAGGGTTGCGAGTTTACCGCGTTGGATCGTTTGTTACGGGTATTTCATGGGTAAAAAAATAAAAATAAAAAGTTGGAAAAACCGGTTATGTTGGGTTATATAGATTGATCGTGCATTACCTAACGGATGCGATCATACCAGCACTAATGCACCGGATCCCATCAGAACTCCGCAGGTAAGCGTGCTTGGGCGAGAGTAGTACTAGGATGGGTGACCTCCTGGGAAGTCCTCGTGTTGCATCCCCCTTTTTATGAATTTTTAATTTCGGTTCGGGTCGGTCCACCCCGGACCTACGTTTTTTTGTAACGATCTTGATTGGCGTACATTATTACGAAAAAAAAAACGAATCGGATTCTCGTGTTCCTATTTTTTAGGAAAACAACGAATCGGATTCTAGTGTTCCTATTTTTTAGGAACAATCGATTTTTTTGAATTTTAAATTTTGCTTTGGGTCGGTCAACCCCGGACATAAGTTTATTTGTAACGATCCTGATTTGCGTACATCATTGGGAGAAAAAACGAATCGGACTCCCGTGTTCCTATTTTTTAGGAACAAACGATTTTTATGAATTTTAAATGTTGGTTTGGGTCGGTCGACCCCGGAGATAAGTTTATTTGTAACGATCTTGATTGGCGTACATATTATATCCAGGGAAAAAAACGAATCGGATTCCCGTGTTCCTATTTTTTAGGAACAATCGGCTTTTATGAATTTTAAATGTTGGTTTGGGTCGGTCAAGCCCGGAGATTTGTCTATTTGTAACGATCATGATTGGCGCACATTATTAGGGAAAAAAACGAATCGGATTCCCGTGTTCCTATTTTTTAGGAACAATCGATTTTCAAAGTGATTAGCGTTACTGCGGATCTGAAAAGAAGGGTTATTTAGAGTGCATTACATTTATTATCGTTTTAGAAAATAGCATTTATTGTTGATTACCACGTATAATTAATTGCATTTATTTAAATTTTGCTCGTAATGTGTACTAAATGAAACCGCGATTCTTGAAAAGTAAAAAAGCAATCCTTTTATTTTCGGACCTAAAAAGAATCGTTATCTAGTTTAATAAGAGATGTTGTTTAAAACATAGACTCAAACGTTACACGGTTTTTTCGAAATTCCAAGATAGCATTTATTGTTGTTCACCACACATGTGCGTGTATCCGCGATGTTTTATTGTATTATATTATAGTTTATTCGTAATTATGTTTCCTTAGTTCAAAGTTAATAAATAGTGTTCTCATTTATTGCGTCGAAACCGTAAACGCCGCGTATTAAGAGGATTGCGAGTTTAGCGCGTTGGATAGTTTGCTACGGGTATTTCATGGGTAAAAAAATAAAAATAAAAAGTTGGAAAAACCGGTTATGTTGGGTTATAGATTGATCGTGCATTACCTAACTGATGCGATCATACCAGCACTAATGCACCGGATCCCATCAGAACTCCGCAGTCAAGCGTGCTTGGGCGAGAGTAGTACTAGGATGGGTGACCTCCTGGGAAGTCCTCGTGTTGCATCCCCCTTTTTATGAATTTTTAATTTCGGTTCGGGTCGGTCCACCCCGGACCTACGTTTTTTTGTAACGATCTTGATTGGCGTACATTATTACGAAAAAAAAACGAATCGGATTCTCATGTTCCTATTTTTTAGGAAAACAAAGAATCGGATTCTAGTGTTCCTATTTTTTAGGAACAATCGATTTTTATGAATTTTAAATTTTGCTTTGGGTCGGTCAACCCCGGACATAAGTTTATTTGTAACGATCCTGATTGGCGTACATCATTGGGAGAAAAAACGAATCGGACTCCCGTGTTCCTATTTTTTAGGAACAAACGATTTTTATGAATTTTAAATGTTGGTTTGGGTCGGTCGACCCCGGAGATAAGTTTATTTGTAACGATCTTGATTGGCGTACATATTATATCCAGGGAAAAAAACGAATCGGATTCCCGTGTTCCTATTTTTTAGGAACAATCGGCTTTTATGAATTTTAAATGTTGGTTTGGGTCGGTCAAGCCCGGAGATTTGTCTATTTGTAACGATCATGATTGGCGCACATTATTAGGGAAAAAAACGAATCGGATTCCCGTGTTCCTATTTTTTAGGAACAATCGATTTTCAAAGTGATTAGCGATACTGCGGATCTGAAAAGAAGTGGTATTTAGAGTGCATTACATTTATTATCGTTTTAGAAAATAGCATTTATTGTTGATTACCACGTATAATTAATTGCATTTATTTAAATTTTGCTCGTAATGTGTACTAAATGAAACCGTGATTCTTGAAAAGTAAAAAGCAATCCTTTTATTTTCGGACCTAAAAAGAATCGTTATCTAGTTTAATAAGAGACGTTGTTTAAAACATAGACTCAAACGTTACACGGTTTTTTCGAAATTCCAAGATAGCATTTATTGTTGTTCACCACACATGTGCGTGTATCCGCGATGTTTTATTGTATTATATTATAGTTTATTCGTAATTATGTTTCCTTACTTCAAAGTTAATAAATAGTGTTCTCATTTATTGCGTCGAAACCGTAAACGCGGCGTATTAAGAGGGTTGCGAGTTTACCGCGTTGGATCGTTTGTTACGGGTATTTCATGGGTAAAAAAATAAAAATAAAAAGTTGGAAAAACCGGTTATGTTGGGTTATATAGATTGATCGTGCATTACCTAACGGATGCGATCATACCAGCACTAATGCACCGGATCCCATCAGAACTCCGCATTTAAGCGTGCTTGGGCGAGAGTAGTACTAGGATGGGTGACCTCTTGGGAAGTCCTCGTGTTGCATCCCCCTTTTTATGAATTTTTAATTTCGGTTCGGGTCGGTCCACCCCGGACCTACGTTTTTTTGTAACGATCTTGATTGGCGTACATTATTACGGAAAAAAAACGAATCGGATTCTCGTGTTCCTATTTTTTAGGAAAACAACGAATCGGATTCTAGTGTTCCTATTTTTTAGGAACAATCGATTTTTTTGAATTTTAAATTTTGCTTTGGGTCGGTCAACCCCGGACATAAGTTTATTTGTAACGATCCTGATTGGCGTACATCATTGGGAGAAAAAACGAATCGGACTCCCGTGTTCCTATTTTTTAGGAACAAACGATTTTTATGAATTTTAAGTGTTGGTTTGGGTCGGTCGACCCCGGAGATAAGTTTATTTGTAACGATCTTGATTGGCGTACATATTATATCCAGGGAAAAAAACGAATCGGATTCCCGTGTTCATATTTTTTAGGAACAATCGGCTTTTATGAATTTTAAATGTTGGTTTGGGTCGGTCAAGCCCGGAGATTTGTCTATTTGTAACGATCATGATTGGCGCACATTATTAGGGAAAAAAACGAATCGGATTCCCGTGTTCCTATTTTTTAGGAACAATCGATTTTCAAAGTGATTAGCGTTACTGCGGATCTGAAAAGAAGGGTTATTTAGAATGCATTACATTTATTATCGTTTTAGAAAATAGCATTTATTGTTGATTACCACGTATAATTAATTGCATTTATTTAAATTTTGCTCGTAATGTGTACTAAATGAAACCGTGATTCTTGAAAAGTAAAAAGCAATCCTTTTATTTTCGGACCTAAAAAGAATCGTTATCTAGTTTAATAAGAGACGTTGTTTAAAACATAGACTCAAACGTTACACGGTTTTTTCGAAATTCCAAGATAGCATTTATTGTTGTTCACCACACATGTGCGTGTATCCGCGATGTTTTATTGTATTATATTATAGTTTATTCGTAATTATGTTTCTTTACTTAAAAGTTAATAAATAGTGTTCTCATTTATTGCGTCGAAACCGTAAACGCGGCGTATTAAGAGGGTTGCGAGTTTACCGCGTTGGATCGTTTGTTACGGGTATTTCATGGGTAAAAAAATAAAAATAAAAAGTTGGAAAAACCGGTTATGTTGGGTTATATAGATTGATCGTGCATTACCTAACTGATGCGATCATACCAGCACTAATGCACCGGATCCCATCAGAACTCCGCAGTCAAGCGTGCTTGGGCGAGAGTAGTACTAGGATGGGTGACCTCCTGGGAAGTCCTCGTGTTGCATCCCCCTTTTTATGAATTTTTAATTTCGGTTCGGGTCGGTCCACCCCGGACCTACGTTTTTTTGTAACGATCTTGATTGGCGTACATTATTACGAAAAAAAACGAATCGGATTCTCGTGTTCCTATTTTTTAGGAAAACAACGAATCGGATTCTAGTGTTCCTATTTTTTAGGAACAATCGATTTTTATGAATTTTAAATTTTGCTTTGGGTCGGTCAACCCCGGACATAAGTTTATTTGTAACGATCCTCATTGGCGTACATCATTGGGGTAAAAAACGAATCGGACTCCCGTGTTCCTATTTTTTAGGAACAAACGATTTTTATGAATTTTAAATGTTGGTTTCGGTCGGTCGACCCCGGAGATAAGTTTATTTGTAACGATCTTGATTGGCGTACATATTATACCCAGGGAAAAAAACGAATCAGATTCCCGTGTTCCTATTTTTTAGGAACAATCGGTTTTTATGAATTTTAAATGTTGGTTTGGGTCGGTCAAGCCCGGAGATTTGTCTATTTGTAACGATCATGATTGGCGCACATTATTAGGGAAAAAAACGAATCGGATTCCCGTGTTCCTATTTTTTAGGAACAATCGATTTTCAAAGTGATTAGCCTTACTGCGGATCTGAAAAGAAGGGTTATTTAGAGTGCATTACATTTATTATCGTTTTAGAAAATAGCATTTATTGTTGATTACCACGTATAATTAATTGCATTTATTTAAATTTTGCTCGTAATGTGTACTAAATGAAACCGTGATTCTTGAAAAGTAAAAAGCAATCCTTTTATTTTCGGACCTAAAAAGAATCGTTATCTAGTTTAATAAGAGACGTTGTTTAAAACATAGACTCAAACGTTACACGGTTTTTTCGAAATTCCAAGATAGCATTTATTGTTGTTCACCACACGTGTGCGTGTATCCGTGATGTTTTATTGTATTATATTATAGTTTATTCGTAATTATGTTTCCTTACTTCAAAGTTAATAAATAGTGTTCTTATTTATTGCGTCGAAACCGTAAACGCCGCTTATTAAGAGGGTTGCGATTTTACCGCGTTGGATCGTTTGTTACGGGTATTTCATGGGTAAAAAAATAAAAATAAAAAGTTGGAAAAACCGGTTATGTTGGGTTATATAGATTGATCGTGCATTACATAACGGATGCGATCATACCAGCACTAATGCACCGCATCCCATCAGAACTCCGCAGATAAGCGTGCTTGGGCGAGAGTAGTACTAGGATGGGTGACCTCCTGGGAAGTCCTCGTATTGCATCCCCCGTTTTATGAATTTTTAATTTCGGGTCGGTCCACCCCGGACCTACGTTTATTTGTAACCCGTTTTATGAATTTTTAATTTCGGTTCGGGTCGGTCCACCCCGGACCTACGTTTATTTGTAACGATCTTGATTGGCGTACATTATTACGAAAAAAAAACGAATCGGATTCTCGTGTTCCTATTTTTTAGAAAAACAACGAATCGGATTCTAGTGTTCCTATTTTTTAGGAACAATCGATTTTTATGAATTTTAAATTTTGCTTTGGGTCGGTCAACCCCAGACATAAGTTTATTTGTAACGATCCCGATTGGCGTACATCATTGGAAAAAAAAACGAATCAGACTCCCGTGTTCCTATTTTTTTAGGAACAATCGATTTTTATGAATTTCAAATGTTGGTTTGGGTCGGTCGACCCCGGAGATAAGTTTATTTGTAACGATCTTGATTGGCGTACATTATTACGAAAAAAAACGAATCGGATTCTCGTGTTCCTATTTTTAAGGAAAACAACGAATCGGATTCTAGTGTTCCTATTTTTTAGGAACAATCGATTTTTATGAATTTTAAATTTTGCTTTGGGTCGGTCAACCCCGGACATAAGTTTATTTGTAACGATCCTGATTGGCGTACATCATTGGGAAAAAAAAACGAATCGGACTCCCGTGTTCCTATTTTTTAGGAACAAACGATTTTTATAAATTTTAAATGTTGGTTTGGGTCGGTCGACCCCGGAGATAAGTTTATTTGTAAAGATCTTGATTGACGTACATATATCCAGGGAAAAAAACGAATCGGATTCCCGTGTTCCTATTTTTTAGGAACAATCGGTTTTTATGAATTTTAAATGTTGGTTTGGGTCGGTCAAGCCCGGAGATTTATCTATTTGTAACGATCATGATTGGCGTACATTATTAGGGTAAAAAACGAATCGGATTCCCGTGTTCCTATTTTTTAGGAACAATCCATTTTCAAAGTGATTAGCGTTACTGCAGATCTGAAAAGAAGAGTTGTTTAGAGTGCATTAAATCTATTATCGTTTTAGAAAATAGAATTTATTGTTGATTACCATGTATAATTAATTGCATTTATTTAAATTTTGCTCGCAATGTGTACTAAATGAAACCGTGATTCTTTTTTTTTTGGCAAAACAAAATACTATATTACTAAATTGATAGTTTACAAAGAAGAAGTCTCAAATAGAGACTATCACAAAAACAAAGGACTTAAAAACAAATTATAAGCCCTAAATAAAAGACACACGACTTAAATCCCTAAATCAAACCCCAATTCAACTCTTCCTACTACAAACCCTAGAACACACCAGGAAATCGATCTGCACCACAGAGCTTCATCTTCAAGCTAAACCATCGAATCAAAAACCCATCATTCACTGAAAGCCTAACCGGGATCAATATACCCAACCCCTAAGCTCTCAAGCACAATAATGGCGAGCAAAGGATTGGGTATATCTCGAATCGTAAAAGTCTGGTTCTTTCTTTCTTCAAACACCCATTTCGTTATCCAGTCCGCCGCCACATTTTCCGATCTGGAAATGTGGCTTAAGCGCATCGAAGGGAGAATCAAAGCTTTGATGCTATCAGCTTCAATCGAGCTACTCAAATTGATAACAAGGGACAAGCAATCAGTTTCAAGATCTACATCCCTCCAACCTCGTCTGTGGCAAAGGATGAGAGCCTCCTTCAAAGCGCATCTTTCAGCCTGCAGAGGAGGAATCTTGCCAAGCAGGAATCCTGCGCCTTCAATGCAGTTCCCCCACTCATCGCGAACAATGTAGCCACCAGAAGCCTCTCCATTGTAGCAGCAAGCACCATCAGAGTTAATCTTAACTCTACTAGCCTCAGGTACTTTCCACTTCCTGTAAACAACCTTTCTAGAGCAGATAGACATAGCCCCAATCCTTAACCCTGCTTCAATAGCACGAAACCAATGCTTAGGTTTAAGTTTAGAGTCAATAGCAATAATAAACCTGTTAATCCTAGAGATAGCATTGCAGAAATTGTCTACTGGTTTGTCAAACTTACAGTGGTTTCTGTTAAACCATATTGTCCAAACAATCAATTGAGGAACAATATGGGTAACATGAAACTTACTGTAAGTATGCTTAAACCAAGTGAAAAACATATGCCGAATGCTCATAAATCGCTTGACAGGAACACTGAACATAAGGCCATAATAATTCCAAAGTGCCCAAGCAAAGCTGCAATTGATGAAAAGATGAGTAGCATCTTCACAATTGCAGCAAAACTGACACTTAGAAACAAGGGAAAAATGCTTTTTGGAGAGAGCACAGTCAGTTTGAACAAAATTATTAAGTATCCTCCAGCTTAAGAAAGAAAATTTTGATGGTATAAAGCTGTGCCAAATGTTTTTGAAAAAGAAAGATTTGTTTCTCTTCAGTCTAATGTTTTCCCACGTAATTTTAGTATCAAATCTTTTGTTTTAAGAAATGAAACCGTGATTCTTGAAAAGTAAAAAACAATCCTTTTATTTTCGGACCTAAAAAGAATCGTTATCTAGTTTAATAAGAGACGTTGTTTAAAACATAGACTCAAACGTTACACGGGTTTTTCGAAATTCCAAGATAGCATTTATTGTTGTTCACCACACATGTGCGTGTATCCGTGATGTTTTATTGTATTATATTATAGTTTTATCGTACTTATGTTTCCTTACTTCAAAGCTAATAAATAGTGTTCTTATTTATTGTGTCGAAACCGTAGACGTCGCGTATTAAGAGGGTTGCGATTATACCGCGTTGGATCGTTTGTTACGGGTATTTCATGGGTAAAAAAATAAAAATAAAAAGTTGGAAAAACCGGTTATGTTGGGTTATATAGATTGATCGTGCATTACCTAACGGATGCGATCGTACCAGCACTAATGCACCAGATCCCATCAGAACTCCGCAGCTAAGCGTGCTTGGGCGAGAGTAGTACTAGGATGGGTGACCTCCTGGGAAGTCCTCGTGTTGCATCCTCCTTTTTATGAATTTTTAATTTCGGTTCAGGTCGGTCCACCCCGGACCTACGTTTATTTGTAACGATCTTGATTGACGTACATTATTACGAAAAAAAAACGAATCGGATTCTAGTGTTCCTATTTTTTAGGAACAATCGATTTTTATGAATTTTAAATTTTGCTTTGGGTCGGTCAACCCCGGACATAAGTTTATTGGTAACGATCCTGATTGGCGTACATCATTGGAAAAAAAAAACGAATCAGACTCCCGTGTTCCTAGTTTTTAGGAACAATCGATTTTTATGAATTTTAAATGTTGGTTTGGGTCGGTCGACCCCGGAGATAAGTTTATTTGTAACGATCCTGATTGGCGTACATCATTGGGAGAAAAAACGAATCGGACTCCCGTGTTCCTATTTTTTAGGAACAAACGATTTTTATGAATTTTAAATGTTGGTTTGGGTCGGTCGACCCCGGAGATAAGTTTATTTGTAACGATCTTGATTGGCGTACATATTATATCCAGGGAAAAAAACGAATCGGATTCCCGTGTTCCTATTTTTTAGGAACAATCGGCTTTTATGAATTTTAAATGTTGGTTTGGGTCGGTCAAGCCCGGAGATTTGTCTATTTGTAACGATCATGATTGGCGCACATTATTAGGGAAAAAAACGAATCGGATTCCCGTGTTCCTATTTTTTAGGAACAATCGATTTTCAAAGTGATTAGCGGTACTGCGGATCTGAAAAGAAGTGTTATTTAGAGTGCATTACATTTATTATCGTTTTAGAAAATAGCATTTATTGTTGATTACCACGTATAATTAATTGCATTTATTTAAATTTTGCTCGTAATGTGTACTAAATGAAACCGCGATTCTTGAAAAGTAAAAAAGCAATCCTTTAATTTTCGGACCTAAAAAGAATCGTTATCTAGTTTAATAAGAGACGTTGTTTAAAACATAGACTCAAACGTTATACGGTTTTTTCGAAATTCCAAGATAGCATTTATTGTTGTTCACCACACATGTGCGTGTATCCGCGATGTTTTATTGTATTATATTATAGTTTATTCGTAATTATGTTTCCTTACTTCAAAGTTAATAAATAGTGTTCTCATTTATTGCGTCGAAACCGTAAACGCGGCGTATTAAGAGGGTTGCGAGTTTACCGCGTTGGATCGTTTGTTACGGGTATTTCATGGGTAAAAAAATAAAAATAAAAAGTTGGAAAAACCGGTTATGTTGGGTTATATAGATTGATCGTGCATTACCTAACGGATGCGATCATACCAGCACTAATGCACCGGATCCCATCAGAACTCCGCAGCTAAGCGTGCTTGGGCGAGAGTAGTACTAGGATGGGTGACCTCCTGGGAAGTCCTCGTGTTGCATCCCCTTTTTTATGAATTTTTAATTTCGGTTCGGGTCGGTCCACCCCGGACCTACGTTTTTTTGTAACGATCTTGATTGGCGTACATTATTACGAAAAAAAAACGAATCGGATTCTCGTGTTCCTATTTTTTAGGAACAATCGATTTTTTTGAATTTTAAATTTTGATTTGGGTCGGTCAACCCCGGACATAAGTTTATTTGTAACGATCCTGATTGGCGTACATCATTGGGAGAAAAAACGAATCGGACTCCCGTGTTCCTATTTTTTAGGAACAAACGATTTTTATGAATTTTAAATGTTGGTTTGGGTCGGTCGACCCCGGAGATAAGTTTATTTGTAACGATCTTGATTGGCGTACATATTATATCCAGGGAAAAAAACGAATCGGATTCCCGTGTTCCTATTTTTTAGGAACAATCGGCTTTTATGAATTTTAAATGTTGGTTTGGGTCGGTCAAGCCCGGAGATTTGTCTATTTGTAACGATCATGATTGGCGCACATTATTAGGGAAAAAAACGAATCGGATTCCCGTGTTCCTATTTTTTAGGAACAATCGATTTTCAAAGTGATTAGCGGTACTGCGGATCTGAAAAGAAGGGTTATTTAGAGTGCATTACATTTATTATCGTTTTAGAAAATAGCATTTATTGTTGATTACCACGTATAATTAATTGCATTTATTTAAATTTTGCTCGTAATGTGTACTAAATGAAACCGCGATTCTTGAAAAGTAAAAAAGCAATCCTTTTATTTTCGGACCTAAAAAGAATCGTTATCTAGTTTAATAAGAGACGTTGTTTAAAACATAGACTCAAACGTTACACGGTTTTTTCGAAATTCCAAGATAGCATTTATTGTTGTTCACCACACATGTGCGTGTATCCGCGATGTTTTATTGTATTATATTATAGTTTATTCGTAATTATGTTTCCTTACTTCAAAGTTAATAAATAGTGTTCTCATTTATTGCGTCGAAACCGTAAACGCGGCGTATTAAGAGGGTTGCGAGTTTACCGCGTTGGATCGTTTGTTACGAGTATTTCATGGGTAAAAAAATAAAAATAAAAAGTTGGAAAAACCGGTTATGTTGGGTTATATAGATTGATCGTGCATTACCTAACGGATGCGATCATACCAGCACTAATGCACCGGATCCCATCAGAACTCCGCAGTCAAGCGTGCTTGGGCGAGAGTAGTACTAGGATGGGTGACCTCCTGGAAAGTCCTCGTGTTGCATCCCCCTTTTTATGAATTTTTAATTTCGGTTCGGGTCGGTCCACCCCGGACCTACGTTTTTTTGTAACGATCTTGATTGGCGTACATTATTACGAAAAAAAAAACGAATCGGATTCTCGTGTTCCTATTTTTTAGGAAAACAACGAATCGGATTCTAGTGTTCCTATTTTTTAGGAACAATCGATTTTTTTGAATTTTAAATTTTGCTTTGGGTCGGTCAACCCCGGACATAAGTTTATTTGTAACGATCCTGATTTGCGTACATCATTGGGAGAAAAAACGAATCGGACTCCCGTGTTCCTATTTTTTAGGAACAAACGATTTTTATGAATTTTAAATGTTGGTTTGGGTCGGTCGACCCCGGAGATAAGTTTATTTGTAACGATCTTGATTGGCGTACATATTATATCCAGGGAAAAAAACGAATCGGATTCCCGTGTTCCTATTTTTTAGGAACAATCGGCTTTTATGAATTTTAAATGTTGGTTTGGGTCGGTCAAGCCCGGAGATTTGTCTATTTGTAACGATCATGATTGGCGCACATTATTAGGGAAAAAAACGAATCGGATTCCCGTGTTCCTATTTTTTAGGAACAATCGATTTTCAAAGTGATTAGCGGTACTGCGGATCTGAAAAGAAGGGTTATTTAGAGTGCATTACATTTATTATCGTTTTAGAAAATAGCATTTATTGTTGATTACCACGTATAATTAATTGCATTTATTTAAATTTTGCTCGTAATGTGTACTAAATGAAACCGCGATTCTTGAAAAGTAAAAAAACAATCCTTTTATTTTCGGACCTAAAAAGAATCGTTATCTAGTTTAATAAGAGACGTTGTTTAAAACATAGACTCAAACGTTACACGGTTTTTTCGAAATTCCAAGATAGCATTTATTGTTGTTCACCACACATGTGCGTGTATCCGCGATGTTTTATTGTATTATATTATAGTTTATTCGTAATTATGTTTCCTTACTTCAAAGTTAATAAATAGTGTTCTCATTTATTGCGTCGAAACCGTAAACGCGGCGTATTAAGAGGGTTGCGAGTTTACCGCGTTGGATCGTTTGTTACGGGTATTTCATGGGTAAAAAAATAAAAATAAAAAGTTGGAAAAACCGGTTATGTTGGGTTATATAGATTGATCGTGCATTACCTAACGGATGCGATCATACCAGCACTAATGCACCGGATCCCATCAGAACTCCGCAGTCAAGCGTGCTTGGGCGAGAGTAGTACTAGGATGGGTGACCTCCTGGGAAGTCCTCGTGTTGCATCCCCCTTTTTATGAATTTTTAATTTCGGTTCGGGTCGTTCCACCCCGGACCTACGTTTTTTTGTAACGATCTTGATTGGCGTACATTATTACGAAAAAAAAAAACGAATCGGATTCTCGTGTTCCTATTTTTTAGGAAAACAACGAATCGGATTCTAGTGTTCCTATTTTTTAGGAACAATCGATTTTTTTGAATTTTAAATTTTGCTTTGGGTCGGTCAACCCCGGACATAAGTTTATTTGTAACGATCCTGATTTGCGTACATCATTGGGAGAAAAAACGAATCGGACTCCCGTGTTCCTATTTTTTAGGAACAAACGATTTTTATGAATTTTAAATGTTGGTTTGGGTCGGTCGACCCCGGAGATAAGTTTATTTGTAACGATCTTGATTGGCGTACATATTATATCCAGGGAAAAAAACGAATCGGATTCCCGTGTTCCTATTTTTTAGGAACAATCGGCTTTTATGAATTTTAAATGTTGGTTTGGGTCGGTCAAGCCCGGAGATTTGTCTATTTGTAACGATCATGATTGGCGCACATTATTAGGGAAAAAAACGAATCGGATTCCCGTGTTCCTATTTTTTAGGAACAATCGATTTTCAAAGTGATTAGCGGTACTGCGGATCTGAAAAGAAGGGTTATTTAGAGTGCATTACATTTATTATCGTTTTAGAAAATAGCATTTATTGTTGATTACCACGTATAATTAATTGCATTTATTTAAATTTTGCTCGTAATGTGTACTAAATGAAACCGCGATTCTTGAAAAGTAAAAAAGCAATCCTTTTATTTTCGGACCTAAAAAGAATCGTTATCTAGTTTAATAAGAGACGTTGTTTAAAACATAGACTCAAACGTTACACGGTTTTTTCGAAATTCCAAGATAGCATTTATTGTTGTTCACCACACATGTGCGTGTATCCGCGATGTTTTATTGTATTATATTATAGTTTATTCGTAATTATGTTTCCTTACTTCAAAGTTAATAAATAGTGTTCTCATTTATTGCGTCGAAACCGTAAACGCGGCGTATTAAGAGGGTTGCGAGTTTACCGCGTTGGATCGTTTGTTACGGGTATTTCATGGGTAAAAAAATAAAAATAAAAAGTTGGAAAAACCGGTTATGTTGGGTTATATAGATTGATCGTGCATTACCTAACGGATGCGATCATACCAGCACTAATGCACCGGATCCCATCAGAATTCCGCAGTCAAGCGTGCTTGGGCGAGAGTAGTACTAGGATGGGTGACCTCCCGGGAAGTCCTCGTGTTGCATCCCCCTTTTTATGAATTTTTAATTTCGGTTCGGGTCGGTCCACCCCGGACCTACGTTTTTTTGTAACGATCTTGATTGGCGTACATTATTACGAAAAAAAAAACGAATCGGATTCTCGTGTTCCTATTTTTTAGGAAAACAACGAATCGGATTCTAGTGTTCCTATTTTTTAGGAACAATCGATTTTTTTGAATTTTAAATTTTGCTTTGGGTCGGTCAACCCCGGACATAAGTTTATTTGTAACGATCCTGATTTGCGTACATCATTGGGAGAAAAAACGAATCGGACTCCCGTGTTCCTATTTTTTAGGAACAAACGATTTTTATGAATTTTAAATGCTGGTTTGGGTCGGTCGACCCCGGAGATAAGTTTATTTGTAACGATCTTGATTGGCGTACATATTATATCCAGGGAAAAAAACGAATCGGATTCCCGTGTTCCTATTTTTTAGGAACAATCGGCTTTTATGAATTTTAAATGTTGGTTTGGGTCGGTCAAGCCCGGAGATTTGTCTATTTGTAACGATCATGATTGGCGCACATTATTAGGGAAAAAAACGAATCGGATTCCCGTGTTCCTATTTTTTAGGAACAATCGATTTTCAAAGTGATTAGCGGTACTGCGGATCTGAAAAGAAGGGTTATTTAGAGTGCATTACATTTATTATCGTTTTAGAAAATAGCATTTATTGTTGATTACCACGTATAATTAATTGCATTTATTTAAATTTTGCTCGTAATGTGTACTAAATGAAACCGCGATTCTTGAAAAGTAAAAAAGCAATCCTTTTATTTTCGGACCTAAAAAGAATCGTTATCTAGTTTAATAAGAGACGTTGTTTAAAACATAGACTCAAACGTTACACGGTTTTTTCGAAATTCCAAGATAGCATTTATTGTTGTTCACCACACATGTGCGTGTATCCGCGATGTTTTATTGTATTATATTATAGTTTATTCGTAATTATGTTTCCTTACTTCAAAGTTAATAAATAGTGTTCTCATTTATTGCGTCGAAACCGTAAACGCCGCGTATTAAGAGGGTTGCGAGTTTACCGCGTTGGATCGTTTGTTACGGGTATTTCATGGGTAAAAAAATAAAAATAAAAAGTTGGAAAAACCGGTTATGTTGGGTTATATAGATTGATCGTGCATTACCTAACGGATGCGATCATACCATCACTAATGCACCGGATCCCATCAGAACTCTGCAGTCAAGCGTGCTTGGGCGAGAGTAGTACTAGGATGGGTGACCTCCTGGGAAGTCCTCGTGTTGCATCCCCCTTTTTATGAATTTTTAATTTCGGTTCGGGTCGGTCCACCCCGGACCTACGTTTTTTTGTAACGATCTTGATTGGCGTACATTATTACGAAAAAAAAAACGAATCGGATTCTCGTTTTCCTATTTTTTAGGAAAACAACGAATCGGATTCTAGTGTTCCTATTTTTTAGGAACAATCGATTTTTTTGAATTTTAAATTTTGCTTTGGGTCGGTCAACCCCGGACATAAGTTTATTTGTAACGATCCTGATTTGCGTACATCATTGGGAGAAAAAACGAATCGGACTCCCGTGTTCCTATTTTTTAGGAACAAACGATTTTTATGAATTTTAAATGTTGGTTTGGGTCGGTCGACCCCGGAGATAAGTTTATTTGTAACGATCTTGATTGGCGTACATATTATATCCAGGGAAAAAAACGAATCGGATTCCCGTGTTCCTATTTTTTAGGAACAATCGGCTTTTATGAATTTTAAATGTTGGTTTGGGTCGGTCAAGCCCGGAGATTTGTCTATTTGTAACGATCATGATTGGCGCACATTATTAGGGAAAAAAACGAATCGGATTCCCGTGTTCCTATTTTATAGGAACAATCGATTTTCAAAGTGATTAGCGGTACTGCGGATCTGAAAAGAAGGGTTATTTAGAGTGCATTACATTTATTATCGTTTTAGAAAATAGCATTTATTGTTGATTACCACGTATAATTAATTGCATTTATTTAAATTTTGCTCGTAATGTGTACTAAATGAAACCGCGATTCTTGAAAAGTAAAAAAGCAATCCTTTTATTTTCGGACCTAAAAAGAATCGTTATCTAGTTTAATAAGAGACGTTGTTTAAAACATAGACTCAAACGTTACACGGTTTTTTCGAAATTCCAAGATAGCATTTATTGTTGTTCACCACACATGTGCGTGTATCCGCGATGTTTTATTGTATTATATTATAGTTTATTCGTAATTATGTTTCCTTACTTCAAAGTTAATAAATAGTGTTCTCATTTATTGCGTCGAAACCGTAAACGCGGCGTATTAAGAGGGTTGCGAGTTTACCGCATTGGATCGTTTGTTACGGGTATTTCATGGGTAAAAAAATAAAAATAAAAAGTTGGAAAAACCGGTTATGTTGGGTTATATAGATTGATCGTGCATTACCTAACGGATGCGATCATACCAGCACTAATGCACCGGATCCCATCAGAACTCCGCAGTGAAGCGTGCTTGGGCGAGAGTAGTACTAGGATGGGTGACCTCCTGGGAAGTCCTCGTGTTGCATCCCCCTTTTTATGAATTTTTAATTTCGGTTCGGGTCGGTCCACCCCGGACCTACGTTTTTTTGTAACGATCTTGATTGGCGAACATTATTACGAAAAAAAAAACGAATCGGATTCTCGTGTTCCTATTTTTTAGGAAAACAACGAATCGGATTCTAGTGTTCCTATTTTTTAGGAACAATCGATTTTTTTGAATTTTAAATTTTGCTTTGGGTCGGTCAACCCCGGACATAAGTTTATTTGTAACGATCCTGATTGGCGTACATCATTGGGAGAAAAAACGAATCGGACTCCCGTGTTCCTATTTTTTAGGAACAAACGATTTTTATGAATTTTAAATGTTGGTTTGGGTCGGTCGACCCCGGAGATAAGTTTATTTGTAACGATCTTGATTGGCGTACATATTATATCCAGGGAAAAAAACGAATCGGATTCCCGTGTTCCTATTTTTTAGGAACAATCGGCTTTTATGAATTTTAAATGTTGGTTTGGGTCGGTCAAGCCCGGAGATTTGTCTATTTGTAACGATCATGATTGGCGCACATTATTAGGGAAAAAAACGAATCGGATTCCCGTGTTCCTATTTTTTAGGAACAATCGATTTTCAAAGTGATTAGCGTTACTGCGGATCTGAAAAGAAGGGTTATTTAGAGTGCATTACATTTATTATCGTTTCAGAAAATAGCATTTATTGTTGATTACCACGTATAATTAATTGCATTTATTTAAATTTTGCTCGTAATGTGTACTAAATGAAACCGCGATTCTTGAAAAGTAAAAAAGCAATCCTTTTATTTTCGGACCTAAAAAGAATCGTTATCTAGTTTAATAAGAGACGTTGTTTAAAACATAGACTCAAACGTTACACGGTTTTTTCGAAATTCCAAGATAGCATTTATTGTTGTTCACCACACATGTGCGTGTATCCGCGATGTTTTATTGTATTATATTATAGTTTATTCGTAATTATGTTTCCTTACTTCAAAGTTAATAAATAGTGTTCTCATTTATTGCGTCGAAACCGTAAACGCCGCGTATTAAGAGGGTTGCGAGTTTACCGCGTTGGATCGTTTGTTACGGGTATTTCATGGGTAAAAAAATAAAAATAAAAAGTTGGAAAAACCGGTTATGTTGGGTTATATAGATTGATCGTGCATTACCTAACGGATGCGATCATACCAGCACTAATGCACCGGATCCCATCAGAACTCCGCAGTCAAGCGTGCTTGGGCGAGACTAGTACTAGGATGGGTGACCTCCTGGGAAGTCCTCGTGTTGCATCCCCCTTTTTATGAATTTTTAATTTCGGTTCGGGTCGGTCCACCCCGGACCTACGTTTTTTTGTAACGATCTTGATTGGCGAACATTATTACGAAAAAAAAAACGAATCGGATTCTCGTGTTCCTATTTTTTAGGAAAACAACGAATCGGATTCTAGTGTTCCTATTTTTTAGGAACAATCGATTTTTTTGAATTTTAAATTTTGCTTTGGGTCGGTCAACCCCGGACATAAGTTTATTTGTAACGATCCTGATTGGCGTACATCATTGGGAGAAAAAACGAATCGGACTCCCGTGTTCCTATTTTTTAGGAACAATCGGCTTTTATGAATTTTAAATGTTGGTTTGGGTCGGTCGACCCCGGAGATAAGTTTATTTGTAACGATCTTGATTGGCGTACATATTATATCCAGGGAAAAAAACGAATCGGATTCCCGTGTTCCTATTTTTTAGGAACAATCGGCTTTTATGAATTTTAAATGTTGGTTTGGGTCGGTCAAGCCCGGAGATTTGTCTATTTGTAACGATCATGATTGGCGCACATTATTAGGGAAAAAAACGAATCGGATTCCCGTGTTCCTATTTTTTAGGAACAATCGATTTTCAAAGTGATTAGCGTTACTGCGGATCTGAAAAGAAGGGTTATTTAGAGTGCATTACATTTATTATCGTTTCAGAAAATAGCATTTATTGTTGATTACCACGTATAATTAATTGCATTTATTTAAATTTTGCTCGTAATGTGTACTAAATGAAACCGCGATTCTTGAAAAGTAAAAAAGCAATCCTTTTATTTTCGGACCTAAAAAGAATCGTTATCTAGTTTAATAAGAGACGTTGTTTAAAACATAGACTCAAACGTTACACGGTTTTTTCGAAATTCCAAGATAGCATTTATTGTTGTTCACCGCACATGTGCGTGTATCCGCGATGTTTTATTGTATTATATTATAGTTTATTCGTAATTATGTTTCCTTACTTCAAAGTTAATAAATAGTGTTCTCATTTATTGCGTCGAAACCGTAAACGCCGCGTATTAAGAGGGTTGCGAGTTTACCGCGTTGGATCGTTTGTTACGGGTATTTCATGGGTAAAAAAATAAAAATAAAAAGTTGGAAAAACCGGTTATGTTGGGTTATATAGATTGATCGTGCATTACCTAACGGATGCGATCATACCAGCACTAATGCACCGGATCCCATCAGAACTCCGCAGTCAAGCGTGCTTGGGCGAGACTAGTACTAGGATGGGTGACCTCCTGGGAAGTCCTCGTGTTGCATCCCCCTTTTTATGAATTTTTAATTTCGGTTCGGGTCGGTCCACCCCGGACCTACGTTTTTTTGTAACGATCTTGATTGGCGTACATTATTACGAAAAAAAAACGAATCGGATTCTCGTGTTCCTATTTTTTAGGAAAACAACGAATCGGATTCTAGTGTTCCTATTTTTTAGGAACAATCGATTTTTTTGAATTTTAAATTTTGCTTTGGGTCGGTCAACCCCGGACATAAGTTTATTTGTAACGATCCTGATTTGCGTACATCATTGGGAGAAAAAACGAATCGGACTCCCGTGTTCCTATTTTTTAGGAACAAACGATTTTTATGAATTTTAACTGTTGGTTTGGGTCGGTCGACCCCGGAGATAAGTTTATTTGTAACGATCTTGATTGGCGTACATATTATATCCAGGGAAAAAAACGAATCGGATTCCCGTGTTCCTATTTTTTAGGAACAATCGGCTTTTATGAATTTTAAATGTTGGTTTGGGTCGGTCAAGCCCGGAGATTTGTCTATTTGTAACGATCATGATTGGCGCACATTATTAGGGAAAAAAACGAATCGGATTCCCGTGTTCCTATTTTTTAGGAACAATCGATTTTCAAAGTGATTAGCGGTACTGCGGATCTGAAAAGAAGGGTTATTTAGAGTGCATTACATTTATTATCGTTTTAGAAAATAGCATTTATTGTTGATTACCACGTATAATTAATTGCATTTATTTAAATTTTGCTCGTAATGTGTACTAAATGAAACCGCGATTCTTGAAAAGTAAAAAGCAATCCTTTTATTTTCGGACCTAAAAAGAATCGTTATCTAGTTTAATAAGAGACGTTGTTTAAAACATAGACTCAAACGTTACACGGTTTTTTCGAAATTCCAAGATAGCATTTATTGTTGTTCACCACACATGTGCGTGTATCCGCGATGTTTTATTGTATTATATTATAGTTTATTCGTAATTATGTTTCCTTACTTCAAAGTTAATAAATAGTGTTCTCATTTATTGCGTCGAAACCGTAAACGCGGCGTATTAAGAGGGTTGCGAGTTTACCGCGTTGGATCGTTTGTTACGGGTATTTCATGGGTAAAAAAATAAAAATAAAAAGTTGGAAAAACCGGTTATGTTGGGTTATATAGATTGATCGTGCATTACCTAACGGATGCGATCATACCAGCACTAATGCACCGGATCCCATCAGAACTCCGTAGTTAAGCGTGCTTGGGCGAGAGTAGTACTAGGATGGGTGACCTCCTGGGAAGTCCTCATGTTGCATCCCCCTTTTTATGAATTTTTAATTTCGGTTCGGGTCGGTCCACCCCGGACCTACGTTTTTTTGTAACGATCTTGATTGGCGTACATTATTACGAAAAAAAAAACGAATCGGATTCTCGTGTTCCTATTTTTTAGGAAAACAACGAATCGGATTCTAGTGTTCCTATTTTTTAGGAACAATCGATTTTTTTGAATTTTAAATTTTGCTTTGGGTCGGTCAACCCCGGACATAAGTTTATTTGTAACGATCCTGATTTGCGTACATCATTGGGAGAAAAAACGAATCGGACTCCCGTGTTCCTATTTTTTAGGAACAAACGATTTTTATGAATTTTAAATGTTGGTTTGGGTCGGTCGACCCCGGAGATAAGTTTATTTGTAACGATCTTGATTGGCGTACATATTATATCCAGGGAAAAAAACGAATCGGATTCCCGTGTTCCTATTTTTTAGGAACAATCGGCTTTTATGAATTTTAAATGTTGGTTTGGGTCGGTCAAGCCCGGAGATTTGTCTATTTGTAACGATCATGATTGGCGCACATTATTAGGGAAAAAAACGAATCGGATTCCCGTGTTCCTATTTTTTAGGAACAATCGATTTTCAAAGTGATTAGCGGTACTGCGGATCTGAAAAGAAGGGTTATTTAGAGTGCATTACATTTATTATCGTTTTAGAAAATAGCATTTATTGTTGATTACCACGTATAATTAATTGCATTTATTTAAATTTTGCTCGTAATGTGTACTAAATGAAACCGCGATTCTTGAAAAGTAAAAAAGCAATCCTTTTATTTTCGGACCTAAAAAGAATCGTTATCTAGTTTAATAAGAGACGTTGTTTAAAACATAGACTCAAACGTTACACGGTTTTTTCGAAATTCCAAGATAGCATTTATTGTTGTTCACCACACATGTGCGTGTATCCGCGATGTTTTATTGTATTATATTATAGTTTATTCGTAATTATGTTTCCTTACTTCAAAGTTAATAAATAGTGTTCTCATTTATTGCGTCGAAACCGTAAACGCCGCGTATTAAGAGGGTTGCGAGTTTACCGCGTTGGATCGTTTGTTACGGGTATTTCATGGGTAAAAAAATAAAAATAAAAAGTTGGAAAAACCGGTTATGTTGGGTTATATAGATTGATCGTGCATTACCTAACGGATGCGATCATACCAGCACTAATGCACCGGATCCCATCAGAACTCCGCAGTTAAGCGTGCTTGGGCGAGAGTAGTACTAGGATTAAGCGTGCTTGGGCGAGAGTAGTACTAGGATGGGTGACCTCCTGGGAAGTCCTCGTGTTGCATCCCCCTTTTTATGAATTTTTAATTTCGGTTCGGGTCGGTCCACCCCGGACCTACGTTTTTTTGTAACGATCTTGATTGGCGTACATTATTACGAAAAAAAAAACGAATCGGATTCTCGTGTTCCTATTTTTTAGGAAAACAACGAATCGAATTCTAGTGTTCCTATTTTTTAGGAACAATCGATTTTTATGAATTTTAAATTTTGCTTTGGGTCGGTCAACCCCAGACATAAGTTTATTTGTAACGATCCTGATTGGCGTACATCATTGGAAAAAAAAACGAATCAGACTCCCGTGTTCCTATTTTTTAGGAACAATCGATTTTTATGAATTTCAAATGTTGGTTTGGGTCGGTCGACCCCGGAGATAAGTTTATTTGTAACGATCTTGATTGGCGTACATTATTACGAAAAAAACGAATCGGATTCTCGTGTTCCTATTTTTAAGGAAAACAACGAATCGGATTCTAGTGTTCCTATTTTTTAGGAACAATCAATTTTTATGAATTTTAAATTTTGCTTTGGGTCGGTCAACCCCGGACATAAGTTTATTTGTAACGATCCTGATTGGCGTACATCATTGGGAAAAAAAAACGAATCGGACTCCCGTGTTCCTATTTTTTAGGAACAAACGATTTTTATAAATTTTAAATGTTGGTTTGGGTCGGTCGACCCCGGAGATAAGTTTATTTGTAAAGATCTTGATTGGCGTACATATATCCAGGGAAAAAAACGAATCGGATTCCCGTGTTCCTATTTTTTAGGAACAATCGGTTTTTATGAATTTTAAATGTTGGTTTGGGTCGGTCAAGCCCGGAGATTTATCTATTTGTAACGATCATGATTGGCGTACATTATTAGGGTAAAAAACGAATCGGATTCCCGTGTTCCTATTTTTTAGGAACAATCCATTTTCAAAGTGATTAGCGTTACTGCAGATCTGAAAAGAAGAGTTGTTTAGAGTGCATTAAATCTATTATCGTTTTAGAAAATAGAATTTATTGTTGATTACCATGTATAATTAATTGCATTTATTTAAATTTTGCTCGCAATGTGTACTAAATGAAACCGTGATTCTTTTTTTTTTTTTGGCAAAACAAAATACTATATTACTAAATTGATAGTTTACAAAGAAGAAGTCTCAAATAGAGACTATCACAAAAACAAAGGACTTAAAAACAAATTATAAGCCCTAAATAAAAGACACACGACTTAAATCCCTAAATCAAACCCCAATTCAACTCTTCCTACTACAAACCCTAGAACACACCAGGAAATCGATCTGCACCACAGAGCTTCATCTTCAAGCTAAACCATCGAATCAAAAACCCATCATTCACTGAAAGCCTAACCGGGATCAATATACCCAACCCCTAAGCTCTCAAGCACAATAATGGCGAGCAAAGGATTGGGTATATCTCGAATCGTAAAAGTCTGGTTCTTTCTTTCTTCAAACACCCATTTCGTTATCCAGTCCGCCGCCACATTTTCCGATCTGGAAATGTGGCTTAAGCGCATCGAAGGGAGAATCAAAGCTTTGATG
The DNA here is from genome assembly GCA_036936605.1 of Limnanthes douglasii subsp. nivea. NCBI lineage: Eukaryota > Viridiplantae > Streptophyta > Magnoliopsida > Brassicales > Limnanthaceae > Limnanthes > Limnanthes douglasii. The sequence continues at coordinate 154,769,189 of JAUPFV010000004.1, read as the reverse complement.
CTATCAGCTTCAATCGAGCTACTCAAATTGATAACAAGGGACAAGCAATCAGTTTCAAGATCTACATCCCTCCAACCTCGTCTATGGCAAAGGATGAGAGCCTCCTTCAAAGCGCATCTTTCAGCCTGCAGAGGAGGAATCTTGCCAAGCAGGAATCCTGCGCCTTCAATGCAGTTCCCCCACTCATCGCGAACAATGTAGCCACCAGAAGCCTCTCCATTGTAGCAGCAAGCACCATCAGAGTTAATCTTAACTCTACTAGCCTCAGGTACTTTCCACTTCCTGTAAACAACCTTTCTAGAGCAGATAGACATAGCCCCAATCCTTAACCCTGCTTCAATAGCACGAAACCAATGCTTAGGTTTAAGTTTAGAGTCAATAGCAATAATAAACCTGTTAATCCTAGAGATAGCATTGCAGAAATTGTCTACTGGTTTGTCAAACTTACAGTGGTTTCTGTTAAACCATATTGTCCAAACAATCAATTGAGGAACAATATGGGTAACATGAAACTTACTGTAAGTATGCTTAAACCAAGTGAAAAACATATGCCGAATGCTCATAAATCGCTTGACAGGAACACTGAACATAAGGCCATAATAATTCCAAAGTGCCCAAGCAAAGCTGCAATTGATGAAAAGATGAGTAGCATCTTCACAATTGCAGCAAAACTGACACTTAGAAACAAGGGAAAAAATGCTTTTTGGAGAGAGCACAGTCAGTTGGAACAAAATTATTAAGTATCCTCCAGCTTAAGAAAGAAAATTTTGATGGTATAAAGCTGTGCCAAATGTTTTTGAAAAAGAAAGATTTGTTTCTCTTCAGTCTAATGTTTTCCCACGTAATTTTAGTATCAAATCTTTTGTTTTAAGAAATGAAACCGTGATTCTTGAAAAGTAAAAAACAATCCTTTTATTTTCGGACCTAAAAAGAATCGTTATCTAGTTTAATAAGAGACGTTGTTTAAAACATAGACTCAAACGTTACACGGGTTTTTCGAAATTCCAAGATAGCATTTATTGTTGTTCACCACACATGTGCGTGTATCCGTGATGTTTTATTGTATTATATTATAGTTTTATCGTACTTATGTTTCCTTACTTCAAAGCTAATAAATAGTGTTCTTATTTATTGTGTCGAAACCGTAGACGTCGGGTATTAAGAGGGTTGCGATTATACCGCGTTGGATCGTTTGTTACGGGTATTTCATGGGTAAAAAAATAAAAATAAAAAGTTGGAAAAACCGGTTATGTTGGGTTATATAGATTGATCGTGCATTACCTAACGGATGCGATCGTACCAGCACTAATGCACCGGATCCCATCAGAATTCCGCAGTTAAGCGTGCTTGGGCGAGAGTAGTACTAGGATGGGTGACCTCCTGGGAAGTCCTCGTGTTGCATCCCCCTTTTTATGAATTTTTAATTTCGGTTCGGGTCGGTCCACCCCGGACCTACGTTTTTTTGTAACGATCTTGATTGGCGTACATTATTACGAAAAAAAAAACGAATCGGATTCTCGTGTTCCTATTTTTTAGGAAAACAACGAATCGGATTCTAGTGTTCCTATTTTTTAGGAACAATCGATTTTTTTGAATTTTAAATTTTGCTTTGGGTCGGTCAACCCCGGACATAAGTTTATTTGTAACGATCCTGATTTGCGTACATCATTGGGAGAAAAAACGAATCGGACTCCCGTGTTCCTATTTTTTAGGAACAAACGATTTTTATGAATTTTAAATGTTGGTTTGGGTCGGTCGACCCCGGAGATAAGTTTATTTGTAACGATCTTGATTGGCGTACATATTATATCCAGGGAAAAAAACGAATCGGATTCCCGTGTTCCTATTTTTTAGGAACAATCGGCTTTTATGAATTTTAAATGTTGGTTTGGGTCGGTCAAGCCCGGAGATTTGTCTATTTGTAACGATCATGATTGGCGCACATTATTAGGGAAAAAAACGAATCGGATTCCCGTGTTCCTATTTTTTAGGAACAATCGATTTTCAAAGTGATTAGCGGTACTGCGGATCTGAAAAGAAGGGTTATTTAGAGTGCATTACATTTATTATCGTTTTAGAAAATAGCATTTATTGTTGATTACCACGTATAATTAATTGCATTTATTTAAATTTTGCTCGTAATGTGTACTAAATGAAACCGCGATTCTTGAAAAGTAAAAAGCAATCCTTTTATTTTATTTTCGGACCTAAAAAGAATCGTTATCTAGTTTAATAAGAGACGTTGTTTAAAACATAGACTCAAACGTTACACGGTTTTTTCGAAATTCCAAGATAGCATTTATTGTTGTTCACCACACATGTGCGTGTATCCGCGATGTTTTATTGTATTATATTATAGTTTATTCGTAATTATGTTTCCTTACTTCAAAGTTAATAAATAGTGTTCTCATTTATTGCGTCGAAACCGTAAACGCGGCGTATTAAGAGGGTTGCGAGTTTACCGCGTTGGATCGTTTGTTACGGGTATTTCATGGGTAAAAAAATAAAAATAAAAAGTTGGAAAAACCGGTTATGTTGGGTTATATAGATTGATCGTGCATTACCTAACGGATGCGATCATACCAGCACTAATGCACCGGATCCCATCAGAACTCCGCAGTTAAGCGTGCTTGGGCGAGAGTAGTACTAGGATGGGTGACCTCTTGGGAAGTCCTCGTGTTGCATCCCCCTTTTTATGAATTTTTAATTTCGGTTCGGGTCGGTCCACCCCGGACCTACGTTTTTTTGTAACGATCTTGATTGGCGTACATTATTACGAAAAAAAAAACGAATCGGATTCTCGTGTTCCTATTTTTTAGGAAAACAACGAATCGGATTCTAGTGTTCCTATTTTTTAGGAACAATCGATTTTTTTGAATTTTAAATTTTGCTTTGGGTCGGTCAACCCCGGACATAAGTTTATTTGTAACGATCCTGATTTGCGTACATCATTGGGAGAAAAAACGAATCGGACTCCCGTGTTCCTATTTTTTAGGAACAAACGATTTTTATGAATTTTAAATGTTGGTTTGGGTCGGTCGACCCCGGAGATAAGTTTATTTGTAACGATCTTGATTGGCGTACATATTATATCCAGGGAAAAAAACGAATCGGATTCCCGTGTTCCTATTTTTTAGGAACAATCGGCTTTTATGAATTTTAAATGTTGGTTTGGGTCGGTCAAGCCCGGAGATTTGTCTATTTGTAACGATCATGATTGGCGCACATTATTAGGGAAAAAAACGAATCGGATTCCCGTGTTCCTATTTTTTAGGAACAATCGATTTTCAAAGTGATTAGCGGTACTGCGGATCTGAAAAGAAGGGTTATTTAGAGTGCATTACATTTATTATCGTTTTAGAAAATAGCATTTATTGTTGATTACCACGTATAATTAATTGCATTTATTTAAATTTTGCTCGTAATGTGTACTAAATGAAACCGCGATTCTTGAAAAGTAAAAAGCAATCCTTTTATTTTATTTTCGGACCTAAAAAGAATCGTTATCTAGTTTAATAAGAGACGTTGTTTAAAACATAGACTCAAACGTTACACGGTTTTTTCGAAATTCCAAGATAGCATTTATTATTGTTCACCACACATGTGCGTGTATCCGCGATGTTTTATTGTATTATATTATAGTTTATTCGTAATTATGTTTCCTTACTTCAAAGTTAATAAATAGTGTTCTCATTTATTGCGTCGAAACCGTAAACGCGGCGTATTAAGAGGGTTGCGAGTTTACCGCGTTGGATCGTTTGTTACGGGTATTTCATGGGTAAAAAAATAAAAATAAAAAGTTGGAAAAACCGGTTATGTTGGGTTATATAGATTGATCGTGCATTACCTAACGGATGCGATCATACCAGCACTAATTCACCGGATCCCACCAGAACTCCGCAGTTAAGCGTGCTTGGGCGAGAGTAGTACTAGGATGGGTGACCTCCTGGGAAGTCCTCGTGTTGCATCCCCCTTTTTATGAATTTTTAATTTCGGTTCGGGTCGGTCCACCCCGGACCTACGTTTTTTTGTAACGATCTTGATTGGCGTACATTATTACGAAAAAAAAAAACGAATCGGATTCTCGTGTTCCTATTTTTTAGGAAAACAACGAATCGGATTCTAGTGTTCCTATTTTTTAGGAACAATCGATTTTTTTGAATTTTAAATTTTGCTTTGGGTCGGTCAACCCCGGACATAAGTTTATTTGTAACGATCCTGATTTGCGTACATCATTGGGAGAAAAAACGAATCGGACTCCCGTGTTCCTATTTTTTAGGAACAAACGATTTTTATGAATTTTAAATGTTGGTTTGGGTCGGTCGACCCCGGAGATAAGTTTATTTGTAACGATCTTGATTGGCGTACATATTATATCCAGGGAAAAAAACGAATCGGATTCCCGTGTTCCTATTTTTTAGGAACAATCGGCTTTTATGAATTTTAAATGTTGGTTTGGGTCGGTCAAGCCCGGAGATTTGTCTATTTGTAACGATCATGATTGGCGCACATTATTAGGGAAAAAAACGAATCGGATTCCCGTGTTCCTATTTTTTAGGAACAATCGATTTTCAAAGTGATTAGCGGTACTGCGGATCTGAAAAGAAGGGTTATTTAGAGTGCATTACATTTATTATCGTTTTAGAAAATAGCATTTATTGTTGATTACCACGTATAATTAATTGCATTTATTTAAATTTTGCTCGTAATGTGTACTAAATGAAACCGCGATTCTTGAAAAGTAAAAAACAATCCTTTTATTTTATTTTCGGACCTAAAAAGAATCGTTATCTAGTTTAATAAGAGACGTTGTTTAAAACATAGACTCAAACGTTACACGGTTTTTTCGAAATTCCAAGATAGCATTTATTGTTGTTCACCACACATGTGCGTGTATCCGCGATGTTTTATTGTATTATATTATAGTTTATTCGTAATTATGTTTCCTTACTTCAAAGTTAATAAATAGTGTTCTCATTTATTGCGTCGAAACCGTAAACGCGGCGTATTAAGAGGGTTGCGAGTTTACCGCGTTGGATCGTTTGTTACGGGTATTTCATGGGTAAAAAAATAAAAATAAAAAGTTGGAAAAACCGGTTATGTTGGGTTATATAGATTGATCGTGCATTACCTAACGGATGCGATCATACCAGCACTAATGCACCGGATCCCATCAGAACTCCGCACTTAAGCGTGCTTGGGCGAGAGTAGTACTAGGATGGGTGACCTCCTGGGAAGTCCTCGTGTTGCATCCCCCTTTTTATGAATTTTTAATTTCGGTTCGGGTCGGTCCACCCCGGACCTACGTTTTTTTGTAACGATCTTGATTGGCGTACATTATTACGAAAAAAAAAACGAATCGGATTCTCTTGTTCCTATTTTTTAGGAAAACAACGAATCGGATTCTAGTGTTCCTATTTTTTAGGAACAATCGATTTTTTTGAATTTTAAATTTTGCTTTGGGTCGGTCAACCCCGGACATAAGTTTATTTGTAACAATCCTGATTTGCGTACATCATTGGGAGAAAAAACGAATCGGACTCCCGTGTTCCTATTTTTTAGGAACAAACGATTTTTATGAATTTTAAATGTTGGTTTGGGTCGGTCGACCCCGGAGATAAGTTTATTTGTAACGATCTTGATTGGCGTACATATTATATCCAGGGAAAAAAACGAATCGGATTCCCGTGTTCCTATTTTTTAGGAACAATCGGCTTTTATGAATTTTAAATGTTGGTTTGGGTCGGTCAAGCCCGGAGATTTGTCTATTTGTAACGATCATGATTGGCGCACATTATTAGGGAAAAAAACGAATCGGATTCCCGTGTTCCTATTTTTTAGGAACAATCGATTTTCAAAGTGATTAGCGGTACTGCGGATCTGAAAAGAAGGGTTATTTAGAGTGCATTACATTTATTATCGTTTTAGAAAATAGCATTTATTGTTGATTACCACGTATAATTAATTGCATTTATTTAAATTTTGCTCGTAATGTGTACTAAATGAAACCGCGATTCTTGAAAAGTAAAAAGCAATCCTTTTATTTTATTTTCGGACCTAAAAAGAATCGTTATCTAGTTTAATAAGAGACGTTGTTTAAAACATAGACTCAAACGTTACACGGTTTTTTCGAAATTCCAAGATAGCATTTATTGTTGTTCACCACACATGTGCGTGTATCCGCGATGTTTTATTGTATTATATTATAGTTTATTCGTAATTATGTTTCCTTACTTCAAAGTTAATAAATAGTGTTCTCATTTATTGCGTCGAAACCGTAAACGCGGCGTATTAAGAGGGTTGCGAGTTTACCGCGTTGGATCGTTTGTTACGGGTATTTCATGGGTAAAAAAATAAAAATAAAAAGTTGGAAAAACCGGTTATGTTGGGTTATATAGATTGATCGTGCATTACCTAACGGATGCGATCATACCAGCACTAATGCACCGGATCCCATCAGAACTCCGCAGTGAAGCGTGCTTGGGCGAGAGTAGTACTAGGATGGGTGACCTCCTGGGAAGTCCTTGTGTTGCATCCCCCTTTTTATGAATTTTTAATTTCGGTTCGGGTCGGTCCACCCCGGACCTACGTTTTTTTGTAACGATCTTGATTGGCGTACATTATTACGAAAAAAAAAACGAATCGGATTCTCGTGTTCCTATTTTTTAGGAAAACAACGAATCGGATTCTAGTGTTCCTATTTTTTAGGAACAATCGATTTTTTTGAATTTTAAATTTTGCTTTGGGTCGGTCAACCCCGGACATAAGTTTATTTGTAACGATCCTGATTTGCGTACATCATTGGGAGAAAAAACGAATCGGACTCCCGTGTTCCTATTTTTTAGGAACAAACGATTTTTATGAATTTTAAATGTTGGTTTGGGTCGGTCGACCCCGGAGATAAGTTTATTTGTAACGATCTTGATTGGCGTACATATTATATCCAGGGAAAAAAACGAATCGGATTCCCGTGTTCCTATTTTTTAGGAACAATCGGCTTTTATGAATTTTAAATGTTGGTTTGGGTCGGTCAAGCCCGGAGATTTGTCTATTTGTAACGATCATGATTGGCGCACATTATTAGGGAAAAAAACGAATCGGATTCCCGTGTTCCTATTTTTTAGGAACAATCGATTTTCAAAGTGATTAGCGGTACTGCGGATCTGAAAAGAAGGGTTATTTAGAGTGCATTACATTTATTATCGTTTTAGAAAATAGCATTTATTGTTGATTACCACGTATAATTAATTGCATTTATTTAAATTTTGCTCGTAATGTGTACTAAATGAAACCGCGATTCTTGAAAAGTAAAAAACAATCCTTTTATTTTATTTTCGGACCTAAAAAGAATCGTTATCTAGTTTAATAAGAGACGTTGTTTAAAACATAGACTCAAACGTTACACGGTTTTTTCGAAATTCCAAGATAGCATTTATTGTTGTTCACCACACATGTGCGTGTATCCGCGATGTTTTATTGTATTATATTATAGTTTATTCGTAATTATGTTTCCTTACTTCAAAGTTAATAAATAGTGTTCTCATTTATTGTGTCGAAACCGTAAACGCGGCGTATTAAGAGGGTTGCGAGTTTACCGCGTTGGATCGTTTGTTACGGGTATTTCATGGGTAAAAAAATAAAAATAAAAAGTTGGAAAAACCGGTTATGTTGGGTTATATAGATTGATCGTGCATTACTTAACGGATGCGATCATACCAGCACTAATGCACCGGATCCCATCAGAACTCCGCAGTTAAACGTGCTTGGGCGAGAGTAGTACTAGGATGGGTGACCTCCTGGGAAGTCCTCGTGTTGCATCCCCCTTTTTATGAATTTTTAATTTCGGTTCGGGTCGGTCCACCCCGGACCTACGTTTTTTTGTAACGATCTTGATTGGCGTACATTATTACGAAAAAAAAACGAATCGGATTCTCGTGTTCCTATTTTTTAGAAAAACAACGAATCGGATTCTAGTGTTCCTATTTTTTAGGAACAATCGATTTTTTTGAATTTTAAATTTTGCTTTGGGTCGGTCAACCCCGGACATAAGTTTATTTGTAACGATCCTGATTTGCGTACATCATTGGGAGAAAAAACGAATCGGACTCCCGTGTTCCTATTTTTTAGGAACAAACGATTTTTATGAATTTTAAATGTTGGTTTGGGTCGGTCGACCCCGGAGATAAGTTTATTTGTAACGATCTTGATTGACGTACATATTATATCCAGGGAAAAAAACGAATCGGATTCCCGTGTTCCTATTTTTTAGGAACAATCGGCTTTTATGAATTTTAAATGTTGGTTTGGGTCGGTCAAGCCCGGAGATTTGTCTATTTGTAACGATCATGATTGGCGCACATTATTAGGGAAAAAAACGAATCGGATTCCCGTGTTCCTATTTTTTAGGAACAATCGATTTTCAAAGTGATTAGCGGTACTGCGGATCTGAAAAGAAGGGTTATTTAGAGTGCATTACATTTATTATCGTTTTAGAAAATAGCATTTATTGTTGATTACCACGTATAATTAATTGCATTTATTTTAATTTTGCTCGTAATGTGTACTAAATGAAACCGCGATTCTTGAAAAGTAAAAAGCAATCCTTTTATTTTCGGACCTAAAAAGAATCGTTATCTAGTTTAATAAGAGACGTTGTTTAAAACATAGACTCAAACGTTACACGGTTTTTTCGAAATTCCAAGATAGCATTTATTGTTGTTCACCACACATGTGCGTGTATCCGCGATGTTTTATTGTATTATATTATAGTTTATTCGTAATTATGTTTCCTTACTTCAAAGTTAATAAATAGTGTTCTCATTTATTGCGTCGAAACCGTAAACGCGGCGTATTAAGAGGGTTGCGAGTTTACCGCGTTGGATCGTTTGTTACGGGTATTTCATGGGTAAAAAATAAAAATAAAAAGTTGGAAAAACCGGTTATGTTGGGTTATATAGATTGATCGTGCATTACCTAACGGATGCGATCATACCAGCACTAATGCACCGGATCCCATCAGAACTCCGCAGTTAAGCGTGCTTGGGCGAGAGTAGTACTAGGATGGGAGACCTCCTGGGAAGTCCTCGTGTTGCATCCCCCTTTTTATGAATTTTTAATTTCGGTTCGGGTCGGTCCACCCCGGACCTACGTTTTTTTGTAACGATCTTGATTGGCGTACATTATTACGAAAAAAAAACGAATCGGATTCTCGTGTTCCTATTTTTTAGGAAAACAACGAATCGGATTCTAGTGTTCCTATTTTTTAGGAACAATCGATTTTTTTGAATTTTAAATTTTGCTTTGGGTCGGTCAACCCCGGACATAAGTTTATTTGTAACGATCCTGATTTGCGTACATCATTGGGAGAAAAAACGAATCGGACTCCCGTGTTCCTATTTTTTAGGAACAAACGATTTTTATGAATTTTAAATGTTGGTTTGGGTCGGTCGACCCCGGAGATAAGTTTATTTGTAACGATCTTGATTGGCGTACATATTATATCCAGGGAAAAAAACGAATCGGATTCCCGTATTCCTATTTTTTAGGAACAATCGGCTTTTATGAATTTTAAATGTTGGTTTGGGTCGGTCAAGCCCGGAGATTTGTCTATTTGTAACGATCATGATTGGCGCACATTATTAGGGAAAAAAACGAATCGGATTCCCGTGTTCCTATTTTTTAGGAACAATCGATTTTCAAAGTGATTAGCGGTACTGCGGATCTGAAAAGAAGGGTTATTTAGAGTGCATTACATTTATTATCGTTTTAGAAAATAGCATTTATTGTTGATTACCACGTATAATTAATTGCATTTATTTAAATTTTGCTCGTAATGTGTACTAAATGAAACCGCGATTCTTGAAAAGTAAAAAGCAATCCTTTTATTTTCGGACCTAAAAAGAATCGTTATCTAGTTTAATAAGAGACGTTGTTTAAAACATAGACTCAAACGTTACACGGTTTTTTCGAAATTCCAAGATAGCATTTATTGTTGTTCACCACACATGTGCGTGTATCCGCGATGTTTTATTGTATTATATTATAGTTTATTCGTAATTATGTTTCCTTACTTCAAAGTTAATAAATAGTGTTCTCATTTATTGCGTCGAAACCGTAAACGCGGCGTATTAAGAGGGTTGCGAGTTTACCGCGTTGGATCGTTTGTTACGGGTATTTCATGGGTAAAAAAATAAAAATAAAAAGTTGGAAAAACCGGTTATGTTGGGTTATATAGATTGATCGTGCATTACCTAACGGATGCGATCATACCAGCACTAATGCACCGGATCCCATCAGAACTCCGCAGTTAAGCGTGCTTGGGCGAGAGTATTACTAGGATGGGTGACCTCCTGGGAAGTCCTCGTGTTGCATCCCCATTTTTATGAATTTTTAATTTCGGTTCGGGTCGGTCCACCCCGGACCTACGTTTTTTTGTAACGATCTTGATTGGCGTACATTATTACGAAAAAAAAAACGAATCGGATTCTCGTGTTCCTATTTTTTAGGAAAACAACGAATCGGATTCTAGTGTTCCTATTTTTTAGGAACAATCGATTTTTTTGAATTTTAAATTTTGCTTTGGGTCGGTCAACCCCGGACATAAGTTTATTTGTAACGATCCTGATTTGCGTACATCATTGGGAGAAAAAACGAATCGGACTCCCGTGTTCCTATTTTTTAGCAACAAACGATTTTTATGAATTTTAAATGTTGGTTTGGGTCGGTCGACCCCGGAGATAAGTTTATTTGTAACGATCTTGATTGGCGTACATATTATATCCAGGGAAAAAAACGAATCGGATTCCCGTGTTCCTATTTTTTAGGAACAATCGGCTTTTATGAATTTTAAATGTTGGTTTGGGTCGGTCAAGCCCGGAGATTTGTCTATTTGTAACGATCGTGATTGGCGCACATTATTAGGGAAAAAAACGAATCGGATTCCCGTGTTCCTATTTTTTAGGAACAATCGATTTTCAAAGTGATTAGCGGTACTGCGGATCTGAAAAGAAGGGTTATTTAGAGTGCATTACATTTATTATCGTTTTAGAAAATAGCATTTATTGTTGATTACCACGTATAATTAATTGCATTTATTTAAATTTTGCTCGTAATGTGTACTAAATGAAACCGCGATTCTTGAAAAGTAAAAAGCAATCCTTTTATTTTATTTTCGGACCTAAAAAGAATCGTTATCTAGTTTAATAAGAGACGTTGTTTAAAACATAGACTCAAACGTTACACGGTTTTTTCGAAATTCCAAGATAGCATTTATTGTTGTTCACCACACATGTGCGTGTATCCGCGATGTTTTATTGTATTATATTATAGTTTATTCGTAATTATGTTTCCTTACTTCAAAGTTAATAAATAGTGTTCTCATTTATTGCGTCGAAACCGTAAACGCGGCGTATTAAGAGGGTTGCGAGTTTACCGCGTTGGATCGTTTGTTACGGGTATTTCATGGGTAAAAAAATAAAAATAAAAAGTTGGAAAAACCGGTTATGTTGGGTTATATAGATTGATCGTGCATTACCTAACGGATGCGATCATACCAGCACTAATGCACCGGATCCCATCAGAACTCCGCAGTTAAGCGTGCTTGGGCGAGAGTAGTACTAGGATTAAGCGTGCTTGGGCGAGAGTATTACTAGGATGGGTGACCTCCTGGGAAGTCCTCGTGTTGCATCCCCATTTTTATGAATTTTTAATTTCGGTTCGGGTCGGTCCACCCCGGACCTACGTTTTTTTGTAACGATCTTGATTGGCGTACATTATTACGAAAAAAAAAACGAATCGGATTCTCGTGTTCCTATTTTTTAGGAAAACAACGAATCGGATTCTAGTGTTCCTATTTTTTAGGAACAATCGATTTTTTTGAATTTTAAATTTTGCTTTGGGTCGGTCAACCCCGGACATAAGTTTATTTGTAACGATCCTGATTTGCGTACATCATTGGGAGAAAAAACGAATCGGACTCCCGTGTTCCTATTTTTTAGGAACAAACGATTTTTATGAATTTTAAATGTTGGTTTGGGTCGGTCGACCCCGGAGATAAGTTTATTTGTAACGATCTTGATTGGCGTACATATTATATCCAGGGAAAAAAACGAATCGGATTCCCGTGTTCCTATTTTTTAGGAACAATCGGCTTTTATGAATTTTAAATGTTGGTTTGGGTCGGTCAAGCCCGGAGATTTGTCTATTTGTAACGATCGTGATTGGCGCACATTATTAGGGAAAAAAACGAATCGGATTCCCGTGTTCCTATTTTTTAGGAACAATCGATTTTCAAAGTGATTAGCGGTACTGCGGATCTGAAAAGAAGGGTTATTTAGAGTGCATTACATTTATTATCGTTTTAGAAAATAGCATTTATTGTTGATTACCACGTATAATTAATTGCATTTATTTAAATTTTGCTCGTAATGTGTACTAAATGAAACCGCGATTCTTGAAAAGTAAAAAGCAATCCTTTTATTTTATTTTCGGACCTAAAAAGAATCGTTATCTAGTTTAATAAGAGACGTTGTTTAAAACATAGACTCAAACGTTACACGGTTTTTTCGAAATTCCAAGATAGCATTTATTGTTGTTCACCACATATGTGCGTGTATCCGCGATGTTTTATTGTATTATATTATAGTTTATTCGTAATTATGTTTCCTTACTTCAAAGTTAATAAATAGTGTTCTCATTTATTGCGTCGAAACCGTAAACGCGGCGTATTAAGAGGGTTGCGAGTTTACCGCGTTGGATCGTTTGTTACGGGTATTTCATGGGTAAAAAAATAAAAATAAAAAGTTGGAAAAACCGGTTATGTTGGGTTATATAGATTGATCGTGCATTACCTAACGGATGCGATCATACCAGCACTAATGCACCGGATCCCATCAGAACTCCGCAGTTAAGCGTGCTTGGGCGAGAGTAGTACTAGGATTAAGCGTGCTTGGGCGAGAGTAGTACTAGGATGGGTGACCTCCTGGGAAGTCCTCGTGTTGCATCCCCCTTTTTATGAATTTTTAATTTCGGTTCGGGTCGGTCCACCCCGGACCTACGTTTTTTTGTAACGATCTTGATTGGCGTACATTATTACGAAAAAAAAAACGAATCGGATTCTCGTGTTCCTATTTTTTAGGAAAACAACGAATCGGATTCTAGTGTTCCTATTTTTTAGGAACAATCGATTTTTTTGAATTTTAAATTTTGCTTTGGGTCGGTCAACCCCGGACATAAGTTTATTTGTAACGATCCTGATTTGCGTACATCATTGGGAGAAAAAACGAATCGGACTCCCGTGTTCCTATTTTTTAGGAACAAACGATTTTTATGAATTTTAAATGTTAGTTTGGGTCGGTCGACCCCGGAGATAAGTTTATTTGTAACGATCTTGATTGGCGTACATATTATATCCAGGGAAAAAAACGAATCGGATTCCCGTGTTCCTATTTTTTAGGAACAATCGGCTTTTATGAATTTTAAATGTTGGTTTGGGTCGGTCAAGCCCGGAGATTTGTCTATTTGTAACGATCATGATTGGCGCACATTATTAGGGAAAAAAACGAATCGGATTCCCGTGTTCCTATTTTTTAGGAACAATCGATTTTCAAAGTGATTAGCGGTACTGCGGATCTGAAAAGAAGGGTTATTTAGAGTGCATTACATTTATTATCGTTTTAGAAAATAGCATTTATTGTTGATTACCACGTATAATTAATTGCATTTATTTAAATTTTGCTCGTAATGTGTACTAAATGAAACCGCGATTCTTGAAAAGTAAAAAGCAATCATTTTATTTTATTTTCGGACCTAAAAAGAATCGTTATCTAGTTTAATAAGAGACGTTGTTTAAAACATAGACTCAAACGTTACACGGTTTTTTCGAAATTCCAAGATAGCATTTATTGTTGTTCACCACACATGTGCGTGTATCCGCGATGTTTTATTGTATTATATTATAGTTTATTCGTAATTATGTTTCCTTACTTCAAAGTTAATAAATAGTGTTCTCATTTATTGCGTCGAAACCGTAAACGCGGCGTATTAAGAGGGTTGCGAGTTTACCGCGTTGGATCGTTTGTTACGGGTATTTCATGGGTAAAAAAATAAAAATAAAAAGTTGGAAAAACCGGTTATGTTGGGTTATATAGATTGATCGTGCATTACCTAACGGATGCGATCATACTAGCACTAATGCACCGGATCCCATCAGAACTCCGCAGTGAAGCGTGCTTGGGCGAGAGTAGTACTAGGATGGGTGACCTCCTGGGAAGTCCTCGTGTTGCATCCCCCTTTTTATGAATTTTTAATTTCGGTTCGGGTCGGTCCACCCCGGACCTACGTTTTTTTGTAACGATCTTGATTGGCGTACATTATTACGAAAAAAAAAACGAATCGGATTCTCGTGTTCCTATTTTTTAGGAAAACAACGAATCGGATTCTAGTGTTCCTATTTTTTAGGAACAATCGATTTTTTTGAATTTTAAATTTTGCTTTGGGTCGGTCAACCCCGGACATAAGTTTATTTGTAACGATCCTGATTTGCGTACATCATTGGGAGAAAAAACGAATCGGACTCCCATGTTCCTATTTTTTAGGAACAAACGATTTTTATGAATTTTAAATGTTGGTTTGGGTCGGTCGACCCCGGAGATAAGTTTATTTGTAACGATCTTGATTGGCGTACATATTATATCCAGGGAAAAAAACGAATCGGATTCCCGTGTTCCTATTTTTTAGGAACAATCGGCTTTTATGAATTTTAAATGTTGGTTTGGGTCGGTCAAGCCCGGAGATTTGTCTATTTGTAACGATCATGATTGGCGCACATTATTAGGGAAAAAAACGAATCGGATTCCCGTGTTCCTATTTTTTAGGAACAATCGATTTTCAAAGTGATTAGCGGTACTGCGGATCTGAAAAGAAGGGTTATTTAGAGTGCATTACATTTATTATCGTTTTAGAAAATAGCATTTATTGTTGATTACCACGTATAATTAATTGCATTTATTTAAATTTTGCTCGTAATGTGTACTAAATGAAACCGCGATTCTTGAAAAGTAAAAAGCAATCCTTTTATTTTATTTTCGGACCTAAAAAGAATCGTTATCTAGTTTAATAAGAGACGTTGTTTAAAACATAGACTTTAACGTTACACGGTTTTTTCGAAATTCCAAGATAGCATTTATTGTTGTTCACCACACATGTGCGTGTATCCGCGATGTTTTATTGTATTATATTATAGTTTATTCGTAATTATGTTTCCTTACTTCAAAGTTAATAAATAGTGTTCTCATTTATTGCGTCGAAACCGTAAACGCGGCGTATTAAGAGGGTTGCGAGTTTACCGCGTTGGATCGTTTGTTACGGGTATTTCATGGGTAAAAAAATAAAAATAAAAAGTTGGAAAAACCGGTTATGTTGGGTTATATAGATTGATCGTGCATTACCTAACGGATGCGATCATACCAGCACTAATTCACCGGATCCCATCAGAACTCCGCAGTTAAGCGTGCTTGGGCGAGAGTAGTACTAGGATGGGTGACCTCCTGGGAAGTCCTCGTGTTGCATCCCCCTTTTTATGAATTTTTAATTTCGGTTCGGGTCGGTCCACCCCGGACCTACGTTTTTTTGTAACGATCTTGATTGGCGTACATTATTACGAAAAAAAAAACGAATCGGATTCTCGTGTTCCTATTTTTTAGGAAAACAACGAATCGGATTCTAGTGTTCCTATTTTTTAGGAACAATCGATTTTTTTGAATTTTAAATTTTGCTTTGGGTCGGTCAACCCCGGACATAAGTTTATTTGTAACGATCCTGATTTGCGTACATCATTGGGAGAAAAAACGAATCGGACTCCCGTGTTCCTATTTTTTAGGAACAAACGATTTTTATGAATTTTAAATGTTGGTTTGGGTCGGTCGACCCCGGAGATAAGTTTATTTGTAACGATCTTGATTGGCGTACATATTATATCCAGGGAAAAAAACGAATCGGATTCCCGTGTTCCTATTTTTTAGGAACAATCGGCTTTTATGAATTTTAAATGTTGGTTTGGGTCGGTCAAGCCCGGAGATTTGTCTATTTGTAACGATCATGATTGGCGCACATTATTAGGGAAAAAACGAATCGGATTCCCGTGTTCCTATTTTTTAGGAACAATCGATTTTCAAAGTGATTAGCGGTACTGCGGATCTGAAAAGAAGGGTTATTTAGAGTGCATTACATTTATTATCGTTTTAGAAAATAGCATTTATTGTTGATTACCACGTATAATTAATTGCATTTATTTAAATTTTGCTCGTAATGTGTACTAAATGAAACCGCGATTCTTGAAAAGTAAAAAGCAATCCTTTTATTTTATTTTCGGACCTAAAAAGAATCGTTATCTAGTTTAATAAGAGACGTTGTTTAAAACATAGACTTTAACGTTACACGGTTTTTTCGAAATTCCAAGATAGCATTTATTGTTGTTCACCACACATGTGCGTGTATCCGCGATGTTTTATTGTATTATATTATAGTTTATTCGTAATTATGTTTCCTTACTTCAAAGTTAATAAATAGTGTTCTCATTTATTGCGTCGAAACCGTAAACGCGGCGTATTAAGAGGGTTGCGAGTTTACCGCGTTGGATCGTTTGTTACGGGTATTTCATGGGTAAAAAAATAAAAATAAAAAGTTGGAAAAACCGGTTATGTTGGGTTATATAGATTGATCGTGCATTACCTAACGGATGCGATCATACCAGCACTAATTCACCGGATCCCATCAGAACTCCGCAGTTAAGCGTGCTTGGGCGAGAGTAGTACTAGGATGGGTGACCTCCTGGGAAGTCCTCGTGTTGCATCCCCCTTTTTATGAATTTTTAATTTCGGTTCGGGTCGGTCCACCCCGGACCTACGTTTTTTTGTAACGATCTTGATTGGCGTACATTATTACGAAAAAAAAAACGAATCGGATTCTCGTGTTCCTATTTTTTAGGAAAATAACGATTCGGATTCTAGTGTTCCTATTTTTTAGGAACAATCGATTTTTTTGAATTTTAAATTTTGCTTTGGGTCGGTCAACCCCGGACATAAGTTTATTTGTAACGATCCTGATTTGCGTACATCATTGGGAGAAAAAACGAATCGGACTCCCGTGTTCCTATTTTTTAGGAACAAACGATTTTTATGAATTTTAAATGTTGGTTTGGGTCGGTCGACCCCGGAGATAAGTTTATTTGTAACGATCTTGATTGGCGTACATATTATATCCAGGGAAAAAAACGAATCGGATTCCCGTGTTCCTATTTTTTAGGAACAATCGGCTTTTATGAATTTTAAATGTTGGTTTGGGTCGGTCAAGCCCGGAGATTTGTCTATTTGTAACGATCATGATTGGCGCACATTATTAGGGAAAAAAACGAATCGGATTCCCGTGTTCCTATTTTTTAGGAACAATCGATTTTCAAAGTGATTAGCGGTACTGCGGATCTGAAAAGAAGGGTTATTTAGAGTGCATTACATTTATTATCGTTTTAGAAAATAGCATTTATTGTTGATTACCACGTATAATTAATTGCATTTATTTAAATTTTGCTCGTAATGTGTACTAAATGAAACCGCGATTCTTGAAAAGTAAAAAACAATCCTTTTATTTTATTTTCGGACCTAAAAAGAATCGTTATCTAGTTTAATAAGAGACGTTGTTTAAAACATAGACTCAAACGTTACACGGTTTTTTCGAAATTCCAAGATAGCATTTATTGTTGTTCACCACACATGTGCGTGTATCCGCGATGTTTTATTGTATTATATTATAGTTTATTCGTAATTATGTTTCCTTACTTCAAAGTTAATAAATAGTGTTCTCATTTATTGCGTCGAAACCGTAAACGCGGCGTATTAAGAGGGTTGCGAGTTTACCGCGTTGGATCGTTTGTTACGGGTATTTCATGGGTAAAAAAATAAAAATAAAAAGTTGGAAAAACCGGTTATGTTGGGTTATATAGATTGATCGTGCATTACCTAACGGATGCGATCATACCAGCACTAATGCACCGGATCCCATAGAACTCCGCAGTTAAGCGTGCTTGGGCGAGAGTAGTACTAGGATGGGTGACCTCCTGGGAAGTCCTCGTGTTGCATCCCCCTTTTTATGAATTTTTAATTTCGGTTCGGGTCGGTCCACCCCGGACCTACGTTTTTTTGTAACGATCTTGATTGGCGTACATTATTACGAAAAAAAAAACGAATCGGATTCTCGTGTTCCTATTTTTTAGGAAAACAACGAATCGGATTCTAGTGTTCCTATTTTTTAGGAACAATCGATTTTTTTGAATTTTAAATTTTGCTTTGGGTCGGTCAACCCCGGACATAAGTTTATTTGTAACGATCCTGATTTGCGTACATCATTGGGAGAAAAAACGAATCGGACTCCCGTGTTCCTATTTTTTAGGAACAAACGATTTTTATGAATTTTAAATGTTGGTTTGGGTCGGTCGACCCCGGAGATAAGTTTATTTGTAACGATCTTGATTGGCGTACATATTATATCCAGGGAAAAAAACGAATCGGATTCCCGTGTTCCTATTTTTTTGGAACAATCGGCTTTTATGAATTTTAAATGTTGGTTTGGGTCGGTCAAGCCCGGAGATTTGTCTATTTGTAACGATCATGATTGGCGCACATTATTAGGGAAAAAAACGAATCGGATTCCCGTGTTCCTATTTTTTAGGAACAATCGATTTTCAAAGTGATTAGCGGTACTGCGGATCTGAAAAGAAGGGTTATTTAGAGTGCATTGCATTTATTATCGTTTTAGAAAATAGCATTTATTGTTGATTACCACGTATAATTAATTGCATTTATTTAAATTTTGCTCGTAATGTGTACTAAATGAAACCGCGATTCTTGAAAAGTAAAAAACAATCCTTTTATTTTATTTTCGGACCTAAAAAGAATCGTTATCTAGTTTAATAAGAGACGTTGTTTAAAACATAGACTCAAACGTTACACGGTTTTTTCGAAATTCCAAGATAGCATTTATTGTTGTTCACCACACATGTGCGTGTATCCGCGATGTTTTATTGTATTATATTATAGTTTATTCGTAATTATGTTTCCTTACTTCAAAGTTAATAAATAGTGTTCTCATTTATTGCGTCGAAACCGTAAACGCGGCGTATTAAGAGGGTTGCGAGTTTACCGCGTTGGATCGTTTGTTACGGGTATTTCATGGGTAAAAAAATAAAAATAAAAAGTTGGAAAAACCGGTTATGTTGGGTTATATAGATTGATCGTGCATTACCTAACGGATGCGATCATACCAGCACTAATGCACCGGATCCCATCAGAACTCCGCAGTTAAGCGTGCTTGGGCGAGAGTAGTACTAGGATGGGTGACCTCCTGGGAAGTCCTCGTGTTGCATCCCCCTTTTTATGAATTTTTAATTTCGGTTCGGGTCGGTCCACCCCGGACCTACGTTTTTTTGTAACGATCTTGATTGGCGTACATTATTACGGAAAAAAAAACGAATCGGATTCTCGTGTTCCTATTTTTTAGGAAAACAACGAATCGGATTCTAGTGTTCCTATTTTTTAGGAACAATCGATTTTTTTGAATTTTAAATTTTGCTTTGGGTCGGTCAACCCCGGACATAAGTTTATTTGTAACGATCCTGATTTGCGTACATCATTGGGAGAAAAAACGAATCGGACTCCCGTGTTCCTATTTTTTAGGAACAAACGATTTTTATGAATTTTAAATGTTGGTTTGGGTCGGTCGACCCCGGAGATAAGTTTATTTGTAACGATCTTGATTGGCGTACATATTATATCCAGGGAAAAAAACGAATCGGATTCCCGTGTTCCTATTTTTTAGGAACAATCGGCTTTTATGAATTTTAAATGTTGGTTTGCGTCGGTCAAGCCCGGAGATTTGTCTATTTGTAACGATCATGATTGGCGCACATTATTAGGGAAAAAAACGAATCGGATTCCCGTGTTCCTATTTTTTAGGAACAATCGATTTTCAAAGTGATTAGCGGTACTGCGGATCTGAAAAGAAGGGTTATTTAGAGTGCATTGCATTTATTATCGTTTTAGAAAATAGCATTTATTGTTGATTACCACATATAATTAATTGTATTTATTTAAATTTTGCTCGTAATGTGTACTAAATGAAACCGCGATTCTTGAAAAGTAAAAAGCAATCCTTTTATTTTATTTTCGGACCTAAAAAGAATCGTTATCTAGTTTAATAAGAGACGTTGTTTAAAACATAGACTCAAACGTTACACAGTTTTTTCGAAATTCCAAGATAGCATTTATTGTTGTTCACCACACATGTGCGTGTATCCGCGATGTTTTATTGTATTATATTATAGTTTATTCGTAATTATGTTTCCTTACTTCAAAGTTAATAAATAGTGTTCTCATTTATTGCGTCGAAACCGTAAACGCGGCGTATTAAGAGGGTTGCGAGTTTACCGCGTTGGATCGTTTGTTACGGGTATTTCATGGGTAAAAAAATAAAAATAAAAAGTTGGAAAAACCGGTTATGTTGGGTTATATAGATTGATCGTGCATTACCTAACGGATGCGATCATACCAGCACTAATGCACCGGATCCCATCAGAACTCCGCAGTGAAGCGTGCTTGGGCGAGAGTAGTACTAGGATGGGTGACCTCCTGGGAAGTCCTCGTGTTGCATCCCCCTTTTTATGAATTTTTAATTTCGGTTCGGGTCGGTCCACCCCGGACCTACGTTTTTTTGTAACGATCTTGATTGGCGTACATTATTACGAAAAAAAAAACGAATCGGATTCTCGTGTTCCTATTTTTTAGGAAAACAACGAATCGGATTCTAGTGTTCCTATTTTTTAGGAACAATCGATTTTTTTGAATTTTAAATTTTGCTTTGGGTCGGTCAACCCCGGACATAAGTTTATTTGTAACGATCCTGATTTGCGTACATCATTGGGAGAAAAAACGAATCGGACTCCCGTGTTCCTATTTTTTAGGAACAAACGATTTTTATGAATTTTAAATGTTGGTTTGGGTCGGTCGACCCCGGAGATAAGTTTATTTGTAACGATCTTGATTGGCGTACATATTATATCCAGGGAAAAAAACGAATCGGATTCCCGTGTTCCTATTTTTTAGGAACAATCGGCTTTTATGAATTTTAAATGTTGGTTTGGGTCGGTCAAGCCCGGAGATTTGTCTATTTGTAACGATCATGATTGGCGCACATTATTAGGGAAAAAAACGAATCGGATTCCCGTGTTCCTATTTTTTAGGAACAATCGATTTTCAAAGTGATTAGCGGTACTGCGGATCTGAAAAGAAGGGTTATTTAGAGTGCATTGCATTTATTATCGTTTTAGAAAATAGCATTTATTGTTGATTACCACGTATAATTAATTGTATTTATTTAAATTTTGCTCGTAATGTGTACTAAATGAAACCGCGATTCTTGAAAAGTAAAAAGCAATCCTTTTATTTTATTTTCGGACCTAAAAAGAATCGTTATCTAGTTTAATAAGAGACGTTGTTTAAAACATAGACTCAAACGTTACACGGTTTTTTCGAAATTCCAAGATAGCATTTATTGTTGTTCACCACACATGTGCGTGTATCCGCGATGTTTTATTGTATTATATTATAGTTTATTCGTAATTATGTTTCCTTACTTCAAAGTTAATAAATAGTGTTCTCATTTATTGCGTCGAAACCGTAAACGCGGCGTATTAAGAGGGTTGCGAGTTTACCGCGTTGGATCGTTTGTTACGGGTATTTCATGGGTAAAAAAATAAAAATAAAAAGTTGGAAAAACCGGTTATGTTGGGTTATATAGATTGATCGTGCATTACCTAACGGATGCGATCATACCAGCACTAATGCACCGGATCCCATCAGAACTCCGCAGTTAAGCGTGCTTGGGCGAGAGTAGTACTAGGATGGGTGACCTCCTGGGAAGTCCTCGTGTTGCATCCCCCTTTTTATGAATTTTTAATTTCGGTTCGGGTCGGTCCACCCCGGACCTACGTTTTTTTGTAACGATCTTGATTGGCGTACATTATTACGAAAAAAAAAAACGAATCGGATTCTCGTGTTCCTATTTTTTAGGAAAACAACGAATCGGATTCTAGTGTTCCTATTTTTTAGGAACAATCGATTTTTTTGAATTTTAAATTTTGCTTTGGGTCGGTCAACCCCGGACATAAGTTTATTTGTAACGATCCTGATTTGCGTACATCATTGGGAGAAAAAACGAATCGGACTCCCGTGTTCCTATTTTTTAGGAACAAACGATTTTTATGAATTTTAAATGTTGGTTTGGGTCGGTCGACCCCGGAGATAAGTTTATTTGTAACGATCTTGATTGGCGTACATATTATATCCAGGGAAAAAAACGAATCGGATTCCCGTGTTCCTATTTTTTAGGAACAATCGGCTTTTATGAATTTTAAATGTTGGTTTGGGTCGGTCAAGCCCGGAGATTTGTCTATTTGTAACGATCATGATTGGCGCACATTATTAGGGAAAAAAACGAATCGGATTCCCGTGTTCCTATTTTTTAGGAACAATCGATTTTCAAAGTGATTAGCGGTACTGCGGATCTGAAAAGAAGGGTTATTTAGAGTGCATTGCATTTATTATCGTTTTAGAAAATAGCATTTATTGTTGATTACCACGTATAATTAATTGCATTTATTTAAATTTTGCTCGTAATGTGTACTAAATGAAACCGCGATTCTTGAAAAGTAAAAAGCAATCCTTTTATTTTATTTTCGGACCTAAAAAGAATCGTTATCTAGTTTAATAAGAGACGTTGTTTAAAACATAGACTCAAACGTTACACGGTTTTTTCGAAATTCCAAGATAGCATTTATTGTTGTTCACCACACATGTGCGTGTATCCGCGATGTTTTATTGTATTATATTATAGTTTATTCGTAATTATGTTTCCTTACTTCAAAGTTAATAAATAGTGTTCTCATTTATTGCGTCGAAACCGTAAACGCGGCGTATTAAGAGGGTTGCGAGTTTACCGCGTTGGATCGTTTGTTACGGGTATTTCATGGGTAAAAAAATAAAAATAAAAAGTTGGAAAAACCGGTTATGTTGGGTTATATAGATTGATCGTGCATTACCTAACGGATGCGATCATACCAGCACTAATGCACCGGATCCCATCAGAACTCCGCAGTTAAGCGAGCTTGGGTGAGAGTATTACTAGGATGGGTGACCTCCTGGGAAGTCCTCGTGTTGCATCCCCCTTTTTATGAATTTTTAATTTCGGTTCGGGTCGGTCCACCCCGGACCTACGTTTTTTTGTAACGATCTTGATTGGCGTACATTATTACGAAAAAAAAAACGAATCGGATTCTCGTGTTCCTATTTTTTAGGAAAACAACGAATCGGATTCTAGTGTTCCTATTTTTTAGGAACAATCGATTTTTTTGAATTTTAAATTTTGCTTTGGGTCGGTCAACCCCAGACATAAGTTTATTTGTAACGATCCTGATTTGCGTACATCATTGGGAGAAAAAACGAATCGGACTCCCGTGTTCCTATTTTTTAGGAACTAACGATTTTTATGAATTTTAAATGTTGGTTTGGGTCGGTCGACCCCGGAGATAAGTTTATTTGTAACGATCTTGATTGGCGTACATATTATATCCAGGGAAAAAAACGAATCGGATTCCCGTGTTCCTATTTTTTAGGAACAATCGGCTTTTATGAATTTTAAATGTTGGTTTGGGTCGGTCAAGCCCGGAGATTTGTCTATTTGTAACGATCATGATTGGCGCACATTATTAGGGAAAAAAACGAATCGGATTCCCGTGTTCCTATTTTTTAGGAACAATCGATTTTCAAAGTGATTAGCGGTACTGCGGATCTGAAAAGAAGGGTTATTTAGAGTGCATTACATTTATTATCGTTTTAGAAAATAGCATTTATTGTTGATTACCACGTATAATTAATTGCATTTATTTAAATTTTGCTCGTAATGTGTACTAAATGAAACCGCGATTCTTGAAAAGTAAAAAGCAATCCTTTTATTTTATTTTCGGACCTAAAAAGAATCGTTATCTAGTTTAATAAGAGACGTTGTTTAAAACATAGACTCAAACGTTACACGGTTTTTTCGAAATTCCAAGATAGCATTTATTGTTGTTCACCACACATGTGCGTGTATCCGCGATGTTTTATTGTATTATATTATAGTTTATTCGTAATTATGTTTCCTTACTTCAAAGTTAATAAATAGTGTTCTCATTTATTGCGTCGAAACCGTAAACGCGGCGTATTAAGAGGGTTGCGAGTTTACCGCGTTGGATCGTTTGTTACGGGTATTTCATGGGTAAAAAAATAAAAATAAAAAGTTGGAAAAACCGGTTATGTTGGGTTATATAGATTGATCGTGCATTACCTAACGGATGCGATCATACCAGCACTAATGCACCGGATCCCATCAGAACTCCGCAGTGAAGCGTGCTTGGGCGAGAGTAGTACTAGGATGGGTGACCTCCTGGGAAGTCCTCGTGTTGCATCCCCCTTTTTATGAATTTTTAATTTCGGTTCGGGTCGGTCCACCCCGGACCTACGTTTTTTTGTAACGATCTTGATTGGCGTACATTATTACGAAAAAAAAACGAATCGGATTCTCGTGTTCCTATTTTTTAGGAAAACAACGAATCGGATTCTAGTGTTCCTATTTTTTAGGAACAATCGATTTTTTTGAATTTTAAATTTTGCTTTGGGTCGGTCAACCCCGGACATAAGTTTATTTGTAACGATCCTGATTTGCGTACATCATTGGGAGAAAAAACGAATCGGACTCCCGTGTTCCTATTTTTTAGGAACAAACGATTTTTATGAATTTTAAATGTTGGTTTGGGTCGGTCGACCCCGGAGATAAGTTTATTTGTAACGATCTTGATTGGCGTACATATTATATCCAGGGAAAAAAACGAATCGGATTCCCGTGTTCCTATTTTTTAGGAACAATCGGCTTTTATGAATTTTAAATGTTGGTTTGGGTCGGTCAAGCCCGGAGATTTGTCTATTTGTAACGATCATGATTGGCGCACATTATTAGGGAAAAAAACGAATCGGATTCCCGTGTTCCTATTTTTTAGGAACAATCGATTTTCAAAGTGATTAGCGGTACTGCGGATCTGAAAAGAAGGGTTATTTAGAGTGCATTGCATTTATTATCGTTTTAGAAAATAGCATTTATTGTTGATTACCACGTATAATTAATTGCATTTATTTAAATTTTGCTCGTAATGTGTACTAAATGAAACCGCGATTCTTGAAAAGTAAAAAGCAATCCTTTTATTTTATTTTCGGACCTAAAAAGAATCGTTATCTAGTTTAATAAGAGACGTTGTTTAAAACATAGACTCAAACGTTACACGGTTTTTTCGAAATTCCAAGATAGCATTTATTGTTGTTCACCACACATGTGCGTGTATCCGCGATGTTTTATTGTATTATATTATAGTTTATTCGTAATTATGTTTCCTTACTTCAAAGTTAATAAATAGTGTTCTCATTTATTGCGTCGAAACCGTAAACGCGGCGTATTAAGAGGGTTGCGAGTTTACCGCGTTGGATCGTTTGTTACGGGTATTTCATGGGTAAAAAAATAAAAATAAAAAGTTGGAAAAACCGGTTATGTTGGGTTATATAGATTGATCGTGCATTACCTAACGGATGCGATCATACCAGCACTAATGCACCGGATCCCATCAGAACTCCGCAGTCAAGCGTGCTTGGGCGAGAGTAGTATTAGTAAGGGTGACCTCCTGGGAAGTCCTCGTGTTGCATCCCCCTTTTTATGAATTTTTAATTTCGGTTCGGGTCGGTCCACCCCGGACCTACGTTTTTTTGTAACGATCTTGATTGGCGTACATTATTACGAAAAAAAAAACGAATCGGATTCTCGTGTTCCTATTTTTTAGGAAAACAACGAATCAGATTCTAGTGTTCCTATTTTTTAGGAACAATCGATTTTTTTGAATTTTAAATTTTGCTTTGGGTCGGTCAACCCCAGACATAAGTTTATTTGTAACGATCCTGATTTGCGTACATCATTGGGAGAAAAAACGAATCGGACTCCCGTGTTCCTATTTTTTAGGAACAAACGATTTTTATGAATTTTAAATGTTGGTTTGGGTCGGTCGACCCCGGAGATAAGTTTATTTGTAACGATCTTGATTGGCGTACATATTATATCCAGGGAAAAAAACGAATCGGATTCCCGTGTTCCTATTTTTTAGGAACAATCGGCTTTTATGAATTTTAAATGTTGGTTTGGGTCGGTCAAGCCCGGAGATTTGTCTATTTGTAACGATCATGATTGGCGCACATTATTAGGGAAAAAAACGAATCGGATTCCCGTGTTCCTATTTTTTAGGAACAATCGATTTTCAAAGTGATTAGCGGTACTACGGATCTGAAAAGAAGGGTTATTTAGAGTGCATTACATTTATTATCGTTTTAGAAAATAGCATTTATTGTTGATTACCACGTATAATTAATTGCATTTATTTAAATTTTGCTCGTAATGTGTACTAAATGAAACCGCGATTCTTGAAAAGTAAAAAGCAATCCTTTTATTTTATTTTCGGACCTAAAAAGAATCGTTATCTAGTTTAATAAGAGACGTTGTTTAAAACATAGACTCAAACGTTACACGGTTTTTTCGAAATTCCAAGATAGCATTTATTGTTGTTCACCACACATGTGCGTGTATCCGCGATGTTTTATTGTATTATATTATAGTTTATTCGTAATTATGTTTCCTTACTTCAAAGTTAATAAATAGTGTTCTCATTTATTGCGTCGAAACCGTAAACGCGGCGTATTAAGAGGGTTGCGAGTTTACCGCGTTGGATCGTTTGTTACGGGTATTTCATGGGTAAAAAAATAAAAATAAAAAGTTGGAAAAACCGGTTATGTTGGGTTATATAGATTGATCGTGCATTACCTAACGGATGCGATCATACCAGCACTAATGCACCGGATCCCATCAGAACTCCGCAGTTAAGCGTGCTTGTGCGAGAGTAGTACTAGGATGGGTGACCTCCTGGGAAGTCCTCGTGTTGCATCCCCCTTTTTATGAATTTTTAATTTCGGTTCGGGTCGGTCCACCCCGGACCTACGTTTTTTTGTAACGATCTTGATTGGCGTACATTATTACGAAAAAAAAACGAATCGGATTCTCGTGTTCCTATTTTTTAGGAAAACAACGAATCGGATTCTAGTGTTCCTATTTTTTAGGAACAATCGATTTTTTTGAATTTTAAATTTTGCTTTGGGTCGGTCAACCCCGGACATAAGTTTATTTGTAACGATCCTGATTTGCGTACATCATTGGGAGAAAAAACGAATCGGACTCCCGTGTTCCTATTTTTTAGGAACAAACGATTTTTATGAATTTTAAATGTTGGTTTGGGTCGGTCGACCCCGGAGATAAGTTTATTTGTAACGATCTTGATTGGCGTACATATTATATCCAGGGAAAAAAACGAATCGGATTCCCGTGTTCCTATTTTTTAGGAACAATCGGCTTTTATGAATTTTAAATGTTGGTTTGGGTCGGTCAAGCCCGGAGATTTGTCTATTTGTAACGATCATGATTGGCGCACATTATTAGGGAAAAAAACGAATCGGATTCCCGTGTTCCTATTTTTTAGGAACAATCGATTTTCAAAGTGATTAGCGGTACTGCGGATCTGAAAAGAAGGGTTATTTAGAGTGCATTACATTTATTATCGTTTTAGAAAATAGCATTTATTGTTGATTACCACGTATAATTAATTGCATTTATTTAATTTTTGCTCGTAATGTGTACTAAATGAAACCGCGATTCTTGAAAAGTAAAAAGCAATCCTTTTATTTTATTTTCGGACCTAAAAAGAATCGTTATCTAGTTTAATAAGAGACGTTGTTTAAAACATAGACTCAAACGTTACACGGTTTTTTCGAAATTCCAAGATAGCATTTATTGTTGTTCACCACACATGTGCGTGTATCCGCGATGTTTTATTGTATTATATTATAGTTTATTCGTAATTATGTTTCCTTACTTCAAAGTTAATAAATAGTGTTCTCATTTATTGCATCGAAACCGTAAACGCGGCGTATTAAGAGGGTTGCGAGTTTACCGCGTTGGATCGTTTGTTACGGGTATTTCATGGGTAAAAAAATAAAAATAAAAAGTTGGAAAAACCGGTTATGTTGGGTTATATAGATTGATCGTGCATTACCTAACGGATGCGATCATACCAGCACTAATGCACCGGATCCCATCAGAACTCCGCAGTTAAGCGTGCTTGGGCGAGAGTAGTACTAGGATGGGTGACCTCCTGGGAAGTCCTCGTGTTGCATCCCCCTTTTTATGAATTTTTAATTTCGGTTCGGGTCGGTCCACCCCGGACCTACGTTTTTTTGTAACGATCTTGATTGGCGTACATTATTACGAAAAAAAAAACGAATCGGATTCTCGTGTTCCTATTTTTTAGGAAAACAACGAATCGGATTCTAGTGTTCCTATTTTTTAGGAACAATCGATTTTTTTGAATTTTAAATTTTGCTTTGGGTCGGTCAACCCCGGACATAAGTTTATTTGTAACGATCCTGATTTGCGTACATCATTGGGAGAAAAAACGAATCGGACTCCCGTGTTCCTATTTTTTAGGAACAAACGATTTTTATGAATTTTAAATGTTGGTTTGGGTCGGTCGACCCCGGAGATAAGTTTATTTGTAACGATCTTGATTGGCGTACATATTATATCCAGGGAAAAAAACGAATCGGATTCCCGTGTTCCTATTTTTTAGGAACAATCGGCTTTTATGAATTTTAAATGTTGGTTTGGGTCGGTCAAGCCCGGAGATTTGTCTATTTGTAACGATCATGATTGGCGCACATTATTAGGGAAAAAAACGAATCGGATTCCCGTGTTCCTATTTTTTAGGAACAATCGATTTTCAAAGTGATTAGCGGTACTGCGGATCTGAAAAGAAGGGTTATTTAGAGTGCATTGCATTTATTATCGTTTTAGAAAATAGCATTTATTGTTGATTACCACGTATAATTAATTGTATTTATTTAAATTTTGCTCGTAATGTGTACTAAATGAAACCGCGATTCTTGAAAAGTAAAAAGCAATCCTTTTATTTTATTTTCGGACCTAAAAAGAATCGTTATCTAGTTTAATAAGAGACGTTGTTTAAAACATAGACTCAAACGTTACACGGTTTTTTCGAAATTCCAAGATAGCATTTATTGTTGTTCACCACACATGTGCGTGTATCCGCGATGTTTTATTGTATTATATTATAGTTTATTCGTAATTATGTTTCCTTACTTCAAAGTTAATAAATAGTGTTCTCATTTATTGCGTCGAAACCGTAAACGCGGCGTATTAAGAGGGTTGCGAGTTTACCGCGTTGGATCGTTTGTTACGGGTATTTCATGGGTAAAAAAATAAAAATAAAAAGTTGGAAAAACCGGTTATGTTGGGTTATATAGATTGATCGTGCATTACCTAACGGATGCGATCATACCAGCACTAATGCACCGGATCCCATCAGAACTCCGCAGGTAAGCGTGCTTGGGCGAGAGTAGTACTAGGATGGGTGACCTCCTGGGAAGTCCTCGTGTTGCATCCCCCTTTTTATGAATTTTTAATTTCGGTTCGGGTCGGTCCACCCCGGACCTACGTTTTTTTGTAACGATCTTGATTGGCGTACATTATTACGAAAAAAAAAACGAATCGGATTCTCGTGTTCCTATTTTTTAGGAAAACAACGAATCGGATTCTAGTGTTCCTATTTTTTAGGAACAATCGATTTTTTTGAATTTTAAATTTTGCTTTGGGTCGGTCAACCCCGGACATAAGTTTATTTGTAACGATCCTGATTTGCGTACATCATTGGGAGAAAAAACGAATCGGACTCCCGTGTTCCTATTTTTTAGGAACAAACGATTTTTATGAATTTTAAATGTTGGTTTGGGTCGGTCGACCCCGGAGATAAGTTTATTTGTAACGATCTTGATTGGCGTACATATTATATCCAGGGAAAAAAACGAATCGGATTCCCGTGTTCCTATTTTTTAGGAACAATCGGCTTTTATGAATTTTAAATGTTGGTTTGGGTCGGTCAAGCCCGGAGATTTGTCTATTTGTAACGATCATGATTGGCGCACATTATTAGGGAAAAAAACGAATCGGATTCCCGTGTTCCTATTTTTTAGGAACAATCGATTTTCAAAGTGATTAGCGGTACTGCGGATCTGAAAAGAAGGGTTATTTAGAGTGCATTGCATTTATTATCGTTTTAGAAAATAGCATTTATTGTTGATTACCACGTATAATTAATTGCATTTATTTAAATTTTGCTCGTAATGTGTACTAAATGAAACCGCGATTCTTGAAAAGTAAAAAGCAATCCTTTTATTTTATTTTCGGACCTAAAAAGAATCGTTATCTAGTTTAATAAGAGACGTTGTTTAAAACATAGACTCAAACGTTACACGGTTTTTTCGAAATTCCAAGATAGCATTTATTGTTGTTCACCACACATGTGCGTGTATCCGCGATGTTTTATTGTATTATATTATAGTTTATTCGTAATTATGTTTCCTTACTTCAAAGTTAATAAATAGTGTTCTCATTTATTGCGTCGAAACCGTAAACGCGGCGTATTAAGAGGGTTGCGAGTTTACCGCGTTGGATCGTTTGTTACGGGTATTTCATGGGTAAAAAAATAAAAATAAAAAGTTGGAAAAACCGGTTATGTTGGGTTATATAGATTGATCGTGCATTACCTAACGGATGCGATCATACCAGCACTAATGCACCGGATCCCATCAGAACTCCGCAGTTAAGCGTGCTTGGGCGAGAGTAGTACTAGGATGGGTGACCTCCTGGGAAGTCCTCGTGTTGCATCCCCCTTTTTATGAATTTTTAATTTCGGTTCGGGTCGGTCCACCCCGGACCTACGTTTTTTTGTAACGATCTTGATTGGCGTACATTATTACGAAAAAAAAAACGAATCGGATTCTCGTGTTCCTATTTTTTAGGAAAACAACGAATCGGATTCTAGTGTTCCTATTTTTTAGGAACAATCGATTTTTTTGAATTTTAAATTTTGCTTTGGGTCGGTCAACCCCGGACATAAGTTTATTTGTAACGATCCTGATTTGCGTACATCATTGGGAGAAAAAACGAATCGGACTCCCGTGTTCCTATTTTTTAGGAACAAACGATTTTTATGAATTTTAAATGTTGGTTTGGGTCGGTCGACCCCGGAGATAAGTTTATTTGTAACGATCTTGATTGGCGTACATATTATATCCAGGGAAAAAAACGAATCGGATTCCCGTGTTCCTATTTTTTAGGAACAATCGGCTTTTATGAATTTTAAATGTTGGTTTGGGTCGGTCAAGCCCGGAGATTTGTCTATTTGTAACGATCATGATTGGCGCACATTATTAGGGAAAAAAACGAATCGGATTCCCGTGTTCCTATTTTTTAGGAACAATCGATTTTCAAAGTGATTAGCGGTACTGCGGATCTGAAAAGAAGGGTTATTTAGAGTGCATTACATTTATTATCGTTTTAGAAAATAGCATTTATTGTTGATTACCACGTATAATTAATTGCATTTATTTAAATTTTGCTCGTAATGTGTACTAAATGAAACCGCGATTCTTGAAAAGTAAAAAGCAATCATTTTATTTTATTTTCGGACCTAAAAAGAATCGTTATCTAGTTTAATAAGAGACGTTGTTTAAAACATAGACTCAAACGTTACACGGTTTTTTCGAAATTCCAAGATAGCATTTATTGTTGTTCACCACACATGTGCGTGTATCCGCGATGTTTTATTGTATTATATTATAGTTTATTCGTAATTATGTTTCCTTACTTCAAAGTTAATAAATAGTGTTCTCATTTATTGCGTCGAAACCGTAAACGCGGCGTATTAAGAGGGTTGCGAGTTTACCGCGTTGGATCGTTTGTTACGGGTATTTCATGGGTAAAAAAATAAAAATAAAAAGTTGGAAAAACCGGTTATGTTGGGTTATATAGATTGATCGTGCATTACCTAACGGATGCGATCATACCAGCACTAATGCACCGGATCCCATCAGAACTCCGCAGTTAAGCGTGCTTGGGCGAGAGTAGTACTAGGATGGGTGACCTCCTGGGAAGTCCTCGTGTTGCATCCCCCTTTTTATGAATTTTTAATTTCGGTTCGGGTCGGTCCACCCCGGACCTACGTTTTTTTGTAACGATCTTGATTGGCGTACATTATTACGAAAAAAAAAACGAATCGGATTCTCGTGTTCCTATTTTTTAGGAAAACAACGAATCGGATTCTAGTGTTCCTATTTTTTAGGAACAATCGATTTTTTTGAATTTTAAATTTTGCTTTGGGTCGGTCAACCCCGGACATAAGTTTATTTGTAACGATCCTGATTTGCGTACATCATTGGGAGAAAAAACGAATCGGACTCCCGTGTTCCTATTTTTTAGGAACAAACGATTTTTATGAATTTTAAATGTTGGTTTGGGTCGGTCGACCCCGGAGATAAGTTTATTTGTAACGATCTTGATTGGCGTACATATTATATCCAGGGAAAAAAACGAATCGGATTCCCGTGTTCCTATTTTTTAGGAACAATCGGCTTTTATGAATTTTAAATGTTGGTTTGGGTCGGTCAAGCCCGGAGATTTGTCTATTTGTAACGATCATGATTGGCGCACATTATTAGGGAAAAAAACGAATCGGATTCCCGTGTTCCTATTTTTTAGGAACAATCGATTTTCAAAGTGATTAGCGGTACTGCGGAGCTGAAAAGAAGGGTTATTTAGAGTGCATTACATTTATTATCGTTTTAGAAAATAGCATTTATTGTTGATTACCACGTATAATTAATTGTATTTATTTAAATTTTGCTCGTAATGTGTACTAAATGAAACCGCGATTCTTGAAAAGTAAAAAGCAATCCTTTTATTTTATTTTCGGACCTAAAAAGAATCGTTATCTAGTTTAATAAGAGACGTTGTTTAAAACATAGACTCAAACGTTACACGGTTTTTTCGAAATTCCAAGATAGCATTTATTGTTGTTCACCACACATGTGCGTGTATCCGCGATGTTTTATTGTATTATATTATAGTTTATTCGTAATTATGTTTCCTTACTTCAAAGTTAATAAATAGTGTTCTCATTTATTGCGTCGAAACCGTAAACGCGGCGTATTAAGAGGGTTGCGAGTTTACCGCGTTGGATCGTTTGTTACGGGTATTTCATGGGTAAAAAAATAAAAATAAAAAGTTGGAAAAACCGGTTATGTTGGGTTATATAGATTGATCGTGCATTACCTAACGGATGCGATCATACCAGCACTAATGCACCGGATCCCATCAGAACTCCGCAGTTAAGCGTGCTTGGGCGAGAGTAGTACTAGGATGGGTGACCTCCTGGGAAGTCCTCGTGTTGCATCCCCCTTTTTATGAATTTTTAATTTCGGTTCGGGTCGGTCCACCCCGGACCTACGTTTTTTTGTAACGATCTTGATTGGCGTACATTATTACGAAAAAAAAACGAATCGGATTCTCGTGTTCCTATTTTTTAGGAAAACAACGAATCGGATTCTAGTGTTCCTATTTTTTAGGAACAATCGATTTTTTTGAATTTTAAATTTTGCTTTGGGTCGGTCAACCCCGGACATAAGTTTATTTGTAACGATCCTGATTTGCGTACATCATTGGGAGAAAAAACGAATCGGACTCCCGTGTTCCTATTTTTTAGGAACAAACGATTTTTATGAATTTTAAATGTTGGTTTGGGTCGGTCGACCCCGGAGATAAGTTTATTTGTAACGATCTTGATTGGCGTACATATTATATCCAGGGAAAAAAACGAATCGGATTCCCGTGTTCCTATTTTTTAGGAACAATCGGCTTTTATGAATTTTAAATGTTGGTTTGGGTCGGTCAAGCCCGGAGATTTGTCTATTTGTAACGATCATGATTGGCGCACATTATTAGGGAAAAAAACGAATCGGATTCCCGTGTTCCTATTTTTTAGGAACAATCGATTTTCAAAGTGATTAGCGGTACTGCGGATCTGAAAAGAAGGGTTATTAAGAGTGCATTGCATTTATTATCGTTTTAGAAAATAGCATTTATTGTTGATTACCACGTATAATTAATTGCATTTATTTAAATTTTGCTCGTAATGTGTACTAAATGAAACCGCGATTCTTGAAAAGTAAAAAGCAATCCTTTTATTTTATTTTCGGACCTAAAAAGAATCGTTATCTAGTTTAATAAGAGACGTTGTTTAAAACATAGACTCAAACGTTACACGGTTTTTTCGAAATTCCAAGATAGCATTTATTGTTGTTCACCACACATGTGCGTGTATCCGCGATGTTTTATTGTATTATATTATAGTTTATTCGTAATTATGTTTCCTTACTTCAAAGTTAATAAATAGTGTTCTCATTTATTGCGTCGAAACCGTAAACGCGGCGTATTAAGAGGGTTGCGAGTTTACCGCGTTGGATCGTTTGTTACGGGTATTTCATGGGTAAAAAAATAAAAATAAAAAGTTGGAAAAACCGGTTATGTTGGGTTATATAGATTGATCGTGCATTACCTAACGGATGCGATCATACCAGCACTAATGCGCCGGATCCCATCAGAACTCCGCAGTTAAGCGTGCTTGGGCGAGAGTAGTACTAGGATGGGTGACCTCCTGGGAAGTCCTCGTGTTGCATCCCCCTTTTTATGAATTTTTAATTTCGGTTCGGGTCGGTCCACCCCGGACCTACGTTTTTTTGTAACGATCTTGATTGGCGTACATTATTACGAAAAAAAAAACGAATCGGATTCTCGTGTTCCTATTTGTTAGGAAAACAACGAATCGGATTCTAGTGTTCCTATTTTTTAGGAACAATCGATTTTTTTGAATTTTAAATTTTGCTTTGGGTCGGTCAACCCCGGACATAAGTTTATTTGTAACGATCCTGATTTGCGTACATCATTGGGAGAAAAAACGAATCGGACTCCCGTGTTCCTATTTTTTAGGAACAAACGATTTTTATGAATTTTAAATGTTGGTTTGGGTCGGTCGACCCCGGAGATAAGTTTATTTGTAACGATCTTGATTGGCGTACATATTATATCCAGGGAAAAAAACGAATCGGATTCCCGTGTTCCTATTTTTTAGGAACAATCGGCTTTTATGAATTTTAAATGTTGGTTTGGGTCGGTCAAGCCCGGAGATTTGTCTATTTGTAACGATCATGATTGGCGCACATTATTAGGGAAAAAAACGAATCGGATTCCCGTGTTCCTATTTTTTAGGAACAATCGATTTTCAAAGTGATTAGCGGTACTGCGGATCTGAAAAGAAGGGTTATTAAGAGTGCATTGCATTTATTATCGTTTTAGAAAATAGCATTTATTGTTGATTACCACGTATAATTAATTGCATTTATTTAAATTTTGCTCGTAATGTGTACTAAATGAAACCGCGATTCTTGAAAAGTAAAAAGCAATCCTTTTATTTTATTTTCGGACCTAAAAAGAATCGTTATCTAGTTTAATAAGAGACGTTGTTTAAAACATAGACTCAAACGTTACACGGTTTTTTCGAAATTCCAAGATAGCATTTATTGTTGTTCACCACACATGTGCGTGTATCCGCGATGTTTTATTGTATTATATTATAGTTTATTCGTAATTATGTTTCCTTACTTCAAAGTTAATAAATAGTGTTCTCATTTATTGCGTCGAAACCGTAAACGCGGCGTATTAAGAGGGTTGCGAGTTTACCGCGTTGGATCGTTTGTTACGGGTATTTCATGGGTAAAAAAATAAAAATAAAAAGTTGGAAAAACCGGTTATGTTGGGTTATATAGATTGATCGTGCATTACCTAACGGATGCGATCATACCAGCACTAATGCGCCGGATCCCATCAGAACTCCGCAGTTAAGCGTGCTTGGGCGAGAGTAGTACTAGGATGGGTGACCTCCTGGGAAGTCCTCGTGTTGCATCCCCCTTTTTATGAATTTTTAATTTCGGTTCGGGTCGGTCCACCCCGGACCTACGTTTTTTTGTAACGATCTTGATTGGCGTACATTATTACGAAAAAAAAAACGAATCGGATTCTCGTGTTCCTATTTGTTAGGAAAACAACGAATCGGATTCTAGTGTTCCTATTTTTTAGGAACAATCGATTTTTTTGAATTTTAAATTTTGCTTTGGGTCGGTCAACCCCGGACATAAGTTTATTTGTAACGATCCTGATTTGCGTACATCATTGGGAGAAAAAACGAATCGGACTCCCGTGTTCCTATTTTTTAGGAACAAACGATTTTTATGAATTTTAAATGTTGGTTTGGGTCGGTCGACCCCGGAGATAAGTTTATTTGTAACGATCTTGATTGGCGTACATATTATATCCAGGGAAAAAAACGAATCGGATTCCCGTGTTCCTATTTTTTAGGAACAATCGGCTTTTATGAATTTTAAATGTTGGTTTGGGTCGGTCAAGCCCGGAGATTTGTCTATTTGTAACGATCATGATTGGCGCACATTATTAGGGAAAAAAACGAATCGGATTCCCGTGTTCCTATTTTTTAGGAACAATCGATTTTCAAAGTGATTAGCGGTACTGCGGATCTGAAAAGAAGGGTTATTTAGAGTGCATTGCATTTATTATCGTTTTAGAAAATAGCATTTATTGTTGATTACCACGTATAATTAATTGCATTTATTTAAATTTTGCTCGTAATGTGTACTAAATGAAACCGCGATTCTTGAAAAGTAAAAAGCAATCCTTTTATTTTATTTTCGGACCTAAAAAGAATCGTTATCTAGTTTAATAAGAGACGTTGTTTAAAACATAGACTCAAACGTTACACGGTTTTTTCGAAATTCCAAGATAGCATTTATTGTTGTTCACCACACATGTGCGTGTATCCGCGATGTTTTATTGTATTATATTATAGTTTATTCGTAATTATGTTTCCTTACTTCAAAGTTAATAAATAGTGTTCTCATTTATTGCGTCGAAACCGTAAACGCGGCGTATTAAGAGGGTTGCGAGTTTACCGCGTTGGATCGTTTGTTACGGGTATTTCATGGGTAAAAAAATAAAAATAAAAAGTTGGAAAAACCGGTTATGTTGGGTTATATAGATTGATCGTGCATTACCTAACGGATGCGATCATACCAGCACTAATGCACCGGATCCCATCAGAACTCCGCAGTTAAGCGTGCTTGGGCGAGAGTAGTACTAGGATGGGTGACCTCCTGGGAAGTCCTCGTGTTGCATCCCCCTTTTTATGAATTTTTAATTTCGGTTCGGGTCGGTCCACCCCGGACCTACGTTTTTTTGTAACGATCTTGATTGGCGTACATTATTACGAAAAAAAAAACGAATCGGATTCTCGTGTTCCTATTTGTTAGGAAAACAACGAATCGGATTCTAGTGTTCCTATTTTTTAGGAACAATCGATTTTTTTGAATTTTAAATTTTGCTTTGGGTCGGTCAACCCCGGACATAAGTTTATTTGTAACGATCCTGATTTGCGTACATCATTGGGAGAAAAAACGAATCGGACTCCCGTGTTCCTATTTTTTAGGAACAAACGATTTTTATGAATTTTAAATGTTGGTTTGGGTCGGTCGACCCCGGAGATAAGTTTATTTGTAACGATCTTGATTGGCGTACATATTATATCCAGGGAAAAAAACGAATCGGATTCCCGTGTTCCTATTTTTTAGGAACAATCGGCTTTTATGAATTTTAAATGTTGGTTTGGGTCGGTCAAGCCCGGAGATTTGTCTATTTGTAACGATCATGATTGGCGCACATTATTAGGGAAAAAAACGAATCGGATTCCCGTGTTCCTATTTTTTAGGAACAATCGATTTTCAAAGTGATTAGCGGTACTGCGGATCTGAAAAGAAGGGTTATTTAGAGTGCATTACATTTATTATCGTTTTAGAAAATAGCATTTATTGTTGATTACCACGTATAATTAATTGCATTTATTTAAATTTTGCTCGTAATGTGTACTAAATGAAACCGCGATTCTTGAAAAGTAAAAAGCAATCCTTTTATTTTATTTTCGGACCTAAAAAGAATCGTTATCTAGTTTAATAAGAGACGTTGTTTAAAACATAGACTCAAACGTTACACGGTTTTTTCGAAATTCCAAGATAGCATTTATTGTTGTTCACCACACATGTGCGTGTATCCGCGATGTTTTATTGTATTATATTATAGTTTATTCGTAATTATGTTTCCTTACTTCAAAGTTAATAAATAGTGTTCTCATTTATTGCGTCGAAACCGTAAACGCGGCGTATTAAGAGGGTTGCGAGTTTACCGCGTTGGATCGTTTGTTACGGGTATTTCATGGGTAAAAAAATAAAAATAAAAAGTTGGAAAAACCGGTTATGTTGGGTTATATAGATTGATCGTGCATTACCTAACGGATGCGATCATACCAGCACTAATGCACCGGATCCCATCAGAACTCCGCAGTTAAGCGTGCTTGGGCGAGAGTAGTACTAGGATGGGTGACCTCTTGGGAAGTCCTCGTGTTGCATCCCCCTTTTTATGAATTTTTAATTTCGGTTCGGGTCGGTCCACCCCGGACCTACGTTTTTTTGTAACGATCTTGATTGGCGTACATTATTACGAAAAAAAAAACGAATCGGATTCTCGTGTTCCTATTTTTTAGGAAAACAACGAATCGGATTCTAGTGTTCCTATTTTTTAGGAACAATCGATTTTTTTGAATTTTAAATTTTGCTTTGGGTCGGTCAACCCCGGACATAAGTTTAATTGTAACGATCCTGATTTGCGTACATCATTGGGAGAAAAAACGAATCGGACTCCCGTGTTCCTATTTTTTAGGAACAAACGATTTTTATGAATTTTAAATGTTGGTTTGGGTCGGTCGACCCCGGAGATAAGTTTATTTGTAACGATCTTGATTGGCGTACATATTATATCCAGGGAAAAAAACGAATCGGATTCCCGTGTTCCTATTTTTTAGGAACAATCGGCTTTTATGAATTTTAAATGTTGGTTTGGGTCGGTCAAGCCCGGAGATTTGTCTATTTGTAACGATCATGATTGGCGCACATTATTAGGGAAAAAAACGAATCGGATTCCCGTGTTCCTATTTTTTAGGAACAATCGATTTTCAAAGTGATTAGCGGTACTGCGGATCTGAAAAGAAGGGTTATTTAGAGTGCATTACATTTATTATCGTTTTAGAAAATAGCATTTATTGTTGATTACCACGTATAATTAATTGCATTTATTTAAATTTTGCTCGTAATGTGTACTAAATGAAACCGCGATTCTTGAAAAGTAAAAAGCAATCCTTTTATTTTATTTTCGGACCTAAAAAGAATCGTTATCTAGTTTAATAAGAGACGTTGTTTAAAACATAGACTCAAACGTTACACGGTTTTTTCGAAATTCCAAGATAGCATTTATTGTTGTTCACCACACATGTGCGTGTATCCGCGATGTTTTATTGTATTATATTATAGTTTATTCGTAATTATGTTTCCTTACTTCAAAGTTAATAAATAGTGTTCTCATTTATTGCGTCGAAACCGTAAACGCGGCGTATTAAGAGGGTTGCGAGTTTACCGCGTTGGATCGTTTGTTACGGGTATTTCATGGGTAAAAAAATAAAAATAAAAAGTTGGAAAAACCGGTTATGTTGGGTTATATAGATTGATCGTGCATTACCTATCATACCAGCACTAATGCACCGGATCCCATCAGAACTCCGCAGTTAAGCGTGCTTGGGCGAGAGTAGTACTAGGATGGTGACCTCCTGGGAAGTCCTCGTGTTGCATCCCCCTTTTTATGAATTTTTAATTTCGGTTCGGGTCGGTCCACCCCGGACCTACGTTTTTTTGTAACGATCTTGATTGGCGTACATTATTACGAAAAAAAAAACGAATCGGATTCTCGTGTTCCTATTTTTTAGGAAAACAACGAATCGGATTCTAGTGTTCCTATTTTTTAGGAACAATCGATTTTTTTGAATTTTAAATTTTGCTTTGGGTCGGTCAACCCCGGACATAAGTTTATTTGTAACGATCCTGATTTGCGTACATCATTGGGAGAAAAAACGAATCGGA
Organism: Limnanthes douglasii subsp. nivea; assembly: GCA_036936605.1. Lineage (NCBI taxonomy): Eukaryota > Viridiplantae > Streptophyta > Magnoliopsida > Brassicales > Limnanthaceae > Limnanthes > Limnanthes douglasii. Next base: position 154,728,972 of record JAUPFV010000004.1, on the reverse strand, counting down.
CTCCCGTGTTCCTATTTTTTAGGAACAAACGATTTTTATGAATTTTAAATGTTGGTTTGGGTCGGTCGACCCCGGAGATAAGTTTATTTGTAACGATCTTGATTGGCGTACATATTATATCCAGGGAAAAAAACGAATCGGATTCCCGTGTTCCTATTTTTTAGGAACAATCGGCTTTTATGAATTTTAAATGTTGGTTTGGGTCGGTCAAGCCCGGAGATTTGTCTATTTGTAACGATCATGATTGGCGCACATTATTAGGGAAAAAAACGAATCGGATTCCCGTGTTCCTATTTTTTAGGAACAATCGATTTTCAAAGTGATTAGCGGTACTGCGGATCTGAAAAGAAGGGTTATTTAGAGTGCATTGCATTTATTATCGTTTTAGAAAATAGCATTTATTGTTGATTACCACGTATAATTAATTGCATTTATTTAAATTTTGCTCGTAATGTGTACTAAATGAAACCGCGATTCTTGAAAAGTAAAAAGCAATCCTTTTATTTTATTTTCGGACCTAAAAAGAATCGTTATCTAGTTTAATAAGAGACGTTGTTTAAAACATAGACTCAAACGTTACACGGTTTTTTCGAAATTCCAAGATAGCATTTATTGTTGTTCACCACACATGTGCGTGTATCCGCGATGTTTTATTGTATTATATTATAGTTTATTCGTAATTATGTTTCCTTACTTCAAAGTTAATAAATAGTGTTCTCATTTATTGCGTCGAAACCGTAAACGCGGCGTATTAAGAGGGTTGCGAGTTTACCGCGTTGGATCGTTTGTTACGGGTATTTCATGGGTAAAAAAATAAAAATAAAAAGTTGGAAAAACCGGTTATGTTGGGTTATATAGATTGATCGTGCATTACCTAACGGATGCGATCATACCAGCACTAATGCACCGGATCCCATCAGAACTCCGCAGTTAAACGTGCTTGGGCGAGAGTAGTACTAGGATAGGTGACCTCCTGGGAAGTCCTCGTGTTGCATCCCCCTTTTTATGAATTTTTAATTTCGGTTCGGGTCGGTCCGATTTTTAATTTCGGTTCGGGTCGGTCCACCCCGGACCTACGTTTTTTTGTAACGATCTTGATTGGCGTACATTATTACGAAAAAAAAAACGAATCGGATTCTCGTGTTCCTATTTTTTAGGAAAACAACGAATCGGATTCTAGTGTTCCTATTTTTTAGGAACAATCGATTTTTTTGAATTTTAAATTTTGCTTTGGGTCGGTCAACCCCGGACATAAGTTTATTTGTAACGATCCTGATTTGCGTACATCATTGGGAGAAAAAACGAATCGGACTCCCGTGTTCCTATTTTTTAGGAACAAACGATTTTTATGAATTTTAAATGTTGGTTTGGGTCGGTCGACCCCGGAGATAAGTTTATTTGTAACGATCTTGATTGGCGTACATATTATATCCAGGGAAAAAAACGAATCGGATTCCCGTGTTCCTATTTTTTAGGAACAATCGGCTTTTATGAATTTTAAATGTTGGTTTGGGTCGGTCAAGCCCGGAGATTTGTCTATTTGTAACGATCATGATTGGCGCACATTATTAGGGAAAAAAACGAATCGGATTCCCGTGTTCCTATTTTTTAGGAACAATCGATTTTCAAAGTGATTAGCGGTACTGCGGATCTGAAAAGAAGGGTTATTTAGAGTGCATTGCATTTATTATCGTTTTAGAAAATAGCATTTATTGTTGATTACCACGTATAATTAATTGCATTTATTTAAATTTTGCTCGTAATGTGTACTAAATGAAACCGCGATTCTTGAAAAGTAAAAAGCAATCCTTTTATTTTATTTTCGGACCTAAAAAGAATCGTTATCTAGTTTAATAAGAGACGTTGTTTAAAACATAGACTCAAACGTTACACGGTTTTTTCGAAATTCCAAGATAGCATTTATTGTTGTTCACCACACATGTGCGTGTATCCGCGATGTTTTATTGTATTATATTATAGTTTATTCGTAATTATGTTTCCTTACTTCAAAGTTAATAAATAGTGTTCTCATTTATTGCGTCGAAACCGTAAACGCGGCGTATTAAGAGGGTTGCGAGTTTACCGCGTTGGATCGTTTGTTACGGGTATTTCATGGGTAAAAAAATAAAAATAAAAAGTTGGAAAAACCGGTTATGTTGGGTTATATAGATTGATCGTGCATTACCTAACGGATGTGATCATACCAGCACTAATGCACCGGATCCCATCAGAACTCCGCAGTTAAGCGTGCTTGGGCGAGAGTAGTACTAGGATGGGTGACCTCCTGGGAAGTCCTCGTGTTGCATCCCCCTTTTTATGAATTTTTAATTTCGGTTCGGGTCGGTCCACCCCGGACCTACGTTTTTTTGTAACGATCTTGATTGGCGTACATTATTACGAAAAAAAAAACGAATCGGATTCTCGTGTTCCTATTTTTTAGGAAAACAACGAATCGGATTCTAGTGTTCCTATTTTTTAGGAACAATCGATTTTTTTGAATTTTAAATTTTGCTTTGGGTCGGTCAACCCCGGACATAAGTTTATTTGTAACGATCCTGATTTGCGTACATCATTGGGAGAAAAAACGAATCGGACTCCCGTGTTCCTATTTTTTAGGAACAAACGATTTTTATGAATTTTAAATGTTGGTTTGGGTCGGTCGACCCCGGAGATAAGTTTATTTGTAACGATCTTGATTGGCGTACATATTATATCCAGGGAAAAAAACGAATCGGATTCCCGTGTTCCTATTTTTTAGGAACAATCGGCTTTTATGAATTTTAAATGTTGGTTTGGGTCGGTCAAGCCCGGAGATTTGTCTATTTGTAACGATCATGATTGGCGCACATTATTAGGGAAAAAAACGAATCGGATTCCCGTGTTCCTATTTTTTAGGAACAATCGATTTTCAAAGTGATTAGCGGTACTGCGGATCTGAAAAGAAGGGTTATTTAGAGTGCATTACATTTATTATCGTTTTAGAAAATAGCATTTATTGTTGATTACCACGTATAATTAATTGCATTTATTTAAATTTTGCTCGTAATGTGTACTAAATGAAACCGCGATTCTTGAAAAGTAAAAAGCAATCCTTTTATTTTCGGACCTAAAAAGAATCGTTATCTAGTTTAATAAGAGACGTTGTTTAAAACATAGACTCAAACGTTACACGGTTTTTTCGAAATTCCAAGATAGCATTTATTGTTGTTCACCACACATGTGCGTGTATCCGCGATGTTTTATTGTATTATATTATAGTTTATTCGTAATTATGTTTCCTTACTTCAAAGTTAATAAATAGTGTTCTCATTTATTGCGTCGAAACCGTAAACGCGGCGTATTAAGAGGGTTGCGAGTTTACCGCGTTGGATCGTTTGTTACGGGTATTTCATGGGTAAAAAAATAAAAATAAAAAGTTGGAAAAACCGGTTATGTTGGGTTATATAGATTGATCGTGCATTACCTAACGGATGCGATCATACCAGCACTAATGCACCGGATCCCATCAGAACTCCGCAGTTAAGCGTGCTTGGGCGAGAGTAGTACTAGGATTGGTGACCTCCTGGGAAGTCCTCGTGTTGCATCCCCCTTTTTATGAATTTTTAATTTCGGTTCGGGTCGGTCCACCCCGGACCTACGTTTTTTTGTAACGATCTTGATTGGCGTACATTATTACGAAAAAAAAACGAATCGGATTCTCGTGTTCCTATTTTTTAGGAAAACAACGAATCGGATTCTAGTGTTCCTATTTTTTAGGAACAATCGATTTTTTTGAATTTTAAATTTTGCTTTGGGTCGGTCAACCCCGGACATAAGTTTATTTGTAACGATCCTGATTTGCGTACATCATTGGGAGAAAAAACGAATCGGACTCCCGTGTTCCTATTTTTTAGGAACAAACGATTTTTATGAATTTTAAATGTTGGTTTGGGTCGGTCGACCCCGGAGATAAGTTTATTTGTAACGATCTTGATTGGCGTACATATTATATCCAGGGAAAAAAACGAATCGGATTCCCGTGTTCCTATTTTTTAGGAACAATCGGCTTTTATGAATTTTAAATGTTGGTTTGGGTCGGTCAAGCCCGGAGATTTGTCTATTTGTAACGATCATGATTGGCGCACATTATTAGGGAAAAAAACGAATCGGATTCCCGTGTTCCTATTTTTTAGGAACAATCGATTTTCAAAGTGATTAGCGGTACTGCGGATCTGAAAAGAAGGGTTATTTAGAGTGCATTACATTTATTATCGTTTTAGAAAATAGCATTTATTGTTGATTACCACGTATAATTAATTGCATTTATTTAAATTTTGCTCGTAATGTGTACTAAATGAAACCGCGATTCTTGAAAAGTAAAAAGCAATCCTTTTATTTTCGGACCTAAAAAGAATCGTTATCTAGTTTAATAAGAGACGTTGTTTAAAACATAGACTCAAACGTTACACGGTTTTTTCGAAATTCCAAGATAGCATTTATTGTTGTTCACCACACATGTGCGTGTATCCGCGATGTTTTATTGTATTATATTATAGTTTATTCGTAATTATGTTTCCTTACTTCAAAGTTAATAAATAGTGTTCTCATTTATTGCGTCGAAACCGTAAACGCGGCGTATTAAGAGGGTTGCGAGTTTACCGCGTTGGATCGTTTGTTACGGGTATTTCATGGGTAAAAAAATAAAAATAAAAAGTTGGAAAAACCGGTTATGTTGGGTTATATAGATTGATCGTGCATTACCTAACGGATGCGATCATACCAGCACTAATGCACCGGATCCCATCAGAACTCCGCAGTTAAGCGTGCTTGGGCGAGAGTAGTACTAGGATGGGTGACCTCCTGGGAAGTCCTCGTGTTGCATCCCCCTTTTTATGAATTTTTAATTTCGGTTCGGGTCGATCCACCCCGGACCTACGTTTTTTTGTAACGATCTTGATTGGCGTACATTATTACGAAAAAAAAAACGAATCGGATTCTCGTGTTCCTATTTTTTAGGAAAACAACGAATCGGATTCTAGTGTTCCTATTTTTTAGGAACAATCGATTTTTTTGAATTTTAAATTTTGCTTTGGGTCGGTCAACCCCGGACATAAGTTTATTTGTAACGATCCTGATTTGCGTACATCATTGGGAGAAAAAACGAATCGGACTCCCGTGTTCCTATTTTTTAGGAACAAACGATTTTTATGAATTTTAAATGTTGGTTTGGGTCGGTCGACCCCGGAGATAAGTTTATTTGTAACGATCTTGATTGGCGTACATATTATATCCAGGGAAAAAAACGAATCGGATTCCCGTGTTCCTATTTTTTAGGAACAATCGGCTTTTATGAATTTTAAATGTTGGTTTGGGTCGGTCAAGCCCGGAGATTTGTCTATTTGTAACGATCATGATTGGCGCACATTATTAGGGAAAAAAACGAATCGGATTCCCGTGTTCCTATTTTTTAGGAACAATCGATTTTCAAAGTGATTAGCGGTACTGCGGATCTGAAAAGAAGGGTTATTTAGAGTGCATTACATTTATTATCGTTTTAGAAAATAGCATTTATTGTTGATTACCACGTATAATTAATTGCATTTATTTAAATTTTGCTCGTAATGTGTACTAAATGAAACCGCGATTCTTGAAAAGTAAAAACAATCCTTTTATTTTCGGACCTAAAAAGAATCGTTATCTAGTTTAATAAGAGACGTTGTTTAAAACATAGACTCAAACGTTACACGGTTTTTTCGAAATTCCAAGATAGCATTTATTGTTGTTCACCACACATGTGCGTGTATCCGCGATGTTTTATTGTATTATATTATAGTTTATTCGTAATTATGTTTCCTTACTTCAAAGTTAATAAATAGTGTTCTCATTTATTGCGTCGAAACCGTAAACGCGGCGTATTAAGAGGGTTGCGAGTTTACCGCGTTGGATCGTTTGTTACGGGTATTTCATGGGTAAAAAAATAAAAATAAAAAGTTGGAAAAACCGGTTATGTTGGGTTATATAGATTGATCGTGCATTACCTAACGGATGCGATCATACCAGCACTAATGCACCGGATCCCATCAGAACTCCGCAGTTAAACGTGCTTGGGCGAGAGTAGTACTAGGATAGGTGACCTCCTGGGAAGTCCTCGTGTTGCATCCCCCTTTTTATGAATTTTTAATTTCGGTTCGGGTCGGTCCGATTTTTAATTTCGGTTCGGGTCGGTCCACCCCGGACCTACGTTTTTTTGTAACGATCTTGATTGGCGTACATTATTACGAAAGAAAAAACGAATCGGATTCTCGTGTTCCTATTTTTTAGGAAAACAACGAATCGGATTCTAGTGTTCCTATTTTTTAGGAACAATCGATTTTTTTGAATTTTAAATTTTGCTTTGGGTCGGTCAACCCCGGACATAAGTTTATTTGTAACGATCCTGATTTGCGTACATCATTGGGAGAAAAAACGAATTGGACTCCCGTGTTCCTATTTTTTAGGAACAAACGATTTTTATGAATTTTAAATGTTGGTTTGGGTCGGTCGACCCCGGAGATAAGTTTATTTGTAACGATCTTGATTGGCGTACATATTATATCCAGGGAAAAAAACGAATCGGATTCCCGTGTTCCTATTTTTTAGGAACAATCGGCTTTTATGAATTTTAAATGTTGGTTTGGGTCGGTCAAGCCCGGAGATTTGTCTATTTGTAACGATCATGATTGGCGCACATTATTAGGGAAAAAAACGAATCGGATTCCCGTGTTCCTATTTTTTAGGAACAATCGATTTTCAAAGTGATTAGCGGTACTGCGGATCTGAAAAGAAGGGTTATTTAGAGTGCATTACATTTATTATCGTTTTAGAAAATAGCATTTATTGTTGATTACCACGTATAATTAATTGCATTTATTTAAATTTTGCTCGTAATGTGTACTAAATGAAACCACGATTCTTGAAAAGTAAAAAGAAATCCTTTTATTTTATTTTCGGACCTAAAAAGAATCGTTATCTAGTTTAATAAGAGACGTTGTTTAAAACATAGACTCAAACGTTACACGGTTTTTTCGAAATTCCAAGATAGCATTTATTGTTGTTCACCACACATGTGCGTGTATCCGCGATGTTTTATTGTATTATATTATAGTTTATTCGTAATTATGTTTCCTTACTTCAAAGTTAATAAATAGTGTTCTCATTTATTGCGTCGAAACCGTAAACGCGGCGTATTAAGAGGGTTGCGAGTTTACCGCGTTGGATCGTTTGTTACGGGTATTTCATGGGTAAAAAAATAAAAATAAAAAGTTGGAAAAACCGGTTATGTTGGGTTATATAGATTGATCGTGCATTACCTAACGGATGCGATCATACTAGCACTAATGCACCGGATCCCATCAGAACTCCGCAGTGAAGCGTGCTTGGGCGAGAGTAGTACTAGGATTGGTGACCTCCTGGGAAGTCCTCGTGTTGCATCCCCCTTTTTATGAATTTTTAATTTCGGTTCGGGTCGGTCCACCCCGGACCTACGTTTTTTTGTAACGATCTTGATTGGCGTACATTATTACGAAAAAAAAACGAATCGGATTCTCGTGTTCCTATTTTTTAGGAAAACAACGAATCGGATTCTAGTGTTCCTATTTTTTAGGAACAATCGATTTTTTTGAATTTTAAATTTTGCTTTGGGTCGGTCAACCCCGGACATAAGTTTATTTGTAACGATCCTGATTTGCGTACATCATTGGGAGAAAAAACGAATCGGACTCCCGTGTTCCTATTTTTTAGGAACAAACGATTTTTATGAATTTTAAATGTTGGTTTGGGTCGGTCGACCCCGGAGATAAGTTTATTTGTAACGATCTTGATTGGCGTACATATTATATCCAGGGAAAAAAACGAATCGGATTCCCGTGTTCCTATTTTTTAGGAACAATCGGCTTTTATGAATTTTAAATGTTGGTTTGGGTCGGTCAAGCCCGGAGATTTGTCTATTTGTAACGATCATGATTGGCGCACATTATTAGGGAAAAAAACGAATCGGATTCCCGTGTTCCTATTTTTTAGGAACAATCGATTTTCAAAGTGATTAGCGGTACTGCGGATCTGAAAAGAAGGGTTATTTAGAGTGCATTACATTTATTATCGTTTTAGAAAATAGCATTTATTGTTGATTACCACGTATAATTAATTGCATTTATTTAAATTTTGCTCGTAATGTGTACTAAATGAAACCGCGATTCTTGAAAAGTAAAAAGCAATCCTTTTATTTTCGGACCTAAAAAGAATCGTTATCTAGTTTAATAAGAGACGTTGTTTAAAACATAGACTCAAACGTTACACGGTTTTTTCGAAATTCCAAGATAGCATTTATTGTTGTTCACCACACATGTGCGTGTATCCGCGATGTTTTATTGTATTATATTATAGTTTATTCGTAATTATGTTTCCTTACTTCAAAGTTAATAAATAGTGTTCTCATTTATTGCGTCGAAACCGTAAACGCGGCGTATTAAGAGGGTTGCGAGTTTACCGCGTTGGATCGTTTGTTACGGGTATTTCATGGGTAAAAAAATAAAAATAAAAAGTTGGAAAAACAGGTTATGTTGGGTTATATAGATTGATCGTGCATTACCTAACGGATGCGATCATACCAGCACTAATGCACCGGATCCCATCAGAACTCTGCAGTGAAGCGTGCTTGGGCGAGAGTAGTACTAGGATGGGTGACCTCCTGGGAAGTCCTCGTGTTGCATCCCCCTTTTTATGAATTTTTAATTTCGGTTCGGGTCGATCCACCCCGGACCTACGTTTTTTTGTAACGATCTTGATTGGCGTACATTATTACGAAAAAAAAAAACGAATCGGATTCTCGTGTTCCTATTTTTTAGGAAAACAACGAATCGGATTCTAGTGTTCCTATTTTTTAGGAACAATCGATTTTTTTGAATTTTAAATTTTGCTTTGGGTCGGTCAACCCCGGACATAAGTTTATTTGTAACGATCCTGATTTGCGTACATCATTGGGAAAAAAAACGAATCGGACTCCCGTGTTCCTATTTTTTAGGAACAAACGATTTTTATGAATTTTAAATGTTGGTTTGGGTCGGTCGACCCCGGAGATAAGTTTATTTGTAACGATCTTGATTGGCGTACATATTATATCCAGGGAAAAAAACGAATCGGATTCCCGTGTTCCTATTTTTTAGGAACAATCGGCTTTTATGAATTTTAAATGTTGGTTTGGGTCGGTCAAGCCCGGAGATTTGTCTATTTGTAACGATCATGATTGGCGCACATTATTAGGGAAAAAAACGAATCGGATTCCCGTGTTCCTATTTTTTAGGAACAATCGATTTTCAAAGTGATTAGCGGTACTGCGGATCTGAAAAGAAGGGTTATTTAGAGTGCATTACATTTATTATCGTTTTAGAAAATAGCATTTATTGTTGATTACCACGTATAATTAATTGCATTTATTTAAATTTTGCTCGTAATGTGTACTAAATGAAACCGCGATTCTTGAAAAGTAAAAACAATCCTTTTATTTTCGGACCTAAAAAGAATCGTTATCTAGTTTAATAAGAGACGTTGTTTAAAACATAGACTCAAACGTTACACGGTTTTTTCGAAATTCCAAGATAGCATTTATTGTTGTTCACCACACATGTGCGTGTATCCGCGATGTTTTATTGTATTATATTATAGTTTATTCGTAATTATGTTTCCTTACTTCAAAGTTAATAAATAGTGTTCTCATTTATTGCGTCGAAACCGTAAACGCGGCGTATTAAGAGGGTTGCGAGTTTACCGCGTTGGATCGTTTGTTACGGGTATTTCATGGGTAAAAAAATAAAAATAAAAAGTTGGAAAAACCGGTTATGTTGGGTTATATAGATTGATCGTGCATTACCTAACGGATGCGATCATACCAGCACTAATGCACCGGATCCCATCAGAACTCCGCAGTTAAACGTGCTTGGGCGAGAGTAGTACTAGGATAGGTGACCTCCTGGGAAGTCCTCGTGTTGCATCCCCCTTTTTATGAATTTTTAATTTAGGTTCGGGTCGGTCCGATTTTTAATTTCGGTTCGGGTCGGTCCACCCCGGACCTACGTTTTTTTGTAACGATCTTGATTGGCGTACATTATTACGAAAAAAAAAACGAATCGGATTCTCGTGTTCCTATTTTTTAGGAAAACAACGAATCGGATTCTAGTGTTCCTATTTTTTAGGAACAATCGATTTTTTTGAATTTTAAATTTTGCTTTGGGTCGGTCAACCCCGGACATAAGTTTATTTGTAACGATCCTGATTTGCGTACATCATTGGGAGAAAAAACGAATCGGACTCCCGTGTTCCTATTTTTTAGGAACAAACGATTTTTATGAATTTTAAATGTTGGTTTGGGTCGGTCGACCCCGGAGATAAGTTTATTTGTAACGATCTTGATTGGCGTACATATTATATCCAGGGAAAAAAACGAATCGGATTCCCGTGTTCCTATTTTTTAGGAACAATCGGCTTTTATGAATTTTAAATGTTGGTTTGGGTCGGTCAAGCCCGGAGATTTGTCTATTTGTAACGATCATGATTGGCGCACATTATTAGGGAAAAAAACGAATCGGATTCCCGTGTTCCTATTTTTTAGGAACAATCGATTTTCAAAGTGATTAGCGGTACTGCGGATCTGAAAAGAAGGGTTATTTAGAGTGCATTACATTTATTATCGTTTTAGAAAATAGCATTTATTGTTGATTACCACGTATAATTAATTGCATTTATTTAAATTTTGCTCGTAATGTGTACTAAATGAAACCGCGATTCTTGAAAAGTAAAAAGCAATCCTTTTATTTTATTTTCGGACCTAAAAAGAATCGTTATCTAGTTTAATAAGAGACGTTGTTTAAAACATAGACTCAAACGTTACAACGTTTTTTCGAAATTCCAAGATAGCATTTATTGTTGTTCACCACACATGTGCGTGTATCCGCGATGTTTTATTGTATTATATTATAGTTTATTCGTAATTATGTTTCCTTACTTCAAAGTTAATAAATAGTGTTCTCATTTATTGCGTCGAAACCGTAAACGCGGCGTATTAAGAGGGTTGCGAGTTTACCGCGTTGGATCGTTTGTTACGGGTATTTCATGGGTAAAAAAATAAAAATAAAAAGTTGGAAAAACCGGTTATGTTGGGTTATATAGATTGATCGTGCATTACCTAACGGATGCGATCATACCAGCACTAATGCACCGGATCCCATCAGAACTCCGCAGTGAAGCGTGCTTGGGCGAGAGTAGTACTAGGATTGGTGACCTCCTGGGAAGTCCTCGTGTTGCATCCCCCTTTTTATGAATTTTTAATTTCGGTTCGGGTCGGTCCACCCCGGACCTACGTTTTTTTGTAACGATCTTGATTGGCGTACATTATTACGAAAAAAAAACGAATCGGATTCTCGTGTTCCTATTTTTTAGGAAAACAACGAATCGGATTCTAGTGTTCCTATTTTTTAGGAACAATCGATTTTTTTGAATTTTAAATTTTGCTTTGGGTCGGTCAACCCCGGACATAAGTTTATTTGTAACGATCCTGATTTGCGTACATCATTGGGAGAAAAAACGAATCGGACTCCCGTGTTCCTATTTTTTAGGAACAAACGATTTTTATGAATTTTAAATGTTGGTTTGGGTCGGTCGACCCCGGAGATAAGTTTATTTGTAACGATCTTGATTGGCGTACATATTATATCCAGGGAAAAAAACGAATCGGATTCCCGTGTTCCTATTTTTTAGGAACAATCGGCTTTTATGAATTTTAAATGTTGGTTTGGGTCGGTCAAGCCCGGAGATTTGTCTATTTGTAACGATTATGATTGGCGCACATTATTAGGGAAAAAACGAATCGGATTCCCGTGTTCCTATTTTTTAGGAACAATCGATTTTCAAAGTGATTAGCGGTACTGCGGATCTGAAAAGAAGGGTTATTTAGAGTGCATTACATTTATTATCGTTTTAGAAAATAGCATTTATTGTTGATTACCACGTATAATTAATTGCATTTATTTAAATTTTGCTCGTAATGTGTACTAAATGAAACCGCGATTCTTGAAAAGTAAAAAGCAATCCTTTTATTTTCGGACCTAAAAAGAATCGTTATCTAGTTTAATAAGAGACGTTGTTTAAAACATAGACTCAAACGTTACACGGTTTTTTCGAAATTCCAAGATAGCATTTATTGTTGTTCACCACACATGTGCGTGTATCCGCGATGTTTTATTGTATTATATTATAGTTTATTCGTAATTATGTTTCCTTACTTCAAAGTTAATAAATAGTGTTCTCATTTATTGCGTCGAAACCGTAAACGCGGCGTATTAAGAGGGTTGCGAGTTTACCGCGTTGGATCGTTTGTTACGGGTATTTCATGGGTAAAAAAATAAAAATAAAAAGTTGGAAAAACCGGTTATGTTGGGTTATATAGATTGATCGTGCATTACCTAACGGATGCGATCATACCAGCACTAATGCACCGGATCCCATCAGAACTCCGCAGTTAAGCGTGCTTGGGCGAGAGTAGTACTAGGATGGGTGACCTCCTGGGAAGTCCTCGTGTTGCATCTCCCTTTTTATGAATTTTTAATTTCGGTTCGGGTCGATCCACCCCGGACCTACGTTTTTTTGTAACGATCTTGATTGGCGTACATTATTACGAAAAAAAAAACGAATCGGATTCTCGTGTTCCTATTTTTTAGGAAAACAACGAATCGGATTCTAGTGTTCCTATTTTTTAGGAACAATCGATTTTTTTGAATTTTAAATTTTGCTTTGGGTCGGTCAACCCCGGACATAAGTTTATTTGTAACGATCCTGATTTGCGTACATCATTGGGAGAAAAAACGAATCGGACTCCCGTGTTCCTATTTTTTAGGAACAAACGATTTTTATGAATTTTAAATGTTGGTTTGGGTCGGTCGACCCCGGAGATAAGTTTATTTGTAACGATCTTGATTGGCGTACATATTATATCCAGGGAAAAAACGAATCGGATTCCCGTGTTCCTATTTTTTAGGAACAATCGGCTTTTATGAATTTTAAATGTTGGTTTGGGTCGGTCAAGCCCGGAGATTTGTCTATTTGTAACGATCATGATTGGCGCACATTATTAGGGAAAAAAACGAATCGGATTCCCGTGTTCCTATTTTTTAGGAACAATCGATTTTCAAAGTGATTAGCGGTACTGCGGATCTGAAAAGAAGGGTTATTTAGAGTGCATTACATTTATTATCGTTTTAGAAAATAGCATTTATTGTTGATTACCACGTATAATTAATTGCATTTATTTAAATTTTGCTCGTAATGTGTACTAAATGAAACCGCGATTCTTGAAAAGTAAAAAACAATCCTTTTATTTTCGGACCTAAAAAGAATCGTTATCTAGTTTAATAAGAGACGTTGTTTAAAACATAGACTCAAACGTTACACGGTTTTTTCAAAATTCCAAGATAGCATTTATTGTTGTTCACCACACATGTGCGTGTATCCGCGATGTTTTATTGTATTATATTATAGTTTATTCGTAATTATGTTTCCTTACTTCAAAGTTAATAAATAGTGTTCTCATTTATTGCGTCGAAACCGTAAACGCGGCGTATTAAGAGGGTTGCGAGTTTACCGCGTTGGATCGTTTGTTACGGGTATTTCATGGGTAAAAAAATAAAAATAAAAAGTTGGAAAAACCGGTTATGTTGGGTTATATAGATTGATCGTGCATTACCTAACGGATGCGATCATACCAGCACTAATGCACCGGATCCCATCAGAACTCCGCAGTTAAACGTGCTTGGGCGAGAGTAGTACTAGGATAGGTGACCTCCTGGGAAGTCCTCGTGTTGCATCCCCCTTTTTATGAATTTTTAATTTCGGTTCGGGTCGGTCCGATTTTTAATTTCGGTTCGGGTCGGTCCACCCCGGACCTACGTTTTTTTGTAACGATCTTGATTGGCGTACATTATTACGAAAAAAAAAACGAATCGGATTCTCGTGTTCCTATTTTTTAGGAAAACAACGAATCGGATTCTAGTGTTCCTATTTTTTAGGAACAATCGATTTTTTTGAATTTTAAATTTTGCTTTGGGTCGGTCAACCCCGGACATAAGTTTATTTGTAACGATCCTGATTTGCGTACATCATTGGGAGAAAAAACGAATCGGACTCCCGTGTTCCTATTTTTTAGGAACAAACGATTTTTATGAATTTTAAATGTTGGTTTGGGTCGGTCGACCCCGGAGATAAGTTTATTTGTAACGATCTTGATTGGCGTACATATTATATCGAGGGAAAAAAACGAATCGGATTCCCGTGTTCCTATTTTTTAGGAACAATCGGCTTTTATGAATTTTAAATGTTGGTTTGGGTCGGTCAAGCCCGGAGATTTGTCTATTTGTAACGATCATGATTGGCGCACATTATTAGGGAAAAAAACGAATCGGATTCCCGTGTTCCTATTTTTTAGGAACAATCGATTTTCAAAGTGATTAGCGGTACTGCGGATCTGAAAAGAAGGGTTATTTAGAGTGCATTACATTTATTATCGTTTTAGAAAATAGCATTTATTGTTGATTACCACGTATAATTAATTGCATTTATTTAAATTTTGCTCGTAATGTGTACTAAATGAAACCGCGATTCTTGAAAAGTAAAAAACAATCCTTTTATTTTCGGACCTAAAAAGAATCGTTATCTAGTTTAATAAGAGACGTTGTTTAAAACATAGACTCAAACGTTACACGGTTTTTTCGAAATTCCAAGATAGCATTTATTGTTGTTCACCACACATGTGCGTGTATCCGCGATGTTTTATTGTATTATATTATAGTTTATTCGTAATTATGTTTCCTTACTTCAAAGTTAATAAATAGTGTTCTCATTTATTGCGTCGAAACCGTAAACGCGGCGTATTAAGAGGGTTGCGAGTTTACCGCGTTGGATCGTTTGTTACGGGTATTTCATGGGTAAAAAAATAAAAATAAAAAGTTGGAAAAACCGGTTATGTTGGGTTATATAGATTGATCGTGCATTACCTAACGGATGCGATCATACCAGCACTAATGCACCGGATCCCATCAGAACTCCGCAGTTAAACGTGCTTGGGCGAGAGTAGTACTAGGATGGGTGACCTCCTGGGAAGTCCTCGTGTTGCATCCCCCTTTTTATGAATTTTTAATTTCGG